>JAWRVF010000055.1:0-622500 GCA_036785485.1 Physcomitrellopsis africana | reverse complement strand
TTAAAGTATATCAATAAATATATTTTTAATATTTATTATTTAAGTTATTGTATAAATATAAATATATATAATCTATTGAATATCTCAACTACTTATTGTGTAATTTTAAAGATAAAAGTATATGGCTATATTTTTTTTATTAGCTTTTTTACAATGTATTAGTATTGTCACACATTTTTAAGTCTTATTGTATTTGATAATAGGTGTTTATATTTCTTGTTATTTTAAAAATATAGTTATCATTTGAAATTAAATTGCTAATCAGTTATTAGTATCTTATATATGTTTTTAATTCCTTATAAAGTTATATTTAGAACTTTTCTGAAGTAATAAATGCAAAATAAATTTTAGACTTTTATAACAAAGAATGTGTTACCTATCAAAACAAAATATGCAATTACTTGAAGTTGGAAAAAAATAAATTCTAAACAATGTTTTATTTTAAAATAGGTTTAGTTATAAACTTCACATATCTTATACTTGTGCAAATTTATGTTTTTTTTATTAAAGATCTTACACTTATAACAATGTTGACCAAATAAAAAAAAATCACAAATAGTATTTTTAAAAGATTCAAAGTTAATGTCAAAGAAAATTGATCTTACAATCATTACATATTTAACTAAGATAAGACTATAAAATAAAATCATCCAAACAATGAATTTTTAAAATAATTTTGTAATTCTTGAAATTATATAATATCTTTTTATTATTATAAAACTTAGAAATGTGTATCCATTTGTCAAGATAAAGTATTGCATATTTTGCACAACTTAAGTAGAATCACCATAGTATATTGTTTGCAATAACAAGATTATAATAAATCTAAAAAATAAATAAAATAAGTATATATTAGATAATTTTTAAAAATGAGTATATATGAAAATGTAATATATAATTTCTTGTAAAATTATTACTATGTATATTTTAAAAAATTCTTATTCTACTTATGAAATTAAGATATATATCTGAAAAAAACTTCAAAAGATGTATATAAGATTTAAAGATAGTACTTATTTTAACTTCCATGTTAAAGTTTTGAAATATTTCAACAGAATTTTTATAGATGCATATAGATTGGCTTTTGGATCAAATTATATAAAAAAATACAAATATTACCTAATTTTTTTTAAAATATGCAAATAATCATATATATGCAATAAAGGCCTCGGAATTTCAACATAATATGATTATTTCCTGTTATATACAAATTATATGGAAATAATCATACTATATACAATAAATATTGTTTTACAATTATTGATGTGTTTTTCATAGTAGATTATAATTTACAAGATTATTATTGTTTTTATTTTTATTTTTTTTAATTTAATTTAAAGTAATTTTCAACATTAATTTTAAATTTCCATTTTATTTACATCAATTAATATCTTAAATGTTATCAAATTTATTGAAGTATTTTTTATTTCAATTTAAATTTGATGATAAGTATTATCCAAATAGTCCATAAATCTTGTTCAATGCTGTGTCTACAAAATCTTATCTTGTATAAATAGAAGATTTAAATTATAATTTATGTATGTGTGTATATATATTACTGAATAATTATTAGTAATATTTGTTTCAAAAAAATTTAACATATTATTAATTTTGTCTTTACAATCAAACAATATCTTTGCAAGGTTTTTGATAATTTCAATATTTTTGAATTTGGCAACAGTCTTATTAAATTAGATGCAATTATATGTGTTCCAAAAGATCAAACATAGATATGTCAATTGTAAACTTAGTATGGATTTTAAAATTAGGCTGTGACATAGATTCAAGGAAAATTTTAAGGTTTTTTAATGAGAAGTTTAATAGTTTTACATTTTGAAAGACATTTAAGATGTATTTAGTATTTATTCTTAAAAAATATATTATTATAAAAAGACATATGTTATTATACAAAATTCAATAACTAGTCATTATATGTTTACTTTGATTGGATTTTTAAGCAACAAATTTATATTTTCAGTTTATTAGCTATATTTTTTGCATTACTATTTATTTACTTATTTACAAACATCTAAATACACTAATTACAATTAATTTGTATTATTTAATATCTTAAAATTTTTAATATAAAGATTTAGTAATTTAATAATTATAGCTATGAGTAATATTATAAATATTATTAAAAAACAAATAAATTATGCAAATGTGTTTTTTTTTTTTTTTTTTTTTTTTTTTTCTGGAAAAATAACATTTTTGTTTAACTTGGTAGTAAGATTATTTTATTTTAGAATAATATTGAGATTATTCAGTGTTCTGATAAGTTGTATTATCAAATACTTAAATCATTACATATTAGAAAATTAATCAATCTTATTGAATACTAGCGGTAATTACTTATATAATTTACATTAAAAAAAAGTAAAAACAAAACTCATTTTTCAAACTTGATATCACATTAAATGTGATTTTAAAAAAATAAAAAATAAAAAATAAAAAAGAAAGAATCTTTTCTATTAAAAATAAAATAACTAAATATTGAAAGTAATAAATCAAAAATCAAAATAAAATAATGCTATATATATTATTATAGTTTATATATTGATACGATTATACTATTAATAAATTTATATATTAGACATTTGAAAATATTGTAAAAATTCTAGAAATATATATATTTTTTTAATTAAAAATATTCATTTAAATTATGTGCTAACCAATAATTCCTTAAATGATATTAATTAAAAGATTTTTTGTTACAATTATCTTATAAAAATATATAATAATATTTTAAAGATTAGACAAGATTTAAAATAATAATTATGCTATAATATTATGTAAGAGCATGATTTAATTGTATTTGTAAAAAATCGTAAGCTACACTAATCAAAATCCAATTCAAGTTCTATCATAAATAAAAGACAAGGAGGTAGTGTAAGCCAAAAAACTCACCACAAGATTTTTTATGTTTTTATTTGATTGAATTAGAAAAAATTAGTGTTTTTAGATTTTTTATGGATTTTTTTTTATTGTTAGCGTTTGTAGTACTACCATCTAAGTATCTTCCAGACAATACACCATTAGTATTATAGATGGATAAAAAAATAAAATAAAAGAATTGAAGTAAAAATAAGAGATAAAAGATAAATAGTAAAAAGTAAAATATAAAAGATAAAAGTAAAAATGACAAATAAAAGATAAAAGATAAATAGTAAATGATAAATAGTAAAAAGTAAAAAATAAAAGATTAAAGTAAAAATTATAAGTAAAAAGATAAAAGATAAAAGATGAAAGATGAATATAAAAGTAAAAATATAGAAAAATAAAAGTTAAAAGTATAAACTTAATTGATAGTAAAAGTGAAATAAGGAAGTAAAAATTATAATGGAAAACTTCCAAGTAAAAGTTTAAAAATGAAGGAATAGGATAATGAAGGGAAATTACCTCAAGAAGTATTTAATAATAAGTATCAAGATTATTCAATAAGATGCTAGAAGGAAATCACAAACAATTGTAAAAAGAATGAAAACCTAACCAAGTGATGCTTCCAATCTAAGGAATCAAACCCCCTTTACTAAAACAACTGCTATTGTATCGTCCTTGATTGGATTCAAGCGATCTTAGGCCTCTTGGAAAGGTCACTTTAAGCTCTATTACCACCTGAAAACTCAACTCCAAACTCGCTTTGATTTGGAAGATGTTGCTCCTCAAAGTTGGTGCTCTGAATTTGTCCAATAGCACACCCCTTTTACTAAAACGGCTGCCACTACCTCGTCCTTAGTTGTCCATGAACAAGCTTTAGCTTCTCAAAAACCAAACTTTAGAGCGCTTCTTCTCCAATAAATTTTACCTTCAAACTCTTCTTAATACTTCAGATCTCATCCTCCAAAGTCACAACTCTAAATCAAAGGGGCAGCAGACACCTTGTCACTAAAATAGCCGCCATTGCTTTGTCTTTGATCCAAATGACTTGTACAATATATTGTTAAAAAGCAAACAAAAGGTCCTACCACCTCCTAAAAATTCAAGTCCTAATTCTACTCTTACTAAAAATTATGTGCGAATGAAACACAACCTAACTTAAGAAAGAAGAAGCTACACTTCAAGGGGAAATTTAGCAAGGGCTTTGCCACCAAAAGATGAGAGAGAGAAAAAGTCGCCACCCAAGCCCTTCTTAACCAAGAGCAAGGCAGTCCAGGGGTGGTGGCCACATCCCCACCTTTAAACTATAAATCCCTAATCAAGATCAAGGGCCCAAAATGATCCTAAGCCTAAGCCCGATTTTAAGGTTGAATTCACTTGTAACTAAGAATAGACTATCTTTTTAGCAAAACTAACACCACCAATGTATTTAAAATATAATTTTATCTTAAGGTTGACTATTCATATGTCCAAATCTAAGTTCAAAAGCATAATTCTAATCAATTTACTAATTATAACTTTTGACTATTGTAATTTTACTAAAATACTTCAAGAAACTTTTACTACTACTTTCTAATCTAAACTTAGATGAATAATAATAATCTAAATAAACTCATGGTATTTTTTTCAACTAGATGTATTTTAATATGGTGATTAAAATCACCAATTGCTAAACAATTTTGACTTAAAATGTTTAAAAGCCGGTAATTTTAAAAAATTACCGAAATTTATAGAAATTTAAATTTTGGAATCCTATTACTTTTTAATAATAGGTTGAGCTAATATAATTGATTTTAGCTCTAGATGATCATCCTATTATTAAGTTTAGATAATTTTTTATCTAATTTTCTACTAATATATCGAGGTTATTTTTTAGAATAGTAAGAATATCTATTTGGCAAGAATAATCCATTTAACAAGGATTTTAGCCACCAATAAATACTAATTAGTCTAAGTTTATCATAACTATTGATTTTTGATTGATTTTGGGATAAATATAAAAAAAATTGAGCCATTTTGATGGTTCACAGGTAGTCATTTATATTTTTAGTAAATATCAAATAAAAGCTTTAAGTTTTAAAATAAAATAAGTATTTTTTAAAATTATCCAATTTATACCAAGAAATGTAATAGTCTTAAAACTTTATTCAACTTTATGAAAAAAATAATAATGATAAGTATAGTACATAACACAAATAAATAAATAAATAAATTTTTATTTAAGATTTGTTTATTTTTTTATTTTTTTATTTTTTTCATCTTAGAAGCTACTATAGAAGCATCATACAATTCAAAAACTTGGCTGAAAAGCCTTTTAACTCTTAGGAAGTTAATGCATGGCCTTCTTGTTTACTTGAATATTTGAAGGCCAAACTAGGGCCATTTGCAATTTTTTCAATAAACTTTTTGTATTCTAATCTTAATTCAAGCCTTTCTGGTTTTTTTAATTTTTTTAATTTTTTTTCATCTAATAATAATCAATTTAGTATCTTTCTATTTTAAAAATATATCTATTTTTTATTTTTTTTCTTGATTTTTAGTTGTGTATAAGTATATTTTTTAAAACCAAGATAAATTTAATATTTAAGATTAATTCTAGATTCTAAATCTAATACCAAGAAAATATTTAGATCTAAATTTTAAAATAGATTAAATTTAAAAATATTTAATAAAAACTTGAACTAATTATTTTATAAAATATAAAATTTCTTATGTATAAATAATTAAATTTTCTTGAAATAAAATTACAAGTTAAAAAAAACTAATTCAATCTAATTAACCTATCAATAAGTATAACACTTTTTTAATAGTTCAAATAATTTTTTTATAAAAAATATATTATTTGACAACACTTTTGTTTGAATATTTTAATATAGCTACCAAATATATTAAATAATCAAAAGAAGATTTTTAAAAACACTTTTGGATATATACTTATTTTTTAGATAAAAATCTATTATTTCAACTTTGATTGGAAAAAAAATAGTTTTAATATTTTCAAAAAAAAATTCTTTATTAAAAAAATATCTAGCCACAAAAAGCCTTGTTCTATATATTAAAGAATCTTAAAACTTAATCTAAAGAGCTTTAGTTTAACATAGCTTACAAGATCTTATAGATGTTCAAGAGTTAATATTATAATACTTAAGATTCTTAAGATAAGTACAAAAATAAATCTATAAATATATTTTATATGTCTCAATAGATAAAGCATTATATATATATATATATATATATATATATATATAGCATCACTATCTTAATAAAATTATTTTAAAAAGACAATAGATATAATATTAAATATAAAAATAATACATACTTTAAAATTTTCTTAGAAATATATTAGTATTTATTATTTATTATTTATTTTAACTAAGTCAACTTAAATCTAAGTTATAAGTTTATAAAATTTTAATAATATACCTATTAGGATTATAATTAATATATTCTTAAGTAAAAGATTATTTAGAATTAACTAATTTATGTCTCTATTTGCTTCAAAAAAAAGTTTGTATAAGATATATAATGTATATTCTTAAATTTATACATGTATATTAACTTTTATTATATAAAATAAATCTATCATACTTAATTTTTTTGTTTAACAAAAACTACATAAGTATTATATTATATTTAATTATATACATGATGTGGTTTGTATCTTAATAATCAAAAAGTAACAAATAAAGTTCAAATTAAAATAATTCTTTTTTTTTATTAATATTTTTTTATTTGAATTTTAGTTTTTACTTAGTAAATTTGATAATTTTTTATGTACTTATTTGCAATCAAACCAATTTCTAATACAACAAAAATTACTTAATAAATTTATACTAATTTATAAAATAGAAAGTTCAAGTAATTTTAAAAAATAATTAGTAGAAACAGTTCTATTCTATTAAAACAAATAGTCATAATAAATACCAAGTATTATTAAATAATTTAAAAGATCTAACATAATTATAATATTGATAATTGATTATTGATATTTGGAAGTAATGTCAATGCTTATTTTATTCTTTATTACTATTAAAAATTCATTCAAATCTATAAATTTATAGAATTAATATATTTACATGATTAAAAAAATAAATAATATATTTTTAATAAGTTCTTTAAATATTTTTTATATAAAAAGCTATTTAAAAATCTTAATTCAAATAAATATCTATATTTTGTTATAAATATTAGATATAAATACCAAAAATATGATTTAATATCCAATATAATATATCTTTATATTTCTAATATTATTTTATATATCTAATAAATGACATAAATATTATGTGTAATAAAAATTAATATTTTTAATAGGATTTTTAAAAAAAAAAAACTATTATTTTAATACAATTGAGTTAGTTTGTAAGCTAAATAACAAGTTTAATTAATTTTTAATACTAGAATTTAATTAAATATTTAATTATAAATATTTAATTCAAATATTAATTTTAACTTTTATTTTGAAATAAATATGAGCTACTTTAAATATTATATTTATTATTTATTATTTAAATTAAACCCATAGTATTATAAAATCTTTAGAACTTATACAACACAATATTGATATACATGCTTTCAAAAGTGTCAAAAACTTTAAACTATAAAAATAATAATTGAAATTAATCTTTGTTTGTATTCTTAAAATTTATTTTTAATAAGATATATCAGTATTACATAAATTATAAAAGTAAATTAATTAAAAATTATAATTACAAAAAATAATTAAACAAGCTTCATCAAGAACTTTATTAAAAAGATACCATAAATATATTTCAATTATATAGATAGTATTATTTTAAAAAAAATTAAAAAAATATTTTTTATATAAGTTTATTTTTCTTCCAAAAGCTGAGTTCTTACTGTAAAAGTATATTCTTGCAAACATGTTTTGGGGGTTTCAGTATGTGAATTAAGATTTATTACTTTATCAAATACAAATTTATAATAAATATAAAGAATTAAGTATATATATATATACATATATTTATATTTATATCTATAGTATAGAAATTATTTTTTATTTCTTATATACAAAATTATGAGTTAATTATTTTTATGATTCTTTGTATAAATATAAGAATAATATTTACTTGCTTTATTTTTAAAAAATTATAAATTATATTGTTAAATATTTATAAGTTTTACAATCTAAATTATAATTTTTAATTCGTTTTTTGGTTAAAATTCACATTAAATTACTTTTTGACATTTTGAATATATGAAAAAGATGAAGTAAAATAGGGTTTAAAAGCTATACTTTTTAGATTTTATTCTATCAAGGTATTGCAAGTTTTAACTATTGCATTCAAGTACTTTCTATTTTCTTATTACTACAAGCAATTAAAAAGAAATGGACAATACTTGGTATTATCAAAGATTCTTAAATAAAGATTTAAAAGTTATATAATTTTGTTGTAAGTAAAATTAGATGAATAGATGTATGTAATTTCTAAAATCTTATCAAAGCTGATATTAAAACTTAATATGTGGTAAATATATTAATTCATTTTCTTTGTGACTATTTGTTTATGAAATCATTACAAATGCAATCAAAATGCAAAAATTTAATGTTACAATAAAATTTCTAATTCAATATTATAGAATATCTTGAACAATGTCATACAAAATATTTCAATCTTTGAGATGTATATATATATATATATATATATATATTCTTTGTAAATTTGTATTTACAAAGTGTATATTATATTATAGTATAAAATATTTAATAATCTTTTATTTTTGAAACTAATAATTTTTTTTAAAAAGCTACATTAAAAATTTAATATAAAATTTAAAATATTTTATTCTTATTAATGGCATATTAGGATAAGAATTTTGTTTCGATAATTTGAAAAAATTTATTTATCTTATTTTTTAAAATAGAAAATATTATATTTTTTATGACATAAAATCATAAGATTTTATATTTAATTGATTAGTTGTGTGTCTTTATCTTTCTGTCTTTTACTTTTTTTGTGTGCATAGACTTAAATAAATATTAAATACTTTTTTGTTCTATATAATTTCATCTATTCTTATAATTTAGAAAAATATATATATTTATATATATATATATATATATATATAGTAAAATATTTTTATAATATTTATAATATATTTTCAAGTGAAAAGTAAAAATAAAATATAGAATGATCTAATGAATATTTTGAAGTTTAAAATATAAGAATAATTAATATACTATAGAGTTCTTTTAATATATTTGCATAGAAATTAGTTCATAAAATCCTACATCAGACTTACAATTAAAATTTACAACTTGTTAATTTTTTATTTATTTTTGTCAAAAAAATAAAGATTATTTTTAAATAGTAATTTAAAATTTTAATATTAAAAAGAAGCTTAATATAAAATCTTAAAGTAATTATGTTAATTAGATTTATTATTTAAATTTTAATATCTTTGCATGGTTTTATAAACTGATTTTTATTTTATTTTTATCTTTTCGTTGAAGCACAAACTTTGTGATGATGTGTTTTTACATTGTCATGTATGCATGATACTTAGTGATGTATTTAATAATGGTTGTGTTTTTATTTATTCTAGTATATTTTTATGCTTTGATTATTTCTTAAAAAATAAATTATATTATATAATATTTTGAAAAAATAAAGTATATAAAATTTTGTATAAAATTTTGTATGATAGAAAAATTGCTTTTCTAATTTAGTTTGTAAAAATTGTAGTAGCTTTTACAATCATTTTTTAAAAATTAATTATTTTTAGAGAACTACTAAGTGGACAGCTATGCACCCTAGCATAATCATAATAAAACTCTTATTTACACTAAAAAATCTTAGGATAAATTTTCAATAAAAGATTTATATGTAATGGCATATGTCTTTTTATTTTTTATTTTTTATTAATTAATTTTAACAAAATTTCATAATTTATTTTATTTTATTCTTTCATTTATTTTAAAAAGCTTATTACTTTTATTTTGAGAATCTTTTTGTATAAATTTATTTTAAAACTTTTAAGTATAAATAAGAATTGTAATATGTATATATGGGGATATGTGGCACAAGAGGGATGTCTACATAGTAAGAGGAGGATTTTTGTCTACCAGTTTCTTATTTTTATTAGATAATTCAACAAACAATTTTTCTATTGTAGATAAATTTTTCATAATTTCATGCATTGGTAAATGTCAAAAGAGGAATAAATGCTAGAAAATAATTCTTCAAAGAATATATATAGTACAACTCCTTTCTAGTAGATGGAATCTCTATTTGACTTCTCCATTAGATATCTCAAATTTTTATAAGAATCAAATTGAAAAATTTCCAATGATAATAGAGTATAAATTCTTTAATTATTGATTTCTATTTTTTTAAAATAACATAATATATGTGTGTATGTGTGTGTGTATATATATATATATATATATAAGAAAATCAATTGCATAGCAAGATTAGATTGAAGTAATTTTTTTTTTTTTTTTTTTTTTTTTTTTGACTATTATTGTTATTTTATTGAATCAATGCTCCATCCAAATATTTTGTGTAATTTTTCTCTCTATGTTGTTCTATCCTACTCTCACCTTCTACATTTTAATCAAAGTATTATTGTATGCAATCTAGCTTGTAACTATGGTTAGTCCATAATTCTTCACAACAAAAGTTTAGTCCTCAATTTATATACTTTGACAAAGTCAACAATATTGAGTCATATTGCCAATTGGAATTTAAAACAAGGTGATACAATTAAGAGGTTTTTAGAGTTGATTATTGACTCTTGGCCAAACTTATAGTAGAATTTGGCTAAGCTCCACATTGCCAAATTGTAGACAAATATATGTCCAAGGTACCAAAGTCCAAAATAGAGATTATATAAAAAGAGATCCAAATTCCGGATTAGGAACAATAAGTTTTTCTTATTCTTGTCCTTTCTTATTTCCATGGATTTCTAACTCCAATAATTCTATTGACAAAATATCTTTCCCATTGACATAATATCCACAATTAACAATCATACATAAGGAAGGCCCACCTCAAACTAATTTTGGAACCTTCCAATATAATTTTCTCCTCTCTCCCTCTTCTTTCAACTCATTTGAATTCACACCACAATCTTTGCTAAGTTTGTGTGGAGTGATGAAACTACTTCAAGCAGCCAGGAAATGATGGTGCTTCACCATGCAACAACAATGTTCTTTTGTTCTTTGTTTCATAAATTTATATTGTTACTTTTAAAACAAAAGAAGGTTCACCCTTTTGCTATTAAACACAAAGGAAAGATAGCACAGTCCATTTGCAACCCAGTGAAGAAACTCCAGTTGCTTCTAACAAGAGCCCATCTGAGAACAACACAACAATACAGAGAATGGGAAGGTCTGTAGGCACAGCTATCCACGCAATGAGGTGTAGAACATGGCATGTTGAGCAATCTTAGAACTCAAAGAGGAGATGCTTCCATGAGTGAAAGCACATAGACAGGAATATATGAGAAAGTAATGAACCCTGTAAACAAGGGGAAATGAATGGTGGCGAGGGAAAATGGCTGCAATGAAGACGAAGCAGCACAAGTTGCTCCGGAGTTCCAAGCAAAGTTCACAAAGCACAGCGAGGATTGTGCAGACTGTGCCAAGCTCGCGACGGTGAGTGCGCAATCGAGGCAACAGTTGGGGAGAGTGCACCAATCCTCACACAGCCAACAGGAAAATCGGCGCATAATCTTCTGCGCAGATCCAACCCAATCTTTCTGATCTGAGTTAGAGGTGCATTCTCGCACATTCTGGCGCATCCCACGACAAGCTTAGTCGTCGTCATCGTCGTCGTCTCTGGCTGTTGTTGTTGTCCTCAACCCTGCAAACGCTGTTGCAGAATGCTGCATAGCTTAGAGTCTCCGTATAAAGCTAAGGTTGGAGCTGGACCGTAAGGAGCAGCGGTTTCCGACATAGCTGCCTGCAGACCCAGGGTCACCACCCCAATGAGAACATCAGTTGGGGATGCTGCAACAACGCGGCTTGCCTGGTCAGTGGGAATCGTGGGGAGGCGATGCCAATGATGGGGCTTAGGTTTGAGACCTGGCGTCACCTGCAAGAATATCAATCCATTCTCTGTTTGAGGGTTATCTTCCGACACAATCGCTGCGACGGATCTGGGCAGTTTATCCGTTATCCTGCATTAAATGCACGTTCTGCCCCTTGGGCGGTCCAAGGGTCGCCATGAAAAAGCTCATGTTGGAGGAGGGAGACTAGTCTCGACGTAGGATCATTTGCAGCGAAAGCAAGGATATCGTAAATGGGAGATTGTGAGTCGCGGCAGTTACCTATTTCTCGGGTAGCCCATCAAGCTGGCTTGTGGACTGAGTTGGCAGGATGAGGACATTCCGCTTGCATCTTTGGGGATTCTGATCCGAACCCATATAAGTCACACATGTCCAGCATTTCAACATCGCGGTGCCATCACGCAGATTCCAGAAGCTTAAAAGGGGCCATCTTGCGCTGGTCTGTGGTCTGCGCTTGCTTCAAAGTGGGCGCCCTTCCAAATAAGTCATTTAAACAATGCTACATGAGCACCAAATGGAAGCGAATGACGGCAATTGCTAGATACCACTGTTTAGGATTTTAGCGAGCTGTAGGCGGCGATGTGAGTTTCTTAGCTAGGGGACTGCCCACAGTTTGGATTGATGCATCGGAGCCTTGCTTTGAGTTCTTGCTGCTCTGTGGGCCACAGTCACAGAAGAAGCGGCGCGAGGATACATCAGGACGCTGATACGTCACCATTTCCGGCCTTCATAGCTCAACTTTTCTTCTCATCTCTGGATTACCTCTGGAGACTCAACATTTTCATTTCACAGCGAAGATTAGCTACACACCACACTCTCTTGTTTGTTTCCGGTGTATTGCTGTGCACTACTTAGTACACGCGTATTGGTTGGCATTCCAGATGTAGCAACTGAAAACGACGATGTTCCTGGAAAGTTTGCAACCGCGTGAGTGCTAGGTAGTGCACAGCGATATGCTGGGTATGGACAGCTACTATTGAACTCAATTTTTAGTAACTGCAGCGCTAGTCTTAGCGCTTCGTATCGTTTTAGCCGACAGCCAAAAACCACAGCGATTAGCTAATACGCGGAGTTGTGGACGTCTGCTTCGTGGACCATCTTAGCGGTGGTGGTCTGCTTTTTCACGCTCAGATGTCTTTTATCTTCGTCTGTGACTGACCTTCTCTAGTTTCATAAACTTTGAAATCTGTCCTATCCTAATAATCTGAATGAATATGCATGTGCGAGGGCAGCTCCTGGGATGGACTAGTATAGGGATGCGAACCAAGAGCCTTTCTTGGTACATCTTATCTGCCGATTATCTGACGGGTTCATACTTTCCTTCTTAGCTTCTAACACTTTGCCTGCTTTGCTTTTCCTGACTGATGTCATAGTGTGGACTGGTTCAGATCATTGAAACGCGTGCGCGATATCTTACACTTGAGTTCGTGGTCTGAACATCGGTGTGCGTTGAGGAAGTAGATTTCACCGGCATGACTTTATTTGTCTAGAATGAGATAAATAGTGTTTATATAGAATGAGACCAATTCTATCACAATTGTGAAACATACTGACGGCACTCTCAGTCTTATACTTGCTATTGTGGAGCTTTAATGAAATTTACATAGCGTTGTAGTCTACCTGGTCATAACTTCTCGCTTCTCAGCTTTTGAGTCCCATTTTGCTCTTTCTGTAACGTATCCCGAATCACTTCAGGCAATTCTTTCACTCATTCTCAGCAATTTTGACATATCAAGAGATATTTAAGGTCAAAATGGCCATCTATAGACTCATGTGAGGCACACCTTTGTTAAGACATTCACTAGTAACGACATGCAATTTCGTTCGGGATAAATATCACAAGTTTCACAGTTGATCATGTGCAATTGAGATCAATTGCGCTACCAATCCTTGCAGTGATGCGAACAACACTCGCTGGGCGATGAAAACGTTTTACTTCCAGTTCTCTTTCTTCATTGTTTAACAGCTTTTTCTGTTAGTCTTTTATGCAACCTTTGTGTCACTTACTCTTGCTATACTATCCCATTTCGGCCGAAATGATATCCGGTGACATTGGCATTGCTCTCCTCATCACAGTCAACTTTAGGACCAACAGCTGCGCTCTGTGCCGTCTTCCTCAGACTGTCGAAGTTCTCCCTTGCCTGGTGTTGGTGATGAAACGATACTAAGTCAGCGGAGGACGCTATCACTCAAGAGTTGCTTGGAAACAAGCTCATCCCTTGAATTATGTTGTATGAACTCATTCATGGAGTACTATTAAAAGCGTAAAAGAAGCGTAGAAGACTAGTTAACTCTGACTGCTCAAGCTTTTTCAGGACGACTATATGGGGCTGTCTGACTTAGGATTTCAGGGATGCAGCTGCTGTGTGACATCGAAATAGAGTCACTACCCAGAACTAAAAGACACAATGGTATCACATTACACTTCTTCAAAGGGGTCTGGTAGTGTTGCTAAAGATAAATAAATTCCGATGGTAACTTCAAGAGAACTCAGTATCGACTGCCAGTCCCGTTCAATCTCCGACAAAGCATCGTCGGTTTCCAATCGAGTTGTTCTTTCAGGTTCAAGTTACTGTTTTTACAAATGTCTCTAAAAATAGATCAAAGCAAATTCTTCTCTTAAGAAATATTATAACCTCAATACACGTAAAGCAGTATATTCATTCACTGAATCTGGACTGAATCATGTGCAAGTACTCTGGTTGTTCGCAAATGTCATAAAAACATCATTCCTGTTCTCCGTGCCCAAAGATGGCAACTTATTCAGATGACATCTGATGACATAAAACCTCCAGATAATTAACAATTGGCCATCGGTAATGAACTCATCTCCACCAGGCAGACCACCAGCAAATCAGATGAGCCACAAGCTCACGACGAATTCTGAAGAGACAGGAACTACTCCCACTCTTTGCTCCCCTCTATTACTGAATATAATGTTCCTCTCAGCCATGAAATCCCAATTCGATTAACCCTCTGTCAACCTTGACCTTGTACAAGGTTTGCGACCGTGGAAGGTTAAGATCGGTGACAACCTCCTCATCATGAGCATGACAAATGGACCCAGGAAGAACCGCTAATTCTCCCTGGCCTTCAAAACCCCCGTTAATCTTCAAGAGGTTACTTCCAAACAACCCACATGAGCCATTAGTGTTGTAAAGGGATTCGCAACATCTGGCTTTAAAGAAGTCACTGCTGCCAATAATGATAATTTTCCGTCGTTCGGTAGTCCCTGTAGTGGACTACCGTGAGGTCTTTCTCACAGCGATGAAACAAAAGAATTCTCGCTACAATCGAGATCAGCAATCGTTGTGCATTCTGCTAAGAAAGCCAAAAGCCATGAAGTAGGATCCATATCACAAACATATCACCTGCTACAACTCAGACCGTCAACTCCAGCGCTATTTTCTCACCAGGAGTTCCAAGGGTCAAAGCCTGCGATTATAAAGGAATTATGACTGCATCGAAGTCGAACGTAATAAAGAAACCCAAATTCAAGAAGGAAAAGAATCATGAAAAGTGTGTTCATTCCTCAAACGACATGCAAGTTAAGCTGTTCATGATTACTACACTAAAGACAAACAACCGAATTAAGCTAAATACAGAATCCACGAAGGATGTTCAATGTAAAATACATGTCGATGTAAATAGGATTCATCCACAAAAAACTCTTACAACCATTAGATGATCTTAGATTGTTTTTTTAAAGTCCAATAACTACAAACTTTATCCACTATACAAATCTTAGCCACCATCTTGTTCTTATTATTTATTGTTCTTTGACCACTATAATCTAACATGATATAAGCTTTTAGGTAGTAATTAGGTTAGGAATTGTTAATTAAGTCTATTTTTAGTACTTCCACTTTACAAGTATTTAAAAGTTTTTAAAATTATAGTCTTTGTTTATTTATGGTTCTTAATTTTTGTGAAATTTTTTGTGAGAAAATTAATAATTATGCCTTCATTATATAATACATTATACTTGTTATCACATCTATAATCTTCTCTCTTATAAAATAATATTAATCATTAATATATTTTGTGCAAAAATGATGCTTTGGATTTTTTGCAAATGTAATGCTTAATTGATTATTACACATAATCAAAATTACCTCAAACTATACAAGTATAATATCCTTCAAGAGTTGTCTTAACCAAATTGCTTCTATTACATAATAACCATGCCTTCATTATAAGATATGCAATTGTTGATTGTCTCTTGCAATTTCACAAAATAACATCCACTTCAAAACAAAATAACAAGTACCATATGGCAGGTCTACAATTATTTGTATCACCAACCTAATGTGTATTGTTATAACTTTAGAAATTATTATATTTACTATTAAAATAACAATTTGAGATTTAATATCCTATTTAATCACATCATGATTTTCTTTACTAGTACTCAAACTATAGATCTAAATATAAATATTGACTCTCAACACTCGTTGCAAAGATCAGTTTTTGTGTCTACCATTCTACACGAGTGATTCTATTGTTATCTTACATGGAACATCTTTAATTATTCTTTTAATTTCAGCAAAATCTTCTTCCAAAAATTTCATGAACTTCAAATTTGCTTCAAGTAGAATTCCAATGGGGTTGTACTCTTTGATGTAGCTCAAATAAAACCTTCTTAATATTGCATAGAATGTGACAAAACTATGGCATTATCATGTGGAGCATACTGACTATTAATGACTGCAAAAGTAATCAAACAAATAATTAGCAATGAAAAAAATTCCTCTGCCAATAGTATCCAACTTTTTTTAAAGTGTTCTGTTTGTCATGCCATCAAAATTAGGCTTCTACTGCAGCTCAAATAGATGAATTTCAACTCAAGCAGCAAGCAGCCGTGTATTCAATTAGTATTCCGTGTAACCATCCCACTGTGAATCGAAATAATATCAGGAGTCCAAAGCTGCAGAGAGAAAAATCTTTCAATCATGAACCTGGACAAGCTAGTGTTGTGGACTTTAGTGAATTCATTCTAATGCAGGGACTGGTAGAATCCCTGAACACAATTACCCAAATAGCACAGGCGCCTGCATTCTAATAAGTTCTGTGATCTGCAATAATTTAAAAAAAAATCAAATGTGAACATTCACTCCCAAACAGTGCACAAAAATTTAGTGTAGCACACTTGTATACTCAGGGTATTTTAATTTCATGTTTACTAGCCCGAGCAGAAGAATTATGCTCTTTCCCTGCAATGTTGGCCATTTGTTTGCCGAATTATCAATGCTTCATCACGTCCATAGTACCCACCATTTTGATGACGCTCTAAGAAAACCACAAAATGAAATCCCCCCTATTGGGAACTCGCACACGAAGTTTTGTTATTAGAATCATAGGAGCAATTGCACAACAAAGTAATTGAGAAAAATGATTCAAACGGCCACTGCCACTACATACAATGAAAATATTCTATAATCGGTGAGCTAAAATCATAACAAAAGTATAAACCTAGAATCTCTGAAGAGAATGCAGACTGAAAACTAATAGCCTGAAAAGAATGCGAATGTACAGAACTTCAAGACACAACCGTTGCTCACCGTATCTACTTATAGCACGAACCCTCTGAACTATGGAAAGTCCTCTGAATACCGGTTACTCAGCTCCTTCAAGTCAACAAACCCACTAACAGCTTCAATTCAAAACCCACAACGACTGAAGCTAGAATCCATTTTACATTCTACTATTGGGAGGTTTCAAACCAAGGTAAAGCGCAATGACAAGCAGAACAACTAATAATATTCTTCCACCAGGTACAAGCCTAACATGGACTTGATCAGCTTGCGGTTGCTGGTAGCGATACACCCAGGCCATAATTGGGGGCAGCACGCCAAATAGGAAACAATTTGCATAGACGCCAGCAAAATCAAGCGCTGAGGCAAATGCTGTTGGCGAAGTCATGGCCATTGTCACAGGAGGAACCATAGCCAGCAACAGTGCCGTCATTCTTCTTGATCGGTCTGGTTCCTGTACTTTCTCTCTCTCCACTCCCTGTGAAGGGATCAAAAACAAGCTTACAGTGTCGATCAGCTGCTTTGGAAAGCTCCAGGCATAGCCTATAAGAGTTGTACTGAGAGCAGAAAATGCAAAAGTCTGCACCACTGGAGCTGCACTGCTACTCAAAGAAAGGAGGAGTTCGATGGCATCAAATGAGGCTATAGAAGCTCCTGCCGGTGCTTGGGCTAGGCCTAAAATAACGGCGTTCCAAGACAAGACCATCAACAAAGGCACAGTTCCCCCAAAGAGTATAGCTTTGCGAGCTTCCTGAGGTCTTCCTCCCAACACCCGGCAAACCACGGGTATGATCACATGGAACCCTAATGTGAGAACAATCACAGGAATTGCAGGAAGTAGTGCACTTAAAGAAAGGGTTTCAAAGCCTGTGGATCCAAGCCAGAGGTTTCGACTGACTGAGATACCAATGCCTACAAGACCAGTCATAGATACAAGCATGAGCCCGCACAGAGCTCGGTTGAGGACATCTACTGCTTGGAGAGAGGTGAAAGCCAACATGGAAATGACTACCCCAGGGCTCAGCATGCAAACGAGAGCAGAAGGTAAAGGTAACCAATGTGTTAGAATCGAATGAAGCCCTGCCACACAGGCCACCAAGAGGGCATAATTGAGGAAAGCGTACACGAGGGCAACAAAGCGCCCTGCTGAGTGGCCGAGGGTGCGCACTGCCAGGCCAGTAAAGCTCACTTCCACTCCTCCTTGCTCTGCCATCACTGTCAATTGTGGCACAAGTAGAGAGATGAAAAATTACAAATTGATATTTTCTACACGCAGTGAAAGGCTGTGATTAGTGAGCATTGAGCTGTTTTGTTAAGGAGTGCACAATTGGGATCCAAGTACAAGCTTCGAGAGAATCATTATGCGTTTTTATCCTACCTTACTCTTGGGTTCAATCTTTCCAAATTAGATGCTGTCATGTCTTATTCAAAACCCTTGACGAACTCACCTGCATAACTCAGTTCTGCTACCAACAGTATGGAAGCCATGACATACGCCCACACAGCAACAATCGTTACACTTGAAGGAATTAGACTAGCGCGAAGAGTGGCAGCAGGAAGTCCAAGAATACCAGGACCAATAGCAGTGCCTACAACCAGTGACAACAAAAGAGCCAATGATACAGCGTCAGACATTAAAATATACTCTACAAACGCCAATTTGAATCCAAAATTCAAAACTATCGATGACATGCTGGAAGATCAACAGATATAGCTCCGCAACTTTACATGACACGAGTGCAAGCATTATCGAGATAATTAAGTTTCACTGCCAATAAGATTAAGTTCATGAAATTTTCGAAACTTGCGAGTGATGCATCGACTAGAAAAATCATATAGAGGTTGCTCGAAACAAAGAAAACAAGTGGTATGTACCCGGGTTAGGAGGTTGATATAATTCCAGTGGGAAAGGGTGGAATTTAATTGTTAAAACTATGCATGACATGAACTGCAGAATAAGGTCAGAACTTTTCTGTGGAGAAAGAAGTGCTCAGGAGGACCAAATTGAGTACCCATGATAAGCCCAATCGCAGAAGCAACACAGCCGCTTCTTTCACTATCTGATCCGCAGTCGCAAATAAAGATATCAGTCCATGACGTCCAGGAGCAATGGACACTGCACATAATAAACTTACTAACAGTATATAAAACATCTTCCTACAATTAAAAAAAAAAGAAAAAAAGAAAAAGAAAAAAGAAAAAAAAGAATCGTTTGAAACGAGATCGATATATCAATACACTGAAAGTCGAAAATCGATTCTGAAATACAAATGCTTAGCCATTAAACTTCACTACATGTGAGCGTTACCTGGTCGTGAAAGAGTCAACAATTCATGAGGATGAAGAGACTCGTCATCGTTGTTCCAGGCCTCAGGGTTAACTTGAGCATAACACGACACGTCTGTGTCTACGCTTTCTTTGTGTAGAGGCGTTCCATGACCAGAATTAAGCAACCATACATGACCAGTATCTCCACCAACTGCTCTTCGCCACCAATCTTGCAGGGACGTCCTCTTGGAAGACAAACGATAATCATGCGAAGTCAACAGTGAACTACGCGTCCGTGACTGCTCGCCCTTCAAAACAACTCTCGCGTTTAAGCCTTGCGAACCACATCTCACGAGTGAACAATGCAATCTACTTTGAGAGTCTCCCAAGATCTTGCCAGTTCCGCAACACCTCTGGCTCCGTCTCGGCGATGTAAATGACACTGTTGCCCCGTGATTCAACATCGAGGTCGTCATTGTTTCACGACCTCAGCTAATTGACGCTGTGAGTGGTCCAGAATATCACAGCCACACACAAACACTAAGTTCAAGAGGCAAATCGGACTACATTTTGAGCTTCTCGTACTGGCTGAGCCCAAGCTCTGTTCATGTTGCAAAAGCGTCTCTGCAACAAGTGCTCCATAAGCTTACATATCCAAAACCCTAAACCTACTCTTCTGTTTGTGCACGCGGATCGCTTCACCCTAAAATTACAATCACTGGGACACTCTATGAAAAATAAGCAAGCTGCGAAGGACTACACAGCAGCTCATACACACAGCGCCGCTGCCGGTGACGCTGCCTCTTGGCAGGAAACACGGAGACCTCAAGCCCTTGAATCTCACTCACGATCCTGGCGTTATCGGATTGAGCCACAGCAAATCGAGCTCCATCGCCGTCGGATTCCCGCAACACGGCGCTCAAATGAATGGAGGTCATATTAATTATAATAATAATCATATTAAAAAAACATTTAACTTCTCCATTCACAAATGATTGGTTTACTTAAAAAAAATTCAAAGGAAGAGTTAGATGAAGTATTATGAAAATAGTTATAATAACAATAATAAATGGTAGAAATGAGTTTTCTTTAATTAATTTTGCAAGACATGTCTATACATTCTATAATTTAAAGACGGGCAAATTTTTTTGGCTACTTGGACAGGGACAAAATCATTTACAACGTGGCAATATTTGAGCAGATTAAAACATTTGGAATATTTTATACTAACAAAAAGAAGCTTGAAATATACAAAAAGAAAAAAAGAAAAAAAGACTATTCAATTCTCATCCATATGTCAAAGGATTGCAAATGTTTTTGAAAAATGATGCTGCAAAATGGATATGCAATGGTGAAGCAGTAAGGGTTCTCAACCTCGTAAATTAAAAAAAAACTAGTATAAAAATTAAAAATATACGGAGCTACATTAAAATATATGTTTATATATATATATATATATATATATATATAAATTTATTTTGAGTTGATTTACAGAATGACAACCTTATAAAATTTAGAGGATGATATTTCTTTTTGCAATTGCAACTGCATGCAAGTTTTTAAATTGCAAAATCATAAAAGCTTACCATATAACTAACTTAAATATGGAGTTAAAAATACATTAATTGTACCATATTTCAACAAAAGGTTCACAGTACTTGTGAACAACGAAACATTAAATTCTGTCCAATATATGAGATATGCAAACAAGAGCATTATTTATAAAAAAACATGGTTTGAATCCCAATTAAAATCAGTTCTGCAACAAAATGTGAAACTTTTATATAGTCTTGATTATTTATATTTGCACTGAGATCCATCTATGATGGCAATACACAACAGAGATTTGACCAGCATTCAATCATCATTTGGCTTAGTAGAATAATAAATTCTACTTTAAGGAGCTACAAATTCTAAAATGCATGTGACAAACAGAACAAATAGAGTATTAGAAGATTTTTAATTGAGAAAAGACTATCTTAATTTCAAAATGATGTGAAAATCTAGCATATTTATGAAGCAAATATATGTAAAATGATAAAATAAAAACAAAAAGATTCCTGAAAAATTGTAATGGGTCACAAATAAAAAGATAAAAATCAAAACCAAAAGTTGTACACTTAACATTGCACTAAACATAGTTCAAAGTTTGATATAATAAAGAAAAGCAAAATAAAATAATTGTAGGACAGATGACTGGTTTGTATGGACAGGACCCAGTTACAAATAGAAAATGGATGAAATTAAGATAATTCGAATTTGTGAAAATGAAATAAAATTGTAGCTAAAAAATTATTCTGTGATAAAGAAGACAAACAGATAAGTTATTATTTAATGAATATACATCTATACATATTAAATCATTGATTATACCATTTGGTTTACTTGTAAATTGTATAAAAATAATAGGTTACAAAGTGAGAGATACTTAAATACATTATAACATGTAGTGTATGACATTATTTATACTGTTTGTTGAAGTAAAAAAACAAAAATTTGCAAAGAATTGTGTACAAAGACATAGAACTGATTTTTTGTATTCCTTTTATGTGTGAAATATTTTTCATTCAGTGTCATGTATGTATATGTATATATACAACTTCACCACACAAAGTTGAATTCATTTTAAGTATAATTAACATACAACAAATGAGTAGTTTAATTATTTGTATTCTTAAAATAAGACTTTAAAAATAATGTTCTTTTACTACTTTTTGCAAGAAAATTTACCCAAATCAGTAGAAATGCAATGGTTTCAAATAATAATAAATAAATATATATATATATATATCTCTATTACAGAAACAACATAGATAATTACTATAAATAAGATGACAAAATTACCAAATAATATTTTTTAATTTGGTATTATTAACAAAATGTATGATGATACATCATGTTTGTTGCAAACTAATTTATTGAATGCATATAACAACTTCCATTGGTACAAAAGATCTTGCTAATATGATTTTATATTCTAAATCCATAAAACTAAAATAGTTGAGAAGAATGTTCATAAGGTTAGAGTTCTGTAAGATTTTAATACACAAGCATTAAAAAACAGATTGAAATTCAATAAAATAATTACTATAAATAATTAAACTTATAAAAAAAGAACGTAGTTTACTGATTAATATGATTGGGTAGTCAAGTCAAATTAATAATGGGAGCTCCATATAATTGAGTTTATTCCTATGATTATTATTTCTAAAGTCACAGCTATTGCTTAAATTTTCCTGCTTTCACTACATAGGCACTATTAATTTGCGGTCATTACAACTATATACTCTCATGTGCACAAATTTACATAAAGTTTGTAATTCCAACCATTGCAGCATGCATGTTCCACTACCAAACTAGATAAACTTACGAACAATATCATTTTTTCCACAATGAAAGAACCCAAAATCAAATTCAATGAATACAAAAAGCTTCACAAGAACAGAAGTTTTATTTTGAAACATGTGAAAATTTTATATCTTCATTAAAAAAAGGAGACACATGTCCCTGCACAGGGTATCAACTTCGAACATGTCGAATTTTTTGAAAGGTAAATTTGGCTGACCGGATTTAGCTGCCCCACGACAATAATTTCAGTCCAAAAAAAGAACGAATGATATACCATGGAAATAATGAAACAAAGTTGCGAACATTTTGTTCCCATGTCGTTCCCATGTCGTTCCCGACCTGTTATCAGTGCACGCGGTTCTGCCAGTCCCACAACTCTCAAGGACCTTGCGGCATAGCCAGGAAGGTCCCATTTCGCATTCGCCAACGCTTGTGTTCAACGTCCGCTGCGCGTTACCGCTTTGTGCCGCGGATTTGGTGTCAGATCTGCATTGCATTGCTCGCGTATTTGTGAGAGAGTTTTTCTTCACACTTTGAGCGCACTTTAGTGCATCAGTGGATTGTGTAGGGGAGTTTTTGTAGTACGCTTGGGGTTTGAACGGGCAGTATCAGACGCTGTTTTAGGTTCAGGATTAGAAATCCGGAGTGTTTCTGCTCGTCTTTTTCCATTGGTGCAGCGCACGGTAGACGAAGTTGTGGTCGTCGGAGCTTGCGAGTTTTCTGTTGTGGTGCAGCAAGGGTTTCGGCTTAAGAGATTGGACATGACGATCGCGAATCAGCCTCCGGTGTTACCTGTCACTCAACCAGGAGCAGGAGCAGCTGCGGGAGTGACGCCGCAGCAGGCTACGTTCTGGGTGCTGTATGGAAAGGCTCAGGATGCATTCAATCTAGCGCTTGCACAGAAGCGGCCGTGGGCGGAAATGGCTGACCGGTCACAGTTGGCGAAGCCTGAGTCGTTCAGCGAGGCTGTGACGCGGGCGCGCAAAAATTGGTACTACTTCCGCATCAATTACTCGCTCGTTTTGGTGGGAGCCGTTGCGTTGAGCTTGGTCTTACACCCAGGATCACTGATCTTCCTTGCTGCCCTGTTAGCTGGATGGGCTTACCTCTACCTTGTTCGATCTGAGCCACTCGTCGCATTTGGACGAACCTTCAGTGAAAGGGAGGTCTTTCTCGGCATGAGTGTGTTCACCGTTGTTATGATCTTCATGACCAATGTTGGATCTATTCTGATTTCTGCTCTCATCATTGGCGCTGCTATTTGTTTCGCTCATGGTGCGTACCGCGTTCCTGATGACCTTTTCCTTGACGAACAAGAGACGAGCGGAGGGTTTTTGTCCTTCCTATCATCTGGAAGTGTTCCGCAAGTGACGGCACGGGTGTAGACTCCGACTCTCCTTTCACCAATGTATCAGTAACATTGTCACGGGACTAGTTTTTTTCCTCTTAAGTCGCCCTTATTAGGACGATCTGATACTTTCATAGTTATTCTATCACATGAAGACTCAGAATTTGAACTCCTTGCACAGGATAGAAACCATAATATTCTGTATTGCATACTACAGCTTGGGTATAGTTTCAGCCTGTCCAAGTGAGGATTTACGGGCACATGCTCGTTGACTTGCGTTGAATTGTTGATTTGAGGGAGGAGAAATCTCTCACCTGTTTAGATCCAGATCTAGAGCAGATAGGATGCAACATACTTAGCGGAGTGAAGAGTAACTGGTTATTCAGGAACCTTCACTGAGGTGTATGCTCTTGGAGTTTAGCTTAGCATATAGTCTTGAATCGTAGTCCGTGCTGGATAATGTCCTTTTGGACAACAATTTTGGTTGTTGAAGATAATGTCCACTATTCTAGAGGACAGATGACCTGTTGTATGTTTCATAGTGTACCTTCTGCTTATTCACCGTCGCAGGTTACAAATAGGAATTTCACATATCAAAATAAAAAACCTTGAAAAATGGTTCATAAGATTTCGTATTGTTTATCGGAATCATGGAGTTGTTTACGCTTGAATTATAGTCAATCTGCTTGAATTGTTTAGTGAATCCTGTTCTTTGGTTAGAAACTAACTTTGGTTAGATACTAAACTGGTACTTATGGATACTTAATAATACTTAGGATGCCTTAATTCTTAAATGTTTTGATTTGTCAAAATCAACAAGCCTCTTTAATTTGGCCTTCTATTAGAAAAATAAGTCCTGAGGAAAGGTGAGGTGGAATGGATTTTTTTTTCTACATGGCATAAATAGTATTGTTTTTTAGAATTTTGTTAGGCTTTTAGAAAAATTTGAGAAGTTGTGTTAAAAAATATTTAAAGTAATAATAAAAAATAAAAAATAAAAATTTTATACTTCTCATAATTACTTGAATCAAGATATTGAATGATGTATTTAGACTTGTAATAAAAGAATGATTTTGTCTATTTCATCGCCTCTTTTCATTTTATAATATATCCAAAGGACAAGGCTTTTAAAGAAGGGTTTTTCTTCATTAAGTAGGGGATCTTAATAAGGCTTTTGAACCATGGCCTTTTAAAGTGGATTTCTAGGTATAAAGTAATTCTTGTATTTAATGAGAGGTAATTAATCTCAAAAACATAGTTATCATAAGTAACATTTATGCTTGCAATAATGAATTTTGAAGGATAATAATATATTTAGAGTGTTGTGTTATCATTTGGTGGTATTCCATTATACATCACATTAAGATTAGTTAAATATATAATAAATTAGTAAAAGACTAATCAAAATATTGATGAAGAAACAAACAATGGCAAAAGTAGGTCAAAAACTTGCGTGGATGTGGACAATTTATTGCTTGTTATTTAATAAGGTGACTAGCATACAAAAAAAGAGGCTAGGATAAATCACCCCAAATTGGGCAATTAAAGGAATGAATTTAAAAAATATATATTCACCTAATTCAACAGATTTGGACAAATCTTAAAATTATGCTCCCAATTCCATGGCAAAAGAGGCATAAATGACACTTATAAAACCAAAGGTAGAAGAAGCTATAAAAAAAACAAAAAAAAAAACATACAAGTATCATATTTTCTATTGCTTGTGCTACTACCATTGCCTTAAAGATTTGAATTAGTGACCTCAAAAATATAAAGACACAAAAATACTAATATGTAGAGCCTTATCAAGATATGTGAATAGTTGGAAAAAAAACATTTATTTACAAAAAAAAAGGTTGTATGCATAGCTATTAGATGGGTGATAGGCCATGCATAGGACCATATATCCTTAAATTTCAACCCATGGATGAAATTTTTTTAGAATAGCTTTCATCTATAGATTAAATCTGTAAGCTTATTCATGAATGCAAAGAAAAAAGAAAAAAGGAGATGATTGTCTTACAAGAGAAGACATGTGGTTGAAATAAGATAAAATAAAAATAGATAGTTGAATGAAAATGAGATAAAATGTTGTATCAATAAGATGAATGGAGTTATAAGTTAGATGAACTATTACATGGCTTAAGAAGTAAATTGTAGGTTCATATTGATAAACATGGTTGTCTTTAAGAAGTATAATGAGAAATTGGTTTAGTTTGGTTTATACTACCATCAAACCAAATTCAAACCAAAATCAAATTCAAACGAAATCATGGAACTTCAAATCAAACTAAATTACATCAAATCAATTAAACCAATATTTCTACAATATTAATATTAAATAAAAATTTGATAATAATTTAAAATATAACTCACATGTCTATATCATACTTGTATTTATTATTGTACACAACAATGGTCAATCTTTTTTAAAGATTAGCAATGCAATAACATGTCAAGGACATGAACTAGAAAAAGATGTATAATCTAATGAAAACTGTGTCAAAGTAAAGTCACAAAATAAAATAAGAAAGTATGTATATTCAAAAGAAAACTGGAATGGCTATTGCCAAAGACTGGAAACATGAGGACTCTTGAAACTAGACTAGGATCAAGAAAGGAGTTGACAAGAGTGAAGAGGGCTTCACTCTTGCCTCTATAAATACTATCTAACTAAGAGCTACGTGGCGGTATTCTATAGGACCTCATACACGTGTCTAATTTGCAAGACACGTGTCAAACTTGCACGACAAGTTTCTCACATGTGCGCCACGTACTTGGCTTGTTCCACAAGCTACCAAAATGTGTGATACATGGCTAGCTTGTTCTACAAGCTACCAACATGTGCGCCATGTGGCTACCTTGTTGACCAAGTTTCTAACCTACCAATCACCTATAGACATGTATAAAGGTGATTTCGCATCTATGAAGCTTCTAGGAAGCTTCTCTATCAGATATTATCAAATCAACTTATTTTATCTACTTCTATTGGTCTATTATTACTTAGATAATTTACTAGAATAAATCTTATGTCCGTGACATTACCCCCTCTTCTAGAGACGAGTTCCACGAGGAGCGGTGATTACATGTTGAGAAAGTCCAAAATACATCGAATTGTGCTTGCCACATACTCAGATCTTTGTTCCCTTCGAAGGTAATTGATAGGTCCTTTCAGCCATCAATAATGTCCCATACCAAGGCGAGAGGACCACCCTGTTATTTGATCATTGTTGAGGCCTTCATAACTTCCTTCAAAGAAAACATTAGGAACACCATCAGGAGTAGTTCCTACCTCTAAAAGTATCACCAAACATCGAGAGTCTCTTCCGAGGTCGTGATATCAAACATGTTGTATTTCGCCATCAATCCGAGGAAGGACATGTCGTTCTTGAGGGTCTTCATCTCTATTCTATCATCTTGAAGGTTGTGATAGTCGTAATGTCTCGTCCGGTAAATCAGCAAATGATGGCTCTTGAGCTGAATTCGCTAGTTGTTGATCCTCCATCTCTTTAGCACAAACAAAATCTAATGACAAACAATGATACAAGGTAGGATGAAACCTCTATAGAACCTGCCTTGCTTTATAACAAAGATTTTCTTGAGTATTTATCTTGGTTTTGATGGATGTCGTCGATGAAATGCATTAACTTTTATTGATGCATTTGTTAGATTCTTTGATGGCTCCCATGTGCGTTCACTAATATCGTATCCGCGCCAATGCACAAGATATTCCAATCGATTTTGGCGCCGCCTTGAATCTAAAATCTCTTCAACCTCGAATTCTTCATTGTTGTCTACTTCTACAGGAGGCGGTGGTATTTGTCTTCTTCCTTGTATATCCATTGTCTTGTATGGCTCGAGTAGTGACACGTGGAATATATGATGGATCTTCATGGACTCCGGTAGGTGTAATCGATATGCAACTAGATTGATTTGTTCAGAAATAGGAAAAGGTCCAAGCCTACGATAGTCCAACTTATCACAAGGACGAGTAGTCTTGATATTACGACGAAGTAACCATACCTTGTCCCCCACGTTGAATTGTGGTTGTTCCTTGCGATACGCATCTGCATTTGTTTTTTGTCGTTCTTGAGCTTCTTTTAATTGCACCTTCATTATTGCATGTAGCTCTGACAAACGATTTGCCAAATCTTCTGCTGCTGGATTATCAACTTTTGAAAAGTCAAAAGCATCAAGTCGTGGGTGATAACCATAATTGGCAAAGAAAGGTGTTTGTTGCGTAGAAGAATGTATCGTATTATTATAAGCAAATTCTGCCAATGGCAGAAGAGCTATCCAATCATCTTGTTGGTAGTTGATGGTACACCTTAAATATTGCTCTAAGACTTGGTTCACGCGCTCTGTTTGTCCATCAGTTTGAGGATGAAAAGCTGAAGATAACTTTATGTCCACTTTTAAGATCTTGAAAAGGGTTCTCCAAAATCTTGACACAAATTGAGTTCCCTATCCGATATAATATCCTTAGATAACCCATGATAGCGATAGATATTATCAATGAAAAGCTTAGCTATTTCTTCACCTGTGATAGATTTTGTGCATGGCACAAAATGTGCCATCTTGGTGAACCGATCTACTATCACAAATATAGAATCATAAGATCTTGAGCTTGGAAGATCTGTGATGAAATCCATAGAAACAGAAGACCATGGTTGTTTTGGAATAGGTAATGGCTGAAGAAGCCCAAAAGGTCGATGACGAGGAGTCTTTGATCTTGAGCAGATTTCAGATGATTGTACAAAGTTTTTGACTACCTTCCACATTTGAGGCCACCAAAAATCTCTTGATATAAGTTCCAAAGTCTTGTTGTATCCAAAATGTCCTACCGCTGGAAAATCATGACATGCTTTAAGAACACGTAAACGTGCTTCTCCTTCTGGAACATATAGACGTCCTTCGAAATATAGTAGATTGTTCTTGAACTCAAATTTAGAAGAATCATGAGACTTGGAAGAATTATTCTTGATATCATGAACAAGAGGGTCTGAGGACATACTTGACTGAATTTGCTTGAGAAAAGTTGAATCAACAATCAATGTTGATTTTATTGTTCGAAGATAAAACTGCTCTGGTTTCAAGAGAATCATTCTTTGTTGCTCAAAAGCTGCATCTCCATCTTTTGGTGCAAAATAAGAACGTCTAGAAAGGGCATCAGACAAATCTTGTTGTTTTCCTCGCCGATAAATGATAATGAATTCGAATCTTGACAAAGACATACTCCAACGAGCTTGACGATGATTCAACACGCGTGCCGACATGAAATACTTGAGGTTCTTGTGATCCTTATATATGGTGACTGGACTGAAAGCGCCTTTTAGATAATGACGCCATTCTTGAAAAGAATCCACGATTGCAAAAAGTTCTTTGTCATGGATCTCATAATTGATCTCGGCTGCTCAGAATTTTCTTGAATGAAAAGCTACTGGATGAAGTTTGTCATCTGTTCCCATTTGTGACAAAACCGCACCCAAGGCAAAGTCTGATGCGTCCGTTTCTATAAAAAATGCCTTGGAAAAATCTGCATGATACAGGATTGGTGCAAAAACAAACAATGTCTTCAAAGCTTCAAATGTTGCTTCCGCTTCTTGATTCCATTAGAGTTTGTCTTTACAAGTCAAACGTGTAAGTGGAGCCGCAATATGAGAGAAGTCTTTGATGAAGGTCCGATAATAATTGGCGAATCTCAAAAAGCATTGGACATCTGTTATCGTCTTTGGAATCTTCTAATTCATGATTGTTTGGACTTTCTTAGGATCCATCATGAGACCATCATTTGAAATGATGTATCTTAAGAAATCAACTTGAGTAGTGTGAAATACACACTTTTCCATCTTGGCATACAATTCCGCATCTCTAAGTTTTTGTAATACTTGACGAACATATATTTCATGTTCTTTTACTTTCTTAGAATAGATCAAAATGTCATCTAGGTAGCAAACGACAAAAAACATCATTCATAAGATGTTGAAAAGCAGCTGGTGCATTCGTAAGTCCAAAAGGCATGACATTATATTCAAAATGTCTGTACCTAGTTCAAAATGCAATTTTCCATTCATCTCCTTCTTTGATGCGTATTAGATTGTATGCTCTTCTTAGATCTATTTTTGTATAGATCGTAGCTTGATTCAACTGGTCAAGGAATCCTGATATTAGAGGTAATGGATATCTGTTCTTGATTGTGATCTTATTGAGTCCTCGATAGTCAACACACATCCACAATGATCCATCTTTTTTCTTCACAAATAGAATTGGAGCTCCTACTAGAGATTTAGAATGGCGTATGAAATTCTTGGCCAAATTCTCGTCAATATACGCCTTGAGTTCAGCCAATTCATCTTGTGATAAACTGTAGATTGGTCCAAATGGTGGCTGAGTTCCTTCTTTAAGGTCAATTGAACAATCATATGGACGATGCTCCGGAAGAATATTTGCATTCTTTTTCTCAAAAACGTCTTGATAATCTTGATACTGACTTGGAATGCTACTTGAAGTCTTTCCATCATTGGAAATAGGTGTAGCATAAATGACAAAAGGTGATCCTTCTTCTGCAGTGCGCAAAAAAGCTCTTGTATCTACAAACGCAGGTTTAATTCTACTAGACTTATGATTTTTTACTTGATTAACTATATTGTTAGCTATACTTTTAAAAAAATTTAGAATACGAGAAATCCAATCTATTTGAGGGTTGTGTTTTTCTAACCATGATAGATCTAGAATAACTGGAATAGAGGGAGATCTAATTATGTTAAAAATTACGCAACTATTATGGCCATTTACTACTATATCTAGAGGAAGTGTTTCATGAGTAACATCTCCAGAAGATAAACGATGACCATCTATGACTTCTACGTGTACGGGTTTAGATTTTTGTACTATCTGTATTCTATGGCTTTTAGCAAATTCTTCATCTAAAAAGCAAGCCGAGGCTCCCGAATCTATTAAGGCAAAGGCTTTGTAATTATTAGGTCCTAAATACACATCTATTATAAAACAAGGAGATGGTTGTGATGAGAAGATAGGACCTTCATTAGAAATTGTACAAGATCCCAGCCGCACGGTCCTTATTGTGGCTGAACAAACTTGTTTTCTGACATATTGTCTTCTTTGACAGTCGTACTCCTCATCTTGTGGTTGCGTCGTTTCTTTGGACAATTTTGAGCAGTGTGTTTAGATTCTCCACAATACAAGCATAATCCTTCTTGACAACGTGGAGTCTTTTCTTGTTCAATAAGCGGCTTGAAACGTATAGCATCAATTTGCATGTCCTTGACTTCTGAAGGTACATATTGAGAAGTCATTGGTGTTGTCACTGAATTATAATGTCACTGAGGTTCTCTTGTATGACTTTCAGATCTAAATTCAAAAAGCCGATTATCACACTTCACCGCAAAGTCTATTGCTTGACTCAATGTTTGAGGATTGGATAAGTTCAACATCAATTTCTTCACTTCATATTGTAATCCGTAGAAAAACTGACTGATGAGTGCAGCATCGTCCCACTTGATATCGATTGCTAGTTGTCAAAATTGTGAAGCATATAATGTCACTGATCGATTGCCTTGTCATAGGATACGAAGCTTGTTGGTTGCAATACGAGTTGCATCATGTTCTCCATATATAGATCAAAATTCTACTAAGAAAGCTTCTAAATTATCCAATATTGAATCACGTTGCTCCAGAAAAGATGAAAACCAAGATAAGGCAGAATCTGAAAGTAGTGTATTAATAAATCTGACTTGTGATCCTGGAGTTGGAAAACTTTGCGGTTGCAATTCAATCACCAGTTGGACTTGGTTGATGAATCCTCGAAACTTAGATCTTGTGCCATCAAACTTCTCAGGTAGATCAATTTTTGGTTCTTTGATGCTTGGACGATGTTCCAATGTAGGAGGAATTGTATGGCTTGGTATAGATGTTGAAGCAGCTTCAACCATATCTATATCTTCATTATTTGGTAACCTTGTTGCTCCTTGTGGAGATACAGTGAGTTGATGCATTGCAAGCATCAATTCTCTCATTTGCTCTTGCATTTGTGCCATTGCACTCTTCATTGCGGCAAGCTTGGCCATGATAACATTTCAAAAAATATATAAGACTACTCGAGATAAGTAACAGGGAGAACAAAGAAAACACTAGGAATAATATCAGTTTAGAAGAGGGTAATCTTTAACTTATAATATGCTTATGTCTTATCAAGAGAAAGGGATAATCCACTCTTAAATCAAGACAAGACAAAGCTATGATATTATAAGTGTACTCTTGTCAATCTGTGAAGGACATGAACTAGAAAGAGATACATAATCTAATGGAAACTGTATCAAAGTAAAAGTCACAAAATAGAATTAAGAAAGTATGTATTTTCAAAGAAAATTGGAATAGCTATTGCCAAAGATTAGAAATATGAAGACGCTTGAAACTAGACTAAAACCAGGAAAGGAGTTGACAAGAGTGAAGAGGGCTTTATTTTTGCCTCTATAAATACTATCTAATTAAGAGCTATGTGGTGATATTCTATAGGACCTCATACACGTGTCTAATTTACAAGACACGTGTCAAACTTGCACAATAAGTTTCTCACATGTACGCCACATATTTGGCTTGTTCCGCAAGCTACCAACATGTGTGACACATGGCTAGCTTGTTCTATAAGCTATCAACATGTGCGCCATGTGGCTAGCTTGTTGACCAAGTTTCTAACCTATCAATCACCTATAGACATGTATAAAGGTGATTTTGCATCTATGAAGCTTCTAAGAAGTTTCTCTATCAGATATTATCAAATCAATTTATTTTATCTACTTCTATTGGTCTATTATTACTTAGATAATTTACTGGAGTAAATCTTGTGTCCGTGACAATTCCAATGCCAAGGGCGCATTTACCGAGTTTGATAGAATTATTAAAAGAAAAAATGAAGATGAAGATTTTGGAGCCTTCTTTTACACCATATTCTAGCCGATGGTTTACACTGTCTAAGAAAAATGAATCATTACGATTTATTCAAGATATGCAGCGAATAAATGTAGTGACTATCAAAAATGTAGGAATTGGACCAATAGTAGATGAATTTGCTGAAGCATTTGCAAGAAGGGCAATTTATTCAATGTGTGACCTGTATTCAGGCTATGACCAATTTCAACTAGCAAAAGAAAGTAGAGACATGACAACAATGAGAACTCCACTTGGATTGGTTAAAATGTGTACTCTTTCTCAAGGTGCTACTAATTCAATTGCACATATCATGAGCGGGATGAATAAGATATTGAAGGATTTTATTCCTGAGAAGACTATGTCTTTTCTAGATGATGTTCGTATTAAAAGGTGCAAAGAAGAACACAAGGATGAAACTTTAGATAAAAGGGGGTCTCGCAAGTACGTTGTCAATCATATACAAGATTGTGAAAAGATATTGACTTGGCTTGAAGAAGTTCATCTTACATTTTTAGGTACAAAATATATATTTGGAATACAAGAAGTTGTAATTGTTGGAAATTTATGTAGATTTTATAGAAGAAAACCAGATTCAGCCAAAGTTGATGCAATTAGAAGAATAAAAGAAGATTGCAATTCTTTAACAAAGGTGCGTAGGTTTTTGGGTGCATGTGTATTTTATTGTATTTGGATTCTTCACTATGCTCATATAGCGAATCCATTGTATGAATTATTATGCAAAGATTATCGTTTTAAATGAGAAGAAAAGCATATCAAAGCAATGAAAATATTGAAGGAATTATTGAAATCACCTCCGATATTGAAAAAAATTGATTATAAGTGCAATAGACCAGTGATTCTTATAGTAGATACTAGTCCAATTGCCATTGGGTGGGCAGTGGGTCAAAATGATTCAAATGGACATAGATTTGCAATTCAATTTGGAGCTAAGGTTTTAAGTGCACGCCAACGTGCATATTCTCAAGTAAAAAAGGAATTATGGAGAGTTGTTTCAGCTAAGAAAGCTGAAAGGGATTATTTAATTGGAGCAATAGTGGTGGTGGAAAGAAATTGTTTGCCTTTGCTTGGAATGATTACTAATTGCACAACTCCAGACATTGCAATGTTAAGATGGATTGCTTATATCAAGTCATTAAATCGGGAGTTTAAGCATATTGCGGGAAAAGACAATTTCATAGCAGATATATTATCTCGAGCAAGATAGATTGGAGAAGATGAAATGATAGAGGATATTGATGATATAGGTACTAAATTTTATTTGGTTTTACAATTGAACAAGGAAAATAAGTCATTTTATGAAGAAAGTTATGAAAGAATTTTATTGGATATTGAATATTATTTGAGCACGTTGTCGTACTGTAATTACTTACAATATGTAAAAATTAGTTAAAATATATTATATGTTTAAGAATCTAGATGTGTGTTAGAATGGTTAGTAAGTTAAATTAAAAATGGTTGATAGAAGAAACTTTATTTTATTTTATTTTACTTATTTTAGTTATGGTATTTAAAAATTATAAGATCTAAATATTTAGTATGAAGCCTTGAGAGAAGGTGGGGACTTAAGGATGAAAATTTAAGCTAATAAGAGGCTAATTGGGAGGGATGAAATCAAGCCATGGTCGGATGAAGGCAAGGAATAGGGAACTTCATCCCTATTGGTCGAATACCATGCCCAATGGGCTTTGAGGAGGCTGCCTGCGACCTTAACAGGGGGTTTTTGGCAACTTCAAAGAGGGTATTTGCAATTTCAGAGGTAGGGTTGTAAAGTTTAGGGTTTTGGGTATAGTTTGAGAGGAAGTTTTAGGCAATTTGGAGTTAGGGTGAAGAAGTTATACTTGTTCAAAGTTAAAGAGTGGATTTCATATATATTGTCACTCTTTTGGGATTTTGCGGAGTTGTACGGAGGCTTTTAGAGATCGGATGGTGCGGTTGGAAAGGTGATTTCAAGATCTACGTCTACTTCATAGGTATTCTTAAGTTTTGACTTTAAACAAAGGAGATATAAAGAGTTGAAGATAGTGTATCTAATTCCAAGGCAATAAGCACACTGTGTTATTAATAATTATGCTTTGAGCCATAACTTGAGTTTTCAGACAAAATTTTGGCTCAAACTTCTTGGAGAATGTGAAATTTTGTGTTAAAAAGCAATACATACAAATTTCATGGAATTTGAGCTTATAGTTTGTGAGATATGAAGAAATTTGTATGCGGGTGTATAAAGACAAGGGTTTGAAGCGGCTGTCAGGGTTTTCAAGATATCTCAAGATCCGCAATGAATTTGCAGTTGAAAATTGTTGTAGAGGTTGATAAGAATTTATTAGTACTTCATGTAAAATTTTACCATATTTGGATGGTCAGATCAGGAGATATGAGATGTTGAAGTTCGGAAAAAGTTCCACATAAAAATATATAAGGTTTTAGAGGATTTTTATCATACGTTGGATGTTGTTAGTTACTTGAGGCTTATGTATTTGATGTAATTTCTCAAAAAGGAAAAATACATATATATAAACTTTGAATTTTCCTCATTTTTGAAGCTTAATTGAGAAATTAGTGACAGCTAGAAGCCCAACGCTTTCTTAAGGCAAATTCTCTCTATCCCGACAACGTTAACCAAGCATACTAATTGGTTAGTTGAAAAATTTAAACAGATCAAGAGAAAAGCATACAAGTTCATATTATAAGGAGGATTTCTATAGAAGAGGCCAAAATCAAATATTAGAATGCCACAACGAGTAGTAGGTACCAAAGAAGATCAACAAAAATTACTCAAGGAATTTCATGATAGTTTATGGACAGGGCATAGAGGAATTTGGGCTACTTTTGCTAAATTGAAGGAACGATATTGGTGGAAGAATATGTATCGAGATGTAACTTCATTTGTAGAGCAAATGTATTCAAATATACAACATCGAGATGGTTTGCATCCAACATATCCTTTGGTCATTCATTTTAAATAGGTTGTGGATTTGGTTATTATGCCAATGGAACTATGGCAAATGAGGTATTTAGTTTTGGCTTGTGAGGATTTATCAAACCAAGTAGAAGGCAGGGCTTTAAGGACAAAGTCTACAAAGGAATTTACAGGTTTTTACTTGAGGATGTTATTTGCTGCTACGGATGTGTGGGAAAAATCACTGCAAATCGTGGAGAATTAAATGCACATGAAGCTCATGAATTCTTTAAGAGGTGTGGAGTTAAATTATCATTGACTACGGCTTATAATCCAGAAGGGAATGCAAAGAGTGAATGGGAACATCCATCAATTATAAAAGTCTTAGTTAAAGCTTGCAATAGAAGAGTGAGAGAATAGCCTCAACTTCTATCTTATGCATTATGGACTGATCGAACAACACATAATTCAGTGACGGGATATATGCTAGTGGAACTCATGACAGGTCAAAAACCTATTATGCCAATTGAAGAACATGTGCCAATTTGGAGTTTACTACCTTGAAAAAATAGATTAACAAGAGAAGAGTTACTGGCTATTTGAATTCGACAGCTTGAACAAAGATTAGAAGATGTGGACTTAACATTAAAATAGTTGCAAAAGGCAAGGCTAAAGAATAAGGCTTGGATTGATAAACGACATTGATTGAGGCCTAAAGCAATTGAAGAAGGAGATTGGATACTTGTTTATGAAAATAGTTTGGATAACGAGCATGATACCTTATGAAAATTTTCAAAACATTGATGTGGACTCTATGTAATGGTAATAGTTCAAGAAAAATGCCACATATTTATTGAAGGAATTGGATGGTACAAGGTTGAAGATACCTATTGCTGGAAAGCAAGTAAAGGTTTTCAAAAGACGAGATGGAGAAATAAACATGGAAGATCATGTTGAAGATATCAATGACTTTGAAGAACACAATTATATTAAAATGGATAATAAAGAAGAAATTAGTGCAGAAAATGAAGAGATGGTATGATGCCAACTATGACATATGCTTCATTTGGCGCATACCGAAGGATGCGTAGATTCAGAGGGGGTGGATGTCGTGTTGCAGCACGTTTATATAGTGAAAGATATAGATAAGAATAATTTATATATAATACTTGATTATCTTAGTTTAATAGGAACTTAGGATACTTAAGAAACGAGTAATGGAAGCCTCTTAGATTATTTTCTTGTTTTAATAGCTAACAAATAAAAGTTAGTTGTTAAAGTTTTCTTCTAGGCTATACAAATTCTATTATTGATTTTAAATAGCCATAAGTTAATTAAAATAGGATAGAAAAGAAAAATATTTATTATGGTTGATACTAGGATTAAGTTGAGGATAGGATTTACCATAAAAATCCTTTGAATTAGTTGAATTGATACCTGGGTATAGACCGAGTATGAGACAGGGTTAAAATCAGACCTATAGAGACAAAAATGACCACCGAAGGCAAGGGACAAGGACATTTGAAGATCGCCAATTAGAATTGGATAGCTAGTTTGAAGAGGGTTTCAAGAGCATTTAGCTTGTAACCATAGGATTTTGGAGGACTTAGCAATCACTATTCAAAGTCAGGGTTTGTATTGGTGATTTGAGTTTTTTATAAGACAATGATGGCTTGCATTGTTGAGTGATTTGTGCAATCTGTGAAGCATCTATAGTTCAAAATTTGGTACTGTTTGGATTGTTGGGTGTGCTAAGTATAAACAAAAATTTGTACTAATCTAGCAATGCAATCAGGAGATATTTGACTTTTGATACAAAGGGTTGTCAGAAGTTGGCAGTTTAGGGTTGGATAGGGTTTCTGTAATATCTAAAGATCCATTAATTAGATCAATGTAATTTTTGGTACGCTGATGGAAGACTTGTAGGTTGAGCTACAGACAAAGTTTGAGCTAAAGCTAACAATGAAAGAAGGAGAAATCACCACTAGAGTTTCTGCATCAATCTTCAAGTTGGCGGCCGAGTGTCATCAATGCGCTTTTTGGGCATTTTCTTGCAATCTGTAAGTTAGGTTGAGCTAAATTTTTTTGAGTATGTAAAAGGCTTATATTAGCATTTGTGTGCAAAATTTCACACTAAGTGGATGGTTAGATTAAAAATTATAGCTTGTCAAAGCTCATTGTTTAAGATTAGGGCTTACAAACAAAAATAAAAATTGCTTAATTATAAAGGAAATGAAGTAATTGGGATATATGTATGGTTGATATTACTAAGAGGAGTATTTTTAAACACTTTTGAATTGAAGTTCAAATTATATTCCTTATACATAGGTGAAACCTATTAGGATTTTTTGATTATTTGCAAACAATACTTTACCTTCTATAGCTAGGTGCCTGGTGCATTCCCGAACAAGACAACACATAATATGACACCGCATGGTTTCTATTGTAGCTTGATTTCATTATTTTCTTGGAAATCATTTAATGATGTGGCCTCATTCTTCATTGAATATGTATGTTGATATTTTTTATAGAAATTATTAGCCTTATGGCTAAATTCTCTACAATACAAATACAAGTTGTATTCTTTTTTATACTTTTTATCTTGCTTAGATAGAGATTTGAAACAAATTGCATCAATTTATATATCTTTTACTTCCAAATATTTACAAGGATTAGAAGATATAGAAGATATTGAATAATTAGTGTAAATTTGTGGAATAGATAGGAGATGGTTTCTTTGTCAACATTCAAATAGCCAATTATTACATTTCACCACTTGATTGATATCTTCATTAAGAATTTGAAGATCAGACATAGATAATAATAGATCTTTTATTTTATCATGTAATTTTCAAGAAAACTAACTTTTGAATAAATCTTTATTCCAATTCATATCACATATTAATTGGCAAAATTATTGAAGCATAAATAGATACATAATGGATTTTATATCAAAAGGCTCAAATTTTAATTATAGCAAAATGAATCTTATCATATTCTTTAAAAGATTTTTGCAAGTGCCGCTAAATTGTATTTGATTGATAAAGCCACAAAACTTTGAATGAATTCTATCAAACTTCTTTAAGAGACTAATTCTTCATTCTTTTGTTGTTGGCATTGAATTGCCGTCTTAAATATGTATATTTTTTAGTAGAGTAGATCTTGGTAATAGAATTCTTAGGGTGACTTGTGATAGTGGCTGAGGTGGTTCTACTCTTGAACCATTATGTATGGTCATATGAAGTTCTTCATTATACATAGATAATGTCTTTGTTTTGACTTTCAATACTTTAAGAGTATTTATAGTTGAATTCAATTTGGCTTCTTTAAAATCCACTATATCAAATCATTTATTTTCTATAATAAAAATAAATTAAGAAAAAACAAATACAACAAATTAAGAACAATATTGATATAGAAGAGGATAATCTATAACTTTTAGAGTACTATAATACTTCCAAGATAAGGAATAATCTATTTTCTATTCAAAAAGACCAAGCTCTAATATTATACTATGTTAATCTTAACAAAGGGTTACAAATATATCATTTAAGAAAAACAAGATTTTAAAAATTTAAAGAATTAAAATAAAATAAAAATTCACTTTATATTACAAATAAGGTGCTATGACAGGACACAAGAATAAGACCAAAAGACCTAAATTAAGCCAAAAGAATTACATTGTCAAGACTAAGGATCCTCTCTGCCTCAACTCATATATATTTAGTACAGGGAAGCTTTTTGAGGAGTTTCTTTAATACTTGGAGGTAAAGCAAACCTACAATCTTTCTATGACCTTTCAGAACCTTCTTGGAACCTACTAGGATCTACTAGGGCCTTCTCAAAATCATTAGGAATCTTTTAGAACCTTCTAAAATCAAGAAGAACTTTCTAGAATCTTTTAAATTAAATTAAATCTTTTAGAATCTTCTAAAATTAAATAGAATTTTTTTAATTTTTCTTAAATCTTCTTCTATTGTATATTTGTAATAATAGGTGGTAGTCATATTTCCATACTAGTACCTTCTCATAATCCTACTTTATATTATTGCTACAAGGGATTCTATTCTTGTTTATTTTAAGGAATTGTTGCTACAGAATTCAATTTTTGGAACTATAATTTTAAATAGTGTGGTTGAATTCATAATTGGATATTATTTTTAAAATCTGAAATTAGAAAGATGACCATGAAAGGTATTTTTTTACCTTTTAGATTTATTGGTGATACTACTTATCATATGAGGCCATGGTTTTTTTACCATTCAAAGAAAAAAAAAAAAAAGATTATCTAGAAAAAAAGTTTATTAGAACTTCATTCAATCAAGCATCCAAATTGCAATAGAAAAGGCTTTTGGAATTTAAAAAAAAAGATAGTGCATTTTATTGAAAAAAGTTGATATGCCTCTTTAAAATATTTTTGATATTGTGACTACATGTTTATGTCTACATAACTTGTATATTTTGGAGAATGATGAATTTAATTTTAAATGGACAAAAATTGATACAATAGAGTTAAAAGAGGAGGCATGTAAGAGATTAGTAAAACTACAAGAAATAGATATGTTTTGTACATTCAAATTATCATTGAGGAAAATGAAACAATTTCAAAAAAAAAAAAAAATCCTAAAAATGAAGAAATAATATTTATTAAATCTAAAGATGAAGAAGAAGTTTTAAAAAAAGAAATTTACAAGTACTCAAAAAAAAAAAAAAAAGCAATAAGAGAAAGTACAAAAAATATTGGTTGATGCAACATGAGTCTATGAAGTCTTTGCTACAAGTTTTTATAAAGTATATTTGGCTCAAAAATCAACCATTGAATTTGAAGGATATAATTCAAATTGACACTTAAAATAATATTATAGCATTGTAGCTTATTGATTAGACATTCAAATTACTAATCTACTCTCTCTACTAGTGCATTTGTCTGTTCAAATTTTTTCATTAAGCTTATATTAGTTTCTACTATTTTTTCAAAAATATCAATGGATTTATTATAAAAGTTCTATTTATCTTTTAATTTCAATGAAGTTAATGATGTAGTAGACATAGTTGTTGATTGTGGTGAATTATATTTTTCAGATAAAGAATTGATAGGAATATATTTACTTTCATTTATTTTATCTAAAACATACTTTATTACTTGATTGGTTTGATGCCACCATTTGTCCATAGTCTCATAGAACTTGCTCTCATGATGGTCATTACAAAAAATTTCATTTGCAATTTTGTCTTTTTTTTAGGCTTATAAAATCTTTTCAAATTTCTTGTAACATATCTCACTTGTCCTATTGAATTTTAGATGTATAACAACTATCTAAGCATAGAGCCTCACCTATGTGTCAATTCCTATGCATAAAATATTCAATTGATATTAATAAGACTTTCAAAATCCATATGAAGAAAAGATCACAACATACAACTAGAAGCTTGCAAACAAATGTATTTAATAGAAATATACATGAATATGAAGATTGATTACTAATAGAGATAGGACAGGAGATATCTATATTAGTTTCTTTCATTAGAATTTAAAAAATTGAAGTTCAAATCCTAGTGGCAGCATATTTTGAATGTTTATTGGAGGAAAAAAGGAAGGGCATATGAGGCCTAGCAAAGGCAAAGACCTATAGGCCCCAATTTGCAATTTGCAATCTTTTTTGAAAAAAATTATAATACATAGGATTTAAAATTACCTTATTTTTTGGCCATTCTTGATAAATTGAGGTTTTATCTCTCTTCAAAGCATAATCAACTGTAATACCTCAAAATCAATCCAATGATAGATGTTGTTATTTTCTTCACTATCAATCTTTATCATCATCTTTAAATCTTTCTTCTTTGGAGCTCTAATTGTCTTGGACATGATTTTCTTCTTTGAAAGTGAAATGATTTGAACATCCTTATCTTTGTTAATAATCCTCTCTTCTACCTTTTTATTCATCCTCATTCTTACTCCATGGCTTTGAAATTCAATTGAAAAAGCTTGAAATGCATTAAATGAATTGGATCAAAAAATATATTTTTACATCCTTAAGTTGTTATAGTTATCTACAAAAATAAGAAGTTTGAGAAAAACTATCCATTCTTTCTAGTTACAAAAAATTTAGAACAAACAAATAATCTAACAATTCTAAAAAAATGAGTACACATGAACAAGAAAGTATGAGCAAGTGAATAAATGAAAGTAGCCACACTTTATTTTTAGGTCTAAATAATCTTTTGAATTTAATAATTTAGATTTTTTCAAATTTTTAATATTTTAATAAAAAAATACTTATCCGCTCAATTAAGAATTATCTAGCATATTTTACCTAACTCAATTTCTTATTGATCAAACCATTCATTTAAGCCAAAACTGCTATAAAATGCTACTATGTGGACACTTTCAATCAAAGCATCCATTGGCTGTTTACTTCTAGTGTAAAGGCTAAGTGGTCAATTATTCCTTCTCCACTAATCAGATTGTTATAATCTTTTGTCCGCTCAACAAATGGACATATTATAAAGTGGTCCTTAAGTTGATTTGTTTGTTTTAGGTGGTTAGATGGAAACCTTAGATTTGACTTAAATTAATTGAATTCTATATTCTTTTGGAGCAAGTTTTGACTTTGTATCATAGATATGGAAATATTTTGAATTTAAATAAGGTCACATGAGATAAAAGTCTCCTTAATGTTTGTTTTATAAGTTATCTACATTTGTTGTCATATAATTCTTTTCATAAAATCATTATTTATAAAGTATAATTAAATATGAGATATAAAATTTCTAAAAAATTATTATAATTATATGTTTTGATAATAAATAATTTGTAGAATCTTTCATAGAATAATTAATTAGTTATACATAATATAAAATAAAAATAAAATTTAAAATATATAAAAATCTTAACTAAGGCTATTTCGTATATATATATATATATATATATATATATATATTATAAAAAAACTTAAAATATTCCAAATATTTTAATATTAGATATGAAATTTTATTTTAAAAAAATATATAATAATATATTATATGGTTATATCTAAACATCTTTTTCTATATTCTTGAAGAATTTTATAGATTATCCCTTCAAATAGCCTTAAGCATATACAATATCTTTAATGACAATTCTAACAATTGGAATTTTAATAGCTCATATTATTATGTAGGATTGGAAATTAGATTAGACTAAAAAAATCATTAATTATTATTATCAATATTTTAACCTTTAAAAAATTAAAAAATATTTATTGATTAAAATAATATACTTATATGTAGATATTATATTAATATTTTTTAATGTATAAATCTTATAAAGAATTTTAAATTTTATAAGTAGAATTTAAAATAAAATAAAATATCAATGAAAGACTTAGAAGGATTTAAGTTGATATTAAAAAATAATAAAATAATAAATTAAAACAATAAAATAATCAAGCCTTGACTACACCTAAAACATTTACTGAAATAAAAATCTAAACTACTACCTTGATTTCTCTTCACTTATTACATAAATTTTGATGATCTTAAAACTTCAAATTATAATAACCAAATTAGATTATTACAAGTTCATTTAAATTTTTTTACAAATAATGCATATTAGTTACCAAGAAAATATCTCAAGTCATATTCCTAGATATAACTTTATAAGACAAATATATCTAAAAAAAACTCATTTGAGTTTTATATTTTATTTAAAATCCTAAGATGTTTTATTTGATTCATAATATGATTAAAACTAAAATAATATTCTTTTATAATAAATAAATTTGAAGACAAATAGTTAAGTATATTTTAAATTATCTTATATATATATGTATATTAATTGTACATAAATATATTATACTTTGATATAATTTATAATTTAAATATTAGATTTTATTAATAAAAAAGTAGATAATAATAATAGTTATTATTATTATTATTATTATTTATATTATTATTGTTTGAAAAACAACTAAGTGATTTAGAGATAACAAATGATCCACTTCTAAAATTATCTAATAAATATTTTTATATTCACATATTATGTATATATAATTCTTTTTATAATTATATATAATTATGCCATCTATAGAAAAATTGACCAAAATAAAGAATCTTACAAAACACACATATATATGTATGTATATAAAATAAAGTATAAAATTATACCTTAATATTTTATAATTTTGTAGCAACAACGATTATTTTTTAAAAACTACACTTACAAGTAAAAAACATGAAAAGTGATGTATTATTTGAATCTCTTACAAAATAAGTAAATAAGTAAATAAACATGATAAGTAGTTAAATTCTAAAACAACAAAATGTATCCAAAAACCAGTTTTTTAAACTTTATGTTATTAATGTCTTGTATTGTTGCCTAAACCTTCTGCTATGGATTATAACACAGAACCTGCAAGTTATGTAGTTCTAATTTTTATTTAAAATTTTATTTTAAAAATAATAACTAAAATGTAATATATATTATTATATATTTAAATCTATTTAAAGAAGTATAAATAAAGAATATACATAAATATAATACAATAGTTTTAAGACATCTATAATTGAAGTGGAGTAGTCAAAACCTTAATCTCACATAGATGTTCATTCTTATTCAATTGTAGTTTTGAAGAAGCTAATTGATATTTGCATGCCAACATATTTTAATTAAATATATATACATATCATCTATTTATAGATGAATGTGCAGTAGGCAAAACAAGAATATTAAAGTTATGTGGAACCTACAAATATACAGTGTGAAACTTCCCTGTTCGGATACACTTAGTTAATTAGTTAATTATCCATTTATTTAATTTCATGCGCATTGTAGATGTGCCCGTTGTGGTGTGTAAGGAGGGGAACAAATGTGAGCCGTAGTGGGGGGGGGGAGGTGCTGACTAGTGCGAATGCACTTGGAAATCAACAGTGAGAAGGTAGGATTCGATTGATACCCTTCTCTACCCAGGTATGTGTACCAGGGTGTGTGGAGCTCCTCTGGGAGAGCTGAAGACACGAACTAGGGCTGCGGGGAGGGGCCATCTCACTGCTTCGTTGCGCAGTTCGGCTTTGTTCTGCTCAGCTCTGCTGCCGGGGCAGTTGTGTGTGTACCCCTTGTCTTCCTTTGTGTGCACGCTTTCTCGACTCTCGACCCTCGACTCCAATATGGTGCTCTACCACTCTCCGCTCTTGCACCTTGTTACTTTCGGCTCTTTTCGTGTCCCCGCCTAGCTCGTCATTTTAGGGTTTTCTCAGCTGTTGGGGGCTGTGCTTGGGTCGATGTGCATGGATCGTGATCTGGTTTGGGTTTTGTACAGGCGGATCCTGAAGTTGAAGTCGCACAGCCCAAGAAGAGAACTTTCAAGAAGTTCACCTTCCGAGGAGTGGATCTCGATGCCTTGCTTGATATGGGCAATGATGAGCTGGTGGAGCTCTTCAACGCCCGTGCTCGCCGCAGGTGAGCTGGGCGCAGGCACCGAACTGAATGCTCTGCAATTTCGAGATGTGCCTTCTCATTTTCATTCGGCGTGGCTCTCTTGAAATTGCCTGATAGTTGCAACATACGTATTGCGCGCTTGAGAATTTACCCTGACCTTGCTTGGACGATTCTACCCGTCACACGTACTTGCAGGTTTCAGCGCGGTCTGAAGCGCAAGCCCATGGCCTTGATAAAGAAGCTGCGTAAAGCAGTAAGCTCCAAGTGGACACTTCTTCATTATCTTTTTACGTTCTAATGACAGCAGTGCTTAATCACAGTGAATTGTTCTTCCAATTAATTGTGCTTACATGCATCGTTAATGCTCGCTTTTGCAGAAGCGTGAAGCACTACCTGGTGAGAAACCTGAGCCTGTTAGAACACATCTTCGCAACATGATCATTGTGCCAGAAATGATCGCGAGTGTAATTGGTGTTTACAACGGCAAGACTTTTAACCAGGTTGAGATTAAGGTAAGAGACTTTAAGTCCCACATAACGTCTTGATGTTCGCGGTTGAGCCACGTTTGGTTCACACGTATGATGTGGTGCACATTTTAAAACTTATTTTTAATTTAGGATGTTAGTAGGTGTTCTGCCCAGAGTTTGTCCTCGAGCGAACCTTACTTCGGTCTTTGTGCGCACTTTAAAGATATTTCACTAAATCTGACGCATTTTTGCGTACGGTTGTGAACAGCCTGAGATGATAGGTCACTACTTGGCCGAATTCTCCATCTCGTACAAACCTGTGAAGCACGGACGGCCTGGTATTGGAGCTACCCATTCTTCACGGTTCATCCCACTCAAGTAGACGGCGGTTGAAATTGTTGCTGTTATTGTTGCCTCGTGCGTTAATGCAAACCTGTTTGGAAGTTGCAACTGAAAGCATTTCCTGGATATATTTTCTTTTTGAAGTAGGGTTGAACAACGAAATAGCCTAATTTTTCTGGATTTTAGTCATACCCAATGCCCTGCTTTACAGACGTTATGATTATGAAATCTGATTGCATCTAGGGAGAGAATTGCAGATGTAATTAGTAATGCACTCTTTGAAAATTCATCGAGTTGGTTTACCGCGTTGTTGTGAAGACCAATGCAAAGGTGGAGTGTGTCTTCGGAATATATGCTCGATGGTTTGCGAACTTCATTTCATCAGACAAGATATTAGTTAAAGCTCCTCCAACTGATTTGATGCCAAAATATTTGAATGTAAGTTAAATGCTTGATGATTCGATTGTTTTTTTGATTTTAACGGTGAAGAGAAGTTTTCCATCTTTATTAACCACAGAACAGCGGGGGCTGGAGTTGTGCTGTCCGTTCTTCTGAACCGGCAATGGTGCAAATTTTAGGAGCTGATAAGGGTCATCATCATGCAGTATTCTAAATTACATCATTATCTTGCAACCATCTTCTTTATCCATTTGGTTTCTGTTCGGATGTGCGCACCTTAATCTATTACTACGCCCATGTAATTTAGATTTGTCTTACATGATTTGAAGTGTAGCGGACTTATTTCAAATGGTTCGCAAGTTTTCTAAAACGCTCCACAACTGTTGAGAATGTGTGTCACTGCATTCAAACATCAACCATACATTTTTTTCTATACAAAACCTCCAAAACAAATGAAGATCCTAATCAATATTCTTAGTGGAATCAATATCCCCTAGTGGATTTTTTCAGATTTCAACATCTTGGTTGATTGAGACCTTAGATGTTTACAGTATAAGTGAAATTACTAATATTTGTGTACATTTAAATTAATAGTTTACAATTATTATATAAATAGACTAAAAAATATCATTGATGAGTTAACTTGATTATGTTCTTATCTAAACAACTTATTGTATTATTGATACTTGTCAAAAGTATTTTATTGTGTTAATGTGTTTCAAGTGGTTTGCAAAAGTTTCACTTTGAAATTTGGATGAGTTGGGATAATTCTTTTCAAGAATCAAAGTAATTTTAAAATGCATTGCTTTTGATTGGCTATAGAAAGGGTAGAATAGGACATCTTTTGCAGTTTTTGTACAAAGATGTCTTTTATAAACATTCATGATGACAAAGAATGGATTGCAACCTTACCAATTACATATCCTAATCCATTAACTTAAATTCCTAACCTCTCTAAATTTTTACTCCTTAATTTAAAATTTTAATTTTAAATCCTTAACGTTCCTAAATATTAATCTCTTAGTTTAAGGGTATTGCTAATACCATCACAATTTTTTTTTGCTACTGCCATCACAACTTGCCACTCACTCAACATATTTTTTTAGTTTTTTTAAAATTCCAATTAGAAAATCTATTAATATTTTTAATATATATATATATTTATTTCATATATTATAAAAATTAATTTAAATTTAATAAAAAAATATTTAACAAAAAATGTGGGTGGCATGTGCTGGATGAGAGATTGTGGTGGCAATAGAAAAAATTGTGATGACGTTAACAATACTCTAATTTAAACCCTTAATTTTAAATCTCCAACCTTAAATCCAACTATGCATGTAATGTGCATAATAATAACAACAATAATTGTAATTATTTCTTTTTGTATCTTAGGTAAAAACAAGTTGTCAAGGTCCAAGTTGGAAGCCCTATAAAAAACATCTATCTAAAAACATCACTTCAACAAAATTGCAACGAATGTCCTATCAAACCCCTTTAAAAAAGCTTATTGGTAAACCGCAAAATTTCCATCTGTACGTTGATTATGATTCGTGAATCATGATACTATCATCAACACCTCCGGCAAGACGTGACCCTTATTCACTCCGAGGGCTTAGCTAAAGAACTCGAAGAGCATGGTAAGGTCCATGTAGTTGAGAGATTACTTTGTTGTTGTGCGTATTATTGGAAAGACTGACTTCGTTGATTACAATCAAGATGAATTTAGGGTTGTTTATTGTAGTAGGTGTGCAGATGTTGATCTCAGGGGGAGAGAATTGTATTTGAGAATGTTACTGCAAATCTAGAATTTGTTTCATTGCAGACAGTTTTGTAATAAACGATTTGGTGTTACAAATTAACATCAATTACCTTCCATGACAGCCATTCTGCAGATGTTCTAACTTTTATTACGGGCAATAAGGTCGTGACATTATTTTTTGAAACGAAGTGGTTATAATTTTGTCATGAGCCGCAAGACCCACTCGTTGTTTCAATTGACTTTCAAAGTTGTGAACATCTGCAGTTGGTATGAGATATGTCTTTGAAGAGGAATTGACAAGGACATAGTGTTTCATAAGCAATTGTCTTTACTTCCCATTCCTTCACTCAAGGGAGTAAGTGAAATGGAGCTTGAGAAAATGAACCGATCATGTGGTTCAAAATGCCAGTAGAATCCATCCCATGCTCCACCCCAACATCAAACCTGCTCCTGCAAGACTCAAACCTAAAGCAAAGGCAAAACTCAATGTGCAACTCATTATCACCTCTGTACCACCTTCTCCAGTCATTACAAAACTGGCTGCTTTATCCTTCTCTGCAGGCCACAACAATGGAAAAGGATCGCTCATTTGCCTTCTAACATCATCTCTTCCGTACAGGTTCCACCTGTAATATGCAAACCGGTCCAGAACTGAAAAGGGAGAAAAATCGCTTTGATGAAGTAACAATGCTGCTTGTTGGTGCCGGTGTAAATATACTCTCAAACGAGCATTCTCAGCTTGAAGTGAACTCACCAATTGCCTGTGACAGTTTTGTTTCTGTTAGTTTGTTATTTCCGCAGTTGCGGCAATGTTTACTCGTGCATAGGAAGACGGTGGAGGTTGGATAAAGACGGGTAGCACGTGGGTGAGGATGTGCTAAAACGGCACTCTAATCTGGAAGGAGGTGCAAGCCATGTGCTCTCTGGTGCAGTGATGAAAACGAGTTGCTTCATGCAAGCTCAAATAGAGCCAGGACTATTGAACATCGAATTGAACTTCTGTAAAGAGTTCCACCAATAATTCTTGAAGCTGACAGGGTGAAAAGACTGGCCTGTAAGTTAGTGAAAGCGATGCCTCCCGAAAGAGCAGGTGGGCGACTTTCTGATACTCCTGAAAATTTTCTTCAGCTCGTTTCTCAGCCTCTCTTGCTCGACTTTGGGAATGACACAGCGCTTCACCTAGTGGACCTGAGCTCCTACCAAGGCTGCTGGTGCTCATCACTTTGTTCCCACCCATCCAGCATGCATGTTTATTTTCGGCAAAACTGAAACATTTTTTTTACAGGATCAGATGTTAGTCTTTGTCAAATGGTTTTTCAACATTTTAAAGTTGATCCCAATACAACTAAGATCTTTACCCATTGGTCATGAATGAATACACTTCACCATTTTCGATCGGAGCCTATCAAAGCCAATAAACCGTGAGAATGTTATTGAGGATTGCTTGTTACTAAGATCTAAACCTTCGATTCTTCAGCTGCAGTTTCTAGCTTCATATTTTTAGCCATTAGCCATGATGGGAACGGAAAGAACTAAGCATGGCTGCTTAAAGCACCTGGAGCTCTGGTAACCGCTATGAAAAGCTGAGGCTTGACCTCTGGTTGGAATAGTAAGGGGGAGTGACATCCTTGTGAATTGAACTGCCGAGGAGCTGGATTCAGTTTTCTCGAGAACATTAGAAGAAGCTGCTCGGCCAAGACTTGCTGGTGGGGTTGGTTCACGAGCATACAGAACAGAATCCACCACATTCCTATCAAATGTTTCCATCGATTCTGATTGAGCACCCATCACTCTCAAGTCGAAACTCTCCAGAGGCCTCTTTAAAATAGATCGTGACAGAGGAGTTGGAAGGTCGCAATTCTCTAATGTCTCTTTCGTTTTCTGGGCAACTAAAGCAGCCAACGCCTCTTTATTGGCAGTCCTCCAGGACATGGTGCTCGTTATTGTTGAGGGCGAGGCATCGCCTGTAAAGCAAAGTGAGTTCGATCCATATAAACATTTATCCATCGTCTGTTGGAGATTCTCCATACTGTCTTCAAAATAATGCTTACTCGTCAATCCCTCCAAGTCTTCTGTTGTGGGGCTTCGGCAAATTTCTACGGATTCTCGAAAGCTTTTCATCATTTGCGACTCCTTGAGACTCTTACTTTTTCTTGTGGCAGCTCTGCCTGGAACATCATTTTCCTCTGCATGTGCATTTTTCTTCAGGAATTCATTCTTCTTGGCCTCTGCTGCTCTAAACGAGGCAGATAGCCCAGATTTAGGTATGGAGCCGGCAATCAACTGCCACTCCAGTTCAAGCTCAGCTCCAGTGGCATATTCAGAAGTAATACCTATCACACCTGGACCAACATCATAAATATAAGGATTGGATTGTGTTCTAAAATCACAGAATACAAGTAATACACGATCCTACCCAATATGTTGATAGAAGTCCTCGACTGCGCACACTGGTTTTGACCAGTCCTAAGGTTGACACTAAGTAGTGCCTTTTGCGCAATCCAGAGGACTCTCACTCGTCATAATTTATCAAATGTCCACATAGATAACCAAGTTTCAGTTGCTTGTTGGCACCGAGCCATGCCCTGCTCTGGTGTCACCTTGTCGTGCATAACCACACTGTGGTCTTCAACTCTCCAGTTTCACCGATTCTTTAGCTGAAAATTTAAATGAAAGAGTGAAACTGACCCGAGTTCACGTTGAAAGTCCGTTCAGCCGCTAACGCTCGCAAACCTGGAGGTTTCAGACTGCATCGAGAACCAAGAAGTTCATCCACAGCCAGATTCTCAGGGCGTTGGTCACACAGCGCATTAGAACTCATTTGCCACGGAGTTTTTGTATCCATTGAACTCCAAGTATTGCTCCAGTAGTATGAAGGTGTCTGATCGAAACCCCGAACCACTTCGTAGTGACTTATCTCCGGTTGAGGTTTTGGTAAACTTGGGCAATGTGCAAGCTTTGGCGCACGAAATGTGTCATCCTGAACACGATTAGAGGCTGTACGCTGCCACATTGCGCGCACATCGGCTTTCGCCATGAGGTGATCGTTTTCTGCATCTCAAGCGTGAATCGAAGATATTTATAATCAGTGCTTCAGATCAAATTTGTCACTGCAATCGTATAACTGTTGATTCATTACAATGCCAAGTCCCTCAGCAATATGATCTCACCAGAATGATTGCTGTAACAATCGGCGTGGTGAGTGAAACAGATCACAGAGTAGATGATAATTGAAGTAACTTGAATCAATGACGGTAGTAAATCAACATTGATAAATGTATTACAGAGGAAGGCGTTGTCATCTACAGAATTTCTCCCCAAATCATGATGCATTGGACGAGTTTAAGTGTTACTCAGCTGCCTCGAGTCACGAATGCGGCCACAAATGGTGAAGGAGACGTACACATCTATAAACATGCGAGCGTACTGTTTTGGAGTCAGATATGCTAGACCTTCCTCAATTCCAATGAGTTCTATCGTTGATTCCCATTTGCCCTAAATTCAGCTGCGTGCAGAAATACACAGCAGCCATGTTTAAGAACATGCTTTCAGCCTTGAATGGATGACCAGTGACGGCCTTCATTGTTTCATCATGTCCTGTCCCTATCCCACACGATGACAACTTCAACTACAGCATCTGTAGTAAGTTAAGAAACTCAAAGGTTGTAGCCGTCGCATGACAGTTGAATTAGATAAACTTCTTCTGCTTCGATGAACTTCACATGCAGGAAGTTGTGTAAGGCTTTTCCAAGATCCCTGAACACCCCTGGTAAGTTTGAGGAATTGACAATTGGCCACTCATACATCTGCATACCTTTTTCAACGTTTGCATTAGGGTTGGGAAAAATGTACGATCTTTGGCATCCGCCAACGCCGAAAAGTCCTCTGCATTCAAGTACCGAGTTTAACGGTGCTAGGGGACATTGGACCATAGAACAATGAATGTAGAGCAGACTGGAAAAGACAATCGAGAAACTGCTAGCGACGCGCTGCCTTGCACGAGAACTTCCAAGTTGCTACAATTCAACACCCACACCGCAGACACAGACTAAAGCATGCAATAGATCTTCTTTTCAGAGAAAAGAGACGTTCTTGCCCTTTGCAGATGACGAATGCGACGTTTTAAGGCAGGACACACTCGGAACTTCATTTGTTTGCTGACATCCCCAAAACTTTCCTGAAAGTCCTCACCTAAAGCAACTAACACAGATAATACGAGTCCGGCAGGACGATAAGAGCTTCACCAAGAACTCGTGCAACTTCTCTTATTCCAAACACTCAACCGCAGAATCACGAATGTTTAAGCACACTGCGCAGGATCTCAAAACGTCCAAAAAAATATTTGCCGAAGCTCGACAGCCGTAGCCAGACGTTGCTGGCACGAAAAACACGCAGACAATTGGAGGCCCCGAAAAATAAATACAAGATGCAACCCTGAGTCTAACCGCAAGAGAATCTGAGATCGGAGGAGAGGGCAACAAGAAGAGCTGAAGATCCAAAGACCAAGAAGTCGTTGGAACAGGAATATGGAGAGATCCGATATCGGTCAGACGGGGGTCAAACTTGGAGAGGAAAGAAGTAGAGGAGGGGCATAGACCAATTGGAAGCATTGCAAGGACAGTAGGAGACGAACGCAAAACTAATAAAGGTGTATCGTCTCCACGTTTTCTTGTGCTCCGGAGCAGCAACGTCTGTCGGGCTCTCCTTGAGTCTCCTTACCCATCCCCGCCCACTACTCTCCTCCCCCGCTGCCTCCGTCTCTAGTAACTCTCGCCATCCACTACTTCATTGACGCTTGAGCAATCATGGGCACGGCGGGCCTTTCACATGGAACCATCGAAACGAGTTGGCTTCCCTCATAACCATAGTGTACATCGTAACTTACATTTCACTATCAACACAACACACACTTCATGGTACCCAACATCCCTTTCCTCATTTATCCAGCACCAGTTCCAAGGAAACGGTCTGAAACTTTTGCGTTACTGCCGCGGCTGCTAAGGTCGATGAACACTAGCTACGCAAACATGCATGACCAGGCAAGCGGACGTGTTGTGCAAAATTGTTTCTGGTCTTCCACAGTGCGAAGCACACAATCGCTCACGATTGTATCACAGTGTGAGTTGGGGATACGAATACATCTGACGTAACTGTGGGGTTTGAGAACTGGACCGAAATCGAATTACTAAAGAATTCAAATAGCTACCGGAGGATGTCTTCCTGAGCAGTAACTTCAAAATCCAGCGATGACAGCGGAAAAGCAGGTTGCTAAAAGCATTTTCCTAATTTGGAGCACAAGCAGCGACTGCGAGAAACTACTGGCGCAGTCTTAGTTTCAACAACTTGATCCTGGTATCTGTACGACCACGAATCCTTTGACACAACGCCTATCAGCTCCTGCAGATACAACGCGTACGAGAAAACGATGGCTCAGTCATTTTCGAACCCAAAATGTGTCACTGACGCCGGGAGAGAAGCATTAGAAATGTTCAGCCAACACCAAATTGAAACAGTATTATATTACAAAACTCGGAACTCGGGAAATTGATAATTTATGAGAGTGCATGACCACTCAAACTGTCACTCGATCATTTGCATCGACGACATGGCGAATGCTGTTTTCACCAGCTGACTGAGAGTTTGAAAAAGTAGAAAGAAAGAGCCACAGAGTACGCCACAATCGAGGCGTTATGGGTAACGGCAAATGCAGGAACACCTTCAGAGTCAATTTATTGTGGTTCCAGAGAATCACGAATCTCATGATCCGCCGCATTTCCCAACAAGCTGCCATCCTCGACGACCATGGTTAAGGGAGCACTTCCCAGACCGTCGGCAATCGCGAGAAGGATCTGGTTCAAAGACGATCGGAACTCGTTCAAATCTACGGTGTCATTGTGGTCGGTGTCAAAGCCCTCGAACACAGAGTCATAAAGGGCGGTCAGTTCAGCAGGAGCTTTGGAGTCAGGGACACCGAAGTGAAGTTCGATGAGGTTGAGACGCTCAAAGGCAGGGCGAAGTTCGGTACGAGAGAGCACGCCGTCGGCATTGACGTCAAGTTCATGGAACAGGGGATCCACAGCTAGGTTGAATGCGGCCTGATCTTCAGCAAAGGAGCGCACCATGGAGCCGTCTAAGAGCACGACTCGGCCAGTCGGCTTCTGGGCGTCGAGCGCCATGTGAAGAATGAGGAATGAAGGGACAAGGAAGGGAGAAGCAGCAGAGGAGGGGAAGGGAAAAGCAAAGACGCAGAAGAGGCACCACGAAGGCAGAGAGAGGGCTCTTAGAGAGAGGTAGGGAGGGGAGACAGTGAGAGCGCGGGGGGCAGAGCCACAGAGCCCGCGCCAGTCAGCATCCAATCCCACCAGGCATTTGACGTCGCCACTTGCGCGTATGCTCGCAAATATCTGAGCCCCGGGTCATGGTCGTGCCGGTCCACCGCCCCCGCGTGCTGACGCGGCCCACTCCCCGATCCCCCATGTCACATTCACGTTGTGCCCGAAGCTTTCTTGCTTTTCCTTCCTTTTTCTTTTTCTTACTTTATCATGGTCACTATTTCATTTCTATTATTATTTTCTCATGAAAATTATATTTCTAGTTTAGTTTGTTGAATTCATCTTGGATTTTTTATATATTTTTAACCATATAGTGAATTTAATACCATGACTCATTTTTATTTGTATAATTTAATTATTTAAACCTATATTTTAGAAATATTATTTATTCGTATCTATTTAATTGCTTACATCGATTTGAAATATCATGCATATTCTGAGTTAGCATTTAAGCTTTTTAAGTTAAAAAACCATGACACAAGTAGAATTAATATATTAAAAAAATTTATATTTAAAATAATCATTGTGTTTTAATTAAATTACCTTTAACATCTTTGATATTACTTATAATTATTTTTTAAGATCTTCTTTTTTAAGAATACATGCTTATTTAAATAGATTATGTATTCATCTTCAAATTTACATGAAAAGTAATTTACTTAGTTAGTGTTATATCAATTTATAATGTTTGACATAATATTAGTTGTACCAATATTGAAGACAAGTTTTATTTTATAATGTCAATTTTTCTTTCTTTGATTCTCCTTTAAAATACAAGATTTTTATACCTTACAATAAAAAAAATAAAAAAAATGAAGAAATAAAATTCTTATTTATTTCATTTTTGTGCTTTAATGCTTTAAAGCAATAATTATCATAGCAATAAAATCAAAAAATCTCACACCAATCCATAAATTTTTTTCTTACATAATAGTAATAAAATATACTATAATCTGTGACTTTGAATAAAAATTTAATAATTAATTTCAAAAAAATTTAATTTGATGCTATAATACTACTTACCATTATAAGATTTTGCAACATTTAAATTATCAAGTAAATTTCATAATTTACAAAATTATACTAATAAGATGTCTATAATTGTTGAAAATAAATATTTATAAAAAAATAAGTTAAATTAAAATATTTCTATTTTTTGGTTTCAATCAATTATGAAATTTAAATATAAAAATTAACTGTTTTCTCCTTAGTGGATCTTTACACTTAGAAGAGAGGATAAGAAGCCACAACTTTTAAGTCTTTTGATTGACTGAAATTAGGAGACCTATCAATTTTGGTTGCAATATTTCACCTTATCCCCCAAGTACAATAACCCCCTTATTAGGACCAATTTATGTTCTTATGAGACCAAGGTAGTGGTCATTAAAATTACTAAAGTAAGCAGATGGATGTAACCTAAAACCAGTGTAACAAAATTGCACAATGAAGTAGGGTGACAAAACAAGATAGAACTGTATTGTACAACATAACAGAGTTCGAGACTCTACTCTCCAATCAGCCCTAGAGATAGAAAGAGAGAGAGGGGGTTGTGAACACGGTTATGGATACACGAGGGAATCATGGTTATAGATACACAAGGAGAAGAACGGTTACAGGCTAACATGAGGACTCACAGTTATGAGTCGACACGGTGAAGGGTGCACGATGAAGGAGCAAGTGGTGGGAGATGGGGGGTGGGGGTGGGGGTGGTGGGGAAGGAAGGAAGGTGGTGGAGGAGGAGGTCTGCGACGCTGCTTGTCGTCTCCGAATGTCACTCCCTCTACCTGCCTCCCTCTTCCACTGTCTGCCTTTGCCTTTATTGCCTCACTTTGGGATCGTACCTGTTGCTCTTTTTCAGTACACTTGTCGTCTCAATCCTCCCGAATTTTTGGATTCGCATCTCTGCACGTGGTTTTGTTTTGTTTTTTTCCCCGGTCTTTTCACTTTGCGTGGTTGTTCTAATTTTTACAAAGGTGTACTAAGCAAGAAGGTTCTGTAAATCGGATGGGTCATGACTCATGAGCAGGCCTTCTTATTTTCGGAAATTGCCAAAAATATAAAAATTAGTTTATTTTCGGATCAAAATGTGACTTTATTTTCGAAATTTTTGGAATTTACACAATTTTGTGCACAAATATGTGATATCTGACCACCAACATTGATTTTGAAACTTTGATTACTCATAACTTGGAACATAGTGCTGCAAACTTCAAGTTCTGGCACTGCCTTATGTTACTGAGATGCAGATACGTGTAAGTGGATGCGGTCAATTTGCATAATGCATGTTCTAGTATCTTGATTTGTAGCAAATGAGTTGTGTCTGTGTTCACCTTGCACATAAATTCATGTGTTGTTGAGAGTTGCGAGTTGCTTTATGTACTTCCATGTTAACTTTGGAGGCTATTCAGTTTGGTATCAAGTTCTAAGGTTTGTAGCTCTTCATGTATTAGTTTTGAACTAAGTAGCTAGTTTGCTGTCACTGACTGCATTCCGGGGGTTCCAAGTAGGAGACACCGAGGAGGAGACGTGAACAGAACCACGTCTTATTTTCGGATAAAAGTTGGACTTTATTTTCGGTATTTTTGGTATTTTTTCTGTAAAGAGGCCTGCTCATGAGACATCGATGAGACCTGAGAGCGCGTGTGCTTAACAGATCCGGGGAAGCCGTGGATGAATTCCTCTACTCCTGGGAATCGACGGGAACTTCAGATGAAACTCCCCAAGTTTTGAAATGTTGAACTGTAATGTTGAATTATTCTCAACGAGTGGATTAGTCGCGAACACAAGGAATGATGTGCGAGTGCGCCATTCTACCTGAGCAATGACATTCAAGAGATGCATGTTCGAAACTCCTGGATGTGAATAGTAACTTCCAATCTTAGCTTTGGAGCACTCTCAAACTACTTTGACACTTGTCACAGAAGATCACCCTTGGCCAGAACCCTTGATAGATTTGTCAACCGCTTCTGATGTTCACGAGTGATGCTTATTAAGAAGCAAGTCAACGGAAATGAAGTTTACGGAACAATTGTGAGAAGCCCTTGGTTTATTTGTGGATTGTGGCGGTGTCTTGATTGCTCTCCTGTTGACACTCTTCTACAGGTTGTGTGTTGCTTACTTGATTCAAATTTCTGCACACGTGATTAGTGCTGTAGTAGCCACCAACAGATGATGGTGCCAATCTGAAATACCGTGTCTTCCAGCAGATGGAATTTGTGGAGGTACGAAAGTGGTAGTACAACAAAATCATCCTGGAGAAGATTATTTGAATAAGGTTGTAAGTCATTCTGTATCCTGTACATTATTGGGTGCGAAGGGGTTCATGGCGAAGGTTATAGTGTCATTTAAAGCCCTGACTGCACAAGTGTTTGTGTCTGGATATGTTACCAGGCAGAAGAAACAGGTGTGAGCTCGGAAAAGAAAGGGTGAAATGGTTTAAATAACGGGTGATAATTTGGAATGTGTAAGTTTACAGCCTGTCAGAGTATGAGAATGTGAGCAGAGTAGTCTAGCAAAGGTTAGTGGTAAGTAACTAGATTCAGGCCGACTGAAACCTTTGAAGCGAGAACAGAGGGAGCTCTTCGCCACACCACTTAAGCGCACTTGTTTGCCACGCCTTTATTTGATAGGTCACTCTCAATGGCGCTTACGCTCCATTGTCACTTTCGAGCTTCTGAAGGGGCTCCAAGTGATAGTTGGCGAAATTGGAAAGACAAGGTCCTTGTTGATCGTTTACATCGGCCAATCAGTCCATTGATGTGATTGGATGTGCGTCACCTTCGCAGTAATCTGTCAAGGGTTCTCGCTGTCGAATTTGAAATATCGAATGTTATTTCATGTGGAAGATGTTTTCGGTTTTGGGAATCGGGATTTTCGAGGGTCTTTTGGGTCGCCGATGATTCCAAAAGCATCTAATTGGGTACGATCTTTACGAAGAAAAATTCATGTATAGTGGTGTCTGCAGAGAATCTGCTTGTAATGCCATCCATAGTTTGGTGGTGAAATACTCTGAAAGATGCTCACATGTTGAGATATTTGATGTAACATAGAATACAGTTCCAAGGGTTGCAATGTTCTCTTAGTCGAGGATAGATACGTTCAAGAATTCATATTTTTTGCTGCATTGGAACAGATTAGGGAATGTGAGTATCGCTGTCACCACTTCGTTTCCACCGCCCAGAGATTCTGGCAGTCATGGCTATGGGCGCTTCTTGAGGTGTTAATGAATCTCGTGCAGCATTTCCTCCCAGCATTGGAATCGTAAACTTGCCATGCTGTAGGGAAGTACAGTCATGGATTGCCATATCTGCTGACACTACCTCCAAGTTGATGCCAGATAAATCTTCTGTAATGGAAAGATCTGCAAATTCCGCTATCTTAGATCTAGCATATCAATTTTTGTTGCATATACCAGCCCATGTAAGTACATCGGCGCCCTGGATTATGAGGCAGCTTTTGGCTAGTATGGATTTGATTCAGTGCCCAGGGTAACGTGCTCTAGCTTTTTATGTTATTTCTTTCCGGACTTGCGAGTTCGAACTCCAGGCTGTGTTGGGGATTTGGAATGACAACTCTTCGATAGAGTGAAAGATACTTCCTCTTACGAATTCTATCAGGGGAATGAAAGTGCAAATTCATATGAATGCACGGGGAGTGTGATCTCAATTCTTCATGCATCAAAAGATGGTCAACACAGATTAATGACGATTTTCGACTCACAGCAACCTCATCTGCTGAGAAAGTCTTGAATCGTATAAGAAAACTTGAACAGACAATGAAGCCCAAAGAATTACTTGCCAGGAAAATGCTTCTGAGGATGGAGAGAGAAACTAAAATTTGTTAAAATCCTGGTGAGTTGGATAAAGAAAAGTACAATATCTCCACACTATGATGGGGGTGGGTTCGGAAGCTCGAGGCGAGGAGCAGGTTAGCTTCAGCGAAATTTTGAAGGATAAGCTGTACTTTGCGCCTTTGCAGAGTGTGGAGGATACATCAACTGTGGTGAAGTGCCTCCCTAAGCGCACTATCAACTTCAATATTGATTCGGAACTTGTGCGTGCGCCGTTTTCTCTATCCCTATCTTTCCCTTTTCTTTTTTCACCATGGTTTCATTTTGGAATGCCAGATATGTGAACGACTAAGACAACAGCGTACCACTGCAGGTGTATGAACCATTTTTCGCTGATTTTGGACCTCTAAATCTTGCGTGCACTTATCGATTTTGCTGGAAACTTCATCATCTCCTTAAGGTATATGCTTTCCATTGACATAGTTGTGCTCCCGTGGTTATATTGGTACCTGGTCGTTTGAGGATAATGTGAGCGGCGAAAAACGCAAAAGACTAGCAATTTCTGCAATTTCTTGTCCTCGACATGCTCTTGTGCTTCTGGTGCTGGGTTATCCAGATAGCTTGGTTTGATCTTGCATTGTTGACATTATGTGAGATTGTGATGTGAACGATGGAGCCCTAGGAATTGCTTCAGCTGATGCATTGGTGTTTGTCAGGAAGCAGATGAGCAGCACCAGTGCGTACTATTCTGTTGTCACGTAGACCCTAAGAAGAAGTCGAACGCCGCCGTGTTGGTGTGCAATTCCTATCCCTCCCTCTTCTTCCTGCATGATGTGGTTGTCGCTATCAAATTACACCGACCTTGTCCAAACTTTCCATGAAAGTGTCCGCAGCTTACATGGCTGTAGGTACGCCCGATGGTCGTAGAATCTGGAGTTGCAGAAATATTAAATAGAATGTATATCCATAGCAAGCTCGTCAGGGTTGTTTTCATGTCAGTGCCGCAGAAAAATGCTCTGTAACCTGTCTTGTAACAATACTGATGATAAAATCATTAAATCTTGAATATAGTTCGAAGTTACTACCCTTACTTGGATGTCTTCTTGTCTGAGTTTAAAAAGCCTTATGGTCCAACCTCACAGATGGAGTTGTAAATCAGTGGACGTTAAGTGCTTGTGCAACAAGGAATCATGTGTTTGATGGTTCCTATCTGTTAATTAAGAAAGAAAATAGACACGAGAGGAGCTGAAGGTTGTATTGATGAGTTGTATTTGTGCAGCTTGGAGCATACTTGGTGCTTTTTTGCGGTGCAGAATCGGATGCAGCATATTCAACGCTCTCTATGTTCGAACCTTTCTTGGCGTTCCGGGATCCTACTTGTGGCATCTCAACGTACCGTCTCACAGTACTGGACTGCATTCGGGTACAAATCACAGAATCTGAATCTTCACTTTCTGCTGTCACAAACAGCTGTTTAATTCTTGGGTGAACTCAGATGGTTGGGTATCTTTTGATCGGCCAAAGTAGAGTATAGTCGCATGTTTCGGCTGAGAGATGGCGTGACGAAAAACATCTTTGTATTTTCAGGCTGTATTGAAGGCAAACCAGGTTGGTTGGATTGACGTCAACAATTTCAACCTGGAGGAGTATGAGTACTTCGAACAGGTGCGCAATTATTTTCTCTTTTAAACCGCTGCTTGCAAGACCAACCTTTTTCAGAACTCGAAAGCGAAATTGATAATCGTCACGTCGTACACAAAACTCTTCTAGGAGCTGTTCATGTATCCAGATTGCGCATATTTTTTTGATTGTTGGTAGTGATAGCATCAAGTGAAGTATGGGTTGCTGCTGCAATTTGTTTGATGTACCCTACTTTAGCTTGTTGGTTGACGTTTTCTATCTATGCATCCATCAGGTTGAAAACGGAGACCTTAATTGGATTGTTCCTAACAAGCTCATGGCGTTCAGTGGGCCGTCTGCCAATCGCTTGGAGGTTGTTCACTGCAATGTTTATGAATTTCTTCATTTTACACTAATGATTGTCTCACATAGCTGCTATTTTTTCTTTTAATGATTTTGCTAGTCATTGTCAGCTAAAAATCGTAAGGTAGTTCAGCTGTTGTACAGATGCACAGCTAAGAAGTCTTTAATTACGATTCATAATCTGAAGTAAAGTTTCTTGACCATTGTCAAATGAGCCGCTGTATTCCTATCACTAATGATCTCACATTTGACAGCGTACTTTCCTCGACAAGGCCTGCGCAAAAATAAATCCATGCTGTTAAGAATGAAAAGTAGCAATTTGTTGACATTACACTGTTTAGCATTAAGCCTGAGCTGGTGGTTGGGAAGTTTTGTAGATTTATGGATACAGGACATTAGTGCCGGAGGATTATATCGAGTACTTTCATCGGGTTTGCTTCTTGTTCTTGTCTTGAGATTGCACTTAGAAGTGATCAGTGATCTGGTTTTTATGCGAAAGATTAGGTTATCGCATCATGACAATCGTCAATGTTACAGTGCATATCATGCTCTTGAAAACATGCAATTTCACAAATTTTCCGTTGAGGACAATCATCACAAATATGATTGAACTGAAGTGGGAGTATGACAGGTAGGGATTACAGGCGTAGTAAGGCTCAATCGAAAAGCGTATGATAGAAGGCGTTTCACTGAACACGGGCTCTCCCATTACGATTTATACTTTCCAGATGGCAGGTCAACTTCTTTTCATCTAACTTCTGATTGAATTTCACGATGTAAATTCATCTTGTCGAGGGCCTCTTCCCTATCTGGTTGGATCCTAAATCGCTAATGTTTCGCCTTTGTTGTATGATCATAATAACACTTGTTCCAGTTTTTTGCATATGTGCTCAATATGTTCAGTCGATTATATTATGCAATGGCTTTGTACTTGAGACTTGCAGTAACTTCAACTATGATTGTTGGAATAAATAGAGTGCAAAAAGCAGCGAACAAATCTTGTATGGTTTGTTTCTTTCAATCGGACAAATTCATGTACTTGTAGTTCTAATAAATTAGCCGCGAATTTTGTAGCAGCTGTCCTCCTGATAGAATTTTGCGGAGATTCTTGGAGATAGTAGAGGAGACATCTGGAGCTTTAGCTGTACATTGTAAAGTAAGCTGCTGTTAATCACTTTGTCAGGCTGTTATGTGGAGGGTGCAATGGAGATCCACCAAATAAAATCTAGTCTAAGGCCACCTGCTGTGTTTTCCACTTAGGTAACTGAGAATTAAAGTCGGGTTTACGTATTGAAGAGGATTCAAATCAAGACGAAGAAATCAACTAGGAATTGTTGCTAAAATTGGTAAATTTCGTCTCCGCAGGCAGGATTAGGGCGAACGGGAGCTCTCATGGGTTGTTACATCATGAAGCATTACCGATTCACATGTAATGAGGTACCCTCAGCTATACTCAAACCTTTTCTCGCAGTCTCAATTTTTCTGTAGATTATAATCAGAGACAAGGAATACCAGGCTCATCACCAGTCTTACCAGAGAATGGAAGATGGTAGTTGGAATCACTTCTTCGATGATCGTGGTAAATGACTTTGATACGTCTTCAGTCAGATCTCCTAATGTATAAATTTAAAGTGCACTACAGTCTTTATTGTCTTGCTTGGCGCTGTTTGGTATCGAAATTTGTTTAGTTAGAAGTTCCCATGTCGGATATGTTTGGTTCGGAATCCTTTGTTTTAAAAAATCAGAGCACACAATAGTTGATGGGCGTTGTCTCTCTTTGGTCTTTTTCTTTTAATTTTCAACTTAGATTTTTTTGAATGCTTTGTAACGTTGGGCAGTTCACATAATTTTCTTTGAGTCACAAAAAATAATTAAACTAGATCACTCAATTTGTGCTATCCAGACGTTGGGTTATCTGCGCATCGTGCGTCCTGGCAGTGTGATTGGTCCTCAACAACATTACTTGAAGGAGATGCAGTATCGCATGTGGAAAGCTGTGGGTACCTTCCATTTTTTACCATCAAAATTTTATCTATGGTCTCGAGTCCAATTTCTTAACATGAAAACTACGTATACAGTATCATACAGATCACCGTTGTTAACCTGTGCTTTTCATATTGCGCGTAAATTGCAACTATTGAAATGTTCTTCAGAAATGCAGGGTAATATGATGAGGCATCAGATAGCACAAACGAATGCAAATAGCCAGACCACTCATAATCCTCGAGGCACGGAACAAGGGCCAGCACCAAACGCTTGTGGTAGTTGCGTGACCCAGCCGAACAATAAATTTATGAGCTCAAAACGATTATCGGCCAACCCCAGTTTCAGACGAGGAATCTTGCGTAATCGGGTGAGTGTCTCCGAAGTCGAGTAAATCGTTGATGATGACCTTTGACTTGTATTATGAGCATGCTGACTCATCAAGAAAACTGAAATGGAAAATGAAAAAATATTCAATAAGAAGTGCTGCAGTATGTATGCGGATTTGGAAGACCTCAATGGGTGCTTAACCACAGGATGAAGGTGGTGTAGTCCTGGATCGCGCTGCAGAAAGGTCTCCACCACCACGCTTGACATTGGAAGTGACAGCGTCTCCACAACGAGTGAGGAGGAAAGCGGCCGGCACCAGCAGAGCAGGAGTTTATAAAGGGGCCTTGCAGGTATACAATTCTAAATTTAATGTTTTAGATCTTAATGAAGCTCCGCTTCCTTCAAACACGTAGTTACACTTGTTGTATGCTGTATTAATCGTTACGCTGTTCTCGTCTGCTACTATGGCAATGTCCACATTCAGCATCTTAATGAAACTTTCTATATCGTTTAGGGTACAGAAATCTTGATGAAATTCAGTGTACTATGTGTTTTTCCACGTAACCATGCACAAATTGATTGCCGAGGTTGATTTTAAAATAAACCAGGTTTTTTCTTTTCTTGAATGTCGAGGATATACCCAATTGAGCATGTAAACCACTGTTTCTTTTAGCCTTCCTGGTTAACGTTTTCTGTGATACTAACGGTCTGTAGGACGAAGCATCTTGGGGCATTCGACAGCAACACGTAGGGGTGTCACCTCCGGCCGCTAGTTATACCCAAAGCACGGGGTTTAACAACATTGTCAATGGTATGGGAAGACTCTCTGTGAACGATCCGGAGTCTTCTTCATCAAGTGCCAAAAATTTCTCCCGTGTTCCTTCTCAAAGAAGTAAAAGCACGATTAATTCAAGCCTGTCATCAACAAACCCTCAAAATACTGGACATGGAGACAACATTGGTGCGTTACAAACACTTTTGTGTTGTCGGTATCTACGTACACATTACAATGCAATGCGCCTGCCCGAGGTGCCTTAGGTGGAAAAACTGACAAGTCTATACTCTTTGCTGGTTGATTCTAGTTGTGCTTTGCTGTTGCACTACTAACTATAGGATGATAATTTGCACTTGCCTAGTATTTTACATCAAACAGCATCATTTATATCACCTTGGATAATTTCGAGTAAGTAATGTCCGTGTGGTTTGGTGTGGTAATGAACGTAAGTAGGCATTCTGAGGAACGCTACAGGTCATCAACTGGAGCCTCAATCCCACGGAGGTTCAGTGGTTGTTCAACGGGTAATAAACTCTGCTGGCCAGCCAAGGAAAGTGTTGTTGCCGGTTGCAGAAAAAGAGGGACTACTTCCGCAGTTAAGGTCGAGGTTTCGTGACTTTTCTCCTGCACGGCGGTATGGAACACCGGGACGACATGTCATGGGTTCGGCTGCCTCCAAGTGGGACCCTGCACAAAGCCCATACACTTGAGTTGTAAAATATGAATGAAAGTTTTCATACTTTGTAGACATGAGCAGTTGAATGGATCTTGTGCTGTCGGTCATATCGCCGTCCAATTCCTAAGTTATTCATCAGTCAAGTCATAAATTTCCTGGTAAGCACCCTGAAGTGGCATTTAGCAAAGGTGGCTCGGCTTCAAAGACTGGCCAGTAGCTGGGCATAATCTAGGGTTGGCTAGGTTTAGACTCTGGACTTCATTTGTCCAGAGAGGACCCAATGCAAACTAATGTGATGTCCTACGGAAGTAGTCGTCCAATACAAACTTGCTGCATGATTGAATTCCTCTGTTTTTATTTGCAATGGTTACTCATAATCTCACTTAAGATGAAAAGGGGGTCAACTGCTTTGTGATATAGCAATAACTTTCAAAATTATGCACATTTAGTTTTCATCCCAGTTTAGGATTCGACGTTGTATCTAGAGAATGCGACTGTGCACTGTCCTGAGCATAATTTACATTAAATAGGGGGGATTTGAGAGCGCTAAACAAAACTATGTGATGGTTTGTAGTTCACCATGTAATGCCGTTTTAATTGGATTTTAAGCACCAATGTTCATATATATATATATATATATATATACGTATGATATGTTGTAGTTTGTAAGTTGGTTGAGACTGCAATTTATAACTGAAGACTTCATGGTAGAGAAGAACCCACACATTTCTTATTACCTTGGTCTTGGAATGGTTCTGATTATTTATGTTAGTGTGTAGTAATTGAAACATGTATCATGTGATATTATGGGACAGATTTGGGCAAAACATTCATGGAAATTCTTATGAATAACTAAGGGGTCATTAAGAATCAATTTCCATATTGGTCATTATCAAAAATGATTATTTGAATTTTTTTTGAAATTAGAATTTATCTAAATAAACATTTTAGATAAGTATGAAAAATTTAACGTGTTTGCTTTGTATAAGAGCCTAAGAGTAATAAGTGTATCCCAAGTCCAAATAAACATAGATGATGTAGACAATTGGTTATAATTTATATATAGCATTGCAAATAATTTGTGATATTTATAAAAATAAATAAGTATTATTTTTAAGTTATTAAAATATACAAGTATTATTTTTACGTTATTAAAATATACAAATATTATTTTATTATACAAATGTCTATTGGTTTTAAATCATAATTAGTACCATGGACTACTTTTTATTAAATTCTATCTTCAAAATAATTCATGCACAATTAGCATCTATTTTTCTTATGGAATTAAAATAAGACATCTTAAAATATTATATGAAGATTTTATTTATTTTTATTAAATATTCTTATTATGTTAAACTTTATAGGATTGAAACAAAAATCTTTGAACCATCTTGAATTCTAATGATTAAACTTTTAATAATAATCACATAATATAGAAGTTTCAAATTAAAATTTTATACCAATATATTGTTAATTTTTTTATATTTTCAAAAATGTAATGTAGTATATAATATAATTTTATATTTCAAGATATTGTATAAAATTACAATAAGAATTATATTTGGCTGATTAAGACTTACATTAGCTACGTCTTTGAGAAGCATGGAAGTTGTTTATGTCTTTTTTTAGTTATTCTTTGTATTGAATTTAGTATTTATTTATTTCATAAGAGAGGTCTTTTACACATATTTGTTAATTTTTAACTCCAATTCCTAACCATGCAAACACTTTAAACTTTATAACCCTACTTTTCTTGTCAAGAAGATTTGTGCCTTGAAGTTATAAGTTTAATATTGAGAGTAGCTTCAAATTAGTCAAGAAGTTTCTTATTCTTCTATTTTGTTGAAAAGAAAACACAATTGCTCATGTACAATAAAATCCAACACAGTATAAGATCATCTGTAAATTTTCAAATAAATTATTATGCTTCTTTTACCAACCTATTTTCTCTGTGTTGCTTGAATTCTTTGAACTTTTTTTAAAATTTTTGAAAAGACCTTAAAGGATTAACTTCAGCAACCTCCTACAGTTTCTATTTTAATTTTTAATTTTTAATTTTTTTTTTTCATATAGTGTTATTGGTTTGGTTTCTTAGTTAATTAATATATGCTTTAATTTAATTAACTTAATTTATACATTACATAACATTTTTAAAATTGCCAAAACACGATCTACTGATTTTTTTAAACAAAAAGTATCACATTCAATTAAAAAATGATAGAAGTATATATATCATAATTTTATATGACTTCTAAAATTAAATATATATTTAATGTAATTTTCAAACTAAGTTTTTAAATTGTTGAATAATTGTCTTGAGAGAATCTCAATCTGAATTTTCTCAAATGAATTAAAGATTTTGATTTTAAATTCTAAGAAAGAGTTTATTATTATTATTATTATTATTTCCTCCTTCAGATGCCTATTATGTATATTTTGAGAAGCTACAAAATTCAAAACATATTATGCACAGAATGATATTTTGGAAAAAGGTAAATATTTATGAATATAATGAAATTAATATTTGATATTTAATAACATATCCATTATATCTATCTTAAATATTTAATAAAAATCCCATTCACATTCAATGGTCAAATATCTAGTATGATGTCATTTATGGAATTTCGAAGTAAATATTTAATCCTTTTCAGTAGCTCATACATATATGGTATATTTAAAAACATAAAATGTAAAATAAAGAAATTTCCTTTGCATTACATTAAAAATGTTTATAGAATATTAATTAATTAAACAAATAATATGTTAAAAAAATCTAGATTCCGTGTGTTATTATTTATAGTTAAAACCAAATGAAAGATTAAAAACTTAATAATTGCTTTAAAAAAAAATCATAAATAAGTTTTTTCTTATGAAAAGGAATTATTTAACAATTATATAAAATTATATTTGAACCTTAACATGTTTTTTTGTGTTTTACAGTTTCAAATTAAAATAATGAAGAGCCTTTCAGGAAAAAAACATTAATTCTTATTCTTTGTATTTGTAAATATATTTATTGATAAATATTTCGTGTTCTGAAAATTAAGTTAATCTTTAAAAATTAAAGAATAACAAAAGTGAAGAAGTACCAAAATTTAATGTTATCTTATTTTATCATTGTTCAAAACAATTTACTAAAATATAATCTAAAAATTCAATTCTTTGAAAGAACTTATGCCCTGCTTTGTGCGTCTTTTTTTAAAAAAAATTCCTCCAAAATAAGTTGAATATTATATTAAAAGCAAAGGGGTTTTGTTGCATGTTTGGTTGAAATTGATGATGCAGTAAAATATGGCATCAAACTGAAACACAATTTTCAATGCCATATTTACAAAGAAATAGAATAACTAATAATTCAAAATATTTATGAAATTAACTCATTAAAATAAAAGATTATATATAACTAAATCAATGAATAGTAATCATGTTATGATTTCTGTCAATGAATTTTTAAAATAATAAAGTGTATTGTTCAACAAAATATTAAGCAATATGTTATAATACATTTATTCAAAGTTTGAGCTTTCAAATGAAGATAAGTTGATGCTTTGAAGTTTATTACTTTGTAATGAACTGATTTTACTAAAATAATTGAATTTATACAGTTTTAATTAATTTTACTTTATAATATAACTATCAAATCATAAATTTGATAGCTTTATGATACTATTAATAATAAAATTTAAACTTTGGTTCTTTTAATAAAACTCTGTATATATATATCTTTTAAATTTAAATGAAATGAAAATCAATTAAACACAAGCAAGCATATCAAATGAAAATCTATTAAACACAAGCAAGCATTGAGTATGTTAGAGATCTAAAATATGTTACAGTAGTAAATGTAGCCAATACTTAATTTCAGTAGTCTTTTTTTACCTTACATCCTAGTTTTATTTTAGTTTAAAGATCAACATGATCAATCAAAGTTGCAGTCTAATTTCCTTTAATACCGCCTCTGGAAGGGATACCGAACACCACCTTTCACTCACTCTTTTGCAAATGAAGTGTAAATTAGACTTTTCCTGCTTTCAACAACCTGCTGTCTTTCCATTTTCCACGCCACATGAAGCTATTGTGCTCAGTGTTCGTTCGGTTCACACACCATGAATTGTTAGCAGTGATATTACAAAGTGACCAGGCTGACATAGCCATATCAAGCCTGGAAGGGTTAACGTGAACACCAACTGATTGCTGCAACAATAAAACAAAAAACTTGAAGAAGAATTTGAAGAAGAAGAAGAAGAAGAAGACATGACTAACAGACGGAGTGTGTAGAAGGCGATGAAACAGATGTGGGGTGGTTTGTTTTGTTGTTGGCGAGCAATGGTTTGTTAGAGCATGTTGGAATACTAGAGTGTGAAAAGTCATGCCTGAGTGTGGAGCACTTGAAGCATTCTTCCTGTCAAGTTTTGCAGCCACCCTGATTTTGTTGACATTTGGTATGAATGGGCATCTCTTCTCAACGTTGGAGAACCCATAGCTATGGTTTGCCAGGAACTGTATTAACTTGCAACGTTCATGACTTGTACACAGTGCATTCTCTAGCTATGTCTGGAGCCAGTGTGCATGCCGTCGACTTTCATTGCAGAGTTGCAACAGAATTCAACATGGAGACTGTGGGTGCATGTTGTGCACTATGGGGAAAACCTTGGACAAGCGGCGGCCTGTGAAGAGGTAAAGTTCTGGCACGAAAACCTTTCGACCTTGTGAATACTAAAAGGTGAAGTGGAGGGTATGGCCCTCAACATGGGGTGTACAATGTCATCCTTTTCTGACGAGCATGGTTCGAATGCTGCATGAAGAATCACCCTGCAACTCTGATCCTAGGCCGGTGCAATGCAGCTCTGAATTCACGAGAGCCCTTGCTGTGCTCCAAGGTCAGGTGCATTTCCTCGACCAAAGCTGGCTTCTCTTGTAGGCATGGCGCAGAACAACAGAATTGGGTATTTTGGTGCGCCATCTCCACTTCCATCCACATACTAGCCTGTATCCCCCACCAGCGAAGAATGCATCCCCATTTTACAGCCTTTCCAGCTTGCTTCTACTGCCACAAAAGACTGATACACGCTCTCCGTTTCTGCAAAAGCAACCAGTCATCTTCTGATTGTTTTCTTTTATGATGAGGTTCGCTTTCTGCTCTGATCAAGAGCAGGGAACCAGCCATTGCTTCGTAAAGCCAAGTGTACGATGCACGACATTTTCAACAAGGACGCTATACAGGCAAGTGGACCATTTATGTTTCTGCATCTTCTCGGGCAACAGATATAACTCTGCCAATGACCAGCGTAAAGACCTCATGCATCCAGTGAGGATCTCCTATTTTGTATAGTTAAGGCAGAAGTGGTTTTATTATTCATTCACAAACTTCGTAACAGTAGACTTCGGTGCCAGGTTTAGGGCTTAGAGCTTCGAGTGTGAAGACAACTGATTTTGTGTTTTTTTCAATTTTCATCAATTGCTTCTATTCATTGTGCGGTTCACCTGAACAGGATGTACACTTTCAGTGGATAGGTGGTAAAGAATACTGAACTCTAAGCATTGGATAGAAAAAAAAATTATATGACATTTGAAATTTGTCTTACCAGTTAACCAGCCTGGTACTGCTGCTGTCGACTGCCACATACACCTGGTCATTGCTTCAGCAAAATCTGCTCACAAAACCCTAAACACAAAAAGAGTATGTGTCACTAGGCTGAAATAGTGTTACTGATACATGAGCAGGTACATCTAGCAGTGAGAAGATACAAGAGCTTGGGTGAAGGCTGAAAACGCCGTCTAGATAACGAATCTCATCTGCTGTTGTAAGCTGATGGGATCTTATGTGACCGAGAAAAGAGGGTCTTCATCATCCACCATGATTCTTAGTAACTAGATCGATGCAAGTTTAAGAGAAAGGAAGCCAAATTCTTCATTATTGACGCAAGGGATGATCATCTGACCTTTTAGGTCTAGGTTTTGCTGCTTTGCCAGCGGATCTAGAGAAGACCTAATCTCAATTTTAATCATAGAATCATGGGACTATTTCAATCCTAGACGGCAGCGAGACTGACAGATACTTTAGTACAAGGGAGTTGGGGACTTGTTAACAAAATCAAGACCCTAGAATGCCAAAATACAGGCCCAGTGAAGGGCCCGTTCTTCCTGGCAGATCATCAGGACAATAGAGGTTCTGCTTGGTGTGATGCCTCGGTTGCGTGCTCTGCGAACACCCTTCCCGATATTCTTCCTTTGCTGTTGTGACGATCAGCGAGTTCCTGAGCACATCCCCTTCCCGTTCTTTGGCTGCCCAGCGACTCTGAGACCATGACTTTCAGTGAATCCAGAATCCCCATCGGTCTCGATCGCTCGTCCGAGCATGTAACTTGCACTGTCACATTCTCCCTGCTTGCTTCTCTGCTGCAATGACGATCAGCTGAAGGTGACACAGCATTGCAGGCTGGATCGTCTGCCGGCAATCCAAGCCACTCTGCAATGCAAAAAATAAATTCCACTTCAGATTTCAGTGCTCAAGCACCAGGGCTCAAGGTATGAATAATACCACAACGTTGTTACTTACCTTCTAAATAGTCTTACTCAAGGATGAGCCACTCAATATGATTGATTTCTCGAGAAGGAACTAACAATCAAATGGGAGAACCTGATAGTTTGGAATTTACCAGGGCCCCGCTCATCTTGAAAATAGAATCCATGGACTTCCTGGTGCACTTTTTCTACTGCTGACGAGTTCTCAGAGAAACTCGTGGTTCCCACTTTTAGATGACTTCCCTGGAAAATGACACAAAGAACAATCGACGAGAAATGTGCAATTCCTGATCAGTGAATTCGTAGTATTCATAACTATCACTGATCGCTCGATAGCTCGGGCTCCATTTCTCAGGAAGATCAATCCAAGTCTTGCAGTTACCTTCTTGGAACTCCTTGTAATCATCTGAGGCCTGAATGTGCACTCGGCCATTTCTTGGTCCTGCTTCTCCTTCCGAAGTTCTTCTACTCTCCGTTGCTTACGTTCTTTGTCTGTGCAAATTATCTTGTACCACTGGCGACTTGTGCTGCCACATCAAGACGTGACAGTTACTAATTTTGCATCCTTGCTGAGCGCAAACCAGAGAGTGATATCTCAACAGCATTACGAACACAACAGCATTACACACATTTCTTGGTTTAAATCGAAACTTCTGGAGTCACAAAACGGTTCATAATGCCCTTTGGAATTTACGTGAATTTTCTCCTTCGACCAGCAAGATTGCGAGACAGTCGATCCATCTTGAATTGATAATTAGAGTTGCTGTTATCGGAATGAGGTTTATGCTTAAGCACCAAATGTATGGTGGCCCTGTGGCATTTTTTCTGCAATATTTTAATAACATCAAGTATCACACTCTGAGCGAAACAAAGCAGCTTGAACATCAAAATCTATATATATATATAGTCCAAGTCGTAGCGAGCAGCTTCAAAAATCTATGTATGTACCTCAGCACCCAGCATCAACTGCACAAATTGACTGCAAGTGAAGGGCTTTTCAGCACATTCCTGGTCTTTTATCACCTCCATGATGTCTTGAACCACATCAGCGCTCAACAGATCATAATTTGCAGTCGCAAGAACAACCTTTCCGTCCTGTTAGAATTGTGAAAACCTTTCCAATTTAGTCTTGGAGCGCAAGTGATATCACAAAGGATTAAAATATTCAACAGGGTTCTGACAACTTGGGACATCCCCTCAGAAGATCGTTTGGAATTAGAGATGTATTAATAACAGATTATAGGACATGGTGGTGCAAGACCTTGTCCTCGTCCAAGCATTCAAATACTTTTTTGAAACCTTTCTCTTCAAGACGCCCCAGTAGCTTCTGAGAAGTGGGTCCAACATACTGACAACTTGTTTGTTCCTTTTTGATCTTGTTATCTTTCGCAGCAAGGACCTCCTTTTTATTGTCAAAGGCGAACTTCAGTTTATACAAATATTCACCGATTGGAAGACGTATCGGGTTCCTCTGTAAAAAAGTATGCAGGGCATGTCAGACATCTACCACTAGACTAGATCGAACTAAGAATTGTTTTACAATGAAACTTGGTCCAAGGAAAATAATAGCTCACGTCGGTTTGAGGTTTCCGTCCTGTGAGCGGTTTGAAGAACCTTCTACCAGTGGCAGGATCAACGGGTCTGTGAACTAAGTGCTCTTGCATCTGCTTCTTCTTTGTTAACTTCGATGCATACTGCAATAGCCTTTCAAAGACAGTTCCCTCCTGCTGCACACTACAAATTTCCCCAGGCGTATCCATCCCGTCCACTCGACCCCTATTTATAGCTGGTCGGAATGTCACTCTGCACATAATCAGTTTCATGGTTCAAAGACCTCAAGTGACATGAGAATTATTGCGTAGATTCAAGGACTTCATAGTACATGATTTTCACCTGCGTTAGCCATTATGGGGCGTTGAGAACCAGACGGCAAGTACGCGAACATCCAGGTTCCAGTCTCCACAAACCCAAAATACTAAAATGTACTATGACTGAAAAGGCACATGGATATCAAGAAGCAAGCATTTTATACCCCTGAATTGTCCTCACACTAGCAACTAACTGATGCTGGTCAGAACGCAAGTTGAGAACAGTAAAAACATCAATCAATCAGATCAAGAGGTGCTCTTCAAACGCTTATCGTCACTCTGTAAAAAATAGATCTTCGAATGACCAAGAAATGAGCAAGTTGTTGACAATGAGGGCTGGCAATATCAAATCAGGAACATGAGAAGCTGATGCACTGAGAAACTGTCAGTACTTATGATGGACAACAACTCGACGGTTATGAAATCAAGAATCTCGAGCTAATGATCAAGAAGACATGCAGGCATGCAAGCAATTACCAACATGCTGATAAGTTCTATGAACCTCCTCTTTCATAACACGGAAAAGCTCATGCATCTGCTGAGCAACGCAAAGCTTTTCTTGGAAAGGTTGCGATGTCAACGTGAATGCAGAGAGACTTATTCCTAAAGCAGATTAATTTATCTACACCAAGGAACTGGAACCTCTTGTTTCATCCTTCACCTATGTATAAAACATGAAAACTAACAATTAACGTATACACCTACCCATGCCAATCAAACAGGTAAAAATTAATTAATTAATTAAAATTAAGGACAATGTCAAAATATTTCAACAAAAAGCTCAAATGGCTTAAAACATGCCAATAAAAAAGTTAGATGATGGTTTTGAGCACTAACCCTTCAGGAAACCACTGCATGTACTCCGCTTGACGTCGTCTGCGACTCTCCGCATCCAGAAAAAGTTGTTCAAACCGATCACATCCATCATTTCGATCATAAAAATTGTCTCTTCGGTGGTTAATCTGAGGCTTGAAAGTGCATTCCATAAATTGAGCATCCCACATCTGTCATGTCAATCCGGAAACTGTTCATTTTCTCATGAGTCACCGTCATGGTTTGTGTGACATGCTGCTACAAGTCTTCGTAGCATCCAAGGTAGACTTACCTCATTTCGAAGTTCCAGCAATTGGTCTTGCTTTGGTTTTTCTTCGATTTGATTGAGCCTCTTCCAAATCTTGCCATGCTCCCTCTGTAAATTTTTAGCTCGTTTGCTACACAAAGAAAGTATAGATATTACAATGAGGGACATGCAGATCCACTACATCTAACTATGCATGGAGATTAACAAGACCACATACTCAATCGTCTCAATAATGTCCGGACGAAACACCCCTTGCTTCACTGAAATTCTCATGAATTGTGACACTAATAAATCTAGCAAAGATTTTCAAGGTCTATTTGAAAGAGTAGCGAACCAAAAGCAATAGCCTTAGGTTTGGAGTATTAATCATCATCTTTTCGACCAAGAGCAACTCTAAATTTTTAGAAAGCTATCGGAGTTTTTAGATGGAGGCCGCACTAGAGTAGAGTAGGCAATGTTCTACCCACGTTTCACTACTGGCGAGCTGTTTGTATATATTAATGACGAGCAGGAATAAGGAACTCAAGATATGATAAAACTAACCTGATTTCAGGTATTCCAGTTAATTCAGATAATTCTTTAGCTTCATCTTCCTTTTGCTTCTTTTCTACGAGCTTTTGTTGATTTTCTCTTTTGGTTAGACCTTCTGTATACAAGAGTTCTCCATAATTCCTGTATTGTTTTGCGGTTTTCCCGCGCATTAGCATTATTCTCCAGGATTTCTGACAGGCCGAACACCACAATGCAGGATCAGTTCGTTCAGCAAATCGAAACAAATTTTGGAATATTCTGCACCATTCGTTAGCAAACAGACCGAACAAAATGAAAGAAGAGAATATTGTGAGTCACTCATATTCAGTCGTTGCAGCACAAATCTGTGTTTGCAATTTGTGCAGGGACAAACTTGAACCAGACGTTTTCAATTCATGAAAATGCAAGGTTCTTCAGTCCGCCTCGTCAACAACTTTTCAGCTTCTGAAGTTCAGTGGTTATCTCAATATCCACAAACGTGACGCTGTTCGAACAAAGACCACAGGACATTGTGGACGCTACACCCACATAAGGGCATGACCAATAGAGTATGTATCAGGTCCCCATCTTGCAGACCTTAGAAACGTTAATTTTATTTTTGTCGATCTTCTCCTGATATCTTTCAAAGCTGCGCTTTTTGTCTTCCTCTTGTTTTTTCTGGTGTCTTGTAAACTCAGTGTAAAGACGCATGTACACAGCCTTCTGTTCACACCAAATCAGGCAGATGCACCACGCCCAACCTTAGATTTGATCAAGCTCCAGGTTTTTCAAAATGGCAACTACGAAAACAATGATGGAATACAAACACAGATCACCAAAATTGACATCCATGTATAGAAGTGAGGAAGCGCCCGAGGACTTACTGCCTGTTCTGGGTTCGGCTTTGGAGCATAGGGTTTCGACTTCTCTTTCTCCGGTGCCAGGTTTCCAGCTTTGGCTAAGCTGGTCACAGTAGGAGCGATAAGACGGTCTGAAACTTTTTTCTGTAATACATTCGACTTTGGCTTTGCTACGGTAGAAGACTTCCGACCTTTCTGAAAGTAATTGTTTTCTTTCTCCGAAGCAGCAAACCGGCTTTTGGCAGCACGGTTATTGCAATCACATGACCCAGAGGATCGTTGCTCGCACCCAGAGTCGTGACGCCCTTGGGGTGTGTGAACGTCCTTGCGTGGCCAAGTCTCATCATATGAAGCACACTCATCATTAGAACAAAATACGATGTCTTTGTCCTCTTTGCTGCATTATCAAGAGATTTACATGTTACACATTCGGTACAAATATGTCCTTAATATTCTGCATCTTATTCTAATTGGCAAGTCTTCACAGCTTTGTGATGATATCGCTGTCCCAAGGAAATTGAAAATTAAAATAGCAGGCTTATTCCACTTGGTATAATTGTAGTAGCCGAACTGTCCATGCTCCTGAATCATGCAATACTACAAATATCTGAGACAATGATGTCGAACTTGACAATATGCCAATAAACAATTTTGCAGACGACCAACACATACCTGATACTAATTATGTTACTAACGATGTGCTCTGTGAGCGGAGCTACAAATTGATCCGGCAGATTATGGTCCTGACAAAATTTTATGGCTACTGCTTCAGCAGAGTCGCCCTCTTTCATTTCAATGTGCTCCACACATCCATCCTCAATTTCCACAGTTATTGCCAACAAAACCCTCCGCTCATCCAATTTATTTTCTGCAAAGAAAGGCGAGGCAAATATGAGAAGGATTCTTTGAAGTTACTGTTATGAACACAATCAGAACCCAACATCCACAACCAAGAGGAATTCTTCATTTTTAGTGACTGTAGGAACCAAATGTGGGTTATCTCACCCTTGTTCCCCTGGCCACCACCATCTAGAGCCGAATTGCATTTGAATGCTCCCTTCATATAACCATGCATATTTGCATCGTTAGGAACCGGATGCATGATGCAAGTTTTCAACGTGGGAAATTTCTTTTAAGGTTAGCAATGAAGACATATGAGTCATGCAAAATAATAACATGACTTGACTCCTCAAAAACACACCAGGCACTTCGGAGTCCCCCGACTCTTGGCCGATCTGTTCTCTGCATCCTCGCTTTGCACTAGGCAGGTAGGCTTCAAGACATCATTGTCGCATCTTCCCTTGGATTCCTTCAATGTTCTCGACATGGTTAACTCTTCTTAAAGCAATGCATAAGGTTGTCCAACCTTGCCTGTGGCAGCGCTTCGTAATTCTATGCACGGTGAAAAGAAGATGCGTATGGAAAGCCCACACTATGGTTCATGAAATACTGCTCTGGAACAATTAACACGAAGAATTATGGAAAACATAACTTGTGAAGTGACCCCTTCTGAAGTTAACAAACATCTACTCTAAATGACAGCTTTGGTGCATTAGTATGTCAACCAGATAAGCCTCCAACTTCACAAACGAGTAACTCCTACATCAAAATTCCTTGAAAGTAGACGAACCCCGAAGAAAGCAGCGTCCCTCCAATCGTAGAGAGTAGAGACCCCTGGACAGAGAACATCAAGCAAAAGAAAATCAAATTATGGCTTCAAATTGACGTCACAAAATCACCTCTTGAAACCACCTCATGTAAGATTTGAAAAGACTGTTTCAAAGCAAAACGAAGAGCAGAGAAATTCGTGTTTGCAGTGCTCTTCGATTAACACTGGAATTTCTAAGATTAATAAACGTTTTTTTGTTAATTACATATGAAAGATGGGCAAGTGCAGTAAGGCTTCGGAGATAAGCCTATTCAGCTCCTTGTCGAAGCTGCTTCTACCAAATTACATGCTCCGAAAAATTTGGCATTCAAGAGTTCATGTCATATCTGGGTATTCAAAGCTTAAGAAATTATTATCCTGGTCGTGGATATTCTCGTTCGTCGTTCAAAATACATGAATTGTTAATTATCTTTGCAATATAAATTGTTCAGTCCGTCAGACTTCCCCATATGTCAAAGGAATCAACAATAGCGTCGTTATCTACCTTTCAGATGAGACAAAACGTTACAGATAATCGTTCTCCGAGCTCCATGATTGCGATACAAAATCTTGCCATTGATGTGAAGAAAGCAGAGGCGTCAAGGCTACCAAACAGAACACGTGAATCCAAGACCACCTATTTTTGGGAACACAAGATTGTTGCAATAAGAGACTCGTATTGCAGCATCGTTCCACACCCGTCCCCATGCACAGAAGCTGTAGTAATAGTGATAATTAACTAACCAAGCTTCTGAATTAATTCAACCCCTCAGAATAGACTGAGTTGAGATAAGCCTTCAGGTTCGTACTTAGGCCTACACCTCCATCGCTAGTCATAAGGTGTTGCACTGAGGCCTTCACCGCGAACGTTCTCTGGACCCTGAAATTAGCACAGCGGCCAAAGAGTTAAAATGTGAAGCTACAAACCACTGTTTCTTGACTCTGCTGTTTCCCAGGGGAATTGCAAGCGAAGCGCTCATCGTGGGCAGGGAAGGCACCCTCATCAAACCCAGTGGTCTATGCAAAAGAACTCCGACAATAGACGGAGTGTCTTCTACGTTGAAACAACTCCACGGGGTTGAAGCAAAGCCTATAGTAATATACACAGCGAAGGAGGCTAGGTATGCACGTCAACCATAACCATCAACATGCTTCCACGCTGCACTTGTACAGCTCAAATGTATTGTTCGAAACGAACAACTAAATCGCCTCAAGATTACATGCAACAATAACAGAAATATACAGCCTGCGGAACGAGGAGAGAACACCCTGGACATCGATTACACAAGAAGTGCTTGCGATGAATAGCTGTCATCAGTAGATGATTCCCAACCCATTTGCCATTACCTCGGAAATGCCCTCGCAAACGCACGTGTATTCATGAGAGGCTGAAAATAAAACCGCCACGCAATGCATGCCCCGATGACGAGAGGGACACGTCAACAACGTCAAGGCGACGATGGTAAATAGTGCAAATGGGCATACGAAGCTACGGAAAGCGGGCAGCTAGGGAAAACTCCGGCACATGCAACACTTTCAGGGCTAAGCGGGCGTGAAGGCAAAGCGACGGCATGAAGAGAATGGAAGAACGAGAGAAAGGGGTGTCCACAAGACTGATGCAGCTGCTTTCTGCGCTCTCCAGCAACATGCTCCTCCATTCTACTTCGTAATTCTGTACGTAGCCGATAGTTCACGTCGATGAGGTTCAAGGATCAGGGGCCGCCCAAAGGATGCCAGCTACTACTATCTTCTCATTCTGTTTTGTATCCCATTCTTACTTGTCCCAATGAGACATATTCACACGGCAGAGGTAGAGTATGTGGAGTTCGATCAACCGTTGGTGCTTACTACCCTCCTCAAACATTGTTAGCTTCAACGTAAGAAACGTAGACCTAACTTCAAACAACAGGACATCGGTAAATGATAGCACTGAGCTGTCACATTCTTTCCCATGGTATATTTTCTACCTGAATTTCCCCCTCACAAAATAACCGTACCAAAAGTGATCTTACTAGATTAGCTGGGGAATTACGGTGTTGTGTCCACCACCATCGTATTACAAGTCAAGTATATTATACAAGTCAGGATCAAGAACATGACGAACAAAGGCTTTGATTTTCTAGCATCGAAGTTTTCTCTGCACTTCAATGAAATTCCTCAAAACAAGAGATTGACTGAAATAGTATAATGGTCAGTAGCTAACCGTAGATGGTGTGTTTAACATAGTCTCTCAAGGAGGGAAAGTCTAAATTAACTAAATAACCTTTGAGATTTAGAAAAACAAATTCAGGAATCAATGACGCGTAGATGTCTCTTCCAGACACCAAGCACGCCGAAATCTTCAGAAATTTACGTAAAATACGAAAGCAATCGAATCAGTAAGTTACTCTAGATACCGAATTTTACTAACCGTTTCTAAACGAAGAATAAATATCTTGCCACATTCCTTCACATAAAGCAATTATCGCTTTTCTGCCCCTAGAAGAACCCGGCTGATGTCAAGGCAATGCACTGTTCGACCAAAGCAGTTGTAATCCCATCCGTCCAGTTTAGCTCCAGCAACAAACTCGCTTACGCATGAGCCTAGGAGCGGCAACGATTTGGAGAGCCTTATCCGTCTTTCAGAACGCTTTTCACAGCAAACTTGGAGTTCTGGCTCTTACGCTACAATCATAAAGTCGGCAGCTCTCCATCTCTACAGACAGAGAATTACTCCCGACTGTGTGCAATACAGCATTCAGTTTGCAGACATCTGTTGACGTAGACAGATCTCACAGAAGAGCGCTCCATGGTTTCGCTTGCAGAATACTGTAGTACGTCACACTCGTAATACTCGATTGGAGCTCAGGTCATAAACATTTTCTTCTCCAGCTAGAGTTGAATGCAGCCGGCCACCTGCCCAACCATTGTTCATTGCTGCTTTCTTTGCCGATTCCCCAATAACTCGTGTGCCGTCAGGATTCTGATCCTCGAACTCAGGGAGCCCTTTCGCCAGTCTCTCCTTTCGTATTTTCCTCTGTTCCTCAATTTCTTTCCGAAGCCACCTTTCAACAGTCCTCTGTAATTGCGTAGCAAGGATTAGTTACAATGTGACAGATCACTGATAGAGTGCAACAGCCTAACACACAGAGTCTTCGCTCTTACGCACAAACATTAAGAACAGTAACAGAGAGCCCATTCCAGATGCTAAAATGTGGGTTCGACACTCGATTGTGTGATTCTGGTTAATAAGTCGCAGGATACTATTAGCAATGCAAATACGTACCATCAAGGAAAGCTTCTTCATTTCCGCAATTTCTCCAATCGGCTTGGCGAATTGCAATGTCCCTTTGGATACGTAAGCCTGAACACAAGATTGCGTTAGGTACGGATACTCTCGTCAGATCTAGGGTTACAACATCACAGAAAACAAAGTTCTGAAGAAAAGACTGACCATGTGAGTAGGCCAGGACTCAAGTCCATCAAAAATATGAGTGGCATAGATGATAGTGGCTCCTCTCTCTTCGCATTCGGATCTCAGGAATCCCATCAGATCGGCACGTGCCAACACATCTAGATCGACTGTTATTTCGTCCAGAAGCAACACCTGCACGAAAGAGGACATCGTTTGGAGAAATTCGCCAAGCCGATTGGAGAAATTGCGGAAATGCAACCCTTTCATAGCTGTACAATGTTAAAATCACTCAGGCATGTAGTAACTATGAGCGACAACGAGTGCAGCGTAATTGAAGCGAGGATCACAGATGAGTGTATGACCAAAGATTAATTGAATAAAAATGGAGAACAACTACCTGATACGGGCGTAGCAAACCCATGCAGATTTGGACCCTTCGCCTTTGACCGTCGGAGACTTTGTGCATACGCCACTTCAAGTCAATATCAAGAACCTGGTATACATTTTTACAAATATCAATGTTGATGCGCATGATACATTCAAATCAAGGTCAATTACACTCAACTTGTAGTTTTCCATATTTCGCTATCTTGAACACATCGAAAAGTTCTATAATGATCTACGACTCAAACCCTATTAACAGTTTAATTGTATCTATTCCATAGAGATCGAATTGAACACCGACCCTCCAACCTGAGAGGGTTAAGAGCTTACACCTAAACTTAGTGCGAAAAAGAGAAGTAGAGCTTTAAGTGAGTATAAAAAGTCGTGTCCAGCACCACTTTGAAAATTTCGAAGACACATGCTCCCTGTTTAAAAGGGTACCTTAATCAAACGATCTCGTCTTGCTGCATCGACGCCTTGTAGTCCGAAGATCATTTTCTCAGCAGGAATGTCCATCTGCAGAGGGACATCGAAGCCTGCGAATGCTACATCTCTTCTCCACTGCACAATCAGAGAAAGAATACAAACCGTAACCGTAAATCTATTTGTACTTTTTGAAGGTAATCCAGGATAGAATAAACAAGAGGAATACGATACTGATTTTTTTCAAAAACCAATTCAGTGCGTCCCAGTGTGAATTTGTAAAATGATGTTTAGAAACTCAATCAGACTGCGATGTAATTCTTCCCAAAATAAGAATCAACAAGGGTAACAACCTCTCCACCAAGATAAGCTAGGGCACCACTCGATGTCAGGGCGGTATCATGGAAAGCCGATCGACCTAATACTCGCACCATGTCGGGATCCACCATATGCTTGCCTCCCAGAATCTTTAGCAGAGTTGTCTTGCCTACACATTCATGAGCACATCCAACCACAATAAGAATGAACAACACAAAGAAGCAGAAGTGATTCATACTCATTAGCGAAGCATTGTCGACTGTCTGCAGGAAAGTACCCTTGCAACCATAAGTTCTTTGCTCTTTTTCCACATGCCCATAGACGCTACTCCGATACCATTTTCTGAGAACCAAACTACCATGAGTGAACTCTCACGAAAATACAAAATCAATTACGAAAACATTATTCCATGCACGCTCTTCTTTTCTCCTCACAACACCTGACGGCCACGGTGTGCTCATAACCAGCAGTGTGAAATACATTGACTCATGATCAGACGTGTGATTGCTTGGAGGTTTTTCAGCCAGAGGCATCACAGAAACCATCTATACACACAGCATAGATCAAATCACTGAAGTTCTGTGGCCGTGATACCGCATGCTCAGACGCATAAGTCACGATGGGAGGAAAATGTGGTGTACACTATAAACCCTAGACCCCAACATAAAAGAACGCTCCTGGCAAAAGCATGCTTCTGATACAAATTCGGCCTCTGGACAGAATAGATGGTCATAATTAAGAAGAATGTGATACTCTGCACAGGAATCTCTCGCGAGAATTCCAACTTCGCAAACCAACACAGAGGCCAATTATGAAAATTCCAAATCCATCGAGTTGCACAGCCTCGTCAGCTCTGAGGTGCTTGGTTCGAGAGAAAAGGAGGGGAATGGCATGAGGAGAATGAAGCGTAGCTAACCAGCTCCATTGGCGCCCACGAGGAGGCATCGATCCCCAGCGTGCAAAGTAAGGGAGAAGTCTTGAATGAGAGGCTTGGCGCCAGGAGGGGGAGCTCCATCGATGCCAGGATAAGTGAACTTGAGGCGGTTGATGTGCACAGTAACAGGCTTGGAATCCTGACCCTGGGCTGCCATGAGATGCAGGCAGGCAGGCAGGCAGGCAGAACAGAAGCGCAGAGAGCGAATGCAGGAGCCGAGAGGTACGACGCAAGAAGAGGCTGCTACTACTGCTGTTGCGCTGTGGAGTGGAATGGAAGAGTGGAGTGGTGTGGGGTAGAGGAGAGGAGAAGGGAAATAGAATAGAAGAGAAGGGAAGATAGAGCAGTGATGAGCACAAGAGCGGAGGGGAGCGGGGCAGAGGAGGGCGGGCGGGGCGGAAGGGGAGGGCGGGGGAGGGACCACGGTGGCCCTGCTGGCTCTTGTCGTCGTCGTCGTCGTGGCCGTGGGAGTGGGGCGTGGAGTCGCAGGTGGAGGGGGAGTGTGGGACGTGGCAGAGCTGGGACCAGGAGCCACGCTGCCCGCCTTTCCCCTCCCTTCTTGGTGTCGGAGCTCACTCCCTTTCCCTCGCAACCCTAAACCCATGCTCAATTATTTCCCTTTCTTCATTTCTGCACCCACACTTCTTTCCTTCCTTCCCTTGCTCATGTCTTCTGATAAAGTGTGGTAAACTTATAATGAGAAATTTGTTTTTTCATTTGAATACATATATATATATATATATATATACATATATTTGTCAATTGTATATGGGGTATGAATAATATGATGATTAAAAGAAAAAAATCCAAGTCAATACTTAGTCAAATCTTTGGTGATAAATTATTTGATGAAAAATTCATAAAATTTAAGAAAAAAATTTATTAAACCCATGCTATGTTAACAATTAGTAGTTTTTTTTTAAAAATAATTTTATCTTTTTAAGATCTTCAAAAAATCAAAAAATTATATAAATAAAAATAAATAATAAAAAAACTATTATTTTTGAATTTGTCTAGGTAAACACCTTTATTATATAAATAAAGATTATTATACATAATAGACAAAGTGCCACAACCAATATCAAATATGCAATCAAAAACCAATTAAGAATGTATAATAAGCACATCTTCAAATGCCCTTCCTAAAAGATAAGAAGTCCCTCTAATTAGTTAGGAACAAGCACACATGCAATTGAAGATGACGCTTGAGTAATGCTGTTGTATATATTCTAGTTGATGTTGTGGTACATAAACAAGTCAAGCAAGTCAATGAGGAAGGAACTATAGGACTATAGATAGGATGCAATATGAGCTCCATCCTTAATTTCCTTCAATGATTTTTTGGTGTCGAATCCCACAATCAATTTCATTAGAACCTTGAATTATGGATCCATAAATAATACCAAACAATTGAATGGCAATTGAATCATCATAATAGATAGTATTTGTGAAGAAGTACTTAGCTTTAATTAATAATTGTAACATGACTAAAAGACTTTTTGTAATGATAACAAGTCAAATTCCTAGAAGAAAGAATTAAAACAAAAGATGTCAAACATGCCATATATCACCCATGTTAATATTAATTATACAGTAGTATGGTAGCCGCCTCTTTTTTTTGACCACAAACAAAACATGGAAGTCTATTTGGCACAACCACTAATTTAGAGTAAATAGATCCATCAATAAGAAGATGACATGGAGTACAATTCTTTGAATGCTCTAAACATTCTTGTCCATTTTTATCTTTCAATAACAAAATACTTCTAGATAATACATTCTTCACATAAAGAATTATATGCCCCTTGTTGATATCAAATGTCATATGAACCTCACTTTGCAAATACATTTAATCTCCTATGGAGAATCTTTACAATTGAGGTCAATAAGTTCTACTACAAATACAGGTACATTGTAAAGTGTTATGGTGTTGAGCAATGAACAAGTTTTCTATAGCCATAGATATGGCTCATTTAAAAAATTCTATCCAATTATAGAGGCATTGAATCTATACAATCAAATCATTTAAGTCCATAATTAGAATCAACTTTTCACAAATTAAATTGAATAAAATTGGTTCCCATCTATATAATAACTAGTAAGGATACATTGCAATCCATGATAATATCAAGTCCCAATAGCAATGGTTGCCTTGAATCAATCTATACTTTTCTAGACCACACTTGATAGTTTGAATAATCCATTCAACTAAGCCATCTATCTCTAAATGATCTCTCGATGTGATGTAATGATCTATAAGTACTTTGATACACAAAGCTTTAAAAGATTCAAGGATTCTTTTCTTTGATCAATCAATACTTCAACTAGTGCTCCAAATCATGCCAAGATATGGTCCAAGAAAGCCATAGATGCCAATTTTAAAGAATATTGTAATAGAGTTACAAATTTAATTCACTTGTTAAAATACTCTACCATCACCAACTCTTATTTAACTCTACATGGGATGATATTAAGTGGCTTGACAAAATTCTAAGACCAATAATAATCCAAATCCATTATAAATAAAGGCCTCAATTGAGGTTATAAGGTGTTAAAACTTGACTTCACTTGGTCACATATCTCATACTAAAAAACATATATGGTAATTTATTATTATATATTGGTCAACCAAAATTGGCTGCACAACATAGAATATATCCTACGCACTTCAAAATATCCAAGTTCCTCAAGTATTTACCATACTAATGAGGTCTTTTGATTTAGCTTCAAAACTATATACCTAGTTTTATTTCACTATAATTAAAATAATAAATTATTTTTCCAAGAGAACCTTATTATATGATGAATAATTTGATCTTATTCCATAGTAAAAATATCGGGTAGAAATGACTCTTCTTGAAGTTTGTGAAAGACCAGGAGGTCCTCATATATGTCACTTAAAACTTGAATCTTGTTATATTTTTTTAAAATTTTTATGAAAAAATCTATTTGCATCCAAATTGATAATGCTTATTCAATGTACTACCTCAAAGTTATATTCTTGGAGCAACAACCTTCATCTAGCAAGTTTTCTAATAAACTTATTTGATTTCATAAGTCAATTTAAAGATTGGTGGTCAATCACCAATATAAATTGTTGTCTATATAAATAAGGCCAAAACTGAATAATGGCCCAAAATGCTGTCAAAGCTTCTCTCTCAAAAGATTAATATTTAAATTCTATATTATTATTACTTTTAAAAGCAAATATAATAATATATTCTCATCTTTCATCATCTTTTTGTATTAAGACTACTCTCAATTCCACTACATTTTAATCCATGTGTAGTTGGAAGGGCCTTGAAGTATTCGGCTTTTAGAGTATAAAAGCTAATCCTAGCTTCTATTTTAGTGTATTAAATGCTTATTGTTGCTTACAACTCTAAGTCTAAGGTTATTCTTTTTTTATGAGAATAATCAATGGCTCATCAATTAAGCTAAATTTCTTGACAAATCGGCAATAATAATTTACTAAGCTAAGAAAAACTTGGTTACAAGCTTGAGAATATATTGGGCATTTAAGTATGAAAAATAAATTTATATTTTACAACCAATCAAGAATCTAATAATCCTAATAAAATCCTAAATAAATCCCAATTGAATCCTTAATAAGTCCTCATCAAACCTTAATCAAATCTTTAAGTAATCTTAAAGAAATCCTAAAAGAATCATAAAAAAATCCTAAAAAAATCCTAAAGAATTTATAAACAATTTTAAAGAAATCTTAAAGAAATCCAAAAAAAAAACTTTAAAAAATTCTAAAAAATCTCTAAAGAAATCACAAAATATCTTAAAAAAATCTTTAAAGAAATCCAAAAAAAAAACTTTAAAAAATTCTAAAAAATCTCTAAAGAAATCTTTTAAAAATCCTAGTTGAATTTAATCAAATCCTAAATAAATTCTAATAAATTTTAATAAAATCCTAAAATAATCCTATAATAATCCTAAATAAATCCTAATCAAATCTTAAATAAATCTTAATTGAATCTTAATCAAATCTTAAGTAAATTTTAACTAATTCTAATGAAATTCTAATCAAATTTTAAATAAAATTTAATAAATCCTAATAAAATCCTAATAAGATCTTAATCAAATATTTAAAAAATTTAATAAATACCTAATAAATTCTTAATAAAATCTTAATGAAATCTTAAGTAAATCCTAATAAATTTTATGCAATCCTAATTAATTCTATATTAAATTTAAAACTTTAATAATTATTAAATTAATTATTGATTTTGATTTAAAATTTTTACATTTTTCAATCTACTAAGTAACAATAAGCACACAATATTTGAAGATAATTTAACTTATAAATTGGAAAAAAAAGCTTCTAATCCACTTAAGTATTGGCCATCTTCTTTTTCTAACCTTGATGTCAATCTTCTAATATTAATAGCTCATTTTTATACCATTCACTTGATCTAAAATTTTCTATAAATATTAAAAATTAAGTCATCTATTACTTCAAAAAAACCATTTCAATCTGACTAAAAAATTATTTAAAATTATAAAATTACTCAATGACTTTTAAAATCCAATTTTTGAAATCCTAGCCTACTTGAATTTTAATAACCTTTGATCTAACTAATTGATTAAGCTCAAATTTATAACACATATTTAATACAATTATATTTATAAATCCAAAGATTTTTACTTGTAGATCTACTATAACACTTATAAAAAATTTCAAAATATAAATCCACTTTATTTTTCAACAACCAGAGTCATCCAAATAAAATCTTGAATTTTCATAGCTCTTACAAAGTCATTACAAATTTAAAAACCTCTAAACTAATGGTCAAAAATATCTTATCAAATTTTCTTTCCAATCTCACTCTTTCATGAACAAAAGAATCTACCATAGTCCTGTGGTTTTGTAGCTTGGGATTTGGTTTCAACCTTGGTTTACAATTAACCTTCCTTGGATATCAATTCATTATTTTTTTATATAATTTTTATTATAAATTATCCTTTATTTTGATCTAAAGATGCCTATAATATTATTTTTTCTAATCTATCTTATTTTGTCTTATTTATAGTCTTACAAAGTAAATAGAAGCTCTTTTTATAAAAAAAATAGCATTAACATTAAATTTTTTTATTACTTTTCTATCTTTTATCCATATTTTTTGTAATAATTTAATTATTAAGTCTTTGATTAAGCTCTTCTATAAAATTGGTCTTTTTTTGTTCTTTCATCTTATACTTATGTTATAAGATGATATCGCCAAGACTTCTTGGAATTATCATGTGACTAAATATAATAACTTATCATATGATATATCATATAATAACTATATCATGTGACTAAATATAATAACATATCATATGAAGAATTTATACTTGTCATGATATAGGTGCAAATTCCATTGCTATAATTACTCAAATACTACTTGTAAATGCCTCACATACTCTTGTAGGCTATTACTTAAGATGATAATGTTGGTACATTTTTAAGGCCAAATAAAAAAAACTTCTAGTGATAGAGTTGATCTTTGCCATCTTGATCCATTTCTTAAAGTATTATTTTCACTTGGTCATCCACTAATAATAATAATTGATAGTAATTAGATCTTAGATCCAAAGTACTAAATATTCTTAAAAATCCAACTATATCAAATAACTTCTATGGATTCAACATAGAATATCAATTTGATCTAGTCTTGTAGTTATTGGATTTTATTTTTATATCTAATTGCCAAATACATCCTTCTTAAAAGGCATAATTGTAGCATAAGCATACTCACTATTAGAAAGTTTAATTAAGTATACTGCCAATAACTCTTAATATTGAATTTAGACACTAATTTTTTTTAATGTACTATGCTTGTAAAGCCATTGAAAGATTGAATATTCATCTTTCAATTAAATATGGATAGATTTGTCTTTATTACCTTTAAAATCCTTGAAATTAAATGCAAAATAATTTCAATACAAGTGAATAAATGTCTATATCTTTTGTATTTCAATATTAATAAGATATGGTCCCAATTTCAATGGAAAATCATTAAACTTTGTAGTCTCTTTTGCTCATGAATGGAATATTAGTAAATGCTAGCAAGGACTTTAATTATTAATCTGCAATAGAGACAATTTTCATGTCTCTAACTTCTTTGTATGTAGCTAAATAAGGGACTTCTTCAGTGCTAGTTTCTTATAAATAAGTGATGTCTAAAGAATATGGAATATCTTACAAAAAGATTTGTGAGAATATTTTTTGAACCTTTGCAACTCCAAAGTCTTGGACCAAAGTAATAAAAGCACGTTGAATTTAAAGTTCTTTTACTACATGTTGCTTTAAATAAAAAAATGATTCTGATTCTTATTCTATCATAAATTATTATAGCTCCACTTTCTCTTGACTATTGCTCTCTAACCTCAGAGCATACAAATGATCATATTGATATTATTGTACAATATTGCAAATATTACAAATCCACATTAAAGTGTTGAAGTCCATTGCTTGGCCTAGAAAAAACCAACATTAATCTTTAGTGAGATCATGAGCAACTATGGTGCTTGTCAAAAAATCCATGGCACGTTCTCACTCATTTGTAATAGGTTCTTTATGAGTCTTGGAATTAGTATCTCAAACCATACCAAATCTACTTATTTAAAGTATAAAAGACCTTGGATATGTAATAAATGTAGGAAACGCTAGTCTTAGCACCTCCATCTTGTTGAACAAAGCTAATGGAGGCTCATCATCCTTAATGACAACCAAGGCATAGCAATAGGTATTCAAAATATCATTAATTTTTTATCTGATAGAATATTAGATTTAAAAAGGTGCTTCTATAAATACTTTAAATAGAACCAAATTAGACCAAATTCAACAAGGCTAATGAACGTAAGAATTCAAGGCCACTGCATTAATAAAGGTTGAAAAATCAAGGAGTTGATATATATATTATCCATTCTTAAGAATCTTCATGCATGTATCATTTAATAGAAGCATATTTTTAAAAATATATCTTAATGGTGTAGATTGATGAGTATATCACTAATGTATGAATTTCATCAAATTTGCAAATAGACTAAATTAAAAATCTTCCAAATTCCTTCTAATTCCAATACAAGAATGGCCTTGACAATGGCATGCAACAATGAAAAAATCTACGTAGCCTAACCTCTTCAATCATCATTATTAAAGAAAATAATATCAAAAAGAAGTTTGCAAAAATAATTATAAATTAAAAAAAAAATATATATATATATATATAGAATATAAAGCCAATAGCCTTTGTAAGTGGTGACAGGCTACTTGATTAGGCACATTCTATTATCCAAGTGAATGTATTATCTAACTTCGAGTCTAAACTCCAAAATTATTATCAATCGTATATCAATGCCTACAAATAGCTCCATGAATATAATACTATCATCTAGTTGAAGCCAATGAATTAAATAAATAAAGACAAATAAAGATGAAGTAGATTTTATCTCCTCAAATGCCAAAGAAGTTACAATCTTCTTACATTGTTGATATCAGAGTAGAGAGAGTTTGTCTCAAGAAAGCACTGAGCTTTTGGTTATTACTAATTTCTCAATTAAATATTAAAATAGATAAAAATCCCAAATTTATATAAGTTATCTCTAAAAAGGACCATTATATCAAGTATATAAGCCTCAAATATTCTAAAATCTCCAAAATATAGCAAAATATACTAAATCCTTCATTAACCTTAAGGAGAATTTTTTCCAAATTTCAACAGTATATATCTCCAAATCAAACTATTTGCAAGTATTCAAATTTTACATGAAGTACTAACATACTTTCAAAAACTACCACAACAAATTTCAACTAGTGATTCATTGCCAATCTTTTGATATTGTTAAAATCCTGACAATAGCTTCAAATCCTTGTTTGCAGATTTTTACATACTAAATTCTTTATATTTCACAAAATAAATATCTAAATGCCATGAAATTTTGATATGTAGCTTTTTAATATAATAATTTACCTTCTTTGAAATTTTTAAATAAAAACTTATCTAGAATCTCAAAATACAATAGAAATCATCACTATTAATAAAATAGTCTATTTATTATCTTAGAATTTAATCTACTATCTTCAACTTCCAATATCTTCTTGTTTCAAACTTCAAATATAATAATTATTCTATGCAAGATATAGGTCTTAAAATTACCTCTCCAACCATACCTCCCAATCTCTAAAAAATCTTCTACAATTCCTTATTTCTTCAAAAGAGTGACAATAGGTATGATTTATATATCTTAATTTCAAGTACCTACTCCTCTCTCCTAAAAACTCCAAATCTCTTGATTTTTATACCATAATAGTTGTAAAAAAAAAAAAAAAAAAAAAAAAAAAAAAAAATCTAATCCTAACCACTAATTTTTGAATGCCTTCTTTGAAGTTGCCAAAATCCTTGTTCTTATTGTAGACAGCCTGCTCAAAGCCTATTAGGCATGACCATCAACCAATGGAGATAAAGATCTTCATTCTTTGCCTTCATTCATCTATACCTTGCTTTCATGCCTTCAAATAAGTCTCTTAATAGTTTATTTTTTGATCTTTAGGCCCCAATCTCCTCTCAAGGCTTCATATTAGATATTTAGGTTCTATATAATTTAAATGCCATAATCAAAACAAGTAGAAAAAAACCAAAATAAAGTTTCTTATACCAACTCTCTTTAAATATTTTACTAACCATTTTAAAACATACTAGAACTTATAAACATATTACAGATTTTGACTACTTTTTACATACTATAAGCAATTATAGTACAACACCAAGTCAAATTGGCTTATAAATGGCATGGATAAGAAATGTTCTTAAAATGTTTGACATATATCTCTAAATATGGTATATTATGTTATTTCAATAAACTAAATATGAATGTAAGAATCTCCTCTAATAAAATTAGACAACATGATAAATTTCATATCAATACTATGCAATCAAATAATGTTCCACCTAACATAATATAGTTGTTGCAACAAGCACCACAAAAATGAGTTTCTTTCTTCTATCACTTGCAGATAAACCTGGTTTGATTTAAGTAACCTCAATTTACTTATCAAAATTAAAATTAAGAGGATATAGTGCATATTGACCATTATATATATAATAATTGATTGTACTATTTATAATATATTAAAGTATTATATGAAAATAAATTAGACTAGAGCCAACATAAAAAATCAAGTGTAATGGCTATTTAGTATAGTCTATAACATGCTCTGAGTTCCTATTAAAATAACAATGGTGAATGGATAAGGTTCTAGATTTATAGAGATGAGATTCAAGTTTTGGATAAGATGTTTGCTAATCATAACTAATTATGTACCAAAATCCATTATAACTTATATATGTGATGCATCAATGGAATTTCTACCAATGTGGCTAATAACAATCACATTGTTGTCATTAATCAATCTTACTACTCTTTGCTATATGTTTTGGTATTTTTAAATAGGCTTGGCTACCATATCAAATATATAAGCTATGCTTGAAGCCAAAGATGCATCAAATACTTGTTTAAATTTTGACATTTTGGATGCACCTTCATCAAATACTACAATGGCTTTATCAACAAGTTTGGTGCATAATTTACTCAATTCTTTTTTAGTACAAAGATGAACAATTATTTGAATCTTATCTAGAGATGGAAAGAAACCTTGTCCTCTAATATCTTCCTTGCCAAATGAAAAATCCCCAATAGCTTAAAATCTAGATATATAAGCTCAATATTAGAGAAAATAGGCATATGTAATATTTTGTGAGTCAAAGTATATGTCATATCTTTGGTAGCTACACCTCTATACTATGTTGAAATTAAAATAAAAGATCTAATAGAAGAATTAATATTTATTAGTTCAAAAGATAATAGCAACTATAATTGACCAATTTGGTTTGATAATCCACTATATCAAATACATTGCTTGTCTTTTGGTACATTGATAGGTGGTATTGGTGCCTTGGTGGATATTATAGACTATATAGTTCTTGCTGCTACTACCTTTCCAAGAGCACCAAACAAATATATATTCAAATTATCAAATTTAGATCTTTGGAAACATAGCTTGGATTCCATTATATGATTCAATGAAGCCACAATCTTAAGGCATTTTTCAAACTTAGCAATCTTGGTTTCACAGTCTTTTTTTTTTTTTTTTTTTTAAAAATAGAAGTTGCCATTCTTGATACAAAATAAAATAGTGGTCATTATCGTGGTTAAGCTTGTCACAATAAGAACACTTCAATTGTTTCTTCTTAGATTTTTTTACAATCTTAGCCACCTCTATCTTTGATTTAGGCTTCTCCATGCCTTCGTTCTTCTTCTTATTTTTAAAGAAATTTGGATATTTTTTTATATGATTAGTTTTACTATAATTCCAACAATAAAAAATCTTTTCATATTGAATTTTTATTAAGCTATTATTGGAAATAGTAACTTTTTTTTATTTAACTACATCAGTCACCTATAAGACCATATTAGTAGTATTATATTGACAAAATACTCTATCATACTTTCCAATCTTAATAAACACTTGAATCAATGTTGCTTTACCATTATAGTTAAGAATGATCCTTAAGATAGTCAAATCTAAGAATTATTTGTCAATTTTAGATAAAAATATCTTGATAAGCTAGTTTTTAGCAAAAATGCCTATAGATTCTACTACAAATTGAGGCAATCTTGTATATGTAGTATACAATTTATCCTCCTTTTTATCGCAAAAATCATGGATGTGTTGTCAGGATAGAAAGAATTTGCCTTAAGAAAGCTTTGGGCCTCTAGTTGCCACTAATTATTCAAATAAATTAAGAATTTATGAAACATAAATCTTTTTATAGAGCTTGCCCTTTTTAAGGACAATTATATTAAATATTCAAGTCTTAGATGCTTAATAATTTCCAAGAATGTAATCAAAATCTTAAAGCCATTTTTATTTTTGAAGAGATTTAAAATATATATATATATATATATATATATATATATATTATTATTGAAATTCAACATCTAATATCTCCTGATCTAATTGTTAAAATAAATTCAAACTTTTTTTTAAGCTACCTTAAATCTTTAATTTCTTATTTAAAAATAATCAACTATTGATTCTCTATAGATCTTTAGATATCACCCATTTATTAGCAGGTGCTACAAAAATATTTTTATAGACACTTATACACAAATATTATCATATTTCTCAAATCTAACATCCAAATGGTATGAATTTATTTTTTTATATTTTTTCAACAACACAATATTTATTTTTAAATTTTTTTTAAAAAAAAATTCTTAATATGTATAAAATATAGCTCAAACCATATTCTTCATAAAATAAATTTATTTATAGATCTAAAATTCAATATACTAAATTTGACCATCTTCTTTTTTTCATCTAAAAAACAAATATATTATTTTTTTTTCACAAAATATAGCTCTTCAAACTAGATTTTTAATGCTATTTTTTGATCTTCAAAAGCTTTTTTTTAAACTTTTTCTATCATCAATAGAGTGAATGTAGATACAATTTTTACACCTTAATTTTAAGTGCCTTCTTTTGCCTTATAAAGATTCCAAATCTCTTAATTTTTATACCAAAATTATAATATAAAAAATAAATTTTTTAATCCTAATCTTTGATTTTTAAATGTCTCTTTTGAAGTTGCCAAAATCCTTGTTCTTGTCATAGATAGCTTACTCAATGCCTATTGGGCATGACCATTGACTAATAGGAATAAAAATCTTCATCTTTTATCTTCATCCATCCATATCTTATTTTCATCCTTCCAAATAAGCTTCGTAGTAATTTAATTTTTCATCTTTGGACCTCAATCTCCTTTCAAGGCTTTCATACTAAACATTTAGGTCCTATTTAATTCAAATGCCATAATCAAAATATGTAAAATCAAAATAAATTTTCTTATATTAATTTTTTTTTTTTTTTTTCTTTTTTTTATATATTAACCATTCTAACACAAATCTAGACTTATAAAAATATTTTATATTTTATTTGATTTTTACAAAATATAAATAATTATAATACGACATCCATCTCTTCTAAACTTGTGCATCTTTCAATATGTGCCATGTATTACTTTTCATTTTCTTGAGAGTGCTTTAAGTCTTTTATAAGTTCTTCTATTTCATATTCTTGGTTCAAGTGTTGAAATAAAATTTCTTCAAGGTCTTCTATTTTTAACCTCCCATCTCTTCTCTTGAAAGCCTTGATCTTCTTTTCGGCTATTGAGATTCTAATGATAGCTCCATTTAGCTCATATAAAGAATATGTGGTATCATTATGGATTATAATTTCTACATATGGCCTAAATCATTATTTTATAAATTTCTTTTCAATACTAAATTGATCTTCTAAGCTGCTATCATAAACTAAAATCCAATCTTTAATTTCTATAAACCTAAGCTTTAACTTATGTATTAAGAATATACACTTTGGAAGTTCACAAAATCTTCTAGAATATTCTAGAGGTTCCTAAGTTAGTGAAAGTCAATTGAGAAGCTTCTTAATTAATAAAAGTAGTTTGAAAACCTTCATAGTTAGTGGAAGGAGCTCAAGAAGCTTCTAAATTGATAGAAGAAGCTGAAGAAGCTTTCCAATTAGTAGAAGCTGCTCAAAAAGCTTCTTAGTTTGATGGAAGCCATTCAAGAAGCATCTTAGACATAGATATATATAGGAGTTGAGATTGAAGAGTTCTTTAGTCTCAAGAGTGCATCTCTTGGAATTTTTGCTCACTTTTATTGATATTGTTTGTCTATTCATTGAATTAATTTAAGTTCTTATTAGTTTCTTTTTAAAATATATTTTCTAGTTTAAGTCTCTTGCTATGTATTCTTGTATCTTTGAAAATTTGTCAAGATTGCCTTCATTTTAAATATTAGAGTTAAATCTTTTTTATTAAAGAGTAGATTATTCCTCTTCTTGAAGATATACTAGCACTTTAAAGATTGTGGATTACCTTCCTCTAAATTGATATTTTTTTTATCATAATATTGGAATTTTATCCCTCTTGTGAGAGAGTGGATTATCCTTTTCTTTGAAGATCTTAAAACATCTTAGAGGTTATAGATTACCCTCCTCTAAATTGATATTATTTTTTTATAGATTCATTTTTTTTTCTTTTAGAATGGCTGGAGGCCAAGATATAAGTATGACCAAATCTTTTGAATCTAAATTAGACGCTATTTTAAGTGCTCTTACTACTTTATCTATCAAGACTGTGAAAATTGAAGGAATTGTTGTAAAACTCTATAACAACATAACATCTGAAATACCACAACTTAGATTACACCTACCTCTAAATTATGCGCTTTAGGATACAATACTACCTATGCTATACCAAGAAAATCCACCTATTCAGCAAAATAAAGAACCTTGAATTAATCTTTTAAAGAAATATGATAATATGTATTCAAAGTTCCAAAAATTTGTCAACCAAATTTGATTGATAATAGTGTCGCATCGTGATTTAACTACTATGTAAAAATATTGTATATATATTTAATATAAAATTTACTACATAGCTAAGTAAGAGCCATATCAATGGATTTTTATTGATTACAAAATATGATTAAATTGTTAGTTTAGAAGGAATCCATTTAAAAGGGCTATTATTGAAGTTTATACAATATTTTTTTTTATAGTGACTTTTGAAGTTGATTTTATATTGATAATAAATTTTATATATCTTGAGTCACCTTTATTAGACATTAATGACCCTTGAGATCTTCTTTACTTCTTTTATTTGGTATTTAGAATACATATTATGTAAAGATTATCAAAAAAAAGATTGCAAAGGAATTTTCAATGTGAAAAGGAAAAGTTAGGCCATTCATGTGGATGAATAGAGATGGATGATAGAAGTCTCTATTCCTATTGGCTAAAATCATGCCTAATAGGCTTTAAGAAGGTTGCTTGAGGACTTATTAAAAATTAGGGTTTTTTTAAGAAGATTTGAATATCAAAGATTAGGATTAGCAAGTTTGGATTTTTGGATATAATTTTGGTATAAAATTTATGTGATTAGGATTTTTTATGAAGGAGATATAGGCACTCAAAATTAAGATGTTGGAATTGTATCTACTTTCATTCTTTTGGATATTACTTGAATGTACAAAAAGCAATAGAAGATTAGCAATTGAGATTAAAAAGAGTACTTTTTTGGCTATACTTTTTTAATATAATTTGATAAAATCTAAGCGGAAAAGAAAGAGATATTGGGAGTTAAAGTCAATGCTTGTAATCAAAAGGCATTAAATAATCCTACTTAATTAGTGATTATATTTTGAACTATATTTTAGACAATTTGAAAAGTTTTTGGCTCAAAATTTTTAAAAGTATATATATTCATATCAAAATACTATGTGTAAATTTTTTGTAATATTAATATTTTGGATTTGTGAGAAATAAAGAAAATAATACTAAAGTGTTTGTAAACTAGGATTTTAAGCACTTGGTAGGATTTTTAAGATATTAGACGATCAAAAATAAATCTATAATTAATTTATATTTGTGATAAAGCTTAAGAATATTATCTATACTTTAAAAAAAAAATTATAAAAATTGAATGGCTAATTCAAGAGTTATTGAATTCTACAATTTAGAAAGAAATAAATCCTTGCTAGTGAATAATCTATTGAAACGTTTTTTGTAATTTGAGCCTTTTGTACAAACTAAAGGATATTTTTAAGAGCCAAGATTTTATAGAGGTGAGAAAATAGAGATATGGAATTATAATAAAACTTTGATATGAAGATGGAATTTTGGAAGGACATTATGAATTTTTCTTGAAAGTTATTGGCAATCTAACTTGTCACCAATTTGTTAGTTGAGAATTTATAAAATATATATATATATATATATATATATTAAGGATCTTTTATATGCTATAGAAGGACTTTATATACAAATCAACTTAAATATAAGAAGAATTTTACTAGTATAATTTTTCTTCTATAATATTATTATATTATTTGTTTTTTTTATTAAAGAAAAAATACTTAATATAATCTTATCAATAAATTGCAAATAAATTCTCTATAATCAGATATCCAATATATTCCTATTTTGAAGATCATGCCATATGATAATAATTCTATAACTTGATATTTATTCAACAAAAGAATCACAGATTGGATTGGTTGATACTTTCCTTATGAAATAAACAATATCATGGTTTGCTTTCTTATTTGAAAAGAGATCACCAATTTCGAACAATTTTAAAATTTTCATAGACGCATTTGAAAAACATAACAAGACTCGTTGGGCAACACCTAAGATCTAAGCATTATGTTAAAAGACATGCTATGCATCAATCTATATATCTAATTTTACGCAACTAGCATGCAACATCAATTGGAACAAAAAAGTCTTAATGAATCAATTCTATTGGAGATTAAGAGACAATATATAAGATTTATTATTATCACTTTTGGATCTATAATTGCTTAATGAAGCCATTAGCCAAGCCCTAAAATATGATAGTAAATTATTCTAACATCATCAAGATCAATGTTCATAGATTTCAGTAAGAAAATATGTAATTTGACATACTCTTGCTACATCAATAAATATTCTAAATTCACATTCAGAAATAGAAGATATGTAACTTGATATAGTACATTTTAAACTTCTTGATCTATAAAAAAAGAAGTATCAAATGAAAAAAGTCCTATGACTATATTGTCACAAAGAAGGCCATAAGATTGACAATTGTCCAAAGAAACAAAATTGATGCATCACCAAAACCAAGAATGTAATCATTTAAGAAAATAGATATATTCAGCCTTAGTAGGGGCCGTTGTCACGTTGTAAATTAAAACATAGTGTGAAAGATATAAAGGAATGTGTTAAAATAAAAAGATTAAGATTAGAAGAAGAGAGGATGAAAAAGAGAAAGGGTTGTGGTTATAACCACATTATCTTGAAGGTTATAATATTTATCACAAGCTCAGGGATGATAGGTAGGCCAAACTACTAATTTCCTGCTGAAATTCCCACTAGCAGTACCAAGTCATGAAGTCAAGGATTTCTACAGTGAAGTCAAGTGGATTCGAACCCACGTCAACTCCAAAGTAGCTAAGAACTTAACCACACAAGCTTCTTTGACTTGGCAGTGAAGGATGTAGTTCTTTTTCTTTTATCTCTAATCTAATCTTAATTGTTTTTTCTACTTATTAGATTTTTTTTCTATTTTATCTTAGATCTACTTTACCTTTATTCTCTTCTATTTTAGATCTAAACTTAAATGTTGTGGGCTGAAATTAGAAGAGAAGTTGGTAGAAAAATGGTAGTAAGAAGATAGAATAGAAATTTACCTCAAAAAGTGAGATTCCTTCAAATTAATCCAAAAGAAAGGATTGAAGAGGTGGAAAGACATGGCTGAGGTGTCTCTTTGACCAAGGGAAGAAGGAAGACCAGGCCGGGAGGACAAGAAGGGGGTCGTGAAGAAGAAGAAGGAGGGTTCTTTTGGAGAGATAGGGTTTCCTTTTGATAGGCAGTATACGTTTTTGTGTGTAGAAGAAGCTTAGAGAGGATTTTAAGTGAAATTTTTTGTGGGTTTGTAGTAGACAAGATAAGGAACATATAGAAATAATTTTTATGTCTTTTGGTTAAGTATCAAGGGAGATATGAGTCGTCAAAGTTGCAGGTGTTTAAGACTAGGGCAGTGAGGTTTACTAAATTTCGGGCCTCGGCTCTTGAGAACCATTTGGACTTTAGAGGCAAAATTTGTTGGGGTTGTGTTCTTATTGAGTTTACTACTTTGAATCAAAATCTTAAGTCAATATGATCTTTGAGCAAAGAGTTATGAGTGAAATTGTAACCGGATGTAGGTGAAAAGAGAAATAGAGTGAAAGCAGAATTGGGGTTTGTATGGGCAGAGTGTGTGTGTGGGTTTTTTTGGGTATGAATGGAGTTAGGGAATGAATTTGAGTGTGAAATTTGATAGACGTGATCTAAGCAAGTTAAGAAAGAGATGAGGGTAAGTTTGATACTCATTTATCTTATAAAAAAAATGTTATGCTCTTTCAAAGTGATAGGGGTCTATTTCTAAGTCAGTGAAGTTTGGGGGAGCATATCTTTGTGATCAAAGTAGCATTTTGAGTAAAATTTATTGGGGTTTGTAGATATATGAGTCTATTAAGTTGTGTAAAAAACTGATTGCTATTGGAGTTATGGTTAAAGAATTATGAGGAAATTTGTAGTCGGATCCAGAGTTGGTAGAAGACAGAATTAAAGGAGAAGAGTAGAGTCTATAACTCTATTTCCAAGAGGAGTTTTGGAGCAAAAATTGGAGGATGTTTACAACATAAAGCAAGCAACAAGCCTACCAAATTTCAATACTTGGGGTTTTGATAATGAGGAGCAATGAAGGTGTGAAGCAAAGGGGGTCCAGAATCAAAGGCAGCATGGAGGGGTTTCTTTGACAACATGGTTCTCTCTAACCACATAAGCTATAATCAAAGGGATTATGGGGTTTGCTTCCTTACTTCCTTAAGTACTTTGTGTTCAAATTTTGCTTCAATTGATGTGATATCCTAGGATTTATGGGCAAATTTGAAGGCGGGTTTTTAAAGGCAGAATATGCAAGATTAATAAAGTATGTTTTTATGTAAATTCTTCAGTTTTATGAACTTATGAATCTCATCTTGCACTTAAGAAACTAGAGGCAAAAAAGACCCAGTGTTTCTTAGGGCTAAGACTCTCACCACGACACTGGCAAAATTAATAACTCAATATTATAATATTATGTTCATTTCAAATTCCTCTCTTTCCACTTAACTTACTTAGTATTTTATAATTCTCATATTTTGACCATCACAAGCTTCAAATAATTGCATTGCTGAATTTGGATTTTATCTCGCTATTTGTTGATGAGGTATTTACTAAGTTTTTAAAATTCTTTTTTTGGAATATAAAACCAAACCTGCTCATATAGAAATAATAGGATTTTGATCAATTTTATCCTTTCATATAGTATTTATCCATATGAAACCACACCTATAAAAGTGTTGTTTAAAGATCATAGAAGTCAGATTGTATTCAATATTATTAGGATTCCTTTAAATCTTATTATTTTGAGATTGTCTTGGTTGAAAAAGTATAATCTATTTATAGATTGGAGGTCAGAAAGAATAATATTTTTGATAGAGATCCCTATAAAAAAAATTTGTAAAAATCATAAGTTGATAATCCTTTATTCATTGGTTAAGGACGAACCTCGATCGGGCCAAAGAAGTGCAGGGCCGTTATAATTTATAAAACTCCAACTAAAGAAGATATGATTTCATCGGCAAATATTCTAAAGTAATATAATGAGTTTCAAGATATTTTTTGGAAAAAATTGCTAATATATTACTAGAGCACCAACCATATAATTGTGCCATAGATCTTTAAGAAAGAATACAACCGTCTTTTGGTTTAATTTATAATCTTATTCAAAATAAGATTTTGAAATTGAAGGATTATATCAATAAAAACCTTGCAAAGAACTTTATAAGACATTTAAAGTCTCTAGCACGTGTGCTTATATTCTTTGTGAAGAAGAAAGATGCTTCCTTACGTATGTGCATTGATTATTAGAGATTGAATAAGATTATAATAAAAAATCATTATCCACTATCATTAATCTTAAAACTTTTAGAACAACTTGGCTAAACCAAGATCTATATTAAGATAGATCTTTGTGGAATATACAACATAATATAGATCAAGGAGAGAGATGAATAGAAGATTATATTTTAGCAGGTATGGACATTTTGAATATAATATTATGTCCTTTGGACTAAAGAATGTACCTGCTATCTTTCAACATTTAATGAATGACATCTTTTGAGAGTACCTAAACAAGTTTGTAATGATTTATCTTGATGACATCTTCATTTATTCAAAAAATCTAGAGGAATACAAAAGGCATGTAAAGTTAGTATTATAAAAGCTACAAGATATAGGTTTATATACTAAGCTAAAAAATATATATATTTCATCAATCAAAGATAGAATTTTTGAAATACATTGTATCTACTGAAGATTTGATGATGGACCCTGAGAAGGTCAAGGGGATTATGTAATGGGCCATTCTAAAGATTGTGAGAGACATATAATATTTTCTTAGATTTGTTAACTTCTATTGGATCTTTATTAAAAAATTCTTTTAAATTGCCGCTTCTTTTATTTGATTTGCATGTAAAGACAGGTTGGACTAGGGGCCTTAAGTAGAGAAGGCATTCCAAGACCTTGAGACGGTATTAACCATAGCTCTAATCTTGTTGCATCTAGATTTTATAAAGACATTCTACTTAGAGACCGATGTTTCAGATTTTGCACTAGAGGCTGTACTTTTATAAATGGATATAGACAATAAATTCTATCTTATTACATTTTATTCTTGAAAGTTTTTTATTGCCAAAATTAAATATAAAATCTACAATAAAAAATTTCTTATTATTGTAGATTCTTTTCAAGAATAGCATTATTTTTTCAAAGGAGCAATGCATCTTTTAATTATATACACAGATTATAAGAACTTAAAATATTTTATATCAATTCAAATTTTTAATCATCGTTAAGCTTAATAGAATATGTTATTATCTCAATTTAACTTTGTTATCACTTATCAAATTAAGAAGCAACAAAGGTTGTTTGATGCTTTATCAAAAAGATCATATCTTGTACCAAGAATAGGAAAGGTAGTATTTGATCAATAATATGCAACTTTATTAAATCCTAAGTAATTTTGCCTTTACGCTACTATTACATCAATACCTATTAATTCTAGTTTCTTTAATGAAGTGCGCGGTGCAACCACCAATGATGTTTTGATCCTTGATATCAAGTATTGCTTTAATGAAAATGCTGATAAATTTAAGCTTAAGAAAGACCTTTTATATTTTGAAGAATGTTTACATATCCCAAAAAGACCAACACAATTGCATGTTTTTTAATCTCACCATGATTTTTTAACTACATGTCAATTTGGATTTAGCAAGACTTTGGAACTTATTTTCTAAGATTTTTGGTGGCCTCAAATGTGAAAGGCTGTGAAGGATTTTATACTCTCTTGTAACATATGTTCAAGGTCTAAAAATCTTTGGTATTATCCTTATTGACTCTTACAACCCTTGTATATTCTAAGACAATTATGGTCTTCTATCTCAATGGACTTCATCATGAATCTATTGCTATCCAATTTATTGGACAACATCCTTGTAGTGGTTGATTGACTTACAAAGATGGCTCATTTTATTCCTTGTAAGAAGACTGCTTCTAGTGAAGAAATGACAAGGCTCTTTCTTGATAATATATATATCAATATCATGGCTTATTAGATTATATCATATCCAATCAAGGATCCCAATGTGCATCTAAGTTTTGGAGATGCCTCTTTGAAATATTGAAGGTAGAAATTAATTTTTTTTTAATTTTCTATCGTGAAATTGATGGCCAAACAAGTTTTGACCAAGTTTTGAAGTAGTATTTATAATGCAACATCAACTATCAATAAGATGATTGGATCTCTTATCTACTATTAGTAGAGTTTGTATCAAGAATACAAACTAAAAGAGATAAATTAGTGAAAACTATGTCAAAGAAAAATGACAAAATAGAAATAAGGAAGTATGTATATTCAAAAAAAAACTGGAATGGCTATTGCTAAAGACTAAAAAATATATGAGAATCTTAAACTAAACTAGAAGCAAGAAAGGAATGGACAAGAATGAAGAAGGCTTCACTCTTGTCTCTATATATACTATCTATCAAAGAATTACATAGCAACGTTTTATAGGACCTCCAACACATATTCAATTTGCAAGACACATGTCAAATTTGCAAGTTTTTTACATGTGCACCACGTATCTAGCTTGTTTTATAAGCTACCAACATATATGACATGTGGCTAGCTTATTCCACAAGGTACCAATATATGCGATACATGGCTAGCTTGTTGGCCAAGTTTGTAATCTACAAATCACCTATAAATATGAATAAAGGTGAATTTGTATCTATAAAGCTTCTAAGAAGCTTTTTTTTTTAATATAAAGCCTTCATTAATACAAAATCATTTATTCTAAGATAAAATAGAATTATAGAAATAAGTCAATTACTATGTCAAACCTTCAAGTATTAAAAGATTTAGCAGAATAAGATTCAAAAGATTCACTTGATACGCAAGCTTTGAACAAACCACTACAACTTCCTCAACCTTTGATTCAGTAAAATAAGAATAATGCATTTCAGTGCCAAATACAACCACGGTTAGAGCTATTAGGAGCAACATCCAACTATACAAGTTTCAATCTCAATACTTAAACTTTAGTGATATTGCTTGAACTTAAAAAGGTAAATCGTCTTAAATCTAAGATTTTATTTGGAAGATGTTTTGAAGGCTGCAATGAAGATCAAATCTTTGGATGGGATGTTTCAACAATAGAGGTACTAGCTTAAGGCTATAGATGATTTTTTCAAGGACGAGTAGAATCTATTGCCTAAAAACAGAGATCACAATATATAATTTCATTAATGCACTGTATTTTTAATTTTCTACATATGTAAGAAGATTCTCAAAGATATAAGCTCCTCTTCAAACTTATCACTGGAGAAGGGACCAACATTAGAGACATATACTTCAGAAGCTGATAGAACCTTTTAGAATATTTTAGAAGTTTTTTAGTTAGTAGAAGTTACTTGGAAAGCTTCTTAGTTGGTGGAAGTAACTTGAGAAGCTTCGTAGTTAGTAGAAGGAGCTCAAAAAGCTTCCAAGTTGGTAGAAGCTACTCAAGAAGCTTCCTAATTTAATAGAAGCCATTGAAGAAGCTTCCTAGACAATAATATATATTAGAGCTAAGGCTAAAGAATTCTCTAATCTCAACAATACATTTTTTAGAGTTCTAGCTCACTTTTTTTAGTGTTATTTGTGTATTCATTTAGATAATCCAAGTTCTTGTTAGCTTCTTTTTTAAAACTCTTTCTAGCTCAAGTCTCTTGTTCTATATTCTCGTGTCCTTGACATTGTGCATAATACTTTTGAAATTCTATTAGTATTTAAATCTAATATAAAAATTCAAATCATTAAAATATATCAATAAAACTAACAAAGAAGTATGATAAATTTTTTTCTTATTAATATGTAGACATGTAATATGAAAAATAAATATAAAGTAAGCAACCTAAAACTTTTAACAATATATCAAATACAACTTGTTGAGATAGAATTGTGATTGGACATAAAAGAATTTGAAAGAAGAATTGTGCAGTTTAACAATTTAGGAATTTATACTAAGTTTAACACTTGTACATTATAAGTAGTGTGCGGTTAGACTTGATAGAATATTAGCATAAAAATTAGGACTCAAGTTGCTAACATGATAAAAAAATATTTAGAAAAAATTGAATAGATGTTTGCACGTAGCTTCTACTTCAACTATTATTCAATCCATCATACATACATAGACATATGGCACATAGATGAACCTATGTCATATATTTGTATATATGAGCACAAAAAAATATATACAACAAAATTAATGCTACTAAGAACCATGGAAAGCCAAAGATAATAATCTATGTGACTAAGGCTAATCAAGGCATTGATCTAAGGATGTAGTGTATAGTATTATACATATTTAGTAGTAATAGTTATAAAAAAAAATTATCCAAGTAGTGCCAAAAGTTGATGTAGTCAAGAAGAATACAGTTTCAGTACTTCTTATTCCATTGGGAGATTGGTCATATAAAATTCTAGTTGTCTAATTGAAGCAAAGATCTAGGCAAGCCAAATCATGCACCATGTTGTAAGACTCAAATTTTATGAACAAAAGTTGCTTGATTGGATTGCATAAGAAGTTTTTAGAGAAATTCTTTGTCTAGCTACTTGACATGTATCATGTTACTTAAACTAATATATTCTAGTTGTGAACATTATTGAGAAATATAGAATGAGTTGTGAACATTATTCAGAAAATTCATGTCTTGTTTGTAACAAACATCTATAGTTTTTACCAGTTTCAACTCAGGACCACCTTGACAAACATGGTGTTGCATGGAGGACTCTTTCAAAAAAAAACTCTGATAACTACAACCATGAGAAAGCAGCATGCATGCAAGTCTAAATTGTAAGGTAGAGCTTCTGGACAGTTAAGAGCATAGTTTGTTGATGACCTGTATTCTACATGAACACCCTACATTTCCCCCAGCTACACACACACGCACATGCCATATACTTTTGCATATATGTTCATCAGATCAAACACATCCTGAAACCATATCCTCACACTGTGTGTCTGCTGAATGTGCATGTCCGGAAATGCTCATCTTGCTGACATTCCATTCCTGGACTGCAATTGCAATATCAGGAACAATTTCTGGCCTTGCACCCAGATTTGAGCACTAGTCGCAGCACTTGGTGTGAAATCAAACTCCACTTTGGGTGCGGCCCAAACCAGGTCTCAAATGAGGTCATCAAATGTGGTAATGACGGGTTATCTGGATTTGAGCCGGTACCCTTTGGAATTACAAGCAGCACCTGCCTAAAGTCACCCGTGGGCCCCACGAGTCTCCTTACATTTCCCCCGGCTCCAGACACACGCCATATACTTTTATATATATTAGAATTGATATGTTAATATTGTCTTTTATAGTTTAATTTTTAATTTTCATCTTCAATTTGCAACAGGATTTGAAAGTTTGTTGGAATAAAGACATCTGTAGAACATCAAAAAAAACACAACTTTGATTTTTCGTTTCACATTAAGATGCATAATTAAACATAATTACTATTAGATTTTAAATACATAATATTTTCAAAACACACTATTTCTGTCCGGATTTTTTGCGTTTTTGTTTAATTAGGGCTTTCACACAAAATACCAAAATAAAGGAAGGGAATAAAAAAAATTAATTAACTAATTGAAGTGGCCGCTTTGCAAACTTATTAGATAATATGGTTGTAGCTACCAAGCATTATAGGATTTTTGTTAAAAATCTCAACCAAATTTTATTAAAATCACAAGTACACAAAAGGTGTTAGTGAGTCTACTTTTTTTAAATAACCTAAGCAATAAAAACATACATCTTTACAAAAAAAAAATCGCATGAATGAGATGTTTATTTAGTTAGGGTGGTGATGATGACCTGCAAATAAGAATTTTTAATCCAGTTACTTCATTGTAGTTCATCAACACACAAACATTTTACGAAAGCACACGTAAGCTAAAAAAAAAATTGTTAAAATCCTTAAAAAAGAATACACGCGTAGAATTGTCTTTAGTACATCATAACAACTACTAACAACGTACAATGTATCAAAACAGGGGTGATAAATGATCCCAGTTTCAAATGAGTTATGTATTTCGAGATCCTAGCATAAGCTTCCATAGAGTATACAAACAAGCTGTTAAGAAACAATCGGGGGACTGTAATCAACAACACACCAATAGTGCATGTTCACCGATTATTGAAACTGAAGACGAATAATGCTGAGCTTTCTTCACATGTTATTCAGAATCCGAGTGGCTGAAGGAGGAGGAGTATGTCGGTAGGACGGGGACGTGTCGGTGGCTAGGAGATGATGTAGACGTGGTCGCCCTCCGACACGAGACAGTGCTTGGAGGGGTTGGTGAAAACGTACCCAGCCGGTGCCCCAAATGTCCCCGGAGCCCGATACAAGCCCAGCGCAAGCACGCCTTTGTCGTGCAGCAGGCTCACAAACATGTCGCCATACGGTTTACCGACACTGTGCCGGGCCACGGGGACCAAGTTCAGGATGCGTAGGTTTTTGTAGCCCACGGTGCTCTCGCGGAGCGTGTGGCCGCCCCCGATCAGCTGCTCCACTATAGACAGCGTGTTCTTGTTGTAGAATGACGATCGTCTGTGAGGACACAACCCAGCTTGATGAGGTCCAGACACTAGCGTGGACGACTATTAACGGGGAGATGCATGCAGCGTTGCTACGAGGATGGACAAAAAAAGATTGGACCAGGAATGGAGCAATTGTTCGAATGCACTTACAGAAGGAACCCCATCAACGCAGGAGAGACTGCTTTGCCCTCCATGAACGGAGGCCCGAAGTGCACCAGACCCTCCGGGTTGCGACGATAATCTACCTTCTTCACATGCTCCTCCTGGACCTCGAACTTGGGCCGCAGGTAGTGCAGTGCGAAAGTGTGCTGCATGTCGATGATCATCACTCCCGCATCCATTCCCACCAGCCTTTCCACGTTTGCCGCGATCACAATGTTGTCCACATCGCTTCTTTGTGCTGATGGAACCCTGCGGTGTGCCGTGTCCTCTACGCTTTTTACACTGAGATCCACCAGTGTATCCTGACAGCCAAGAATCACCACTCTCTCTGCAATAACAGACAAAGAGGATTCTCCTCAGGAACTAGTGTTGCCTTGCAGTGGCGTTCTGTTAACTAAATGTATGTACATGCGAGATTCAGCTTGAGAACTTGATCAAGTGTTACATTGAAGGGACCTCAAAACATTGTATGATACAAGGATCGGAATGGTGGGCGGATTATATTGCACCTGCGTGCAGAACGCCTCCTCGCATAAGGTCAAGCTCGTAGATGGGAGAGCCTTTACAAAAGAAAACATCTTCAAAAATGCCCACCTTGCCCCAGTCTATGGCGGTGGGCTGGTCCGGGTACAAAATGACGATGGGTGGATTTTGCATGTTGGGATTTCGCAATTCTTTCACGAAGTAAAACATTTCCTGGGGCCAACCATTCTGGCAGCACACCAAAATGTGGGGTGCATTTAGAGACACCACCCCAACAGTCCGTACTTTGAGATTCTCAAAGATAACGTCCTGGCGTCTCTCCAACACTGATGCATGAGGCTGCACTGGGGTTGGTCCTATTGGCGGCCACGCTAACAGCAAATCTGTGGCTTTCTCTAATGACATTCCCCGAGGATAAAGCCCTTCGTCTTCAGAATCACTGTCAGTTAACGAAACAGAGTCATGGCGTTTTGAACCATCACGTCTCTCATTTGAAAGCTTTCTCCCGTAACCTACATTCCGATAATAGATGCACAAGTATCAGGCTCCGGCTGAAAAGCACCTATGCAACAGTCTGTCAATCACGATAATTGCATGAGTCACGACAGTACTAAAAGAATGATTTGCTTTAATTCGACTTCTCAAAATTTGAACCACCTGCTTCAATACAATCCTCAATGCCATGCTTGCTTTCTCGATCAGTGCCATGTCTGCTTCCGTCTTTTCCATGCTTGCTTTCTCGATCAGTGCCATGTCTGCTTCCGTCTTTTCCATGCTTGCTCCCTCGATTGGTGCCGTGTTTGCTTTCGTCACTTCCATGCCAGCTGAATATTTCAGTCTTCATTCGTGATTCTAAAGACTCTGAATCAACTGCAGTGTAGGACATGGGGTCAGTGGCGCGGCTCTGCTCAACTTTATCTACAACAGGTCCTGTCCGATAATTTTGCAGCTGTACGGAGGAAAAGTTCCGTTTCTTCCTTGGACTCCATTTCTTCTCCTCTGGTTTTTTGTCATCAAATCTCGACACAGCAAAAACACTGCCCAAATCCGAGCATATGAGTAAACCCACGTCGTCTGCAGTAATGACATGCCCCTTCGGATGAAGAAAAACCTGTCGCCAAAAAAGAAAACAGCAGAACTTCATTACTTGCTACACCTCGTGAACAAGTGATTAACACTTTCCACAACTTCGTTTCAAGCGCTTGTTAGACTACATCAGGTGTATTACCTTACGGGTGGGTTGCTCCTTTTCTGGGTCGATCACATTCACATCAAGAGCGAAAAGTACAGCATTGAAGTTCTCAAAGACAAACTCCACCACCTGTTGGCAATGCATGATTAAGCGCATCAGATGCAGGCACACTTAGTTGAACAAAATAAAAAGTAATGGTACAAATCACCTGAAATGCAAGAGAAAGACTATCGAAACATCACTGATACCAGAAGAAGGGATATCAAAGAAAGCAATAATAACGACATACCTCTTCGTAGAGCATGCTATGACAAGCTTTTGGGAAGATGAGGGGGTACACCTCATTATCAAAGCTACGAAAATATTCTGACAAAAATGAATTCTGAGGCATGGTTTTCATCTTGATCTCAGAAGTGAACAGGTTTGTTATGAACGTGTATAACCCTTTCACAAGGCAACTGCAACCACACCCAACCACCAAAATATCTTTTGAAAACTACACGAGCTTGTGCAATTGCAAATAAGAGGTTTGTGCAAGTTCAGTGAACAGATCGTATATACATGGCTAATAGACAGTAAAGTACCTGCGAGCAACCATCCTGTAATGGAATTTTATTGGGCAGATAACCTCAATTCCTCGATTTTCTGTCAGATCCCACACAGCACTTGCTTGGGTCGCTGGCTCCAACACTTCCACAATTATGCGAACGTTGTCGTTGCAATACCGGTGAATTGCAAGTGCTTTCACAATCTGCGCTGCATCCTCTACACCGTGATCCTGCCACATAAAATTTACACTCCATACTGATCTTTTGCGGTTCATGCTTAGCATACAGCTGATACTCACAACTTCTAGACTAGCCGTTCTCAACAGTTTCTCAATATGAGCCAGCCGTTGAAGACATTGAGTTCCACTCGTCTAAAACATCTTCTGAATGGTGTGAAATACAAACGAACAACCAACTTTAGAAAGACTGTTGGAGTACCTCCGCATCTTTTTTAGCCAGAAGAAAAATAGCGGAGGCACGCTCTGCGCACACTCTAGCTAAGTCTGATTGTCGAATAGGAGATCCCTCGATAAACTCCACAAGTCCATTATAAAGAGACAGTAATTGCTTCAGCTCGAATCTGCCAAGGTTAAAACACTTACTCACAAGTCTAATTTGAAGCATCGCCGGATTTAAAGAACCATATAAAGTAACAAGTTCAAAGTTAACAGTGATCTTTAACAGGATATGATAACAAGGAAATCTGAAAAGAAGGCCACTTACGAGGGCGAGAAAGGTGCCAAGATGTTCACTCGTAGTGGATATATCTCCAAATCTGCAGAAGAAAAAACCATTCAGGTCAGCACGGTAGTTTCTTTACATTTAGCGAGGGTAACTGCAAAAGCAATTCCATTATCCAGACGATGCTATTAAGGCACCTTTAAATGAACGACAAATGAAAAGCCGAGTTCAATCGTCTCTGCACCTTCACAATGAGTGGGATTGTAGAATTCTGCCAGATATTCTTGGAGTTCTTGAAATGTGAAACTTCCAGTGATGATTAAAAACCGTGATTCGAGGATCTTCTTTGAGTCGAAAGATCCTCCATATGGTCTGGCCCAGACAGGAAACACAAAGTCACTTCAACACTTCATAGGATCAAAACTCTGCCAACCATGGCTTGGAATCCAAAGCAGTAGAAAAAGCTGCAAGTCAAAGTAATCCAAGTCGTCACCAACATGGAGACGCATACAGCCCAATGGATTCACAACTTTCAAACATACCTTCGAGAAGCAAGGAAAGTAATACGGCCAATCTGAATTGGAAGAATGACCAAGGCTCCGATTATTGTTAAAATGGCCACTAGTCGTCCAAGTACCGTTTCTGGAGTTATATCCCCATATCCAACTGTAGATATCTGTATAAAAGATAACGAGGCAATTTTAACTGATCAACAAGGCGATCTATTAAAAGAAAAAAATTTCAGATAAAATGAAGAAACCAGTGGAAAAATTGATGTCACATTCTCTCCCTCTAAAATGTGTTCATGTCAGGGCAGATGGGTGACTAACACTACTTCATCCTAGAAAACATCAAACAAAAAATACACGGCAGTAGAAACTGATTTAAAATGATCACCTATCTTCTTCTATTATCTTTTACTGACGAAGTCACTTATGCAGACAATGAGAGGGCATGAAACACTAAACATAAAAATGTCAACGCACGTTGTTCGTCCCAAGTCAATTCATCGCATCACAGGTAAAAGTTTTGTTAAATATTCAATTTCACATGGTATCATATCGGAGGTTTAAATACTGATTGTAAAATGTGAGTTTCAAGATTGACGTACAGTAACAATAACGAAGTAAAATGCATCCCAAAAATTGATGCATCCCTCTTCAGGGCACTCTGCTTTCCGACTTTGCGGTGCTCCGTGGTATTCCACATAATGAATCAGACCCGCAATTAGAAATACTGCATCATTTCCAAATCACCATCTTCGTAAAACTTCAAGTCAAAACTTCAATCCTACATTCTTACATGCAGATGTCCTCCATTCTTGAAATCCAACTCTATTGATCAGAAGTATTTTTGGCATCTTCCTCTTACAATCACTTCTAGAATCCAAGTCAACATGAGCAAGGAAAACCCTGTAATTGCACCACAGGACTTCTCTGAACATAGATTCCTTTCAATTTCCTTAACAAAAACGCTAGAAAGGACAGTTCACAATGACTGAAACTGGTGAGGGCACTTGCATAGTATGTTTTCACCGAATAGAAACAATAAGTCTTATTTTCAACTGATTGAATTCGCAATATAACATCACCAGCAGAGGATCTTTACCAGCTCCAAATGTTGAAGTAATTAGTACGAGGACCTGTTGTAAGATAGTACTTCCCAAAACCCCTATTTTGTTTATCAACGATATTATCCTGCATAAGAGTGGAAATGAAACTGGCATGAGTCTAGACTCAACTGCGAAACAGACAAATAAGGGACAACGGTATTGCTGGCCAGGCTTGCCTTGGCAACATAATTTATGATTACCTTATAATACGTAAAAACTGCAGCAGCCGAAGAAACCGTCCATTAGTTTCCACGGACCTGTACAGTAAAAAAAATAAAGAACCATAAGCTGTTAAGAAGGAAAAGAAATTGCCGAAAGACATTTGTAAAGGTTGAAAAACGGATTATCGAAGATCCGAAAGAAGATACGAAGATACATTGCATGAAAAGAACAATTCAATCGTTGCTTGCAGACCGTATTTAGCTGAAACCAACATGAACAGATGATGGAATACCGCAAGCTGATTTAACTCATGTATTCAGCACTTCAATCTTCGATGAGATGAGTCGGAGATCAATGCGAGGTGCTTGAAATAGCACTTCCATCAAAGAGAATGACAAGTTCGGCACAAAAAGATGGAGCGAATACTCAGGTCTATACCTTATAAAATACACGACGGGGACTGCACTGAGTAAGTCGATCAGACCCCGGAGGGAAAATATATAACACAAACGCGCCGATTCACTGCAAACAAAAAGTCACGATCCAGGCAGCTCAGTGCATGCTTTGGGAATACTGACCAGGCTCACAAGCAGAATCCAATTTCTATTGTCATGTTCTCCGAGCGTGTACTCTCGTTAAAAAAACATCGGGGCTTAAACCCACTGAAGAAATTGACTCATAACTCGAACACCTCAGTTAGAACAAAACATCGCACAGGATTTTAGAGGAAGTCTTAAGAACAATGTTCAAAACGCACCGTACTAGGTCATCTCCACAAACACACATTGCAGCATTTAATACCTGTACACTCGCAGTGCGTAGTCAATGGCAAAAAAAAGACTAATGTAATTCTGAGCTATGCTAGCCCAATTGTATTTAGTATAGTCTTTGTACCTGCATCGACACACAATGCAAATCAATTCCACTCAATACTATGGGGGTGCTCAGCAGATGAAAACATCATCTACTTTACTGCTAATTCCCATCACATAAGTGATGTTTCCACTAATTGATGATAGATCCTGTTTTGAAAGCGGCAGAAAAACCCACAAAAGCTTCTCTTCCTTCAACAATTTACTGAATTTATCACAAACGCGAACATAGCTTGCTCATCGCAGCCCATTCAACTTACGTGGAATAGACGTACAAAACGCCTGAAGCAATAGCTAAGACAAACTCCAGCTGCATCATCACCCATGAAAAAAACGCTCAGCCAACTGTAACCACACAGAAACCAGCACCTCTGTTGCCAATTTCTCAAAATGCAGATGACGACTACGGCAAAGCCGAGCATTTCTGCCCACACGTTATAAACTTGCATACGAAGTAGCTCATCGAGTACGTACCACATGCCATATGAAGCCTATCCAGCCAGAGCGTATAGTTCCTCGGACTCGGACAGTTGGGGCCACTTTGCCGTACAAAAACGATTCATGGTAAGTCTCTAAGACAGGCTTGCTCGCTTCAATCCTCTTCGTCCGATTTCGGCTATTCAAAAGGCCCAACAACGTCGCCATCTTGAATTTGTCTACACTGGAATCTGGAAAGGCCAGAGTACTTTCAACGATAATGAGCCGTTCAAAGCACCTGCAGTTAAACAATCCCCAACATGTTGTGCTTCTTGCTAAAAAATATCGTCATTCCGACTTCCTGGCGTCCACTTGCCTTCCCACCTGCCCTTCTTACAGGCAGTCTCAATGCACGAAACTCCCACCAATGCAAACATCATAGCGTCCAGCTCTCGCGACTGCATCCCACAGAGGGAACTTGAGAATCCAGCCGGCAGACAAACACACACCTTACATCTAGAGCTAATTGTAACTTACAGAAGATCAACAGTCTGACGGGGGTGGTTGAGCCTGCTTGAACACAAAAGTGACTGATTGAAAGTGTTGCAGCAGTTGGATCTTAGCAAGGGATACAAGCACGATAAAGTAAAGAAACCCAACTCTCAAGGCTTAACTCAAACGATCTTGTGCATTAGCAAAAAGAGGTTATGACGGGTACCCAAACGGAAATTCGCTACGGAATCCTACATTCTCCAGGGAAATGGGTCCCAATAGCAACCATTAAGCATTGAAATCATCCACTCCCAGATCGCAACCTCTCTCGCTCCATCACAATCAACACGTACATTAAATTCCTCCCGTAGATTTAAACATCCTGGCCAGAGAATACTGGAACACGAACCTACGAAAGAAAGTATCCCCTCAGTTCCACATAAAATTCAACTCTTTCCTCCGATCAGTACTACCATAAAGCTACTCTCCCACTGCATGTTAAGCTAAACTACCAGCTCCACAACTCCAATCGGGACAACTCACACATGAAAACCGATCTCACATCCCACGTCCCGCAGCTACAAAAGCTCTTTCAAAGCTGCTTAAGGTCAAGGTTCGGCTAACAATACTGCAGGGATCTTCACGTCACCGGAGTGCACCAGATCCCAAAGTCTACGTGTGTAAGCAGGCGTGTGGCTTGCGAGCGAATCTACACAGCCCAAAATTGGACCCAGCTGCTGACTGGAAAAAGACGAGAAACTTGGGAAGACAAAAGAGCCCACAAAACGATCTGGCGAGCACAACTTTAGCTGACGAGAAAGACCCGGCAACTGGATCGACGACGGCATGAAAACCCAACCAGAACAGCACAACGCAACAACGAATGCCAGTCTGGACGGAGTGAGAGGTTGCTCTGGGGCGACGAAAATAGCACCCTCGCTAAGGACACAGCAAGGGGCAGTCGCCCCCCACCGCGCCGGGGAAAAACCCTCGCGTCGTAGCGCTCGTCGCCATCGCTAAACCTGCTTTCGGATTTGCTGCGTCGCCGTTTCCCGGTCGTGCTCCGTCGTCCCGCTATCCCACTCCCCGTTCAAGTGCCGTGGTCCGGAGTGCTGCCCCGCCACGAGTCGATCCTACGACCTCCCTACCTACTTCCCACCAATTCTACCCACCTATATACCTACCTGTGTGCCTGCCTACGGATGTGCTGGCCTGCCTCCGCTCTTCGTTCCGGCGGTGGGAGCTCTGGTGGCGAAAATTGCCCCTGCCACGTTGGCGCCGTGCATTCCCTGTTGACCCAGAATCTTGGATCGAAACAGACAAAATTGCGGCTTTCTATTTCTGACGTCAGATCGGATTTTTTATTATCCAAACCCGTCTGACGTCAGCTTGGGATTTATTAGTTTTGAATTTTTGGATCCAACAAAGGAATTTCGTTAGCTGTAACAAAATTAATGGACTGAAGTCCAAAACAAAGTGCTCATTGGTTAATTACACATTATTAGATAATGACGATGTCTTAAAATGTTGATATTGGTGTTATTAATCAATGATTGGTTGTGTAAGCAACTAGAGTCATTGTAAGCATTCATCTTCACAGCATTTTTACTGTTCTATTTTTATATGTTTCTTTTTCTTTTTCTTTTTGTAGAGTATCACATGTTTTTTATGTAAAAAGAAATATAATGTATTCCGGAATCTCCTACAAGCTTCTTTCAAAATTCAAAATGGCAAGAAAATCTACATACAAAAAATTGACACGTGGCTTTCTCTTCAACTATAGATAATAATTTCCTAGAAAGTTGTGCAACAAGTTTCTTGCATTTCAATGAAAAGCATGAAGAGAAGCAACTCTAAAGACATTTTTTTAAAACTTTAGCAATATTTTTCTTGTGTCTTGCTTATCTTGTGAGCTTTCTTTAATTATAGTGTATTTAATTTAATAAAATCAATTATTCTTCCTTATTTTTTACTCTTTTTCTATAAAATTATTGACTTGCATTTAGAAGCATTCAGTTGTACCATTGAAAGATTACAAAAAATAATAATATAGGTACATTTTAAAATATACATATATATTTTTTTTTATTGAATTCTAGACATACCACAATATTTTGTAAGTCAAAGATTATCCATCCATAATCTGATGTAATATCAAACTTACTTATATTTTTGTATTTTTGATAGAGTATATACATATATTGAGAACCAAACATATAAAACTCATGTGCACAATAAAAAAAAAAAGAAGCTCATGTGCACAAGATAAAAATAGTTTTAGTTTATTGAGCAGCAAAAATATCAACTTCTTAACTATATAAATTTAAATTACCATAATCTGCTTGATAAATTATTACAACTCATATTACATCCTTTATAACAAAAAGAATAAATGATGCAAACTTGTTGAATTCAAAAAGCCACGAGTTGATGCCTATAAAAAGTCTAATAAATAAAATTTTAGTAATAAATATTTTTAACCTATTTTAGTTGTTAAAATAAAACAATAAAAATTCCGTTTAAGTGTTTCAAGTGAAGATCACTCAAACCGTTTTTTCATTTAACGTTTATTAATATTGTTTACATATGTTTTGAAGCAATAAAATATAATTTTAGATCATTTAAATCATTGGTATTTATTTAAACCCATGTGTAAAAAATAAATATTATTTATATCAAACATGTCTACATATATATATATATATATATATACAAAAGATGATCGTGACAATTGATATCAAGCAAGACAATGGAGTGTTTTCTGACCAATTGTTTGAATGGGTTAAAAATCGAAGTAAAAAAGTATATTAAAATTTTCAGCACAAATAAAAAAGTAATGTATATTTGGATAAAAAATGACTACTGAAGAATGGTAAAAATGATGCTCCAAATGATTGCAACAAGCATTGCAATGGTTGGTGGTTCAAATCCTAGGTATAGAATCTTTTCTTGTCAATAAGAATATAGCACAAGGGCACATGTGATATTTCATTAGAAAAAAAAAAGAAAAAAGAAAAAAGAAGAATGTTTGTTATTTATTAAAGATTTTTTTTGTTGTGAAGAATCTAATCATGAACTTTTAAATACCCACAAAAAAATGTCATGTGTATAAAGTTAAAATTAAAAGTACAAAGGAAAGGTCCAAAATTTTAAAAAGATCAAAATCACAATACAAATAGACTGTACAACTTTATAGGCTGAATGTGCAAGGTCGTTGTAATAACTTAGTGGTCCAAAAGCCTTGATTGTTTTGTGGAATCTTTTGATAGAATTCATACTTAATTGTTTTACATAACGTTTAATTTAACTCACCACACAATAAGCCAGGAAACGTACTTAAAAAATTGAATGAATTTTCCACAAATTGAATTTATATGTTCATAAAAATATAATAATGAACTCCATAACAATTCTATGCTCTTAGGAATAATATCTATTTTATTTTTAAAAGCAGTAATTACAGTATTGCATAAATCTTGACAGCAAAAAAAAATCAGCAAGAGTACTTATAACTATTGCTTTATATAATTGAATTAATAGATTCAACATTTTAAGGGGAAAAATAAAATAAAATAAAAAAATAAAATAAAGTATAAGTAATTAATGTAATGTTTCTTTGTGTAATTTAACAGGTCCCTTTGAAAAAAATAACATTTGTTCATTAAATTTATAGAAGCAATCTTGAAAGCTTGAACAAGAATCTTGACAAAGTGAGTTTCAGCTGGAAAATTCTTTTAAGATTACTAACACATATTAATTTCAATAAATACATATAAAACTTCAATAATAAAATATTCATACAACAATTGAATAATTCAAAGTAAAAAAAATAAATTCAATAGAAATATTTTTGATAATGTTATCTGTACATGATGTGTAAAAACAAACAAATATATATATATATATATATATATATATTGTTAAAAAATTACACGAAGTTTAATTTTTGTTTTCTTCATTATTCAGTACACAAGGAATAATATGTTGTGCCACCTACCTCCTTCAGTATTCTGTTGTTTCGGTGAACAATTCTACAACACTTGCAAAATAAACCAATGGGGGATGGTGGGTGCGGATCTAGGCTTTGGTGGCATGAATTTGAACGCACTTTGGTTGGGGCTCCCCGACCCCGATTAGGGTTTCGAGGAAGAGCCCCCCCTCCTTTCTCGAGTGTGTGTGTGTGTGTGTGTGGCGAGGCTCGTGTTCCGGGGCAGCGATGTCGCAAGCCCTCGATGTCAACAGCGAGGGATGGGGATGACGTAACGACGCCCTCTTAACTCTGCCGACGATGGAACACAAGGGTACTTCTGGCGGGATTTCTATCCCCGGAGCTTTGCAAGGTCTGGTCGACAATCCTTCATTTGTGTTGATGCAATTAGGATTTTGGCCAGTTTGGAGATCACTTACGCTTATCGAATTTCCTCGGTTCGCTTAAAAATTGCGATGAATCTGGCTTAGTATCGCCGACAGACATAAATCAGAGCGCCAATGCCTGTCAACTTTTCAGATCGATCGGTTACCAATTATTTGTTGTCGCTAACAGAGTAGGCAACCTGGACTAATTCTGTTGTCTTCTTGGAATGCGACACGAAATTCTACGAGCCAGTTGGATAATCTTGCAGGGATTGCAGTTTTGTATGCAGCGTGTAAATTCCAAGCCAGTGACTCAATGCCATGAATTTTCATTGAGCACCGATGTCGCCAGCCAGGATCTCTGGAGTGGATGAGGGTTCAGGGTTTATGTTTCAGGGCAATGTACACGTGATTGCAGGAGTTTTGCGAAGTATGATGGATTAAAAAATCTGTCGCACGGTTCATGGTGTTAGGTTGAAGTTTCCATCAAAAGAGTGTCTTAGTACATTTGAAAATTTGAGCATAATAAGTCGTGCTTGTGTGGGTTTCAGGAGCTGATCTTCATTCATAAAAGCTGTGGAGTAGTGGGCTATCGACCGCATGTTTTCAGCACGACTTTGTCGCACCTGGTGGCTACCAACTCAGCTGCGCTCATCATGCCTTTCATAGCGCTGCGCGGTGCCTAGTCTCACCAACACTTTAATTTTAATTTTGATTTTTATGGATTTTAGTTCTAATATAATCTTGCTGCTTGAAGTTCATATGTGCTTACCTGGCTCTCGTGCACTCGCTTGGTTTCTGCGAGTCTGTTTCTACGAAGGGTGTATAAGGGATGAATTGCTTCCCAGTTTATGAGGCCTAGCTCTTATCGGCTTGGTGTTCCTCTGTTGGTTGCTGATCTCAGAGAGGGTGAAGGAGGCCGTTGAAGAGTTTTTCGGATGTGAGTTCGAGCTCTTCGTTGAGTTCACTGGTTTGATTAGGTCAGTTCTGTCTATCAGTTGAAACTCGTCCGCTGTTAAAGATGAAGGAATTTGGATTATAATACGATTAAATATATCATAAAAGAAATCCCTAGTGATAGTCGTTTGTTGCATCTGTGTAATTTGCAATCATAATGCGCATTTTTGCTTCATCAACACACATCGTAGTTCAGGAGAAAATCCAAGAGCTGTGTTTCACCGCTGCTCTTTGAGTGACGTTCATACAGAGTGAATTGGATTAATTATGCTACATCTAATAGCAGGAAAGTGGGGATGCAGCTGGAGAAGAGGTGCGAACATAGGTTGGCACAGCGACGACAATCGAGATTATTTGCGACAGCGGCATTTCTCGGTCTGTTTCAGTTCATAGAGGACCAACAATTTGAAACCAATTCGACCAACAATGTATATTTTAAGGAATGGTCTCAACAATCTTTCTAGTCAATTATGCGCAGGCCGTCTGCTACTTGAACACTTACGAACAAGACTTCCATGGCGGCCTATTCCATTTTCAAGATGGCGTACCAGCGACGGTGGTTCCAACTATGGGGGTAAGAAATCGTTGCATTGAGAAATTGAGAAGTCATTGCGGTTTGAGGCACTTACGCTGTTCATGTTTCTTCTGATCTCGTGTCGGAGAGTGATTCAGTGACATTTCTCATTCCCCGAATTTTTTTGAAGCTTTAATAACAGTTTGATTCGCTAAGTGCCTTACGGTTGTGTTTATGTTCAGACCGTCTTGATCTACTCCGCTAATGAGGAGAATGTGCACTGTGTTAATGAGGTTAGTTGCGAAAATTCCTGTGCTAGTATTATCTTACTTCTGCTTTGTGTCCAACTGTATAAGTACGTAAACGGTTCCAACTTATACGGGTTCTCGGATTAGGTTACAGATGGGGAGCGGATCACATTGGCGTTATGGTTCACTCGGAACTCGACGCACGATGAAGACAAGAAGTTATTAGACCAATTAGTTAACGTTATGGCCCGTCTTCCCGTGGAGGGAGGCGATCTCAGTGTTTCTCTGCTAGAGGAATTGCGTGTAAAAAACGCTGGTATTCCTTCTCAACCATCGCAGGTGAACATGTTTATACTTAGGTGCCAAAACTTTAATCACACTGATGGAGGTTGCGAGTATAAAAACATACGGTTTCAGATAGGGTAAATTCTATGGATTTTATTCATCATCTTTACCTCTCTGTACTGAGTAGCAATATTCAGATGTCTTTGTAACAAGCTGTCGATTGTTCACATTGCTAGTTAGCGAACCTGATAGTGTGGCATTTTCCCCATCTTTCGCATGGTTGTATCTCTTACTCAAAGATTTGTACACAGGGACAAGAGGGATCAGAGGTAAACCTAGAAGATCAGCTTTCCCCTGGAAACCAGTATGAGAATTTGGTGACAACCAACACTCTAACGAAGACTCCGTTACATTTATGTTTTGTTCCCCTGCCAGCATCAACAAATATGTACTGGGTTAGTGAGAGCAAAGTAGAACTTAAACTCGGTCAAGATCTTGGGGACGGAGATGCAAGTGGAAACACGTCCCTGGAGGATGACCAAGGGTATGATATCTGTGTCAAACGGCTCGCATCGCTGGGTTTCCAATGTATCGAACAACTTAATGGTACTTCGCCACCTTCCCCGCCCAGAGTTTTGTTTACCACTAAACATTGTTTCTCTTGCCTTGATGACTCAGCTCAAAGCTCCAAATATGGTGTTGTGATGCAAACGGCATCATTCATGTGTCACTGGACAAGGTACTCCGACCCTGGATTTCATGTCGCAATAATTTGATGTTATTCTAAGTGTTATCTGCTGTTGCTTTGCAGATTCAGACAGCACGCCTGAAAAGCCTGTGAAGTTGAGGTATCAACAGCAAGATATTGCTTACGAATTTTCAAATATTCTGCATGCTTTGCAGGTACTCTTCACATATTTATTACCGCATGACCTCTTCAATTATCTGTTACCTGTGACTGCGACATGCAGATAACTAAATTAGTGCGGCAGCTATTGTGTCTTTGTTAATTGACAGCAGTTGTCATGGTTAGATTGTGTAATGCAAGCCATTACTTGATTCATGTCGGCCTTAAACATCTGATTCCTTTCGCCACAATCTTCGAGTTTCTGTCCCTGTTTTTTTACGTCTTTCTAACTAAGTCAACTTACGCAATCATTTCGACATTGCCACCTTTGTCGAGCTCTACTTTCTGTAGCATTTCCAGCCTTCTAAATAGCTGGCATCAGCAGGTTGTGCAATTTCATGAATGGAGAAGCAGCTTCCTGGCATATGTACAAAACATGCAAGATAGTAAATGTGATGAACTCACCAAAGTGAAAAGGCAAAGAACATCAGAGTACACCAATACGTGTGCACCTCATCATGGACGATCCCCGAATCTTTCGTCACATGAGTGCGTAGTGGAGACAATGATAATGCCTTGGGAAAACCACATGAGCATTCTGTGGTTGGAGCTATCGCAAATGTTGCCAGCTTGGCGATCTACCGGGGCGTTATTTTCAAGATAATGCAAGGAGCTCGATCTGAACTGGGAACATCGAAGCCCTTGCCCATCACGACTGTTTTAGATAGGTGAAGTAGACTTGCAGCTTTGCAGAGGTGTAATACCTAGCCATGTTTAGTATCTGCAATCAGGACTACATTCAGAGTTCTGTGACTTAAGTTTCTTTAGGTGCAGACAATACTATTGTGTAACACGATATAAAAGCTACTAATGGAAAAAAGTTCACCAGCAATAAATGCACCTTGATCAAGTAGCCTGTTATCAATCATGAAGAGTGACAACATGTTGAAGATGAGGCAAGTCGCTTGTTCTTCATCGCTGGTTTTACCCATGAAAAAAAGGCAGGATGAATATGGGTACGTCATGATACGGTGTGTGGGGACAAACGGTGATCAGGATGACCATGTCTACCACTGGATATCACCACACAGATTGAATATCATTACACTCGTGGCAAATTGGGGGGGGGGGGGGGGGGTCGTTGGAATTTTTGTCGTGGTGTCTTGCATGTTGAGATAAACTGGGCGAGACAATTTATTCGTTCAAATTGTCAAGGAAGGTCGGTGACATGCATGGAATTCCATGTGCTTTCAGAAATTCCGGTACTCTTCGTTGGTTCCACCGCAGCGACAGCCTCTTCTTCGCAAATTCGTATCGAGTTGAAGGAGTAGGCAATCGCTCAGCTGATCGAAAGCTACAGTTTCCACGTTCGAGGTGTTGATAGACGAAATTTCGGTTGGAGAATAACCTTATGAGGTCCGAGTGCACGTATTAAACCTGGTCAGATTTTGGAAGAGCACCAAGTCTGTTTGAAACGTAATCGAAGCATCGTAGATATTCGATGGCAGTTTTCAAGAGGGGTCTGAGTGTGCTACTCCCGAAGGTTTTACATCTTAAAATCCGTTCAATGCATTTCTGGATTGGAAACTTGAATTTGCACCTGCATTTGATTCCTTTTCCACAAAAAGAATTTGTGTACCGGGCGCTGAAACGTGATTGCAGGTGCACACAAGGCGAGGGCTAGTAATTCCTGTGGGAACGCAGGCGGCGCGGACGGGCTCCACCGCATCTGACGCTAAATCCATAAGCTCCACACCCCGCTGTTTAAGCTTTAGTGAGGCTTTTCACAATACCCCTAGAACGGTCTGTTTCTGCCGTTTGCGTTGCTTCCGAAGCAGTGATTATTGGACTAAAAAATCCTTGTAAACCACGTTTTGTGCAGACACAAACCGGCGAACTGAATTATGTTCGTACGGCCGGATAAGACGGTCTGAGATCATGAACGGACCCCAAACACCTGTGGTCGGCAAAAATCATTTTTTTTCCTCGATACTGTGTCAACCTCCACCACAAATTTCTGGTGGGACATTTCAACGCCATCCTCATTTTCAATTCTGTTTGGCCCCCTTTTGCTTCCTACTCCTCTAGATTTGGCTCCTTGTTGTGCCACTCCAGCTGATTTGAGATCTAATATTAGAGATCATTGCGAGTTCTTCCCAAAACGAGACTTTTGCCAATCGTTAACACTTGCTGCGAACCGCACTGCTCTGTCGAGGTGTTATGCAGTGGCACAACCTATCCCTGAGGAGTTGGACATGGAAAGAGACGAGGAAGCTGGCATGGAAGAGGTGGTGGAGGGTTGTCGAGTCCGGCATGGGGAGCTGTGGAATGAAGATGTAAAAATCCACTATGTGGAATGTGGAGACAAGAACGGAGAACTGGTAACCGATTCATCCACACTCGTTCAGAATGCCTTGAACTCATAAATGTAGGTTATTATACGACAATGTGTTCTTTGCACAGACAGGGGTTTTTACATGTAGATTTTCGGGTTCTCTCTCCAGGTTGTGTTGATTCACGGCTTCCCGAATTTTTGGTATGTTTGGAAGCGCCAGTTTCTAGCGTTGGCTGAATCAGGTTACCATGTAGTTGCACCGGATTTGCGTGGCTACAACTCATCCTCCAAGCCAAAATGCATACAGCATTACGGCCGGTGTGGCGTGGTTTCGGACATGGTGCACATCATTGATGGACTTAGTGGTGGGAAGCCAGCCACGGTGGTTAGTGTTTCTTCTCTCCACCATATGTCCCCAGCAGTGCTTGCGTCTAAACTCCATACAATAATAATACCCTAAATCGGCATCTCCTGGAAGGTCTGCTGAACATGGTTGAATCCTTGCAGGTTCTCAATCTATATTGTGTGAAGTGCAGGTAGGGCATGATTGGGGAGGATTCGTGACCTGGGCATTGGTGGAAGACTTCCCGGACAAGGTGAGGAAGGCAATATTTGTTAACGTACCTCATGCGACAGTGTTTAGCGAAGCCATCCGTTCTAACTTCCGTCAGATGCGTCGGAGTTGGTATGTTGGTGCGTTTCCTATTCCTATCCGTGGACACTGATTTTATGTGTGATGTCCAATGTTACAGCTTCTGATACTCAATTTATTGCTTGATCGGTTCCCTTTCTTGCCCTCCCACCGCATGGTACGTTTCCAGATTCCTTTCTTTCAATGCAGATGTCCACGTGAACTGGGCACTTGTTTTACTATTAGTTGATGTTGGTTTCTGTTCTCAGGGTTTTTCCAGCTGCCTTGGGTTCCCGAATGGTTAATGAGTCACGGAGAGTAAGCTTCTCTACCTGTATTGTTCTGAAATATCACTCTTGGCCTTGGACGCGACCCTTTTTGAAATCTTCACAAATGAAGTTTAGACCTGGATATTCAGACATCTTCTGTGCAGAATTTCTTCTTGTCATGGGTTTCTCTGAGCCTTAACTGTCAATGCCCTTTTGGTGAACGTGTACAGTTTTAAGACTTTAAGGGCGTCTTTTGGTAACACTAAAGTTCAACCTGAAGACATTGACAGGTAATTTGAATTGTTTGCGACGTTCAGATGTTTGTTGCAAGAGAGTGCAGGCAAACGTAGAAGAATTTTTTTTGAACAAGTCAAGTGTTTTCAAATCCGGCAATCGTTCTGTAGGCATGTAAGAGCGTATCAGAAAGCGGGGGCTGTGGAGGGTCCTATCAACTATTACCGAGCGTCGGTCCGAGGGTATTGGTCTCCACCTCCAGATGCACCCAAGCCTATACATGTTGAGTTGCCTGTTGTTCTCATTTGGGGTGACCTTGATGCTTACATTGGGAAGGAGCTGGCCGTGATTCCCAAGAAAATCGCCCCCAACTCCGAGGTCAAGCGTCTCCCACATGTCGGTTCCATCTGTTCGACCCCCAACTCTTTGTTACAATGGCTTCTCTTTAGAGTTTCCACTTGACCGAATTGCGTCCGCCTCCTGGAGGTACTATGTCGCTTGGTTCTTGACTTTGGGTGGCGATGGTTGTGGTTGTTGTTGTTGCTGTTGCAGTGTTCACATTGGCCAATGTGGGATGATCCAGTGCAGTTCAACGCTCTACTCCTGGAATCCATAGCCTCGCACCAGGCAACCTCTGCTTCCCAGGTGCAAAATACCACGATGTCATTCAGTGAAGTCACTGTGGTTAAATAACCACCTCTACAAGCTGAGTGCAGTTTTTGTGCGGCTGATGATCTTTCCATGTAATGCTTCCCAGAGAGTGAACCCTGCAAAAGGCTTTGTTCGGCACAGGAACATTTGTGGGGGATTGGTCAGTCTGAAAGAACTTGTGCTAGTCACTGGGATGGAAGGATCTAGATGGAGTAGGCTATTTGTTTTATACTCATATAATGCTACAGTGACTAACCAAAAATATTCTTTACGAAACATAAGACCAAAAATGACAAATTGTTCCACTCCGTTCGAAGCTGCTCTTGAATGTATCCTTCAGCTGGGTAAGCTGTAACTGTTAAATAGATATAGGGATCAGATTTAGATTAAACGTGGCTTTTAAGTGGCTCTTCAGTTGATTCTGAGGATGTATGTCACCATACGATAGCTATTGACACATGTTAACATTTAGGTGGGGCTACTACATTAACATGCAACTACAGGGGACGAATTTGCGAGAGGTGAATGCCATCGAAGCTGGTAGAACAGCTTTGCGGTGATTTCTGGGTGAGGAGCAGGTGCCAGTGAGCGGTGAAGCACCCAGTTCTAACTGATGCTTTCAAGCTCAAGGCACTTTTCTGAGGTTGAACATTCCCAATTGCCAGATTCCTCTTCTGATCTGGCTCTCGGTGCTTGCTAGCTTCACAATCACTAACCTCTGGCGTGCATTATCTCAAAACCATCACCATGGTGTAATACTTTGGACCAGACCTGGATCTCCCTTGGCCTGGATTGTCTAGTGCTTTCTTTCTGAAAACAGTGCTTGTGGCGATCGGACTGTGGCATAGTGTTGGAATGTGATTCGTAAGATTTTGAGCACAATGCACATGTTTCAATTTATGTATAACTAGTTGAACTGTCAGTATAGATTTTGTTTTTTGAACGGGTTTTAGTCTTTTGTCATTCCTGTTATTGGACAGTTTATAATCTTTTAGACGTTTTTTGAAACAATGCATCAAAGTCTGGTCTTGTATATAAAAGAGGAAATCAAGTGATTCTTTGTTAAAAGTTTCAATTGTCAATATTCTTTTTTTAATTTGCATCTTCATGACATGCAATTGCAACAACGCTTGTTTGTTTTGTTTTTGTTTTTATTTTCTTCTTCTGTTTAAGTTTATACATGCAAGGTCTTTAAATAGTAAAATAAATTGAGTTTAGTTGTATTTATTTTATTCAAATATAAGAAATTTGAGTAGTCAATAACTCAGTTTATTTATTTTTTTTTGTTAAAAGTTGGTAAATTAGATTTTTAAATTATTTACATTATAACATGCCATTGCCATGTAAAATTATGCAAAAAAAGGAAAGGAAATGCAAATGAACTAAAAAAAATTTGGCATACATATTATATGATGGAAAACTAATCTTTTGATGGCTTTTTACATTTAATATCAAAAACTTCACAATACATGAAGGCACTGAAAATTTTAAAGACTAAGACTGAATCGTATCTGAATAACCCCAAATCAATCAATAGCACAAATTTCACAACATACTTATATTGTACACAGGTACATTGATCTTTGAAGAATAGTTTAAAGTTATTAAAAAAATAAAAACGAAAAAACCTTTAAACCTGAAATTATTAGAAATTAAAGTTTGGAATTATTAGTTTGAATTCAAAGATGATGGCCTTCTATTGATGAAAATAAATAAATAAATAAATAAATAAATGAAGAAAAGATTTCAGCTTTACAAATATTGTTGAAAAGATGATAAATTCATAAACTTAAGTATTACAAAAGAACAAAAATGTATGTTATTAAATTTCACATCAGTAACCATATAGATAAAATTGAGATACACAGGCAAAAGCAAATAATACATTGCAACATAAAACACATACTTCAATGGTTGCCATCCCTTCCAGCAGTCTCTCGGGGAAGGCATTCTCCATGTGCAGAAAATCTGAGCCTCTTCTGGGGAGGATTAATTTACAAGCTCTGCTATGAAAGCAAAATGTGGCACTACCGGATGCACAGTAGATATCCATCAGCACACGTCAGAACTGCTGAAACGGGAGATTCATTGAAGAATTTTAAGCCACTGGAAAACAAGTATCTAAAGTAAGTGTCTGTTCAAGGAGCAGTTGACCTCCTTCACCACGAATCTGAAGCCGCGCCAGTGGAGGTGACGAATTCCACTCAACCTGAAGTTCATGAAAAAAATACATTTTTCTTTACAATGAGTACTTTTTATAACATCGATGGGTGCGGTAAGTGGGAGGAATTTCAACATACCTCAATCAAGCCGAAAGCTGGGCCAGACACAAAATCGCACGGGCCGTTCGGTCTCAGGCTTACTTTATCAATGCGAAACCCTGACACAAGGGGGACGAGTCATGCACGTTTGCAAAATGTTAGATGCGGCGAGCAGAGAGACAAATATAAAACGCCTACATAAAACCACCAGTGCAACAATGCATTTTCCCTTGTGTAAGAACAAACTGTTTGGATCATAACCCAACCATAAAGCAACCTTCCTTCCCGAGAAAAGAGATTCAAACAAGCATGCAAATACATCAAGCATTTGTACGATAAAGAAAAATGCAGATTCAACCAACCTGTACAAGGAGCAGGGACAGCCGTGTTGTTGGTGAGGCCACTAGCCATGACCTGAAACGAAACATCACTTGCGTACTCACTTGTCTATGCACGAATACTTCCCCATCCAGACATAAAAATGTTACACATGCCAATTCAATAGAGTTCCTATAGACCAGTGACTGTAATCGTTACTTGACTAAAAAGTCCGCACGATTGCTACGAAAAAATCGTAGTAAATGCTAAAATCTCAAATACGTTATATCTTACTCCATACAACTAAAAGGCCAAATTGGTATGCCAAACCTGCACTAGAGGTCGAGGGAGGTCTGCACTGTCGTATTCATCACTGTACATGCGCTTCCCAGGCTGCAAAATCTGTACCCAGGGAATAAACAGAATTAACACCGATCTGCAGGTTTCAGTAAGAAAAAGAAAAAAGAAAAACTGAGACATGTACCAGGTATAGGAATCAGGGTGAAAGAACTGCACTGGAGTTCATGAATAATACAGAATCCGAGAACAAGGTTGACAATGTAAACATCGATTTTGGATTTTGAACAGCGTGCCTTAATGTCTGAAAAGTGAAAATCCCCAGTCAAAACAACGACACAACCAGGTGCAGTCGCAAACATGTGCACAAGGTTTCGTTGGGCAGGTTGGAAGCAGTCGAAGTCATCGTAGCACTTGCAATATGCAGCTGGATGTTTCTTCCTGGCTTGGCTGCACACCTGCATCATTTCAAAACCGACTCAGTGAGTAACACGCAAGAGCCATATGTATGGTGACAAGAACGCACTCTATTGTTATCCATTGCTAAGGAGTGAGGCACAATGTGAAGTATAATTGGCTTGATGTGCTTTAAGACTCAGCTAAATCGACACAATTTTTTTTAATCATTCACGATTATCATTTGAAGCTTACGAATTCCTTGGGGTTGCTGATGAGAGGTGAGCCAGAAACCACCAGCTTCAAGGCAGCTCCAGAACTCTGAAGCTCATGTTTTAGCCATCTCCGTTGCTTTGGGCCCAAAATCTACAAAGAGAAAGTAAAGTTTCTCATTTATTAGATGCAGGTTTCAAATTTGTCAGAAAAAGGTTGTGCTACCAACATGTACTTATGAGACTAGGTCTAGAGGATGTGAGTTTTATAACATTTCAGAAATATGAGCTACGTGATTTTACTACATGAAATTAAGGAAGAAAGATGTACCTCACACAGCACACTTGAATCACTTGTAGAATCATTGTGGTCCATCATGCTCCGCGAAAAAGCTTCATTTGTTAAATTGTTAGCGATCATTTTGGCAGTAGATGCATCTACAAAGCCATATGACGATGATTTCGGATTACAAATTTGGTCCCATAACGGATTAGCAGGACTTTGGGGAAGTTTGCACCACCCTGCACACCACAGGTTCTAAATAAATTAGTTCTAAAAGTCAGCCGATCACACATGACCTTTGGCATGTTTGGAAGCACCTCCATACCAGGCATTCATTTACACAGGACAAATCAAATACACTATTTTAGCTGTTCAGGTCAACTGCAAAGATGTTTTAGATCATAGATGCATTTGATCGTAACACATGACCTAAACGTAAGTAATCAAATTAAGGTGAGGTAGGAAGATATGGGACCGCATAACAAGAAATCCTCAGAGAAGGTAATTGCCTTTAATTTGTTATCAGCGATTGATGTAGTTACTTCAGTACCTTGCCAAAATTGGTCGTCTTTTTTGCAGCATGATCCAGTTCCATCTTCACCCCCTTTTAGAAAATCCTTACACCTGGTACAACGCGCCAACCAAGGTATGGATTAAAAGTCAAGCTTCACATTCGATACTGAAATACATTCTGGAGCTGACACTGAACATACTAGGCCTTCATAGATGGAGTGGAATACCGGCACCAATGGAAACAAAAAATTCATTGAGAGCAAAGACAAAGATAACTACCACATGTACTTGGTCTTCTTAGGGTTTGTGAAACTGCAAAAATCCCGACGAGTATGACATGGCTTGGTATCACGATGGAAGCGCTCATCTAGAAGAAGCACGTCTATCTCTTTTCCAGCAACACCTTCATTCAACGTGTGCTGCATCACACAGACGGGCATGAGGAACATCACCAATGATTGACACAAGCGACATCAATCACTTCTTCAGACCTACCATCACTGAGTAAACTTATAACGAATTGGAACTGGTTTCGCCAAAACAATTATCTCATTGCAGGTGACAAGGATTGAGGCCACGTTGTAATCAGAAAGAACAGAATAAGTTTAATTGATGAAAATTCCTTCTTTCAGTTATGAAACAGATCAAAGGATCGAGAAAAGTACCCTCCAGTATATGCCTCTGCCAGTGCTACGTCGGATACTGCTTGCAGGCACTCCCAAGGCATCCAAATACAACTGCTTCTGTTCTTCTTTTGTGGGCATGCGCTTGTCACCGTCCTGCCTAACTCCAATTCATTCCTAACTGCGATGATAAATTTCAAAATAATCCCGAACAAGCTCTTTTTAAAGTACCATGAATCAAAGTGGTGATGCATTGATCAGACTCACCAATTATAATCATGATCGTCCCAGGTGCCGAGGATGGGCCTATCACATGAGGATAAATCCAGTGCTCTCCAAGAATGCTCCCTTGGAGTGGAGCACATGAAATCCACGAACTGCCTCAGATACATGAAGTGTTGGTACAAAGCAATCCACAAATTTGTCCTCGATTGACAAAAAATAAAATAATAGCACTGGCAGAATTTATCTCAAAGGTAATCCGAGATTGGAGGGTAGAATCAAATTAGAAATCTCTGTCATGGATAACTAGTTAATCCATTGAGAAAGAAAGGGACGAGGAAAAAGCGGTCGAGAAATGCGGCGTGAAAGGTGCGGGTTGAGCACTAGCAACTCTGAGGTAACCTCACAATAGAGCTCCTTACCTTGTTGTAATCCAGGTTGCTGAGTTGTTCCTCAAACTTTAACCGAGCATGTGCGACATCTCCTGCAAATTATTTCATGCCGTTTACTAGCGTAGACAAAAACTTAAAAAAAAGAAAAAAAAAAAGAAACATAGTGCTCATAGTGCCCGGAACACTAGTGAAACAACTGCAAGTACCACTGTGCAATTTCAGCGACAAATTGTTAAGAACTGTTGGCACGAGTTGAACCATTCGTAAAATTATCGGAACAAGAGTTCGCAGACCTACCCGCTAGGCAGGAGTCAGGATTCGAACGAAGCCAGTCACGTTCGCAGTTGCAATGGATATGAGAGGGGTTCGTAGCACAGTTGACATCCGGCCAATCCGTGTAAGCGATATCCCCAGCCCTGCAGTGCAACTCTTCCGCCTAGAATCATACACAAGAATCCATCTCTTTCCAATCAAGGACACAACGCCTGACAAGACTTACCCATGAGCGAAGGCTTGACACAATGCATAGACTGCACAAAAAGATTATTTTCTAGCATCTAAATTCGCTCATGGATTTGGAGAGCACAATTCGCTAATGTGCATTTCAACGATTCACACAAGGGGTTGGATGTCAGTATAGAAGCATATGTACATCTAATTGGGGAAAGAGTAGAGGTTTGATTGTAAGGGTGCACCAGATCCACGCATCAATGTCGCTAGGAATGACCCCATTAACCCAAATAGGCTGATCAATAGCCACTCTTGCCGTGCATGAGCCGAATCCAATTCTGGACACAAGTCGTTTATTCGCCTTCTCCTTAGCAGACTCTGCTCCTTGATTCCCCTCGCTAAGCTTCAGAGCTTCCACGTTGGGCTGCAACGGTTGCCATTTCTTCACCGGAGGTACTCCAAAGGACTGCGACTCAGCAAGCTCGTCATTGCTAGCCCTGAAAACCTGCCCTCTCGGTAGCTTACGTCCCGCCAACCCTAACCTGATTCCACCACTCTCCCACGTGGATGACGCTAACTCTCCAGCGAGGATGATGCCAGCCACAAGAGACAGCGCGCACACCGACACCAGCAGAGCTCGAATGACTCTGACCCATGAGCAGCCAGAGCCGCGCACCCTCCGCAATCCCCGAATCTTTCGCTGACCTCCATAACTGAAAATTGCGGGGGTCAGATCCTCCATAGCTCAGCGAACCGCTGCCCAAATGCATCACTTAAGCATTCTAGAGCACATTGAACACATCTCCGGCACGTGCTCGCTGCTCGATGGGTTCGAACTCTTCTGCATCATTCTAGTTCATCATTCACCAGAAGCAACACATCTCAGATTCCACGGTCACAGCTAATACCGTTGACCCCAACAAAATGCCATAAACCGAAACTGAAACTCAATCCTCTGAACCCAACTGTAGTACCGAAGATGCTCATCTGCCGACTGAACGATTTCATCACCAGGGGATCAGCGTTCCAAATCTGTCTGCCCGAGTTTCGAGCTTCCAGAGCGGATGAAACTCGTCCTCATCCCAGCCATTTGTCTTCTCTGACAGTACCATTTGAGAGTGTGCAAAGGGGAGCGGAGACACTGTGCAGTGTCTCTGAAATTGGATGTCTGCGTAGCCCGACTTGTGTTCCATGTTCAGGGTATGAGGGTAATGTGTTCCATTATGATGTGATTCAGGAAGGCTAGCAAGATGAGGAACTTCTCAGCAATTGGTTTCCGTGCGCGTGGGTTGTGGAATTTGTGGCATCTTGAGTAATGCAGGCCACGGCGCTGTGGGTTATTCCCGGGGAGTTTTTGTGGCTATTTTCTCAACACTTCATCGGAATGTTTTCCCTGCCTCTCCTGTATCCCTCTGATGGGTACTCACACATAGCTAGCCTTTCAGATGTTCAAAAAAACACAAGGCTAGTCCTCAAGTTGAATCACATATGTGTTACAGCTCTTGGACAGGCACCCTTTTTCACTCTTTTAGGGCTGTGATCTCTTCATGTGTTGGGATGGAGGGCAGAAAATGCACATGTAAGCTGGCATTTGGATTGGCAAGGGATTTTAATGTATGATCTGTTTGAGTGCAAATTTGAAGCTCCTCCTCACTAAAATCCAGGAAAGGACGGGTCAGCTCCCCAATACAAGGACTACTTTCATGCAGACATGCAGTTTCCAAGCCCATGTGCACAACTTGGAGGTGCTAACTCTTGGCATGGCTGTTGCAATTGTAAGTAGGGCTGTAGCTGGGTGGGGTTTGGCCTTCACATGGCGTTTCAGATTGCTCCACCAGAGTTGTGCCTTTATCCATGTTTATATATATATATCCATGTTTATCCATGTTTATATATATATATATATATATATATAGGGTGTTGCTAATGCCACCACAATTTTTGCTATTGTCACCATAGTTTTTGTTCTTATCATCACAATTTATTTTTATTAATTATTTTTTATTAAAAATAAAAAAATTCTACATAATTTGATAAAAATACATGTTAAAAATATTAATGAATTTTTTGATTGGAATTAAAAAAATTATAAAAATATATTCAATAGATGGCAGATTGCGATGGCAATAGTAAAAATTATGGTGGCATAATATCTTATATATATATATATATATATTCATTTATAAATGATTCTTTGACATTGTGGCCTTGATTGCTTGAACATATGGAGTCTAAAATCTCTTCAAGGCATATAGTGAAGCATGGTAAGCAAAACATGATTTTATATATAAGTCCAAATTGCACATATTTTTTTCTAATTTTTTTTTAAAATTAAAGATATACTATTCTCTCTTAAGACTAAATTAATAGAATTTATATTTTATTGATATATAAATTTTATATTTTTAAATTTATAATAGAATCTTATTAATATATATCACAATATATGTTAAATTTTGTTAAAGAAACTATTTAAATATATGTGGTAGTTTTAGTTTTCTACATATATTGTTGCAAATTATTTTAGCACTATTACTTAGGATCTTTACTTCAAAATTATCTATTAATAAGTATCTTAACATATAGATAGGAAAAAGATCTAGAGACTTTTAAGGTATTAAGGACACAAGAGACTTGAATTGGAAAGAAGTTTCAAGAAGAAACCAACAAGGATTTGAATTATCTAGATAAGTACATGAACAACACCAAGAAAGGTGAGTTAGAACTTCAAGAGATGCCTTGTCAAGATTGAAGAATTCTTCAGCTTCAACTCCAATATATACCCTTATCTAGGAAGCTTTTTGAGCTGCTTCTATGAAACTAAAATGCTTCTTGAGCAACTTCTACCAACTTGGAAGCTTTTCAAGCTTCTTCCACTAATTACAAATCTTCTTGAACTACTTCCACCAACTAGGAAGCTTCTCAAGTGACTTTCATTAATTAAGAAACCTCTAAAATATTTTAGAAGGCTTTATGAATTTTTAAAGTGTATGTCCCTAATATCACCCCTTTTTATAGCCACAAGTTCTAAGAAGAGCTCATATCTTTAAAAATCTTCATATATATGTAGAAAGTCAAGAATATGCTATATCAATAAAACTATGAATTTTGTTTTCTATTCTTGGGCAATATCATAGACATATTTCAAGTCATGACACTCTAGAATCTTTCATAGTCTTTTAGAACCTTCCGTAGTCTTTTAAAATCTTCTATAATTTTTTAGAATCTTCTAAAATCTTCTAGAATCTTCTTTAGTCTTCTAAAATCTCTTGTAGCGTTCTAAAATCTTTTAAAATCTTCTTTATTCTTCTTGAACTTGCATCAACTTTTTAAAATCTTCCTTAGATTTTTAAAATATTTTAAGATATTTTTAATAGATTCAATAGGACATAGGCCTTGTAGTATAAATAGGACGCAAGATTGAAGTATATCTTACTCTTGCCAACAAAAGTCTTGGAGTAATTCAAAGTATTACCTTATTTCTTCATATCAATCTAGTTCCTTGTTCTTGTCAATCATCTAATTCTTTGTTCTTATCAATCATCTAGTTTTTTGTTCTTATCCATGTAGTTCTTTATTCTTGAAATTATTTTAGTTCTTTTTTTTTGTCCATGTAGTTCTTTATTCTTGAAATCATTCTATTTGTATAATCTTTTCCTTATTTCTTTATTAACTTGCTATCTTGCATTCCTAATAGTTTTATAAGACTATCTAAGTAATTATATTAGAGCTTTGATCTTTTGATAGAGAATGGATTATCCCTCTTCTTGAAGATACTATTATATACTAAAGGAGTGCAGATTATCTTCTTGTAGATTGATATGCTTATTTGATGCAGTTTGATCTTTCTTTGGAAAGAATGGATTACTCCTTTCCTAGCATATATTGATGTATTTTAGAAGTTAAAAATTACCCTCATCTAAATTAATATTATTTAGAAATATTTCTTTTTAATATAAAAATTATTATATTAATGGCTTTTTGATTTTTTCTTTGTTAATATGGAAGTAAATCAAATTATGGAAGGTGCATCCTCACAAACAAAGAATAGAGTAGCGACTCTTATAAATCTTTGAGCTTTTTTTGGATATTGTACTAAAAGAAATGACATTCTTTTACAATCCAAAAAAAGAATCATACTTAGACCAAGTATTTGAAGAAACTAAACAAGAGATTCATAATTTGAAATAAGAGATTATTTGATTGAGAGAAGCAAGTGAAAGATAAGCTATGCACGTAACCTCTCTAGAAGCTTTAAAGATTGTCATGAAGGAGCCAAAGGCTAGTATTGTCAAGGATACAAGAATACAGAATAAGAAATTTGAACTAGAACAAGATTTCAAGAACAAACCAATAAGAACTTAAATTAAATAAATGAGTACACAAATAATATCAAGAAAGGTGAGCTAGAACTCCAAGAGATACGTTATTAAAATTAAAGAATTCTTTAATCTTGACTCCTATATATACTCCTATATAGGATACTTCTTAAGTAGCTTCTATCAAACTAAGAAGCTTCTCGAGAAGTTTCTACAGACTAAGAAGCTTCTTGAATTCCTTCCACTAAGTAGAGAGCTTCTTGAGCTCATTCTATTAATTAGAAAACTTTTCAATCGAATTTTATCAACTAGAAAACTTCTCAACTGACTTTCACTAACTCAAGAAGCTTCTAGAATATTCTAAAAGGTTCTATGAAGCTCTAAAGTGTATGTCTCTAACATCACCCCTTTTTCTAGTGACAAGTTTTTAAAGAAGCTCAATCTTACTACATATGTAAGAAATCAAGAATATATTGTATTACTGAAGCTATGTATTCTGTTTTCCATTCTTAAACAATTGATTCTATTGGTCCTTGAAGAAATTGCCTATGGCCTTGAACTAGTACCTCCATTATTGAAATATCCCATCTAAAGATCTGATCTTCATTGTAGCCTTCAAAACATCTTCCAAATAAAATCTCAAGACTAAAAAAATTCACCTTTCCAAGTTCAAGTAATATCACTAAAGCTTGAGCATTGGAATTAAGACTTGCATGGTTGGATCTTACTCCTAATGGCTCTAACAAAGGTTGTACTTGGTGCTAAAATGTGTTCTCACTTTGCTTAATTGAAGGCTGTGAAAAGTACACTGATTCGTTTGAAACTTGCATGGCAAATGAATCTTTTAAATCTTATTCTTTCAATGCTTGAAGGTTCAATATGGTGACTAATTTGCTTCTATTACTTTATTCTATTTTAGAACAAACAACTATATATTGATGAAGGCTTTAGTTTAACTCTCCTTCTCTTATTAATATTCCTTCAATCCAATCTTTATTAAAAAATTATCATTGAATACGCTTGGATTTGTAGAGATAGAGTCAATGAAATTCATATATCTTTTGAGGTGCATTTATAAGATTTTTGATTGATTCCCATATATGTTCATTAATGTCATAGTCTCGCCAATGAATAAGATATTCTAATTTATTCCACCATTGTTGTGAATCAAGTATCTTTTTAATCTCATATTCTTCATGGTCTTCAATTTTGATACTAGGCAGCAATTATTGTACTCTTTCCAAAATATACGATTGTCTGTAAGGTTTTAAAAGTGAGACATAAAAAACTGGATATACCTTCATAGTAGATGGTAATTTCAAATAATATGCCATTGGATTAATTTGCTTTTAGATAGAAAATAGTTCCAACCTTCAATAGTCCAACTTATTGTATGGCCGCTTGGTCTTAATATTCCGTTGAAGAAGCCATACCTTATCTCTAATATGAAAAGCAAGCAGTTGATTTTTGAATTTATTTACAAATATCTTGTAAGTATCTTAAGCTACTTGTAATTGAAGCTTTAAGATTGTTTGGTATTGCAATAGATGCTTTGCAAATCCTTCAGCCATTAAATTGTTGTTCTTTGATATATTCTATAGATTAAGCTTTGGATGATATCCATAGTTGGAATAAAATAATATTTATTAAATTGAGGCATAAACAGAATTATTATATACAAATTTTGCTAATAGTAGATATGAGATCTAATTGTCTTACTGATAGTTGATACTGCATCGTAAATACTACTCCAAAACTTGATTAACTCATTCTATTTGGCATTAGTTTAAAGATGGAAAGTCAAAAAAAGTTTGATATCTACCTTCAATATTTCAAAATGATATTTTCAAAACTTAAATATGAATTCAAGCCCTTGATCAAATATGATATCATTTAATAGGCCATGATATCATTATACATTGTCAAGAAAGAATTTTGCTATTTTTTTTTTATTAGATGTATTCTTTTTGTAAAGAATAAAATAACTATTTTTGTAAGTCGATTAATTACTATAAAGATGCTATCTATTGAATTGGATGGTGATAGATCTATAATAAAATTCATGGAGATAGAAGACTATAACCATCTTGGAATATATAAGGGTTGTAAGAATCCATAAGAATGATGTCAAGGATTTTTGGACCTTGAATAAGTGTTATAAGAGAGTAATTTTTGATGAAGATCCAATAGAAGTTAATAAATTCAAGAAAACATTATAAGTCTCTCACAGTTTTTGGAATGGCCCATTGCACAACCACCTCTATTTTTTAGGATCCATTGTCAAATCCTCAATAAATATGATGTATTTTAAAAATTATATCTTAGATTGATAAAATACATATTTTTTTGGTTTGGCATACAAACATGTATCTTGCAGCTTTTGTAATATCAACTTAACATACCCCTTATGTTCTTCTAGATTTTTCAAGTAGATCAAGATGTCATTAAGATAAATTACAATAAATTTGTCCAAATACTTTCAAAAGATGTCATTCATTAAATGCTGAAAGATAGCGGGTGCATTTGTTAGTCCAAAGGGCATGATATTATATTCAAAATATCTGTATCTTATCCAAAATATGGTTTTTCATTCATCTTCTTCCTTGATCCGTACTAAGTTATATGCTCCATAAAGATTTATCTTAATATAGATCTTGGCTTAATCAAATTGTTTCAAAAGTCCTGTAATTAATGATAGTAGATAATGATTCTTCACTATTTAATTTCCAATAATCGATGCACATACATAAAGAACCATCATTTTTCTTCACAAAAAGTATAGGTGTATCTATTGGAGACTTTGAATGCCTGATGAAGTTCTTTGCAAGATTTTCATCAATATAATCCTTTAATACTGAAAGCTTATTTTGAAAAAGATTATAGATTGGGCCAAAAGGTGGTTGCATTACTTTGTGAACATCTATAGTACAATTGTATAGTTAGTGCTTTGACAATATATGAGCATTTTTCTTTTGAAAAATATTTTGAAATTTATTATATTATTTTTGAACATTTGCCGATGAAGTCATATTTTTTTTAATTGAAGTCACATAAATAACAAATAGTGTATCTTCTTTAGCCAATCTTATAAAAGTCCTTGCTCCAATAAATAAAAGTTTATCAATTCATAGCTTTTTATAAATTTTTCTTGTAGAAAGCTCTATCAAAAATATTATTCTTTACAACCTTCAATCTATAGATGGATTATGCTTTTGCAATCAAGACAATCTAAGAGTAATAAGATTCAAAAGAATCCTAATAACATTGAATACAATCTGACTTTAATGATCTTTAAACGACACTTCTATAGATATGATTTCATGGGTGATACTTCCAAAGGATAAATATTGCCCATCTATTACTTCTACATGAATAGATTTGGATTTTTGTACTAGAATTTTTTTATGAAACTTAGTGAACTCCTCATATATGAAACAAGCAGATGCCCCCAAATCTAACAAAATGGTCGTTTGAAGCTTCTAAGGGCCAAAATACAAAGAGATTATAAAACATTGAGTAGATTGAGTAAAAAGAGAGGAACTTAAATTAATTTGTAATGTTGGATTGTCCAGCCGCATAGTCCCTACTATGGCTAAACATTGTCATTTTTTTAAATAATTGCACTCCTGATTTTGGTAATGTGTTGATTTTGTTTCTTTAAGCAATTGCCAACCTTATGGCCTTCCTCACCATAATATAGATATAAACCTTCTTCTATCTAATGCTTCTTTTTTTATGGACTAAGAGATTTAAATTGTATTACATCAAGTTGCATATATTTTACTTTTGAGTATAAATTCAAAATGCTTCTCAATTGTTAGGGATAAAGTGAAGGACGTAGAGAAGGATGTGGATAGGACATGGGCGAGGACGGGGATGAAGACATGGATGAGCGACTAGGCATTGTATTGCAAAGGTGACAACTTTGATGTAATTAATATGAGTCTGTATAAGAAAGTGAAGGTCAGTGTGGTTCTCAGGTCATATTTATATTATTCAGAATAGGTGTAGAATATTTTTGGATAATAGGACGTAGATGATTGGTAGAATATTTTAAAATATACTATGGTTATATTTAGCATAGTTCAATCCCTAACATCACGCTCCTCTTACAAATGCCCTTCTTGTTTCTTAATGCGTGTGTAACTTTGAGCTTGCTAGGGAAGCGTTTGTGGAATTATTAAATTAGTTCGTCTGCATTAGTGATATTTCTGGTAAGTTTTCATAATCTGTCTGCATGTCCATAGCCCTTCCAATCCATAAGGTATTCGAGATGACCACGATTAACTCGTGCGTTGTCGTAGTAGAGAGAATTTGTCTCAAGAAAGCATTGGGCTTTTGGCTGCCATTAATTACTCAACTAAGATCCAAGTATAATAAAAACCTCCAAATTTACATAAAGTCTCTTTCATAGGGCTATTACACCTAATATACAAGTCTTATTTCATCAAACCATTAAAAACATAATAAAGTACTCTAAACCCTCATTCCTCCATAAGAAAGGAATTTTTTCCAAACTTCATCATCCTATAACTTTTAATCTAACCGTTCAAATCTACTAATATTTCACATGAAGTACTGATGTGCTTTTAAAAACTAGCACAACAAGTTTCAACTGTTGATTTATTACCAATTTTTAGATATTACCAAAATCCTAGCAGTAGCTTCAAACCCTTGTTTACAAACAACTGTGTACTAAATTCTTTATATCTCACAAATCCAATAGCCAAATGCTATTAAACATCAATATATAGCTTTTTAGCATAATAATATATCTTCTTAGAAAGTTTGAGACAAAAATTCATCGAGAAACTCAAGATATGGCAAATCCCATCACTATCAACAAAACGTTCTACTTATTGCCTTGGAATTCAATTTGCTGTCTTTGACTCCCAATATCTCCTTTTTCAAAATTCCAATTGTAGTAATTCTTCTACATTTAGTATAGAACTTTAAATCACCTCTCTAGCCGCACCTCTCGATCTCCAAAAGCTCTCATAAAACTCCTTCAGTCTTCAAAAGAGTGACAGTAGGTACAATTTGTACACCCTAATTTCAAGTGCCTACTCCTCCTTCATTAAAGCTCCAAATCCTTCGATTTTTACTCCAAAATTGTTGCTCAAAAAACAAAATTTCTAATCCTAGTGTTTAATTTTTGAATAGCATCCTTAAAGTCACCAAAATCCTTATTAAGATCGTAGGTAGCCTCCTTAAAGTCCATTGGGCTTGGTATTCGACCAATAGAGATGAAGTTCCCCATTCTTTGCCTTCATCTGACCATGCCTTGATTTCATCCCTCCCAATTAGCCTCCTACTAGCTTAAATTTTCATCCTTAGGCTCCCACCTTTTCTCAAGGCTTCATACTGAACATTTAGGTTCTATATAACTTAAATTCCATAACCAAACTAAGTAAAAATCTAAAATAAAGTTTCTTATACTAACTTCCTTTAATTTACTTCATTAACCATTCTAACACATATCTAAACCTATAAACATACTATATATTTTGAGTGGATTTTATATACTGTAAACAATTACAATACAATAGTGTGCAATATGTCTTGAATCTCATACTCCAATTCATTATCAATCTCCACCAATTTGGAGATTTCTTGAGTCCTATCTGGGATGTGATTGACGGCAACTGGATTAAAGAGTGATATGTGAAAGGTCGGATGAACGCACATGGATGATGGAAGTTCCAGCCGATAAGTGGTCTCGTTGATTTTCTTCAAAATTTTGAAGGATCTTAGTCAACGATAATCAAGTTTGGCGCAAAGTTGCTTGATTCTAAAGTTCTTTGCCGGCAGTCATATTAGATCGCCTTCTTAAAAATCAAGGTGCGAAAGTCATTTCTTATTTGTGTAGAACTTGTATGTATTTTGAGCTAATGCCAAGTTGGTCAAGATTCAAGAATTTAATTCCTCCATGTCTTTTACAATGTGCTTTACGTGGGATACTTGTGTTTACATTGGGTATAAGAAATCGGCTTGTGGGTGGTAATCGTAGTTAGCAAAGAATGGTATGGCACCTATAGAGGCATACTCAGAGTTGTTGTACAAGAATTTTACAAAATACAAGAAATCCATCCAATCGTCTTGTTAATAGTTCACGAAACATCAGTGGTATTGTTCCAGGATTTGGTTGATCCATTTCGTTTGTTCGTCTGATTTTGCATGATAGCCCAAAGATAGGTTGATTTTAACCTTAAGTAGTCTAAAAAGGCTTCATCAAAATTTGGAGATGAATTGTGGACCACAATTGGATACAATGTTGTCAAGTAGACCATGGTGGCGATAGACATTTTTAAGGAATAAGTGAGTTGTGTCTTCTATGGATAACACATCTTTGCAGGGAATAAAGATGGCTTGCTTGGATTTTGTCCACACCACCACCACAAGTGCTGTACAGCCACTGTATAAAGAAAGATCTGAAATAAAATGAAAAGATAGAGGACCAATTTCGGCTTGGAATCAGAAGTGGTTGTAATAGGCCAAATGGCTTATGGCGTGGTGTCTTTGCTCTTATGTATACCTTGCATGTTTGGACATATTCGGACATATAAAGCAGGAGGCTCAGCCACCAAAAGTTACGCAAGATGAATCCCACCATCTTGTTTTGTTTGAAGTGATCCGCTTGTGCGGAGTTATGCTACTCCCGGAGGACTTGAAGTTGTAAGGGTCCCTCTGGGATATATATTCACTCTTGATATAATAATATGTTATTTTTTAACTAAATATCTTATTGGTGTCATTGATCTCAATCCGATATTAGTTTCAAAATTTTTTCCTTAGCTATGGGATCTCGCTGCATTTGCTATTTAACATTTTTGACAAAGCTGTTACAAACAAGATCATATTGATTGATGATAAACGTGTCAAAGTTCAAGATGGTTGAGAATGTCAAGTTGGTTGTTCTTGAGGCGTGGTCATGTCTTCTCGAGAGAGCGTTGGCTTTACCATTTTGATGTCCAGGAATGTGTTGAATTTGAAAGTCGAATTTGCTAAAGAAGAGGCTCTATCGTGCTTGCCGTTGAGAAAGGGATTTCTTTGTGTGCAGCGAAGATAGATTGTTGTGGTCGAAGAGCACCGTGACTTTGTGTTTTGCTCCTTCGAAAAGATATCGCCATTCCTTGAATGCACATTTGATTGACAGTAGTTGTTTATCTCTTGCGTCATAGTTTTTTTTTGCCTGATTCAACGATCATGAGAAGTAAGCACACAGATGAAGTTTGCTGTCTTGTGGATTTCTTTGCAAAAGTACAATGCCCATCGTAAAATTTGACGTGTTGGTTTTGACAATGAATGGTTGTGACGAGTCTGTATGTGCCAGTACTAGAGCGTTTGCGAAGTTAGATTTTAGCACGTTGTCATACTGTAATTGCTTACAGTATGTAAAATCCACTCAAAATGTATAATGTATTTATAGATTTAATTATGTATTAGAATGATTAGTAAAGTAAATTAAAGGGGGTTGGTGTAAGAAACTTTATTTTAGATTTTACTTAGTTTGATTATGGCTTTTAAATTATATAGAGGCTAAATATTTAGTATAAAGCCTTGAAAGGCAATTGGGGTCCAAAGAAGAAGAATTAAACTACTAAGAGGCCTATTTGGAAGGATGAAGACAAAGTGAGGATGAATGAAGACAAGGGGTGAAATTCTTCATTCCTATTGGTTGAATACCATGCCCAATGGACTTTGAGGAGGTTGCCCGCAGTAAGAAGAAGGGTTTCGGTAACTTCAAGGAGGGCATTTGAAAATCAAAGACTATGGTTAGAAAGCTTGTTTTTTGGGCTACAATTTTGGTGTAAAAATTGAGAGATTTGGAGTTTTTTATGAGGGAGAAGTAGGCGCTTGAAGTTAAGGTGTGCAATTTGTACCTACTGTCACTCTATCAAGGATTGGAGGAGTTTTATGAGAGCTTTTGGAGATCGAGAGGTGCGGCTAGAGAGGTGATTTCAAGCTCTACACTTAATGTGGAAGAAATTTTACAATAGGAGTTCTAAAGAAGGAGATATTGGGAGTCAAAGACAGCAGTTTGAATTCCAAGGCAGTAAGTAGGCCGTTTTATTCATAGTGATAGGTTTTGCCATATCTTAAGTTTCTAGACGAATTTTTGTCTAAAAATTTCCAAGAAGGTGAATCTTTGTGCTAAAAAGCTATACATCAAAGTTTCATAGCATTTGGACATTGGGTTTGTGAGATATGAAGAATTTAGTACTCGGGTGTTTGAAAACAAGGGTTTAAACTATTGTTAGGGTTTTTACGATATCTAAAGATTGAAAAAGAATCAACGGTTGAAATTTGTTGTGCTAACTAATAAAAGCACAACAGTACTTTATGTGAAATTTTAGTAGATTTGAACGGTTAGATTAAGAGTTATAGGTTAATAAAGTTTAGAAAAAATTCCCTTCCTACAGGTGAATGAGGGTTTAGAGTATTTTGATATAGTTGAGTGTTTTTGTGAAATAAGGCTTATGTATTAGGTGTAATAGCCCTAAAAAAAAAACTTTTATATAAATTTTGAGGGTTTTATTATTTTGGATCTTGATTGAGTATGTAGTTGCAGCCAGAAGCCTAGTGCTTTCTTGAGGCAGATTCTTTCTACCACGACAATATTGAACGCAGCTTGTTGTCGTGGGCCCCAATGGAATGGAACAACTTTCTTGAGGAGCTTGTTGAGATTTGTGACAGTTTTGGAGAAGTTTATGATGAATCAGCGGTAGAAGTTTGCAAAATCGAGGAATGATAGCAATTCTTAGACGTTGTGTGGTTTGGGCTATTTTTGCACTGCTTGAATTTTCTTGGGATCTGTGGAGATGCCGTTTTTTGGAAATGATGAAGCCGAGGAATTTGATTTGCTCAACGTGGAATTCATACTTCTTTACTTTTGCATGGAGGCCATGTTCTCAAAGTTTTTATAAAACATGGCGTACGTGGTTGTGGTGGTCTTTGGGATTCTTTGAGTAAATAAGAATGTCGTCCGGATAGATGACCATAAACTCATTGAAGAAGTCTCTGAATATGTCATTAAAGAAATGTTGAAAAGTTATAGGTGCATTGGGGAGACTAAATGGCATGACCATGTATTTGAAGTGGTCGCAGCACATTCAAAATATGATCTTCCACTCATCGCTTTTACGGATACAAATGAGGTTATAGGCGGATCTCAGATCGATCTTAGTAAAAACCTTGATGCCTCTCAATTGCTTGATAAGATCATTGATCAACAATAGAAGGTAGCAGTTTCTCTTCGTGATACAGTTGAGTCTATGATAATTGACACAAAGTTGAAGTGACCCATCTTTTTTCTTGACAAATAGTATTGGTGGGCTGGCAGGTGATCTCGAATGTTGAATGAAGCTTTTTGCTAAATTTTTTTCAATATAGTCATATAAAACTTGTTGTTTGGGTTCAGTGAGGTTGTAGATGGATCCAAATAGAGGCGTTTCTTTAAGATAAGTGTCCATGTGGCAGTCGTATTTGCAGTGGGGAAGAAGCTGGTCAACCTTATGCTTGTCAAATACGCCCATAAACTCCTTGTATATTTTTGGGATACATGGTTTGTTAGAATTGTCGAGGTTGTCATTAACAGGTGGTGTTGGTCCAATAAAGGCGACGAATATTTGTTCCCCCCTTCTATGATGGAGTTGTAATGTGTTTGTATTGATATGATGTATGTGGGTGGTCTAGGTTATTGGCACGTGTTCAGATGTAGACTTGTTAGCGTTATGAGCTTCCATGGTCGTTGGATCTTGGATTGTGTCAATGTTTGTTTTCGAAGATATGGCCATATCATTATCTGTTGAAGTCTTGTCGGGTGGTTGACATTGAATTGCTAACTTTTTCTAATTGATAACTGGGTTGGTTTCTTGGAGCCTAGGTAGGCCTAAAATAATGAAAACATTCAAGGATTTGATAACATTGAACATATAGGGTCGTTGCTATTCAAAGATCTTAGTAGTGATTTGAACCTCCTGTATTATTGGGTTGATCTCAGAACCATTGATGACTATCACTGGACAAGGGTGTTTCTTAAGCATTATCGGTAGTTTGTTGTTCTTTTGCAAATTTGTAATCAATAAACTGGTCGGAAGTCTCATTATCAACCATGCCTTATACTATGAGCGGAGTCGAGTCAATGTATAAGGTGATCGATTAATATAGAGCTTTGATGTTGGTTGTGGTACTTGTTATACGATATGGAGGCTTTTCAGGGACTTTGAAGGGCTTCTTGAGTGTTTTGTTAATGATGCCTGGACTTAGTCTTGAACTTAGAGCCAAACTTTCGCATTTCCCTGATGGTGGGAGTGGACGAAAATTTGCAAGTAGTTACAAACCATGTAACTAGATTCACCACTATAAAAGCAGAGGTTGTCTCGAGTGTCATATTTTTGCTCTTAAATTTTTAATTGGTGATATTGTGCTGGTACCCATGTATTGACCTTCACTGCGTTGATGACCATCAAAGTGATGCATGAGATTCCTATTGATCCCACTGGTCTTGATGCAGTGCTCGTAGTTGGTCGGGGTAGCACTGTTCAAGTATTTGTTGACTAAGCCAGTGAGGTCGATGATCGCATATCTTGCCGATATTCAAATAGGCGGTTGTCGTAGGCAATAGCATTATTGGTTGCTTGACTAAGCGAGGAGGGCTTGTCTTTTGAGAGTAGTAAGTTCTTGATATTCAAGTTGAGGCCCAATAGAATCAATACATCTTAGTAGTATCATTCCAGCCTGGGTTGGAAATGGCGATATGAAACTCAGCAGCGTACACACTAGCTGTGCATCTATCTTGTCGTAGGCACTCGAGCTTTCTAACAGCCGTTTAGGCAGGGTTGGAGTTTCCAATCGTAGCCTCCAGTAGCTTGATCATAATGTCATATTACGTGTTGTCTTGTTTGGAAATGCATCAGTGTTAGGTAGAAAGAATTCGCCTTGGAAAAACGCAGGGTTCTTAGTTGCTACTAGAACTAGCAAGGAACATGAGAGGAAGTCATGCAAATATCTTATATACTTGCACAATATTTGTTCAAGCTTCTAAATTATACTTGTATTATATTTGTACAAACTTATACAAATATAAAGTATAAACTTTTGAATAATACTTATATAAAAATAGAATATAATCCTTGTACAAAATAGAGTATAATCCTTGATATAATACTTATATAAATACTTATATAATATAGTATATAATCCTTGATATAATATTTGTACAAATACTTGTATAAATATTATATATAATATTTATAAAATACCTATATAAATACTTGATATAAATAGAAGTATATATATTTATATAATAAATATAAGAAAAGTGTGTATATACTCAAGTATACCTCAAAATACAACCGCATATGAGGAATATAAGTCATACAATAAGCTGAGATTAAATAAATCACTAAAAATCCATCCAAAGTTCAAATCAAGCATGCTTATAGCCTATAGAAAGCTAATAATCTATTGTAAAATATATCAAAATTTCACAAATAGATGTCTTACCGTTTAAAAGTTATAATTAAAAGAAATAGGCACTAAAATTTCCTAGCAAATACAAAGGCAGCAAAGCTCTTTTTCACTTCAGCCTTTGTTGTGATTACTTTCCTCTTTCAAATTAGGCATGTAATAGCTTTTTAGAAAGATCATTCTATCATCTAACTTGTCCTAAAATTTTGCATATATGCCTCTCAAGCTCCAGATTTTATAGCTAGTTGATTCTACTCTTCAAACCCTAATAACAATTTGCCCTCTTAACACTTCACGGCTCATAAAACTTTCATAAAAGCTTGAAATGTATTGATTTTTGTTTTTTTGGAAAGCTTACACAAGCTACTATAATCACCCAAAATATCAAAAAGATTGAAGAGATTTTCCGACTTAAGTCGTTGAACAAAGTCTCTGCCCTTCTTCATCAGGTGGCAGCAGACCCTTTCCCACTCTCAAGCTCACAACTTTCTCTCTCCAACTTCAAATGCTACATGAGATAGCTTGGTAAAAAGCTAGCACAATTATCCGCACTCTCTACAAATTTCACTAAGAAAGACTTGAAATCAAACTTGTAATGCCGTCACTTTTCGATAGCAATAGACCTTACTCTACTAAAACAAGCATAATTTTTTTCTCACAACTCCAATACAAGCAAGTGAGTAGGTTCTAGAATCCTCACAAATCAAAAAACACACCCACAAATTTTTATTACAAACGCTTTTATCTCCTTGGAGCTAAACCTTGGGAGCCATTATGAAGAAATAGAGTAAGACTTGAAGGCCAAAAATGGTTGCTAGGCTAATAAGATGTTTTTGAACACCATGGTGAAGTCAAAAATACAAAATTATTAGTTCTACTAGTATAAAATAGGAGGACTAGGAGCTAGTATAGTCCTTGTAGGAAGGGAGGTGCACAAGTCCCATATGGGTTGTGGCACCTTAGATGTAGGTAGGAGGATAAGACTAAGGCCTTGTGGCCTCTCTAGAACATCTATATATACTACTTGTGAGCCTTGGTGAGGTTTGAACTCATGATCTTTTAAACAAGTTATTCTTGAAGTAAAACTTTTCTACTTAACTTTTCTATTATTTACCTCATATCTTTGAATTATCATAACTTTCTCATAGTAATTCGTATTGTATGTTTTTTATATCATTAGAAAGGAAAATAAATTATCTATTCAAAAATATAATTTTTATTTTTTATTTTTATTTTTTACTAGATGAAAATCTAGTGAATAGACTATGACTAGTTTTATAGTGCACAATTACTTAATTGCACATATTTCACTTGTTTTGTGTTGTTGTTCTCTTTCATTACTTTTTATTATTCCTTATACTTTAGACCACAATTTATAAGAAATTCTTAATTGAAGCCACCTTATAATTTGAGTTGAGGAGTGAATTTTACCTTCATAGCTACCATAGATAATATAAACAATGTTCCAATTGGCTTATGCGCTATTTGCCATAAAATCCTTGAACTTGAGATTCAAGATGTCATGCTTGGCAACAACAATATTCAAGTTCTTTTAAATGATAATTTCAGCAACAACATCTTTAGACTATATATCACAAATAATAATAGTGATAATATAGCAATAAGTGTCAAGGACACAAGAGTACAAAATAAGAAACTTAAATTATAAAAAGGTTTCAAGAAGAAACCAATAAAAACTTGAGTTATCTAAATGAATATATGAGCAATACCAAAAAAGATGAATTAGAACTCTAAGAGATGTGTTGTTAAGATTGAAGAACTCTTTAGCCTCGAATTTAATATATATCTTTATTTAGGAAGCTTCTTGAACAGCTACTACCAACTTGGAAGCTTCTCAAATTCCTTCTACCAACTTGGAAGCTTCTCAAGCTTCTTCTACTAACTACAAAGCTTCTTGAGCTACTTCTATTAACTAAAAAAAATTTCAAGCAACTTCTACTAACTTAAAAGCTTTTAAAATATTTTAAAAGGTTCTGCAAATTTTCAAAGTATATATCCTTAATATCACTTCTTTCTTTAATAATGAGTTCCAACATAAGCTCATATCTTCAAAAGTCTTTCTACATATGTAAAAAATCAAGGATATGCTGCACTAAATAAGCTATGTATTCTATTTTTTATTTTTAAATGATAAGTTCTATTAGTCCTCAAAAAAATTGCTTATGGTCTTGAGCTAGTACTTCCATTGTTGAAACATCCCATCTAAGGATTTGATCTTCATTGCGGCCTTCAAAACACCTTCCAAACACCTTCCAAACAAGATTTCAAGCTTAAGACGATTCACCTTTTCAAGCTCAAATAGTATTGCTAAAGCTCGAGCGTTAGAATCAAAACTTACATTGTTGGATGTTGCTCCTAATGCCTCTAACCATGGTCAAACTTGACATTGAAATATATTATCCTCACTTTGCTTAATTAAAGGTTGTAAAAATCGTACTAGTTCAATTGAAGATTGTATAGCAAGTGAATCTTCTGAATCTTGTTCTGCTAAATTTTTTAATACTTGAAGGTTTGACATGGTGATTGAGTTGCTTTTATTATTTTATTCTATCTTGGAACAAATAATTATATATTAATAAAGGCTTTAGTTTAAATCTTCTTGTCTTATAAATATTTTTCAAATCCAATCTTCTTCAAGAAATTATCATCAAACATATTTGAATTTATGAAAATAGAATCAATGAAATTTTTATACCTTTTGAGGTGCATTACCAAGATTTTTGGATGATTTCTATAGGTGCTCATTGTTAGTATAGTCATGCCAATGAATAAGATATTTCAATATTCCACCTTTGCCATAAATCTAGCATCTTTTTAATCTTATATTTTTTATGATTTTTTGTTTTGATATTAGGCGGCAAATATTCTTTTTGAAATGTGCAACTCTTTATAAGACTTCAAAAGAGAGATATAGAAAATTAGATATACCTTCATAGAAGATGATTGTTCAAAGTAATATGCTATTAGATTAACTTGCTTCTAGATAGAAAATGATCCTAACTTTTGATAGTCCAACTTATTGCATGGCTGCTTGGTCTTAATTTTCTATCAAAGAAGCCATATTTTATTTCTAATATAAAATTTAGACAATTAATTCCTAAATTTATCTATAAATACTTTATAAGCATCTTAAAATGCTTACAATTGAAGCTTCAAAGTTATTTGGTATTGCAATAGATGCTTTATAAATCCTTCAATTATTGAATTATTGTTCTTTTATGTATTCTATAGATCAAGCTTCATGTAATATCTATAATTGAAGTAAAACTATGTTTATTGAATTGAAGCATAAATAATATTATTATATATAAGTTTTATTAATAATAGATATAAGATTCAATTGTCTTCTTAATAATTAATGTTATATTATAAATATTGCTTCAAAACTTAGTTAACTCGTTCTATTTGGCCATTAATTTTAAAATAGAAAGCTGAAGAAAGTTTAATATTTATCTTCAATATTTCAAAAAAACATCTCCAAAATTAAGATACAAATTGGGATTCTTAATCAAATACAATATTATTTGGTAGGCTATGATATCAATATATATTATTAAAAAAGAATCTTGACATTTCTTTATTAGAAGCAGTCTTTTTACAAACAATAAAATGAGCCATCTTTGTGAGTTGATCAACCACCATTAGGATGCTATTTAATGAAATGAATAATAATAGATCTGTAATAAAATCTATTGAGATAGAAGATCATGACCATCTTAAAATAGATAAGGACTATAAGAATCCATAAGGATGATGCCGAGGATTCTTGGACCTTGAACAAATGTCACAAGAAAATACAAAGTCCTTCACAGCCTTCCATATTTGAAACCACCAAAAATCTCAAAAAATAAATTCCAAGGTCTTGTTAAATCTAAAATAATCCACAATTGGAAAGTCATGGCAAGATTGAAGAATGCATAATTGTATTGATCCTTCTAAGATATATAAACATTTTTTAAAATATAGATCTTCTTCAAGTTTAAACTTGTTAACATTTTTATTGAGGCAATTCTTGATATCAAAGACCAAAGCATCATTAGTGGTTGTAACATGCATCTCATTAAAGAAATTAAAATTAATAGGTGCTAATATAATAGTGGCACAAAGGCAAAATTGCTTCGGCTTCAACAAAGTTACATATTGTTGATCAAATGTTGCTTCTCTTGTCCTTGGTATAAGATATGATCTTTAATAAAACATTGAAAAATCTTTATTGCTTCCTAAATTGATAAGTGATAAAAAAGTTAAATCGAGATAGTGACATATTTCATCGAGCTTGATAACAATTAAGAACTCAAGCTGGCATAAGGTCTTCCAAGTTCTTATAATCAATATATACAATCACAAGATATATTTTTTTTAAAAAAAAATGATGCCATTTTAAAAAAATTCTACAATAACAAAAAATTCTTTAATATAAACTTCACAAACAAGATATGAGCTCCTGCACGTGATTTTGAATATCTAATGAAATTCTTAGCTAGATTTTTATTATTATATTCTTATAAGGCTATAAGCTCTATTTATAAGAGATTATAAATTGGACCAAATGGAAGTTGAGTTCTATCTTGTAATTTGATTGCACAATCATAAAGACAGTGTTTTAATAACGTATCTACTTTTTTTTTTTTTTCAAATATGTCTTCAAAGTCACGATATTGATTGGAAATATCTTGCTTGACTTATCTAGTTGAATCTTTCATTGGAGTAGCATACAATGCAAATGCAACTCCTTTCTTTGTTGCTTGTATAAATGCTTTAGCTCCAAAAAATAAAGTAGCACCTTATTTCTTCTTTTGATGTTTGAATCTTGAAAAAATCTTTTATAGATTTCAATAAATATTAAGATTATGTAATTCAAACTAAGGGAGTTCAATGACAATAGGATTTGTTGGACATCAAATGATATTGAAGACAATGTGTGACACTTGATCTCCCAGTACTACTTTCAATGGTTGGATTTCTTTAATAATATCCCTTGATATAAGATTTTGTCCATCAATGACTTCAATAGATATAGAATGGATCTTCTTTGCAAGTACTAAATTGTACTTGGTTGCAAAATCTTTATCCATAAAGCATGTTGAGGCTCCAATATCTAAAGAGACTTTAGCAAAAATCTCCTGTCTTAAGGTTCTTATATATACAAGAAGCATAAAATAAGACATTGGATCCAAAGATACGAAGAGATTTTTTTCTAATAATTTAGATTTGGATGTATCTAATTGTAAGGTCTCTATTGTGGCTAGATGTCTTTATTTATCAACCTCTTTAATTTAGATATTATACTTCATACCTTGAATTTTCTAAACTTATTTGGATATTTTGCTACCTTATAATTAGATCTTCCATGATATAGATATAAATTCTCTTATCACTGTCTAACCTTTTTTGTTGGTATTAATGGCTTAAATTGAATTTATTGATTATGTTGTCTTTAAGGCCATAATAAAATCAAGTCATATAAGCCTTATTGTTCCAATAAAGATCACAAGTAAATTGTTGAAATTTTGTGGCATGAATTGTAATTGAATGTTATTCTTATTGTAGGTTTTGAACCTTCTTTTTTGCCACCCTTTCTTGATTACTATCTCCAAATGCAATAATAAATCTTTTCATAAAAGCCTCCAAATTATATAAGATTAAAAAATTCTTTTTCAATAATAGAATAAACCGTGATCAAGTACTTTTTGATTAAAAAAGTGCCTATAAAAGTAACTTGAGTGAATCCATCTAAATGACAAGAAGGATATAATTGTAAGTAGAACTGTACTTATTGCACAAAACCTCAAAAGTTGGATCTTGTTCCATTCAATTTATTAGGCACATTAGCCTTTGACTTCTTCATGGAAATCCTTAGAACTTTTGAAGAGATTATGTGCATAGCTTGTCTACCACTTGATTTCTTCAATCAAATAATCTTTTGTTGCAAATTATGAATCTTTTGCTTATTTTCTTTAGATACTACTTCCATTTGAGGTTCTTTTTTAAATCACAAAAAAATGCTATTATTTCTTATATATTATCCAAAAAAACTCAAAGATTTGCAAGAGTTGCCAATCTATTCTTTATTTGTGAAGATGCACCTTCCATGACTTGATCTACTTTTATATTAATAAAAAAAAAATCAAGAAGCTTTTAATGTAGTATTTTCTATATTAAAAAGAAATATTATTAAATAATACTAATTTAGAAGAGGATAATTTGTAACTTCTAAAATGTAATGATATATTTTAAGAAAGGAATAATTTATTCTTTCTAAAAAAAGATCAAATTGTAATAAATAAGTATATCAATCTAGAGGGAAGTAATCCATACTTCTCTAGAATGCAATAGCATATTCAAGAAGATGGATAATCCACTTTCTATCAAGAAATCAAAGCTCTAATATGATTATTTAGATAGTTTTATCAAATTGTCAAAGATGTAAGATAATAGATTAACAAAGAAATAAAAAAAAGATTATAGAGCTAGATTGATTTTAAGAATAAAGAACTAGATGGTTGATAAGAATAAGAACTAAATTAATATCAAGAAACAAGACAATACTTTGAATTGATTTAAGACATATATTGGTAAGATTGAAATATACTTTGGTCTTGCCTCTTATATATTCTATAAGATCTATGTCCTATTGCATCTTTTATAAAAAGTCTATGTCCTATTTATACTTGATCATTAGTGAGAGGAGGTACCAAAAGTTTGTAGTTTGAGATTATTTAGGATTTTTGTGATATCTAGAGATTTATCAATCAAAATAAGGTGAAATTTGGCATGGTATTAGAAGACTTAAAGATCAAGCAATACACCAATTTTGAACTGAAGTTAATTGTTAGAAAAAGAGAGATTGCTATTGGAATATCTACATCAACTTTCAAGTTGGCAGCCGAGTCACATCAATGTAGTTTTTGGACATTTTTTTCACAATTCATAAGTTGAATTGGGCTAAAATTTTTTAAGCATGTAGAAAATTTATAGTGGCATTTGTATACAAAATTTTATATCCAATGGATGGTTAGATTTAGAGTTATAGCTTGATAAAGCTCATTGATTAGAATTAGGACTTACAAAGAAAAATCAAAGTTGCCTAATTATAAAAGTAAGAAGACAATTGGAGTTTGTGTATAGTTGAAGTTATCAAAAAGAGTGTTTTTGAATACTTTGTATTGATTTTAAGTACTTTTGAATTGAAATTCAAATTATATTTTTTTATATGAAAGAAACCTATTAGAATTTTTTGCATACTTGTAAATTACAACTTCACCTTTCATATTCAAATGCTTGGTGCATTATCAAATAAGACAACATGTAATATAACAACACTATCATGTAGTAACATGGCCATTAGGTAAAAGAGGAAAAGAGTGATTATAATATATAGGAGCTCAAATAAAAATATTTTAGCAAATCAACTTAGAATTATAGATAATAGACAAGAAAATAGAAAAAAGTTAAAAAGGCTAATGTTGCTTTTTTATAGAAGAGACTTCTAATTACTTTATATGGCCATAAATAAGATAAAACAAAGTAGATTAGAAAAATAAATAATATAAGCATCTTTAGAAAAGAGTTGAAAATAGGTTTTAGCAAAATTTATCTCAAAATTCTTAGAATTGATATCCAGAGAGGACTGGTTATAAACTTGGATCAAAATCAGACCCTAATGTACAAAACCACATGTTTATGATAGATCAAGGGTTTTTTTGCAGATTGAAGAGTTGGATTAATAAGCAGACTTAAGAGGATTTGTTTGAGTATTAAGTTTGAGTGATTTGAATAGAAATTGGCTTTATAAGAGCTTTGCAAAGTCAAGATTGTATTAGGTGACTCTATATTTTATAAAATAAAGAGGATTTTACAAATTTGAGCATTCTATGAGTTTGATTATAGATCTATAAGTAAAAATTTGAAGATTTGTGATTGTAATTGTGCTTAATATATAATATAAGTTTGAGCTTGATCAAACTGTTTGATTGAAAGTTATTGAAATTTAAGTGGATTGAGATCCTAAAAATTAGGATTTGAGGGTTAATGAGGATTTCTTAGATATTTAATAATCTATTAGTTGGATTGAAGTGAAAATTATTTATATAGATAATAGATTAGGTTTTTTTTTTATTTTTATATAAATTTTGAAAGCAATTAAATGGTGCAAAAGAAAGATATTTGTATTGGAAGTTTGGCATCAAGGTTGAAGAAAGAGGGCGGCCTATACCTAAGTAGAAATTCAAGCTTAACTTTTATTTGGTAACTTAGATCTCCTTCAAAAATTTTATGTATATTTTCGACTTAATTATCAAAAGATGTGTAAAATTTGGACTAAGATCAACAATTAGATCATTAGCCATTGTGGTTTCAATCTGCTATAGAATTTTATTAGGATTTATTGAGATTTATTAAGATTTGATTAGAGCTTGGTTAAGATTTGTTAGGGATTGATTAGGATTTGGTTAGGATTTATTAGGATCTATTTAAGATTTGATTAGGATTTCATTAAAGTTTGGATTAGGTTTAGGATTTGATTAGGATCTAAATAGAATTTGAATAGGATTTGATTAGGATTTGAATAAGATTTAACTAGGATTTGAATAGGATTTAAATAAAATTTGAATAGAATTTGAATAAGATTTGATTAAGATTTAATTAGGATTTTATTAGAATCTGAATAAGATTTGAATAGGATTTGATTAGGATTTGAATAAGATTTTACTAGGATTTGAATAGGATTTAAATAAAATTTGAATAGAATTTGAATAAGATTTGATTAAGATTTAATTAGGATTTTATTAGAATTTGAATAAGATTTGAATAGGATTTGATTAGGATTTGATTAAAATTTAGGATTTGACTAGGATTTGAATAGAATTTGGATAGGACTTGATTAGGATTTGATTCGGGTTTGATTTGGATTTGATTAGGATTTAATTAGGCTTTAGAATTTGACTAAGATTTGTATAGGATTTGAATAGGATTTGAATAGGATTTGACTAAGATTTGATTATGATTTAAAATTTGACTAGGATTAGAATAGGATTTGAATAAGATTTGATTTAGATTTAACTAGGATTTGATTAAGATTTGAATAGAATTTGAATAGGATTTGATTAGAATTTGATTAGAATTTGATTATAATTTTTATTTTTAATATTTTAAAAAAAATTCTATTTTAATATTTCTTTGGATTTATATTAATATTTCTTTAAGATTTATTTATTATTTTATTATTATTTCTTTAGAAGTTCTTTATCTAATTAAATTTTTTAATGATTGAAGCATACTTGTTAATCTTTAATTATAAGTTTTATATAATTCTATTAAAAGTATTAAGACTTATTTTTATTATTTTTCTTTTATCTTCTATAGCTAGGTACCTAGCGCATTCTCAAGTAAGACTTCACAACATATGACAACATTCCTCAAGCATCATTTTTAAATCTGTTGCTGCTTCAATATCAAAGAACAGTTTGTAAGTTATTGACTTATCTTTCTTTTCTATGTCTTTTGGTTTTTTCTTTAATGCTATTGAAGCATCCTGTATTGATAACTCTTGTGAAGCCATTTCACAAGCCTTGTCTCCTCAAGTCTACCTCTTGAAAGAATTTCTTTCTTACATATCATTAAAATCTTATCTTCTCTTTTCTTCCATCAAAGCTTCATGTTGACTCTTAGCAATATAGACATCTATTAACAAAGCTTTCATAAGATCCTTCCAATATATAATTCCACAAATTATTATAGCAGTCCTTGATAAAGCTTTCCTTGGCATCTTTTTTTCATACATTATAGAAATGGCAAAAGACAAAAGTCTACTTGATTTAATATTTCTAAAAAATCTTGGTTGCCATCATCATCCATCCTAGCACCATAACTTATAGCTTCCATTACTACAACCTTATTTTATATCAAATAATATTTAATCAATGCTTTCATATTTTATTTATTAAAGTTGATTTAGAAAAAATCACCAGTATCCTTTAATGCCACTTTTCCATCTTTTCAAAAAATAATACCTTATTGTACCATTTTATTGAATTTATTGTAATTTTTTTGAGAATAAAAATCATCATCACACCAAATATATCTTTGCATATATCCTTGTTGATAAATAGCCTTTGAACTTGTTATAGAAGTCTTTTTCTTATGCCTTGCAAGTTTAATTTGAAAATCTTGCATTCCACATATAATTTTTTCAATTCTCATATCTTCTTTCTTTGATATAGTTATTGAAGGTTGGACAATAGGTATCATTGATTGTGAAGTAGGCACTAGAATTTTGGATACTTGTACAATTCTTTAAATATCAATCTTATCTTTTCTCTTTTTCTTTTTTGCAAACAATCTCATTGCATCTTCAACTTCTTTTCATTTTATTGTCAACCCTTCATCTTCTTTTTTATCCTCAAGAAGAATTTTTAATTTTTCTTGTAGTTTTCTATTAATTGCTCAAAGAAAAAATTCAACCTTATTTGGTCCCAATATTATTTTTTCTACTATTGATAATCAAGAATATTACCTCTCAAATTCTCTTAATAATTCAATAGCTTATAATTTCTTTTTAGGATGCTCAATCTATTTCAAAAATGACTTCTTAGTGATCCAATTAGAATCTTCTAAGAAATATTCATTCTTTAATGCATAAGAGAATGTCTTCCAAGAACTCTTAAATTATTCTATAATTAATCTTATATGTTCTCTTATCTCGAACATCATGGCAAGCTCAAATAATAGAATCATCTCCTTTTCAAAAACACAATTCAATTCCATTTTTTGCACATTAAGTATTTGGTTGGATTGAGAGTTATTTGACTCTAAAATTTAGTAAGAAATAAGTCCTTGCGGGTGAATAAAGTTTTGAAGGGTTTTTGTAGAAATTTGAATTCTTTTTGTACAAACTTACTTAATTATAAAAGGATTTATATATATAACTTCTCTTTTTTAAGATTGTTATATTATTTGTCTTTTTTATTAGGAACAAATGACATGTTGGATTTTTGCCATCAAGTGTCAAATAAACTCTCCACAACCAGGTACTCAATGTATTTCCAGATAGAAGACCACGTCATACAACACCATCTTTTCTTTGGTAATTCAATTCTGTTTCATAATTTTGTGGCTTTGCTACAATATTTTTTTTCTACTCATCTCCAATTGCTACCTTAAATTGCCATCCCTATCCAATTTACTCACCGTGAGCTACAATTGGAAAATTTGATTCAATATAACTTCCTTGAGATTTATTCTTTCTAATATTCCATCGTTAGGAAATGCTAATGGATTGATTTCTATTAAAATTGGAATTTCAGCTGCCACCTAGGTTGTCGAACAAATGAGAACCCGCCCTGGTATAATCATTGGTATAGCCTCCCGTTCCAATGATCTAATTAATTTTCCAATTTCGTGTGCCACTACCTTTGACCTAGCTAGCAGTGCCGTTAAACTCTGAATACATTGTTTGCACTGGAGAGGATATATTTTTTTTCATTATTGATGGTGTTTGACTCAATATATATGCAATCACAGAATGTACATAATTGGAGCAGAGCAAAGATACGAATTTTTATGTCTTTTGCTTGGCTCCTATCTCCACATAGATTCTAGTTGCTACAAAAGTTGTCCAATTAAACACCATGCCTTCAAGCATTCCTATTGCAATAAATAATAACCATTTGGACATATACGTGCTGTGTCAATTCAAGCCTAAACGCTTTTGAATGAAATGCATTTATACCATAAGCTTTGGTATAAGTGCCTCCACCATCTTCTAACTTTAATTTTTCTCAAATGACAACATTCTACCTTTGAAATAACTTCCTGTTCTAAAGTCACTGGACACTTCAACACCCACTACAAGTTCACTAATTGATAGATGTAGTTTTGTTTATAAGGTATTCTCATCGATCCCAATAATGCTCCCCTTTATTACACTTGAATCATCCTCTGGGTCATAATTTTTTATATACTCCACCACTATTTCCATATCAATTGGTGGCAAGTTATCTGACTCTTGTAAAAATGTATATAATTGTGTATTTTTAAAATCTCTTTGTCTTTTTAGAGACCAATAAATTTCCAACTTCATTAGTTCCATATTAGTGAGAACCACTAGAGACAATATCATGTAGTGATATGGCCATTAGGTGAAAGAAAAAAGAAATAATTATAATATATAGGAGCTCAAATAAAAATATTTGAATAAATTATTTAAGAATTATAGATAATAGAGAAGAAAGTAGAAAAAAATTAAAAGATTAATATTGCCTTTTTATAAGAGAAGCTTCTACTTACTTTGTATGGCCATAAATAAGGTAAAATAAAATATATTAGAAAAATAAATAATATAAGCATTGTTAGGAAAGAATTAAGGTGAGATTTTAGAAAATTTTATTTTAAGAATTATAGAGTTGATACCCGGAGAAGACCGGTTATGTGCCTAAGTTGGAATCAAACCCTGAGGTATAAAATTACATGCCTATGATGGATCAAGGGATCTTTTGCAGATTGAAGAATAGAATGAGAGACCAAACTTGAGAAGGTGGATTTTAGTATTAATTTTGAATAATTTGAAGAAGAAGTGGCTTTATAAGAGCTTTGCAAAGTCAAAGTTGTATCGAGTAACTTTGGATCTTGTGAAGTAAAGAGGGATTTATAACTTTGAGCTTTTCAAGAGTTTGATTTTAGATCTATAAGTCAAATTTTGATGGTTTGTGACTAGAGTTGTAGTTAATATATATTGTAAGTTTGAATTAGATCAAATTGTTCTATTGAGAGTTATTAGAGTTCAAGTGCACTAAGATCTTGGAAGTTGAGGTTTAAAGGTCAGTGAGATTTTGCTAGATATTTAGCAATTTGTTAATTGGATTGAGGTGAGAGTTTTTATATAAATAATAGAAAAGATTTCCTATTTATATATGTATTTTGAGAGTGATTAAATAATACAAATAGAAGTCATTTGTGCTAGATATTTGATATTAGGATTGGAGAAGTAGAGCAGCCAACACCTGAGTATAAGTTTGATCATAACTTTTGTTAAGTAACTTAAATCTCTTTCAAATTTCTTCTGTGAATTGTCAATTTGATTCTTAAAAGGTGAATGAAATTTGGACTAAGATCAATAATTAAATCATTAGGCATTGTAGTTTAAATCTACTATAGGATTTATTAGGATTTAGATAGGATTTGTTAGAATTTAGTTAAGATTTGGTTAAGGTTGTTAGGATTTATTAGGATTGATTAGGATTTGATTAGAATTTGATTAGAATTTAATTAAGATTTAATTAGAATTTAATTAAGATTTAATCAAGATTTGATTAAAATTTAATTATAATTTGATTAAGATTTATTAAGATTTGATCAAAATATTTAGGATTTGAGCAAGGTTTAATTAGATTTTGATTAAGATTTGATTAGGGTGTTAAATATTTGACCAAGGTTTCATTGGGATTTGACTAGGATTTTAAAGATTTCACCAAGGTTTGATTGGGATTTAATTAAGATTTGACTAGGATTTGATTAGGATTTATTTAGGATTTTTTAAGGATTTGACTAAGATTTGATGAAGATATTTAGGATTTGATTGAGATGTTTAGGATTTGACCAAGAATTGATTAAGATTTGGTTAGGATTTAATTAGGATTTGACTATGATTTGACCAGATTATTTTAGATTTAACTGAGATATTTAGAATTTGAACAAGATTTGAATAGGATTTAGTTAGAATTTGACTATGGTTTGACCAAGTTATTTAGAGTTTGATCGAGATGTTTAGGATTTGATCATGATTTGACTAGGATTTAATTAAGATTTAATTAGGATTTGACCAGAATTTGATTAAGATTTGGCGAGGGTGTTTAGAATTTGACTAGGATTTGACTAAGATTTGACTAGGATTTGTTAGGATTTGAATAGGATTTTATTAAGATTTAGTTAGAATTTGACCAGGATTTGTTAGGATTTATTTAAGATTTGATTAGAATTTGACTAAGATTTGACTATGATATTTAGGAATTGATCAAAATTTGATTAGGATTTTGTTAGGATTTGATTAGATTTTGACCAAGGTATTTAGGATTTGATCAAGATTTAGTTAGGATTTGATCAAGGTTTGTTAGAGCTTGTTTAGGATTTGTTCAGGGTTTGACCAAGATTTGACTAGATTTCTTTAGGATTTTTGGTATATTTTTCTATAATTAATTAAAAAATCTAATTAAACTTTTAATAATTAAAACATACTTGTTAGTCTTAATAAAAAGTTTATATAATTTTATTAGAGGTATTAAGACCTATTATTGTTATTTCTTTTTTATCTTCTATAGCCAAGTGTCCATTGTATTCTCAAGGAAGACTTTACAATAAACATCATATTTGGTGAATCCGATGTGAAAAGCTTGAGGTCAAAGGTAATTAGATTTTTGATCTATTTGAATTATGGTGAAAGAAGGTGTCAAGGACATGAATTAAAATAAATATATAAGTTAATAAAAAATTATGTTAAAAAAAAATAACAAGATAGAAATAAAGAAGTATATATATTCAAGAAGAAATTAGAATGGCTATTGCCAAAGATTAGGAAATACATGAGATTCTTTAACTAGACTACAAGCAAGAAAGGAATTGACAAGAGTGAAGAAGGCTTTACTCTTGTCTCTATAAATACTATCTATCTAAGAGTTTTGTGGCGGCATTGTATAAGACCTCCTACACGTGTCTAATTTGTAAGACACGTGTCAAACTTGTAAAACAAGTTTCTCACATATGCGCCATATACTTAGCTTGTTCTACAAGCTAGCAATATGTGCAACACGTGGCTAACTTGTTGACTAAATTTTTAACCTATCAATCACATATAGACATGTATAAAGATAATTCTGTGTCTATAAAGCTTCTAAGAAGGTTTTCTATAAGATATTATCCAATTAATTTATTTTACCTGCTTCTATCTATCTATATTAATTAAATAATTACTGGAATAAATCTTATATTTGTGACATTATCTTCTCTTTTAGGGACGAGTTCTACAAGGAATAGTGATTACATATTAAGGAAGTCCAAAATACGTCAAATTTTGTTTGCCACGATCTCTAATCTTTGTTCCCTTTGAAGGTAATTGATAGGTCCTTTTAGCCATTGATAGTATCTTATACTAAGGCAAGATGACCACCCTATTATTTGATTATTATTATGGCCTTTATAACTTCTTTCAAAGAAAATATTTGAAACACCATCAGGAGTAGTTCCTACCTTTAAAAGTATCACCAAATATTGAGAGTCTCTTTCAAGGTTATAATATCAAACATGTTGTATTTTGCCATCTATCTAATGAAGGACATATTATTCTTGAGGGTCTTCATCTCTATTCCATCGTCTTGAAGGTTGTGATAGTTGTAATGTCTTGTTTGATAAATCACTAAACAATGGCTCTTGAGTTGAATTTGCTCGTTGTTGATCCTTCATTTCTTTAGCGCAAATAAAATCCAAGGAAAATAATAAACAATGATATAAGATAGAATGAAATTTCTATAGAATCTACTTTGCTTTATAGCAAAGATTTTTTTGAATCTTTATCTTGATTTTGACGGATGTCATTGATAAAATGCATTGACTATTACTGATGCATTTGCTAGATTCCTGGATGGCTCCCATGTGTGTTCACTAATATCATACCTATGCCAATGCATAAGATATTCTAGTCAATTTTGGTGCCGCCTTGAATCTAAAATCTCTTCTACCTCAAATTCTTCATTGTTGTCTATTTCTATAAGAGGCAATGGTATTTATCTTCTTTTTTGTATATCCATTGTCTTGTATGGCTCAAGTAGTGACATGTAGAATACAAGATGGATCTTCATAGATTTTGGTAGGCATAATCAATAAGCAGCTAGATTGATTTGTTCACAAATCGAAAAAGGTCCAAACCTATGATAATCCAGCTTGTTGCAAAGACGGATAGTCTTGATATTATGACAAAGTAATCATATCTTATCGCCCATGTGGAATCGAGGTTGTTCTTTGTGATAGATATTTACATTGATTTTTTGTTGTTCTTGAGCTTTCTTTAATTGTACTTTTATTGTTGTATGTAGCTCTAACAACCGATTTGCCAAATCTTTTGCCTCAAGATTATCAGCTTTTGAAAAAAAAAAAGTATCAAGTTATAGATGATAACCATAATTTGCAAAGAATGGAGTTTATTGAATAGAAGAATGTATCAAATTATTATAAGCAAACTCTGCCAATGGCAAAAGAATTATCTAATCATCTTAATAGTAGTTGATAATTTTATTTCCATCTTTAATATTTTAAAGAGAGTCCTCTAAAATCTTGATATAAATTGTGTTCTTTTATCTAATATAATATCCCTTAGTAATCCATGATAGCGATAGATATTATTAAGAAAGAGTTTAGTTGTTTTTTTATCTATAATAGATTTTATACATAGTACAAAATGTGCCATCTTGATAAAATAATCTACAATTACAAATATAGAGTCATATAAACTTGACTTTGGAAGATCTATGATAAAATCCATAGAAACAAAGAACCAAGGTTGTTCTAGTATAGGTAATGGTTGGAGAAGTCTATAAGGTTGGTGACAAGGAGTTTTTGATCTTGAACAAATGTCACACGACTATACAAACTCTTTAACAGTCTTCTATATTTGAGGCCACCAAAAATCTCTTGATATTAGTTTCAAAGTCTTATTATATCCAAAATGTCTTGCCGCAAGAAGGTTGTGATGAGCTTTTAGAACACGTAGTTGTACTGTGCCTTTTGGAGTATATATGCGGCTTTTGAAATAGAATAGATCATTCTTGAACTCAAACTTGGAAGAATCATAAGATTTAGATGAATTATTCTTTATTTCATGATAAGAGGATCTGAAGACATACTTGACTAGATTTGCTTGACAAAAATTGAATCTACAATCAATATTGATTTTATTACTCGAAGATGAGAATGCTCTAGCTTCAAGAGGATTGTTCTTTATTGATCAAAAGTCGAATCTCCCTCTTTTTATACAAGATAAAAACGTCTAGAAAGGACATTGGATAGACCTTGTTGTTTTTTTAGCCAATAGATGATAATAAATTCAAATCTTCACAAAGGCATGCTTCAACGAGCTTGACGATGATTTAATACACCTATTGACATGAAATACTTGAGGTTCTTATGAACCATATATAAGGTGACTGGACTAGAAGTGTCTTTTAGATAGTAGCTCCATTCTTGAAAAGAATCCACATTTGCAAGAAGTTCTTTATCATGGATTTTGTAGTTGATTTCTATTGCTAAAAAGTTTTTAGAATGAAAAGTTACTGGGTGGAGTTTGTCATATGCTACCATTTGTGACAATACTACCCTCAAAGCAAAGTTTGATATGTCTATTTCTATAAAAAATACCTTAAATAAGTTGACTTGATACAGGATTGGTGTAGAAGTAAAAGTTGTCTTTAAAGCCTCAAATGATGCTTCTATTTCTTTATTCCACTTCAGTTTGTCCTTACAAGTTAAGCGTGTAAGTGGAGTTGCAACTTGCTAAAAATTCTTGATAAGGATTTAATACTAATTGACAAATCTCAAAAAATATTACACATCTCATACTATTTTTAGAATCTTCCAATCCATGATTGTCTAGACTTTTTTCAAATCTATTTTGAGATCATCATTTGAAATATTGTATCCTAAGATGTCAACTTGAGTAGTGTGAAATACACACTTTTTCATCTTGGGATATAACCTAGCATCTCTAAATTTTTGTAATACACAACAAACATGAAGTTTATGTTCTTTTGTATTCTTAGAGTAGATCAAAATATCATTTAAATAACAAACAATGAAATTATCAAGAAATTCACAAAATATGTCATTCATAAGATGTTGAAAAGCAGCTAGTGCATTTGTAAGTCCGAAAGCCATGACATTATATTCAAAATGTCTATACCTTGTTTAAAATGTAATCTTTCATTCATCACCTTCTTTCATGCGCATTAAGTTATATGCTCTTTTTAGATCTATTTTTATATAGATCTTAGCTTGATTCAGTTGATCAAGAAGTCTAGATATTAGAGGCAGAGGATATCTATTCTTGATGGTAATCTTGTTGAGTCCTCAATAATCTATACACATTTGTAGTGACCCATCTTTTTTCTTTATAAACAAGATAGGAGCTCTTGTTAGAGATTTTGAATGGCATATGAAATTCTTGGCCAAGTTCTCATCAATGTATTTCTTTAGTTCAGCTAATTTATTCTGGGATAGACTGTAGAATGGTCTAAATGGAGGTTGAATTCTATATTTGAGATGAATTGAGCAATCATATGGACGATACTTTGAAAGAATGTCTACATTCTTCTTCTCAAAGATATCTTGATAATCTTAACATTGGCTTGGAATGCCACTTGAAGTTCTTCCACCATTAAAAATAGTTGTAGCACAAATAACAAATGATCCTTCTTTTGCTTCATTCATAAAAGCTTTTGCACCTATAAGTACGGATTTTACTATATTAGGCTTATGGATTGTTACTTGATTTACAAGACTCTTATTAATGCTTTGAAAAAACTTAAGTTTACTAAAAATCTAATCTATTTGAAGATTATACTTTTCTAGCCATGATAAATCTAAAATGATTTGATAAAAGAGAGATTTAATTATAATAAAGATTACACAACTATTATGACCATCTATTATTATATTTATAGGAAGGATTTTGTGACTAATATCTCTAAAAGATAACGGGGACCATCTATGACTTCTACATATACGGGTTTAGTTTTTTGTATTGAAGGTATTCTATGGCTTTTAACAAATTCTTTATCTAAAAAACATGCTGAGGCTCTTGAATCTAATAAGGCAGAGGCTTTGTAATTTTTAGGTCCCAAATAGACATCTATTATAAAACAAGAAGAGGATTTTAAGGAGAAGATAGGACCTTTACTAGGAGTTGTACAAGATTCAACATGCACGGTGTCATGTGGCATGAACTTCTATTTGGGAATATACTAAGTACCTGGTTGTAGAGGATTAACTTGAAATTTATTAGCTAAACTCCAATAAGTGATTTGTCTTTAATAAAAAGGACAAATAATACAAAAATATTATAAAAGAAAAGATATATTGATAAATCTTTTTGTATTTAAATAGATTTGTACAAAAAGGATTCAAATCTCTATCAAAAACCTTTGAAAATTTTATTCATCTACAAGGACTTATTTCTTCTTAATCTTTAGAGTCCAATAATTCTTGATCCAACCATTCAATTTCTATATAGTTTTTTTCAAAGTGTAGATGATTCTTTTAGATTTTACCACAAAAAAGAATCAATTATAAATTTATTCATGATCATCCGATATTGCAAAATTCCTAGTAGGTGCTTAAAATCCTAGCTCAGAGAAATCCTAAATATTAATACCACAAAATTTTTGCACATAGTCTTGTGACATAAACATATACACTCTTAAAAATTTTGAGCCAAAATTCTATCAAATTGTCTAAGATATAGCTCAAAATATAACCACTAGGTAAGCGAGGTCACTTACTGCCCTTAGCTTATAAGCACCGACTTCAACTTCCAATATCTCCTTTACTTTAGCTTAGATTTCATCAAGCTATCCAAAAAAAGTATAGCCAATAAAGTGTTCTTTCTAATCTCAATTGCTAATCTTTTGTTGCTCTTTGTACGTGCAAATAATGTCCAAAAGAGTGATAGTAGATACAATTTTGACACCTTAACTTTCAATGCCTATATCTCTTTCATAAAAAATCCAAATCATACAAGATTTGTACCAAAACCATATCTAAAAATCCAAACTTGCTGACCTTAGCCTCTAATATTCGACTCCTCTCCAAAAACAAACCCTAATCCCTAATAAACCCTCAAGCAGCCTCTTTGAAGCCCATTGGATATGATTTTTGGCCAATAGAAATTGGCATGATTTCTATCATCCATTTCCATTCATCTATATAGATAACCTAACTACTCCTTTTCATTCTAAAAATTCCTTTCTAATCCTTTTTTTTATAAGATTTATATAATATGTGTTCTAAATATCAAATAAAAGAAATAAATAAGATCTTAAGGATCACCAATGTTTAACAAGGATGACTTAAGATATACAAGAGTTATTATCAATACAAATCACTCTCAAAATTACTATCAAAAAAAAAATAAGATTATATAAACTTCATTAATAGTCCTACTAAATAGATTCCTTCTAAATTAATAACCTAATCACATCTTATAATTAATAAAACCCATTATTATAGCTTTTTTAGCTGTATAATAAATTATACATTAAATATATATATAAAATTTTATCACATGGTAGCCAAATTACAACACAACACTAATTTCTATTGCAGTTAGACAAATTTGTTTTCTAACATATTATCTTCTTTGATAGCTGTTGTTGTGAAGGAAAGCGCCTTCTTTAAGAAATTGTTGGAATCTTGGCTACCTATTAAGTGAAGGAAAAGAGGACTCATGATATATCTCTATTTATATCTTGAATGGATTTCTTCAAAATACTCTGTTTATCAATCTCTTTATTTTCTTCAAAAATTCTTTGTACAAAATTTCTTTGATTCTCCTAAGATTTCCTTCAAAGATTCTTTATAGACTCCTTTCAAATTTCCAATTCAAAATTCTTTTTTGATCCTAAAATTTCTTTGCAGATTCTTTGTAAATTTCTAATTCAAAATTCTCTTTTAACATTGAAATTCCCTTGTAGATTCTTTATAAATTCTCAATTTACACTCCTTATAAATTTCTAATTCAAAACTTCCTTTTGACCCTGAAATTTCTTTGCACATTCTCTATAAATTTCCAATTCAAAACTCCCTTTGTACTTTAAGATTTCCTTGTAGATTTCCTCAAGGATTCCTTGGTAGTAAAATAAACCCATTCAAGATCCAAACAAAAGATGCGAGAGGAAAATGGTTTATTTTCAATCCTAAAAGGAATTAAATAGGCAGCTTAGCCAATACTCGGTTAATACTCAGTGTATGCTAATACTTGCTTGATACTTGCTTGATATCCGATTGATATCCGGATCTCAAGTATTCCATAATCCTAAGACTTTTTGATTGATATACTAAAATCTTAAGATTTCCTATTTGATATTCTAGAATTCTTAGATTCTCTGTTTGATATCCTAAAATTCTGAGAATTCTTGTTTAATACCTTAGAATCCTAAGATTTTCTATTTATATTATAATTTTGAAACCAATTCTAATTTATCCTTGTTCACACTATAGTTTTAGAATTAATTCTAATTTATTCCTATTCACACTATAATTTTAGAATTAATTCTAAACTAATCCTATTTTTACTATGATTTTGGAACTAATTCTAATTAATCTTTATTCATACTACAATTTTAGAATATATTTATTTGATTTTGATGCACTTACCACAAGTGCATCACGACATCCATCCTTTCTAAATTGCGTATCCTCTGATATGCGCCACTCTATTCCTCTTCATTCTCATATGCTTCTGATTCTTCTTCTTTCTCTATCTTTCTCTAGTAGCAGTTTTCGATCTAATTTTTGAGCTTCTAACTCTTAGATATCTTTAGTATAAATTTATCCATCTCTTTTCTTAAATAGTTTAACCCATTTTCTAGCAATTTTAGATCTCAATGGTATCCCATCTAATTCTCTCAAAGAATAGATTACATTATCAAATATGGTCCAAACCATCTTCTAAAAAACTTTCTTAAGGCACTATATTGATAATCTAATATATTATCAAATACAAATATCCAACTACAAGTTTGAATAGAATTTGATCTTAACTTGTGTGTTTTGTCAAACCTGATCTTATTTTGTAACCTTACATCATTCAATTTTTCAATAGCCCTTTGGTGATCCTAAGGTAACCTTTCCAATTGCCTGAATCAAAGCTCTAATAACCTTTCCCTATCAATATTATCTTTCTAAGCCAAGAACATCTAACTAGGCTTACTTTCTTCAATTGGCATCATAGGTTTCTATTCCATCATCAATTCTATTTGCATATAGCTCATAACAGAACCATATGTAGTCTTATGTGCCTATAAGGCAAACAACAATAATTTAAGCTAAAGTTTAGTTTTATCTCTATATGCTTTAACCAAAGCTTGAATAATTAGAAGATGTCTTCTCTCAATTTTTCCATTAGCTTCTTGATTGTATGTTGTAGTTAGCTTCAATTAGACTCCATATCTTTTAAAGAATTTATGAGGTCCTGTTGCATCTAATTCATCCCTCTCTGTCCTCATTCTTCCAATATTTGATAACGGTATCGTAATACGTGAAGTCTTGCTTGAGAATGCTCCGGGCACCTGGCTGTGGAAGATAAAAAGGAAATACGCCACAACAAAATCCTAACAATTCTAATAGAATCTTAAATAACTTCTATTAAATCTTAACAATATTCTTCAGCTTGATTCAATCTTAAAGAAATTATAAAAGAAGAATAAATGAGTCATATAATAATCATAATAGAAAATAATATATAAAATACTAAATTTAGAAAATACTAAAAATAAAATCTTAAAATCCTAAATCATATCTTATTCAAACCCTAGTCAAATAAGTCAAACCCCTAGTCAAACCCTAAGTCAAACCCTAGTCAAACCCTAAGTCAAACCCTAGTCAAACCCTAGTCAAATCCTAAGTCAAACCCTGATCAAACCCTAATCCTAATGAAATCCTAACTCAAACCCTGGTCAAACCCTAGTCAAATCCTAATCAAACCCTAAGTCAAACCCTTGATCAAACCCTAGTCAAATCCTAAGTCAAATCCCGGTCAAACCCTAGTCAAATCCTAAGTCAAACCCTGATCAAACCCTAATCCTAATGAAACCCTAATTCAAACCCTAAATCCAAATTCTAATGAAATCCTAATCCTAATGAAATCCTAATTAAATCCTAAATCCAAATCCTAATCAAATCCTAGTAAAATCTTAAACCCTAAATCCTAGCCAAGCCCTAAGCAATTTCTAAGGTAGTTTTAGAACCACAATAACTACCAAACAAACCGTTGATCTTGATTAAAATTTTTCATACACCTTAACAATAAAGTTAACAACACACACACCAAGTTTGAAGAAGATCCAACTTACCAAGAAGAAAAAAAACTTACAAATTTGCTCGGGTAATAGCCGGCCTCCTTCTCCAATCTTCACGTCAATATTCTAGTGCCTAAACCTCCTATTTGCACCGTTCAATTGCTTCCAAATTTCACATGTATGTAGGAAATTAAGTCTTCTACACACACACATAAATTTCACCCCAATCCAATTGATAGATTGCTCAAAATCTGCGAAACCCTAACTAACCTTTAAAACCCAATTCCAGAGACCCCAACCCACATAAACTTCAATAACCTTTGATTGAACCGTTAGATCAATCTCAAATTCACAGCACCTTACAAGCACAACTGTATGCACAAACCCACAAAATTTCACTTGATGATCTGTAACCAAACTTACAAAATCCTCAAAAACATAAACCCCAATATACTTCACAAACTCTAAAGTCTCCCAAAACAACTCTGACTTTGCAAAGCTCTTACAAACTCAACTTGTATCCAAATCATTCAAAACCAAAACACATACAGACTTCTTTAAGTCTGTCTTCTAATCCCATTCTCCGATTTGCAAAAAAAGACCCCGGATACGCTGTAGGCCTGCGGTTTTGTGCCTTGGGGTCTGGTTTCGACCCAAGTTCTTAACCGGCCCTCTCCGGGTATCAACTCTTGTAATTTTGAGGTAAATTTCTCTAAAACCTACTCTTAACTCCTTATTAAACATACCTATATCAATTATTTTTCTAATCTACCTTGCTTTACCATATTTATGGCTATACAAAGTAAGTAGAATTCCCTTTTATAAAAGGCAGCATTAGCACCTTTTAATTTTTACTACCTCCTTGTCTATTATCTATTTTTCTAAGATAATTTTCTCTAATATTTTCATTTGAGCTCTTCTATAATATAATCACTCCTTCCCTCTTTCACCTAGTAGTCGTATTACTACACGACAATGGCACACTCTATCTTCCAAAATAAACCTACAAACTAATTTTGTGGATTTACTTCTTAAAGTTCTTTCCTCTATATAATTTGACAATTCTGCACGTGTCAAAACTAAACACTTCATACCACATATGCTAGTTGGCATAACAGCTAAGTCTAACATCTATTGAAAGTGTATACTAGATCAACAAGTAGGGCATAAACCATCTCTCTATCTAATCTTTGATTGTAATTGATACTCTATACATGAATTTATAAATTCTTTCATATCTTTGTACATATTTTTCTACCTATACTTTTTTAAAACTTTGGTGAAGATAGTCCATATTCTCTTGTGTCCAGTCTATAATATATGATGAAACTTTCTTAAAACTTGATACTTAGAGTCAACATCATCAAAAATCCTCAAAAGAATTCTATCTATTCTTTGGGATCTCTTCCACAAAAGTCTTTCTTTCAAAATATATCCAGAAGCTTGGTGTCTAATGTCTTTAAAATATTTTTCAGTCCAACCTTCTTCCTTCTTTAAAGTACCCAAGTATAAATCAATGTTCTGTAATTTGTCTTCATACAAATCTATATTGAAAGGTAAGATTTCACCAATAGAAGTTTTTATTTCCATTATGCTTATATAATCCATTTTGATCCTTTCATCCTTGTTGTAAGCAAACATTTCTTTTTCATAACAATATCTTACTCAAGACAATATATCTGCAATGTAGTTCTTCTTTCCAGAAATAAGTACTAAGGTAGAATTGATAGATTTGATATATACTATCCATCTCAACATAGCAATATCAGGAATCAAACAATTTTAAAGCATATCTAGTACAGGTAACCAATCTGTTTTAAGAACTACATCTACTCCAATTAAATAATTTTTTTCTGTCTTTGATGTAATTAAAGCACCTCAGAGTTCTCATTTAACTTGAAGATAAGCTCTTTGTCTCTCAATAAGAACTCAAGCTCCAAATTTGATAGCAAATTTAATATCCTCATTGTCATTTTGTCCAACAGCCCATCCATTGGCTATCAGGCCTGTATCCACAATCACAATTAGTCGTCTCCTGTATTTGGACATATTTGGATATTTTATTTGCATATCCAAACTATCTTCTAGAAAATGGAAGATGGTGACTTTGTAAGCTGGTTGTATATCCTAAATAAACCTTAGTACTCCAAACTTCTTAGGTATGATAAACCAATGGTTGGAATAATGAGTAAGACAAGGTTCAAGGATTTCCATTCTCACCTTTTCTTGCAGTAAATCTACCAACTTTGGAAGTAAAGCTCTTGATACAAGAATCGGCTTCAAATCCCATGGTACATGAAGCATGGTAAAAATAACCATTGATCCAACTATGCTTGGATCAATACAACCAATTTCTTCTGGTACAAGAACAAAAGCCTTACGATGTTTAGATATCATCTCCAAAAAAATTATCCTTTTTTCTTTGATCAGGAATTCATTTTCTCCAATCTTCAACTTATCCAATGATTTTGAAATAAACTTATGACCAATCTTCCATGGTTTCCTAAGACTTGGTTCTTTTATTACTTTCTCAATATGTTTTAAAGTATCAAGAGGTAATTGAACAGTAATCGATTTTACCTTCTTAGCCACCATCTTATATTTGGTATTAATCCTTATTTCTTGTTCAATTATACAATCTTTAATCAACTTCAACTTGGAAGTAGATTCCCTAATTACTTCATACAATTTCTTTGAATGTAAATCCATAAATATTCCTTCATATTTATCTAAACCTTCTCCAGATGTTAAGTCTTCTAAGCTCTTTAAAACACTGTTCAAATCTTCTTCTAAACCTTCTTCATCAATCATCCCAAAAATAAATTCATCACTTGAAACCAAATCCATATTTTTTAGTTTTTCTTATTTTTCTTCATACATCTTCAATATTTACAATTCAAATTTTCAACTCTTGAAAACTTTAAAATTCTAAATTTTGTATAATCCAAAAATCTATTTTCAAACCTATCTACATTAGAAAGTATAAAACTAGAGGTCTTATCTACATCCTTAGACTCTCCATCCTCAAAGATATTCCTCAAAAGCCCAAAAAATCATCACCAATTTTCAAAGAAGTTTCTTCTAACTATTCCTTGTTCCTTTCACTATTGGTCATTACAGTCAAAAATTATACTGACCTCTTTCTATCACAATTCTTGATTCTTGCATAATGTGAACCATCATCCAGCACCTTAGTCTCCATCCTTGTAATTGTAATGTATGGTTGTCTCAGAATCATAGGATAGGCAGCAAATTCTTGTACAAAGAAGTTTTACTCCACCTCCACATCTCCAATTCTTATTCTTACTGCTGGACATGCTCCATATAATTCATCTCTCTCATTATTTGCAGCCTTTATTATCCATCCATGGTTGGTGTCAATAGGCCACATTTCCTTTTCATAAATGCTTTTAGACATTATGTTGATCTCAGATCCATAATCAACTAATGTTAGATAGGTTTTCTTACAATCTTCAATCTTCAGTTTGGCTTTTGTAGTAGTCCTAGCTCAATATGTACAAAAAAATGTAGGCTTCTTTTCAACTTCTGTCTTTTTATATTTACAAATTGAGGCCTTTATATTATTTACATTCTTTACCCTTGGCCTTCTCTACTCCACATTTAATTACTTTAACCTCTTTTATATTTATTTTATTGGTGGAAGTATCAAGGATATCAAATCTTTTTTTCTTGCTAAATTCCTCCTCATTTCCAAATACATTCATATCATTAATACAAGAATTTTTATGCCCTTGAATTTCTATAACTTTTTCTTTATTATTACAAGACAAGGTAAATACTTGTATCTCTTTTTTTTCTTCTATATCTTTTGCATCCGCCAAAGCCTTCATCATCATTGTTTTAGATGTCATTTGCCTCTTCCTCTTAATGACATTAATGATGAGCTCATGAAATTCCTTCTTGGCTATACCAAGAACCTTTCTTAAAGAAAATTTAATTTTAGCATCTAAAATCCTCTCTTCAAGAATACCTTTCATATTAACAGAAAATTCAATATCCAACTTTAATTTAAATATCAAATTTTTAATCTTATCTTTTCTTGAATCTTTTTTCTTATTTTCTTTCTCCCATTTTTCTTTAGGTAATGCGATGTTCTTACTTGGATAGGAAAAAGAAGGCCCTGATTCTATTAGAATGGTGGTTTGCTTTTCTTGAATTTTATCCATCAGCCTTTGGTTCTACTTCTTGCTATTAGACTCCTCTAGTTTCTTTTTTTTTGCAACCCTACTCTTTTTAACCTCAACCATAGCCTCTTAGATCTCATCATTTTCTTCATGAATTTCTAGATAAGCTTTAATACTTGTAACATCGATCAGATCACTCCATCCAATTTTCTCTCTAATAACATGTGCATCCCTAAGCATAATCTCCTTGCTGGAAATTGTGGAAATCCCTATATTTTCCATTTCCACAATAATGGGATATATACTTGCTTCTTTAATCATAGATGCACCACTAGAACTTTCAATGTAGTCTTGCACAAGTTTCTTCATTCCACCCTTGCCAAAATTTAATTCAATAGGTTTTGCAGTTGTAGTGAGTCTTACCTTGCCTTCTTTGAAGAAGATCACTCCTTTCTTCAAATCCTCTTCATAGGCTGAGCAATTCTTCTTGTCATAATCTTCACTGTCATAATACATATACCTCTTCACCTATTTTTTGGTTTCTATTGGAAATTTAGGAGAATTCACTCTTTCTTTTTTTTCCAATTCATTGAATTTGACTCTTAATTCCCTCATATCTTTGATAAGTTCTTGAAGAATTTCATCAAAAATGCCTTCTTTTAGAACTAATATTGGATCAATAGAAATTATTGGAGCTACTGGATTGAGAATAGGAGCCATTCTTGACTCCACAATTACACTTTCTTTAGCCTTTATTCTCTGCTGTTTCATGATTGTCGCCACAGCTTCCTTAACTTGTTTCTAATTATTAGTAAGGCCTCCCTTGCTACTTCTATTAACTAGAAGTAGAAACAACTTATCTTATTAATCTCCAATAACTGCTTGTAGAAAAAACTCCACCTTGTCATCAAGCAATTGCCTATCTGCTATAGAAAGCTGAAAAAATTTCCTTTCAAATTTTCCAAGCAATTCTTTAAGATTCATTTGCTTCCAAGATTGTCATTCTATCCATTCAAAGAATTTTCTCTTAGTCACCTTTCATGAATCCTCTTCAAAAAACTCTTCCCTTAAAATTTCTTTGTACTCATCCCAAGAGTTTATATCATCTTTATATAAATCTTTGACTCTTTTTTTTGACTATAAGAATGCAAGTAAGTTTAAAATTCAAATTCATCCTTCTGTAGGGAATTTAATATATTTCCATTTCACCCACATAGATTTTGAGATACCTAGATATGTTTCTTTCTTCAAATCTCCCTACTTAATTGATGACAGACTGTAGAGCTTTAGAAGCATTTTTCTCTTTCATTTACACGTATTGCATCCTCAATTGCTCTTGTGATTGCTTTTCCATATATTTAAAAAATGCCTTCAATATCTCCTTGGCATTTCCAGATCTTCTTCTTTCCTCCATTACGCTAATACTTAATAGCCTTGAAAAAGCTCTTAGTGGAAGCACCAAAAGTTTTTGTGAAGGAGAGAGCCCTCTTCAAAAAATCGTTGGGATCTTGGCTACCTATTAAGTGAAGAAAAAGAATATTGTTGATATCTCAATTTATATCCTTGTGATTTCTTTCAGACATGTATAAAGGTGATTTCGTATCTATAAAGCTTTTAAAAAGATTCTCTATAAGATATTATCTGATTAATTTACTTTATTCACTTCTATCTATATTAATTAGATAATTATTGAAATAAATATTATGTCTATGACAGAAGGCAAGAAAATGGAAGGAAGAACTATGGGTGGTATTTCAAGTAGAGCTACAAGCGGAAGTATTAGTGGAGGACAAGATATGTATTTTGATTCTAACTCTACAAGCATGTTTGAAGCATTTGCTTTATTCATATAACAACAACAGGTTAAAGATCACAAAGAAGGTGTTGCAAATAAAGCATTATAGGCGGTTGTAGACAAATTTGATCAATTTGAAGGGAAGGATATCACAAGATATTTAAGATATTATGTGAAAGAAATAGAATTGAAGCATATTTTTGAGAAGGAGATGGTTCAATTATTTGAATTGGCTACTACACCAGAAATAAGAAATCATGTGAAGTCCATTATAGGACATACCGGAGGTTCATGGAAGAATTTTTTCACAACCATTGAGGGATGAATATTTTTTAGAAGACAATGATTGGATTACAAAGAAATTGTTTTTGAATGGATTGAAAGGCCTAAGAAGGATTTTCAAGCAATAAAATTATTAAGAGAATTTGAAAGATAATATTCTCATTTATCAAAGAAATAGAGGCAATTGTTGGATCCAAATAAAGTAGAATTTTTTTTCAAGCAGTTGATGGAAAGTTACAAGAAAAATTAGAAATATTGCTTGAAGATAAAGAAGAGGAAGAAGGATTGACATCAAATTGAAAAGAAGTGGAAGAAGCAATAGGATTGCTTGTAAAAAGAAAAAAGAAAAAAGATAGGATGGATATTCAAAAACCATTGCAAGCATCTAAGATAAAATTGCCTACCAACCTTCAATATCTATATCAAAGAAAGAAGAAATGAATATGGATGAGATCATATGTAAGATAAAAGATTTACAAATAAAATTTGTAAAATTTGAAGAGAAGGATCAATTATCAAGGATATCAATAAAATAAAATTCAGGGCCAATAGAAAGTATAGTGCATAGGTGCATGAGGTGTGATACCATGGAATATTAAAGAAGGGAGTGTGAAGATTTTACAAAGGCACCACCAATAGAGTTGTTTTTTTTTTAAGATGATATGATACACTTGAAAGAAAGTAAAGAAAAATTAGAAACAAATTTTGGTAAAGGAGGAATGAAGGTATTTACGAGAGATACTTTTAAAGTACATATAGTCTCAAGTAAAGAAGCATCAACATATTGGGTGGAAGCAAATTAAGCCAAATATTTAAGTATAAATCTTGAACTTCTAAAAGAATCTTATTCATTGTAGACAAGTGTAATGAATTATATTGAAAAAGAAAAATTTATTGTAAATAATTTAAAATATGTTAGTAAATAATATTCAGCAAATTATTGCATAGAATGATCTAATAGATGGATTATCAGTACATGCTTATATTGCAAGGAGTCAACATGAAGCACTAATAGAAGAAAAATGAAAAAGAGATGAAAATAATGAAGGGCCATCAAAAAGAACCACAAGAAAAGATAAAACAAGACAACAAAAAAATCCTATGCATAAGGATTTGTTTAAGATTTGATTAGGATTTAATTAAGATTTGACCACGATTTGATTAGGATTTGATTAGGATTTGACTAAGATTTGGTTAGGATTTAATTAGGATTTGATTAAAATTTGGTTAGAATTTGATTAAAGTATTTAGAATTAGGATTTGATTAGGATTAAGTTAAGATTTTAATAGGATTTTTTAAGATTTAATTAAGATTTGTTAAGATTTATTTAATATTTTTTAAGATTTATTTAAGATTTATTTAGGATTTGACGAGAATTTGAGTAGGATGTTTAGGATTTGACTAAGATTTGACTAAGATTTGTTAAAATTTATTTAAGATTTGACAAAGATTTTATTAGGATTTATTTAAGATTTGACTAAGGTTTGACTAGGATTTGTTAGAATTTATTTAAGATTTGATTAGGATTTAATTAGGATTTTCTTGCTTCTAGTCTAATTCAAAAGTCTCATGTATTTTCTAGTCTTTGGCAATAGCCATTCCAGTTTGTTCTTGAATATACATACTTCTTTATTTCTATCTTGTTATTTTTCTTTGACATAGTTTTTTACTAACTTATGTATTTGTTTTAGTTTGTGTCCTTGACAGATAAAAAAGAGTAAAGTTATAATATCAAAGCTTTGTCTCTTTTTGATTAAGAGTAGATTACCCCTTTTTCTTAATAAAACATAAGCATATTAGAAGTTGTGGATTATCCACTTCTGAACTGATATTGTTTCTGAAACTTTTTTCTTTAATCTTGAATGTTTATTTTATAGTGAAAATAGACATATTTTTTCTTTTTTATTTTGATATTATGGCAGAGCTTATTGAAATGAAGAATATAGTGGTACAAATGTAAGAGCAAATGAGAGAATTAATGCTCGCAATGCATTAATTCAATGCACCACTACAAGGAGCAACAATATTAGCAGGAAGTGAAGATATAGAGATGATTTGAGCTGCTTCAAGCCATATCATTTCACCTACAATTGAACACCATTCAAGCATCAAAGAACCAAAAATTAGTTTGCCGGAGAAATTTGATGGCACCAAATTTAAAATTTTGAAGATTCATCAATAAAATACAACTAGTGATTGAACTTTAAGCTCAAAGTTATTCAATCCAAGGGTCACAAGTCAGGTTTATTAGAACACTACTGTTAGGTTCTGCTTTATCATGGTTTTTGTCCTTTCTTGAACGACATGATCTAGTATTAGATAATTTAGAGGCATTTTTAGCGGAATTTAGATCTATGTATAGAAAACATGATATAATTTGTATCACAACCAATAAGATCTATATCTTGCGACAAGGCAATCGATCAATGACATTATATGCTTCACAATTTTGACAATTAGCAATTGACACCAAGTAAGATGATGCTCTGCTTATTAGCCAATTTTTCTATGGATTATAATATAAGATAAACAAATTAATACTCAACTTATCCAATCCTTAGACATTGAATCAAGCAATTGATTTTGCTATGAAATGTGACAATTGGCTTTTTGAATTTTGATCGGAGAGCCACACAAGGAAGTTCCAACGTTATTATAATACAATGGCAATATCAATGTCTTCTCAATACATACATTTAAAAGTAGAAGACATGCAAATCAACGGAATAGGTTTTAAACCGCTTATTGAATAAGAAAAGATTTATCATTGTCAAGAAGGATTGTGTTTATATTGTGGAAAAACTAAATATACTGCTTAGCATTGTCTGAAAAATTCTTGTGGTACTTCCACTAAGAGCTTCTTCAAGGCTATTAAGTATTAGCGTAATGGAGGAAAGAAGAAGATCTGGAAATGCCAAGGAGATATTGAAGGCATTTTTTAAATATATGGAAAAGCAATCACAAGAGCAATTGAGGATGCAATACGTGTAAATGAAAGAGAAAAATGCTTCTAAAGCTCTACAGTCTGTCATCAATTAGGTAGGGAGATTTGAAGAAAGAAACATATCTAGGTATCTCAAAATCTATGTGGGTGAAATGGAAATATATTAAATTCCCTACAGAAGGATGTATTTGAATTTTAAACTTACTTGCATTCTTATAGTCAAAAAAAGAGTCAAAGATTTATATAAAGATGATATAAACTCTTGGGATGAGTACAAAGAAATTTTAAGGGAAGAGTTTTTTGAAGAGGATTCATGAAAGGTGACTAAGAGAAAATTCTTTGAATGGATAGAATGACAATCTCGGAAGCAAATGAATCTTAAAGAATTGCTTGGAAAATTTGAAAGGAAATTTTTTCAGCTTTCTATAGCAGATAGGCAATTGCTTGATGACAAGAAGGTGGAGTTTTTTCTACAAGCGGTGTCATACTGCATTTACGTGCAGTGTATAAAAATATTAAAAATCTTGTTTCTATTGTTAATATATGTGTGAGTGCTAGAGGTTATTTTAGAAGATATTATAAGGAGAGGATTTATTATAGCCACAGTTAGTGAATTAAGATGGCTATTTGTTTTGTTCCTACCTTATTTATATCCTAGAATAGACTCTTTTGTAATTAGAAGAAAAGTAAAGGTTGTTTTACCTTTCTTGTTGACTTTTGAAGTAGATTGGACCTTGTGAGGGATAAGAAAGAAGAGCATGGGGTGAATAAGGCCCATCCAATAGGATTTGGCTGCCCATGTGGACATCTCATAGTCTAATATGGAAAGAAAGGGAGATATACTCCTCTTGCTAGACCGAGAGGAAAGGCAATTTTGAATAGTGAACTTTGAAGAGAGATAGCTCCGAGGAGATAGAAGTGTTTATAGTGAAAATAAGTGGATGTGTTCTTCGAATTGTGAGGATTCTAGAACCTACTTACTTGCTTGTATTGAAGTTGTGAACAAAAAGTTATGCTTGTTTTAGTAGAGTGAGGTTTGCTACCACCCGATGAAGAGGGGCAGAAACTTCGAGCTGCCACTGCAAGTTTGATTTCAACTATTTCTTAATGAAGTTTAATTAGAGTGTGAAAAAAATTTTCTAGCTTTCTATCAAGACATCTCTTGTAGCATTTGGAGTTGGAGAGCAAAAGTTGTGAGCTTGAGAGTGGGAAAGGATTTGCTGCCACCCGATGAAGAGGGGCAGAAACTTTGTTCAACCACCCAAGTCGGACAGTCTCTTCAATCTTTTTGATAATTTAGGTGCTTATAGAAGCTTGTTTAAGCTTTCAAAAAAAACAAAAATCAATACATCTAGAGCTTTTATGAAAGTTTTATGAGCCGTGAAGTGTCAAAGAGGGAAAATTGTTGCTAGGGTTTGAAGAGTAGAATCGACTAGCTACAAAAACTGGAATTTGAGAGGCATGCATGCAAAATTTTAGAACAAGCTAGATGATAGAGTGAGCTTTCTATAAAGCTATTGCATGTCTAATTTGGAGAAGGGAAGTGATCACAACAAAGGCTGAAGTGAAGAAGAGCTTTACTGCCTTTGCATTTGCTTGGAAATTTTAACGCCTACTTCTTTTAGCCATAACTTTTAAATGGTAAGTCATCTATTTGTGAAATTTTGATATGTTTTACAATGGATTATTGGCTTTCTATAGTCTATAAGCATGCTTGATTCGACCTTTGGATGAATTTTTAGTGATTTATTTAGTTTCAGCTTGTTGTATAACTTGTATTCCTCATATGCGGTTGTATTTTGAGGTATACTTGAATACATACATACTTTGCTTATACCTTTTATACAAGTATATATACTTGTATTTATACAATTATTCTATAAGTATTCTACAAGTATTATACATAATATTTGTACAAGTATTTATACAAGTATTATACCAAGGATTTATACAAGTGTTTATACAAATATTTGTATAAGTATTATTCAAGTATTTATACTTTATATTTATACAAGACTTGTATAAGTGTAGTACAAATATAACTTGAAAGCTTGAAGAAATATTGTGCAAGTATAGAACATACTTGCACAGCTTCCTCTCATGTTCCCTGCTAGTTCTAGTAGCAGCTAGGAATCCGGCGTTTTTCCAAGGCGAATTCTCTCAACCCGACAGCGGTTAATGGAGATTAATAAGATAAGTTGTTTCTACTTCTAGTTAATAGAAGTAGCAAGGGAGGCCTTACTAATAATTAGAAACAAGTTAAGGAAGCTGTGGCGACAATCATGAAACAGCAGAGAATAAAGGCTAAAGAAAGTGTAATTGTGGAGTCAAGAATGGCTCCTATTCTCAATCCAGTAGCTCCAATAATTTCTATTGATCCAATATTAGTTCTAAAAGAAGGCATTTTTGATGAAATTCTTCAAGAACTTATCAAAGATATGAGGGAATTAAGAGTCAAATTCAATGAATTGGAAAAAAAAGAAAGAGTGAATTCTCCTAAATTTCCAATAGAAACCAAAAAATAGGTGAAGAGGTGTATGTATTATGACAGTGAAGATTATGACAAGAAGAATTGCTCAGCCTATGAAGAGGATTTGAAGAAAGGAGTGATCTTCTTCAAAGAAGGCAAGGTAAGACTCACTACAACTGCAAAACCTATTGAATTAAATTTTGGCAAGGGTGGAATGAAGAAACTTGTGCAAGACTACATTGAAAGTTCTAGTGGTGCATCTATGATTAAAGAAGCAAGTATATATCCCATTATTGTGGAAATGGAAAATATAGGGATTTCCACAATTTCCAGCAAGGAGATTATGCTTAGGGATGCACATGTTATTAGAGAGAAAATTGGATGGAGTGATCTGATCGATGTTACAAGTATTAAAGCTTATCTAGAAATTCATGAAGAAAATGATGAGATCTAAGAGGCTATGGTTGAGGTTAAAAAGAGTAGGGTTGCAAAAAAAAAGAAACTAGAGGAGTCTAATAGCAAGAAGTAGAACCAAAGGTTGATGGATAAAATTCAAGAAAAGCAAACCACCATTCTAATAGAATCAGGGCCTTCTTTTTCCTATCCAAGTAAGAACATCGCATTACCTAAAGAAAAATGGGAGAAAGAAAATAAGAAAAAAGATTCAAGAAAAGATAAGATTAAAAATTTGATATTTAAATTAAAGTTGGATATTGAATTTTCTGTTAATATGAAAGGTATTCTTGAAGAGAGGATTTTAGATGCTAAAATTAAATTTTCTTTAAGAAAGGTTCTTGGTATAGCCAAGAAGGAATTTCATGAGCTCATCATTAATGTCATTAAGAGGAAGAGGCAAATGACATCTAAAACAATGATGATGAAGGCTTTGGCGGATGCAAAAGATATAGAAGAAAAAAAAGAGATACAAGTATTTACCTTGTCTTGTAATAATAAAGAAAAAGTTATAGAAATTCAAGGGCATAAAAATTCTTGTATTAATGATATGAATGTATTTGGAAATGAGGAGGAATTTAGCAAGAAAAAAAGATTTGATATCCTTGATACTTCCACCAATAAAATAAATATAAAAGAGGTTAAAGTAATTAAATGTGGAGTAGAGAAGGCCAAGGGTAAAGAATGTAAATAATATAAAGGCCTCAATTTGTAAATATAAAAAGACAGAAGTTGAAAAGAAGCCTACATTTTTTTGTACATATTGAGCTAGGACTACTACAAAAGCCAAACTGAAGATTGAAGATTGTAAGAAAACCTATCTAACATTAGTTGATTATGGATCTGAGATCAACATAATGTCTAAAAGCATTTATGAAAAGGAAATGTGGCCTATTGACACCAACCATGGATGGATAATAAAGGCTGCAAATAATGAGAGAGATGAATTATATGGAGCATGTCCAGCAGTAAGAATAAGAATTGGAGATGTGGAGGTGGAGTAAAACTTCTTTGTACAAGAATTTGCTGCCTATCCTATGATTCTGAGACAACCATACATTACAATTACAAGGATGGAGACTAAGGTGCTGGATGATGGTTCACATTATGCAAGAATCAAGAATTGTGATAGAAAGAGGTCAGTATAATTTTTGACTGTAATGACCAATAGTGAAAGGAACAAGGAATAGTTAGAAGAAACTTCTTTGAAAATTGGTGATGATTTTTTGGGCTTTTGAGGAATATCTTTGAGGATGGAGAGTCTAAGGATGTAGATAAGACCTCTAGTTTTATACTTTCTAATGTAGATAGGTTTGAAAATAGATTTTTGGATTATACAAAATTTAGAATTTTAAAGTTTTCAAGAGTTGAAAATTTGAATTGTAAATATTGAAGATGTATGAAGAAAAATAAAAAAAACTAAAAAATATGGATTTGATTTCAAGTGATGAATTTATTTTTGGGATGATTGATGAAGAAGGTTTAGAAGAAGATTTGAACAGTGTTTTAAAGAGCTTAGAAGACTTAACATCTGGAGAAGGTTTAGATAAATATGAAGGAATATTTATGGATTTACATTCAAAGAAATTGTATGAAGTAATTAGGGAATCTACTTCCAAGTTGAAGTTGATTAAAGATTGTATAATTGAACAAGAAATAAGGATTAATACCAAATATAAGATGGTGGCTAAGAAGGTAAAATCGATTACTGTTCAATTACCTCTTGATACTTTAAAACATATTGAGAAAGTAATAAAAGAACCAAGTCTTAGGAAACCATGGAAGATTGGTCATAAGTTTATTTCAAAATCATTGGATAAGTTGAAGATTGGAGAAAATGAATTCCTGATCAAAGAAAAAAGGATAATTTTTTTGGAGATGATATCTAAACATCGTAAGGCTTTTGTTCTTGTACCAGAAGAAATTGGTTGTATTGATCCAAGCATAGTTGGATCAATGGTTATTTTTACCATGCTTCATGTACCATGGGATTTGAAGCCAATGGGATTTGTTATGTCAACTTGCATATGGAGTATGAAGCATTTAGTTTTGGCACATGAAGAGTTGTCAAATTTTATAGAGGAAAGAGCTTTAAGAGGTAAATCTATAGAATTAGTTTGTAGGTTTGTTTTAGAAGATATAGTATGCTATTATGGGAACATTGGAAAAATAAAGGCAAACAAGGGTGAATTAGATGCAGCAAGAGCTCATGAGTTTTTTAAAAGATACGGAGTCCAATTAAAGCTGACTACAATATACAATCCAATAGCTAATGGAAAATTTGAGAAAGGACATCTTCTATTTATTCAGGCTTTAGTCAAAGCATATAGAGGTAAAGCTAAATTTTGGCCTAAATTGTTATTGTTTGTCTTATGGACAGATAGCACTACACATAGTTTTATTACAAGTTATATGCTAATAGAGTTGATGATGGGACAAAAATCTATGATGCCAACTGAAGAAAATGTACCTCGTTGGATGTTCTTGGCCTGGGAAGATAATTTTAACAAGGAAAGGTTATTAGAACTTTGAAATAGGCAATAGAAGAGATTTTATGAGTTCACCAAAAGGCTATTGAAAAATTGAAGGATGCAAGATTACACAATAAGATCAGGTTTGACAAAACACACAAGTTGAGACCAAATCCTATTCAAACTAGTGATTGAGTGCTTGTATTTAATAATACATTAGATTATCAATATAGTGCCTTAAGAAAGTTTTCCTGAAGATAGTTTGGACCATATGTGGTAAGTGAGGTATTTGATAATGCAATCTATTCTTTAAGAGAACTAGATGGGATACCATTGAGGTCTAGAATTACTGAAAAATGAGTTAAACTATTTAAGAAAAGAAATGGACAAATTTATACTAAAGATATCTAAGAGTTAGAAGCTCAAAAATTAGATCAAAAACCACTATTAGAGGAAAATTGGGAAGTAGGAGAATTGAAAGCAAATGAGAATGACGAGGAATAGGGTGGCGCATATCAGAAGATGCGCAGGTTTGAAGGGGGTGGATGTCGTGATGCACTTGCAGCAAGTGCATCAAAATCAAATAAGTATGTATAAAAACTATATTGTAAATAAGATTAATTTTGATCTAGTTCTAAAATTGTAGTTTGAACATGGATAAATTAGAGCTAGTTTCCAAATTATAATGTGAACAGAGATAAATTAGAATTAGTTCTAAAATTATAATATGAACAAGGATAAATTAGAATTAGTTACAAAATTATAATGTAAATAGGGATAAATTAGAATTAGTTCAAAAATTGCAATGCAAATAGGGAATATCAAGAATTCAGGATATCAAATAGGAAATTTCAAGATCAAGGGTATCAAATAAAAAATCTTAGGATTCTAAGATATCAAATAAAAAATCTCAAGATTCTAAAGTATCAAATAGGAAATCTTAAGATTCTAAGATATCAAATAGAAAATCTCAAGATTCTAAGATATCAATCAAAGAATCTTAGGATCATGGGATATCTGAGATTTGGATATCAACCGGATTTTAGATAAGTATCAAGCTAGTTTAACATACATCAGATATTGTTCGGATATTAGCTAAAGATGCCTATTTAAATCCTATTAGGATTAAAAATAAATATTTTTCTTCTCTCATCTTTTATTAAGGTCTTGAATGGGATTTATTTTGCTCTAAAAGAATCTTTGAGAGAATCTATAAGAAAATTTACAAAGAATCTAAATTGGTAGTTTACAAGAAATCTGTAAGAGAATTTCAAGGTCAAAAAGGAATTTGAATTAGGAATCTACGAGGGAATTTCAAAATACAAAGGGAGCCTGAACTAGGAATTTACAAGGAGTTTGAATTGTAAATTTATAACAAATCTTTGAAGGAATCTTCAAGGCAGTAATAAGATTTGATCAAAGAATCATTGAGGGAACAAAAGAATTGATAAACATGATATTTTGAAAGAAATCATAAGGGTATAAATTGAAATATCAGCAGTATTCTTTTTCTTCATTTAATAGGCAGCCAAGATTCCAACAATTTCTTAAAGAAGGCTCTCTCCTTCACGACAATGGTGACGCTGTGTAGCTTCCATAGTCAAAAGAGTTGCAACTCAAACTTCATCCAATTTTTCCAATTATACTAACTAATATTGGAAGGATTTCTCATCACCAAGACGTTCATTCAATGTAATTCTCAAACTCTAAACTTCCAATTCAAATGATAATATTGCATCTTCCTTGTATACCAATTAGAATGGTATGGAATTAGTAGTTACTTTATATGCAGTACGATATGCCTACAAAGTTCCAAACAATTTTAGATTCCAATCTGTTCTTCCACCAAACATGGTCTTAGTTAATTTTGTTCAAAATACCATTGGTCTTTTCAGTCTATCTATTGCCTCGAGGATGATATGGGATTATTTTTCAATATTTGGTCTCATATTTATTTGTCAAGGCTACAATTGTAGAATTAATAAATTGGAATCCTTGATCACTAACTAATTCATTGGAACACCAAAAGCAAGTGATAATATTCTCATATAAAAATATAGCTATTATATTGGCATTAATAATTTTTTTTGCTACCGCCTCAACACATTTTGTTACATAATTGGTCGCTATCAAAATGTATATTTTCTATCCATTTCATGAGGCTTGTGGGATTGGTTCTACAAAATCAATATCTCATTTTTCAAATAGTGCTTATACCAAAATTGGTATCAACAGCATAGCAAAAGTTCTAATAGGTCGATCAATTTTTTGACAAAGATCACAATGTTGGACATATTAGTGAGCATCTGAAAACATTGTTGGCCACCAATATCTAGCCATTAAAGCTTTACGAGCAGTACTGTCACCAGCAAAATGCCTACCACAACTATTCAAATGGTAGCCTACTAATATGGTACGCATTTCACTTTGAAAAATATAGCGGCGTAAAATTCCACTCCATCCTTCTTTATACAAGGTGTCTCCTATCATCATATATGGTGTACTTTTTAACATCAAGCGTTTCTTAAGTTTCTCATTAAATGTAGGTAGAAATATTTGAAATGTCACATACTAAATCAATTCATTATATTCGGGTGTAATCACATTGACGGCAAATAATTCTACATCAAGAAGTGCATCATTGATAGGTTCATTATCCAATATATTAGTCAATCAGGATAAATAGTCCATATTGGCATGTTTCTTTTCTAGTCAAATATTAATAATAAAATTAAATTCTTAAAGGAATAACATCCATTGAGCAATGTGTCCACCCAATTGAGGTTTATTAACCATATACTTAAGAGCATCGTGATTGATATGAAACACAAATAGGTAATGAAGCAGATAATATCAAAATTTCTATATAGAGTAGATCATACTTAAGGCTTCTCGTTCAGTCATAGTATGATTTTGATCTGCAGCAACGAATTATTGACTAGCATAATATATTGGATGACCCAAATTTTATTCATCTTTTTGACTTAACACGAATCCAATACCAACATTAGATGCATTAACATAATTATGAAATAGTTTTGTCTAATAAAGTGTAACAAATATTGATGCAAACACCAAATTTTGTTTCAATTCTTCAAATACAATTGTACATTCCTCAGTCCAAATTGAACTAGATCCATCCGATAGTAGTTTCTTTAAGAGATTACTTAAAAACTGACATATTACTGCAAATAAATCAATAAATCGTTGATAATAGCTGATATGGCCTATAAAATTATAAACACTTGATACTATTTTTAGCTTTTATAAGATCAATATATGAGTAACTTTATCTGGGTCAATAGCAATATCAACCACAGAAACAATATATTTCAAAAGCTTTTCAGATGGTATGCTAAATTGACACTTCTCAAAGATATTCCATATTTATCACAATAATTTAAATATTTATTAAAACATTCCAAATGGCCAATTGTTATAATAAATGTACAAAAATCATCTAAAAATATTTTTATCAAAAATCATAAATAATTCTAAAATGCTTGTATCATCACCCTTTGAAATATGGTCGAGACGTTACATAATCCAAATGGCATCACTTTATAAGCAAATGTGCTCCAATCCGTAGTAAAAATAATCTTTAAGTGATCCTTTGCAATAATTTTAATTTGATTGTAACTCAAAAATCCATCCAAAAAAGAATAACATTCATGCTTGGCTACTGCGTTCAATATATTAATTGTAAAAGGTAAAGAAAAATAATTCTTTTTGGTAGCCGCATTTAATTTACAAAAATCTTGATAGATTTGGATTTTTCCATTCTTCTTTGGCACCATCATAATTGGTGAAATCCATTCACTATACGGGATTGAATAAATAAAACCTACATTAAGAAATTTATCCAATTCTTCTTTTACCATAAGCAAATATTTTGGATTGAGATAGTATTGTCTTTGACAAACTAGTGTAGCATCTTCTTCCAAAATAATTTGATGCTCACAAACTTTAATAGGAATATCTTTTAAATCTGCATATAACCAAGCAAAAATAGATTTATGACTTAGGAAGAAATCTTTTTAATTTTTTAATTTTTTATCCATAATACTGATATATACTTTGATAATCTGTAATGTTTCATTAGTGTCCAAATTAATAGATTGGCACATAGGTTCTTCAACAACCTTTGATTTGATTTTCTTCTCTTGCTCTAAATCCTTCATATAATCCAATAAATTAAAATTATTCAATTTTGATTCCAATATACTAACTTTATTTATCTTTGGATTATTCATCCAATCAACGATAGCATGATCAGAGTTCACCGTATCCTTTAGATATACTAAGTATTTTTTAGGTCTTCCATATTGATATAACACACCTTGCTTTTGCATGTGAATTGGATCATCATCAACTTATATTGCATTAGTAATTTCATCATACTTTGCATTCGATTGACCCTTATCATCAGATGTTGCCTCTGAATCTAGAATTTGAAATTTTCTATGATATTGAACTAGATACATTTGAAAAACAATCTTGTCTCTATCCTTCCCAATAGTCAATGTTCCTCAGCTCCAATCATTCCTAGCTTTGGCTTGATATAGCCACGTCCGACTCCAATAAAATTGGATATGATAATGTGAAACTTTGTAATTGAAAAATAATATAATCAATCTTATATATGATTCCAACAATAGCAATGTCAATACTACAAAGAATATCCATAGGCTTTATGTAACTGTGATCAGTCATTCGCAATACCATGGTTGTGGGTAATAATTGAGTTAAATCCAAATTCTTCATTGTATCTACAGTCATTAAATTTACACTAGAACCTCTATCTAATTGAACTCCAAAAATAAGAACACCCTCGATAGATACATCAATAGTTGGTGCGCTCAAATTGGCGCTATTGCTAATAATTGCTTCATTGGAATTGAAGGTTTAATTTCATCCAAATCTTTCAAAATATCATACGATTCCATATTGGTAGTGATTGCCAGGGTTTTTTTTTTTTTTTTTTTTTTTTTTCCTTGAATTTTAAATTAATTTCTTGAGATAATATATTTTGATTTACAAAATTTGGAATTGGAATGGCTAAATGAACTTTTTTGGAATGTTTGTCCATGAGATGATCTTTTAATGGATAAGACAGCTCTTGGAGCTTTGCACATAATGGTATTAATTTAGGCTGAACCAATAACTCAATAATAGGGATATTATTGGATTGCATAAATAGACCAGGTTCCAACGTTGGTAATATTTTTGATATAGGTATTGGATTTGGAGTTCCTACAATTGAATTGAATTAGTCCTTTGCAGTTGGCACATCCAATTATTAAATTTGGTCTTTCTCTTTTTGTTGGGTCCTAGTAAGTATTGTATGAATGCATTCCACTCGATTTATTGGAGAATCTTACGAGGCTTGATTATTATCTTCTATTTTAGTATGCAGCTGGATCTGTTGGTATTAGGTATTAAAATTAAATAAAGCATTGCATTGTTGATATGTATGTTCTGATTGCTTACAATTTCCACATATTAGAACATATTCATTATTGGTTCTTGGATTGGGACATTCATTAGCATAATGTCCTAATTGCCTACAATAATAATATCAAAGTGATCTTCTTTCAACACCATCAGGAATATTGGGTGTTTCTACTAGTATATATTGGTTAGGCTTGTTTCAAGTGGGATAGATAAATGATCCCGGCTCTCCAATTGATACTATAGAATTTGAAATTGGCTTCTAAATGGATGGATATTAAAAATATCTTTGTTGATTTTATACAATACCTTGAGGATTGGATCCATATTCTTGGTTATACATAAAATTTTAAAAATTAGAAAAATTTTTATTTTATTTATTTGAAGAATTCTTGTTCTAACCAAACTTATTTCCTGTCTAGACTTCATTAACATTCTATGAAGTTGGTTAAATCATGGTCTAATCACCAAACTATTGTTGCTTTTGTAAATTCTAACAATTGGTGGTGATATGCTTATTCCTACAAAATGTACATTGCATAGTCATTTGGGGTGGTGAAAAACATTCCGTTACCAAATGGCCTTGTCCCTTATAATATCTATACCAAATATTAGATTGCATATTGGTCAGTTTATACCTCTTTTCCTTATCCTTTGCAAGATTAACAGCCAATTCATCCATCTTCTTTGTTAAAATCAATAACAAAGCCTCATTTGGATCCTTTGATATTAGTTTATTAGATAATTCTTTTGTAGATATTGGATTTTGATATGGGAAGTATGGAAAATACGGAACTATAGTTGTTGGTAGTACAGCCTATAATGGAATAATATTAACTATTTTCTATGGATTAATACCAAGATTTGTACCATAATCAATTATTCTTAGGTAATTGTCCATTGTTTTATTCTAAGTTGGTATTTGATAAACTCCTTGAGATGGAATTATTGTGGCTCTTGTGGTTAAGAATTGATTATAATGACATTCTTTCTATATCTTAGCTCAGTCAAGTGACAAAGCAATAGTGGTCGGTTGGACCTCCTTTACAAACATCTTCAATTTTGGTGGATATAGTCCGTTAACCAATATAGACAAAACAAAAAAATGTGGCATTTGGTTATTTGACCATTTACAAAGGACATTTGCTACTCGGCCATAATATGACTGCACTGCTTCTCTTAGTACTATTCTATTATTTATTAACCTTTCCTTGAGATATTCTTCAAATTTAATTAGTTAAAAATGGATTAAAAATATATTTTTTAATACCTACCAATTAAGAAATTGATCCATAGGTTGGCAATTATACCATTCAAATGCTATATCTTTTAAGGTCATTGGCAGCCATTTCAATCAAATATCTTCAATTCTATCATTATTGGCTACATATACAGTCAAAAATTGAAATAAATGTTGATCTAGATTTGCTCTTGGCAAACTTCTAAAAGTAGGTAATGAAGCTATGCTAGTTGTGCAATTGTCCACCACACCCATTTGGACCGCAATTAGAATCGCTGAATCCCTTGCTACCATTGAAAATGACAATGTTCTATTCAATCTCTTATTAAAATAAACATTGCCTTCTCTAATTATCTTTTCTAAACTTTGAAGCCTCCTCAATTTATTATTATTATCCACAAATAATTTTATTGATTGAATTTGAGATAAAAATGATGAATTTTGAAACACGCTAAATTGGCCCTTATTGACAAGCAATTTATGCCATTTTAAAGAATCAATCTTGCTAAAATCGATTGTACTAGAATGAAAAAGTATCCAATGGAATATCCAATTCTTCTATACCTCCTTCACCTTCAATTAACGGACTCAAGAAATATATTGGACTATTGACCGAATTATCCGCAAGTGCTCTTGGCAATTTTTTCAACGATATATTTGTCTAGAATATTAAAAGTCTGTTAGGTTTTGGATATGCTTGGATATACTGAGAGGCATGCAACCATGGTTTAATTTAACTCTATCAATGTTTTTTTTTTAGATTCTATTCTTGTTTGTTCCAAAATAAATTTTTTGCTTATATTCTCTCATGTCTTTTCTTCAACTGGCATATTTTTTTCAATACAATATTTTTATTCTTATTAATCATAATCTTTTATTATGTAATATTGAAATTATTTTCCATCTCCAATCAAATTATGCATTTGGCTTCACTTTTGAATCAACACCAATTTTAGAATCTCTTCATGCAACATCCAAAAACCACTTGTTTGGTAGTTAATTCCTAACACTCAATATTATTATCAATTTCCTAGCAGCGGCGCTAAAATATAATTATTCTTTTACTTACTCTTCCAATACTATCTAGAATAAACCTGTAAAAGAGAATTTAAAGACGGAGAAAGACTATCCATATGAGTTTTTATGTTAGGGTCATATAATTAACTATCTTTTGATCAAAGTCATTTTGGAGCATTTAGGTGTTTAGATGTTTAATTTATTCTATATACATTCTTATAAAGATTTAAAATATTTACATAAGTTAAAATTATACTTTTATAAATTATTTAAATAGCATCCTATGAATAATCATGTATAAGGTGACAATTATCTAAAAGATATTTGATACCAAGTGTCTTATTTAAGTAATATAAAAGGAATATTAGTGATTGATATGATAGAGTAGCAAACAATGACCATTACCACCTTTATAAGATGAGTTGTATCCTAGATATAAGATTTATTATAATAACTATTTAATTAATAGAAATAGATAAAATAAATTAATTTGATAATATCTTATAAAGAAACTTTTTAGAAGCTTTATAGACGTGCAATCACTTTTATATATGTCTATAGATAATTGGTAGGTTAAAAACTTGGCCAACAAGCTAGTCACATGTTGCACATATAGGTAGCTTGTGGAACAAGCTAGCCATGTATTGTATATGTTGGTAGCTTGTAGAACAAACCAAATACGTGGCCTATATGTAAAAAATTTATTTTGCAAGTTTGATATGTATAGAAGGTCCTATAGAATATCGCCACATAGCTCTTAGATAGATAGTATATATAGAGACAAGAGTGAAGTCTTCTTTATTCTTGTTAACTCTTTTCTTGCTTCTAGTCTAGTTCAAGAGTCTCATGTATTTTCTAATCTTTGGTAATAGCCATTCCAATTTCTTCTTGAATATATATATTTCTTTATTTTTATCTTATTATTTTCCTTTGACATAGTTTTTACTAACTTATATATTTGTTTTAGTTTGTGTCTTTGACAGATTGGCAAGAGTGAAGTTATAATATCAAAGCTTTGTCTTTTCCTGATTAAGAGTGGATTATTTCTTTTTCTTAATAAGACAAGCATATTAGAAGTTGTGGATTATCCACTTCTAAACTGATATTGTTCCTAGACCTTTTTTTTTTTTTTTATTCTTGAATGTTTTATTTTGTAATAAGAGTAGATACTTTTTCTTTCTTTTTCTATTGTGATATCATGGCAGAGCTTGCTGAAATGAAGAGTGTAGTGGCACAAATGTAAAAACAAATGAGAGAATTAATGCTCGCAATACATCAATTCAATGCACCACCATAAGAAGCAACAAGATTAGTAGGAAGTGAAGATATAGATATGATTCAAGTTGCTTCAAGCCATATCACTTTACCTATGATTGATCACCATTCAAGCATCAAAGAAACAAAAATCAATTTGCCGGAGAAGTTTGATGGCACCAAATTTAAAGTTTCAAGGATTTATCAATCAAGTACAACTAGTGATTGAACTTCAATTCCAAAGTTATTCAATCCAAGGGTCATAAGTCAGATTTATTAAAACAGTACTGTCAAATTCTGCTTTATTATGGTTTTTACCTTTTCTTGAATGATGTGATCCAATATTAGATAATTTAGAGATATTTTTGGCAGAGCTTTGATCTATGTATGGAGAACATGATGCAATTCATGTTACAACCAATAAGATCCGTATCTTGCGACAAGACAATCGATTAGTGACATTATATGCTTCACAATTTTGATAATTAATAATTAACACCAAGTAGGATGATGTTGCGCTTATTAGCCAATTTCTCTATGGATTACAATATAAGGTAAAGAAATTGATGCTCAACTTACTTCATCCTTAGACATTAAATCAAGCAATTGATTTTGTTGTGAAGTATGATAATTGACTTTTTGAATTTTGATTGGAGAGCCACACAAGGGAGCTCCAACATTATTATAATACAATGGCAATATCAATGTCTTTTCAATATGTACATTTAGAAGTAGAAGACATGCAAATTGACGCCGTGTGTTTTAAATCTCTTATTGAACAAGAAAAGACTTATCATTATTAAGAAAGATTGTATTTATATTATGGAGAGCCTAAGCACACTGCTTAGTATTGTCCAAAGAGATGACGCTATCGTATGTTGTGAAGTCTTGCTTGAGAATGCTCCGAGCACCTGGCTGTAGAAGATAAAAAAAAAATACACAATAATAATTAGTCCTAACTTTTCTAATCAATCTCTAAATAATCTTTAATTAAACCTTTATTAAATCTTAGTCAATCCTAATTAAATCCAAATAAATCCTAAAACAAACCCTAACAATCCTAAAACAAACCCTAACAATCCTAAAACAAATCCTAACTAAATCCTAGTCAATCTTGGTCAAATCTTAACAAATCCTAAAATAAATTTTAATAAATTCTAAAACAAATCCTAATTAAATCCTAGTCAATCTTGATCAAATTCTAATAAATCCTAAAATCCTAGTCAATCTTGGTCAAATCTTAACAAATCCTAAAATAAACTCTAATAACTCTAACACAAATCTTAATAAATTCTAAAACAAATCCTAATTAAATCCTAGTCAACCCTGGTCAAATCCTAGCAAATCCTGAAACAAATCCTAACTAAATCCTAGTCAATCCTAGTCAAATCCTAACAAATCCTAAAACCCTAGTCAATCTTGGCCAAACCCTAATAAATCCTAAAACAAATCCTAACTAAATCCTAGTCAATTCTGGTCAAATTCTAGCTAAATTCTAGTCAACCCTGGTCAAATCCTAACAAATCTTAATTAAATCTTAGTCAATCCTAATCAAATCCTAATAAATCCTAAAATAAACCCTAATTAAATCCTAATCAACCTTAGTCAAACTTTAACAAATCCTAAATAAATTACTAAATCCTAAATCTAATCCTAAATCCTAACCAAATTCTAACAAAGTCCTACGTAATTCCTAAGGCAATTTTAGAACCTCAATAAATATTGATTAAACTATTAATCTTACTTAAAAATTTACACACCCCTCAAAAACTAAATTAGCAATAAACACATAAAATTTGAAAAGGATCGAACTTACTAACAAGAAATTAAATCCAAAATTTCAATCAAGTGTCGGCTTGCCTCCTTCTCTTATCTTAATACTGATTGTTTAGTACTAATATCTCCTTCTTACACCATTCAATTGCTTCCAAATTTCACATACATGTAGCAAATTAAATCTTCTATATACACACATAAATTTCACTCCAATCCAACTAGTAGATTGTTAAAAATTTTAGGAAACCTAACTAACCTTTAATTCCCAATTTCTAAGACCCCAACCCACATAAACTTCAATAATCTTTGATTGAACTATTAGATCAATTTTAAATTCAAAACACCCTATAAGCACTATTGTATGCACAAATCTACAAAGTATCACCAATAGATCTATAACCAATCTCACAAAATGCTCAAAAACTTAAATCCCAATATATTTCATAAAATCAGAGTCACCAAAATCAACTCTAACTTTGCAAAGCTATTACAAAGTCATTACCAACTCAAATCACTTCTAAATAAGGTCCATAGAAAGATCCTCTTGTTTGCTCTCTAATCTCTCCTTTTGATCTCCAAAAAGCCTGTCAACCCACTATAAGCACGCAGTTTTGTGCCTTGGGATCAGATTCCAATCCCATCTCATAACTGACCCTCTCCAGGTATCTATTTTGAGATTTTTGTAGTAAATTTTTCTAAAACCTATTTTCAACTTCTTTCTAGAGATGCCTATATTATTTATTTTTCTAATTTATTTTATTTTGCCTTATTTATGGCCATATAAAGTAATTAGAAGTCACTTCTATAAAAGAAAGCATTAACACCTTTTGATTTTCTTCTACCTCCTCTATTATTTATTTTTCTAAGATAATTTTTTCAAATACTTTCATTTGAGTTTTTTTATAATATAATCACTCCTTTCTTCTTTCATCTAATGGTCAAATTACTATACGACAACGCAACCACAAAAGAAAGAATATAATTGTTAAAGAAGATAATATGTTGGAAAACAAATTTGTCTAGCTACAATAGCGACCAAGCAGTTGGAATTTTATACAATTCCTAATAAAGATCCTATCCTCTCCTCAAAATCCTCTCCTTGTTTTATAATAGATGTTTATTTTAGACCTAAAAATCACAAAGCCTCTATCTTATTAGATTCAGGAGTTTCAATGTGTTTTTTAAATAAAGAATTTGTTAAAAGTTGTAGAATATCTTTAATATAAAAAACTAAATCCATATATATAGAAATCATAGATGGTCACTTGTTATCTTATGGAGATGTTATTCATAAAATTCTTCCTATAAATATAACAATAGATAGTCATAATAGTTGTATAATCTTTATTATAATTAAATCTTCCTCTAATCTAATCATTTTAGGTTTATTATAGTTAGAAAAATATAATCCTCAAATACATTGGATTTTTTGTAGATTTGACTTTTTTCAAAGTATTATTAAGAGTTCCGTAAATCAAATAACAATCCATAAGCCTAGTATAATAAAACTTGTATTTATTGGCGTAAAAGTTTTTATGAATGAAGCAAAAGAAGGATCATCTTTTGCTATTTATGATACACACTTTTTTGATTGTGGAAAGACTTCAAGTGGCATTCCAAATCAATGTTAAGATTATCTAGATATTTTTGAAAAAAAAAATGTAGACATTCTTTGAAAGCATCGTCCATGTGATTGCTCAATTGATCTCAAAGACGGAACTTAGCCTCCATTTGGACTGATTAATAGTCTATTCCATAATGAATTGGTTGAATTCAAGAAATATATTGATGAGAACTTGGCCAAGAATTCCATACGCCATTCAAAATTCCTAGCAAGAGCTCCTATCTTATTTATAAAGAAGAAAGATGGATCACTATGGATGTATGTAGAATATCAAGGACTTAGCAAGATTACCATTAAAAATAAGTATCTTCTACCTCTGATATCTAGACTTCTTAATTAACTGAATCAAGCTAAGATCTATATAAAAATAAATCTAAGAGGAATATACAATTTAGTACGTATCAAAAAAGGTGATGAATGGAAGACTACATTTTGAATAAAGTATATATATTTTGAATATAATGTCATGCCTTTTGGACTTACAAATGTACCAATTACTTTTCAACACCTTATGAATGATGTATTTTGTGAATTTCTTAATGATTTTATTGTCTATTATTTATATGACATTTTGATACATTCTAAGAACATAGAAAAATATGAACTTCATATTCGTCGTGTACTATAAAAATTTAGAGATGCAAGGTTATATGCCAAGATAAAAAAGTGTATATTTCATACTACTTAAGTTGACTTCTTAGTATATATCATTTCAAATGATGGTTTTAAAATAGATCCAAAGAAAGTACAAACAATTATGGATTAGAAGATTCCAAAAATAATATAAGATGTACAATATTTTTTGAGATTTGCCAATTACTATCAAATCTTTATCAAGAATTTTTTATAAGTTACAATTCCATTTACATGCTTAATTTGTAAAGACAAATTCAAGTGGAGCAAAGAAGCAAAAGCATCACTTGAGGCTTTAAAGACAACTTTTATATCTGTACCAATCTTATATTGCATTGACTTTTTCAAGTCATTTTTTATAGAAACAGATGCATCAAACTTTGCTTTGAGGGCGGTATTGTCACAAATGGGAGTAGATGACAAATTCCACCTAGTAGCTTTTCATTCCAAGAAACTTTCAGTAGAAGAAATCAACTACAAAATCCATGATAAAGAACTTACAATTGTGGATTCTTTTCAAAAATAGTAACACTATTTGGAAGGCTCTTTTATTCCAGTCACTAATGTCGTATTGTGGTTTGGCTATCATATGAAAAAATTATATATATATATATATATATATATATATATATATTTAATATATAATTTATTATATAATTAAATAAAAGTTATATCAATAGGTTTTATTGATTATAAGATATGATTAGGTTGTTAATTTAGAAAGAATTTGTTTAATAGGACTATCAATGAGATTTATACAACCTTTTTTTTTTTTGATAATGACTTTTGAAGTTTATTTTATATTGATAATAACTTTCATATATCTTAAGTCACCTTTGTTAGACGTCGGTGATCCTTAAGATCTTATTTACTTCTTTTATTTGGTGTTTAGAACACATATCATGTAAATCTTATAAGAAAAAGGATTAGAAAGGAGTTTTTAGTGTGAAAGGAGATAGTTAGGCCATCTATGTAGATGAATGGAGATGGATGATAGAAGTCTCTATTCCTATTGGCCAAAAATCATGTCCAATGGGCTTCAAGGAGGCTGCTCGAGGGTTTATTAGGGATTAGAGGTTTTTTTTTGAAGAGGCGTCAAACATCAGAGGCTAGCATCAGCAAGTTTGGTTTTTTGGATATGGTTTTGGTGCAAATCTTGCATGATTTGGACTTTTTTGAAAGAGTTATAGGCACTCAAAGTTAGGGTGTCAAAATTATACCAACTATTATTATTTTGGACATAACTTGTGCTTACAGAGAGCAATAGAGGATTGGCGACTAGGGTTGGAAAGATCACTTTTTTGGCTATATTTCTCATGTACAAATTGATGAGATCTAAGCTGAAGTGAAGGAGATATTAGAAGTTGAAATTAGTACTTGTAAGCCAAGGGCAGTAAGTGACCCTACTTAACTAGTGGTTACATTTTGAGCTATATCTTAGGCAATTTGACATATTTTTTATTCAAAACTTTCAAGAGTGTATATGTTTATATCACAAGATTATGTGCAAAAATTTTGTGGCATTAAGATTTCGGATTTGTGAGATATAAGGAAAATAGTACTCGGATGTCTTTGAGCTAGGGTTTAAAGTACCTACTAGGGATTTTGAGATATTGGACAATCAAAAATGAATTTATAATTGATTTTTTTTTGTGGTGAAACTTAAGAAGATTTTCTACACTTTAAAGAAAACTTTATAGAAACTAAATAGTTGGATCAAGAGTTATTGAATTCTAAAATTCAACAAGAAAAAAGTCCTTGCGGGTGAACAAAGTTTTGAAGGGTTTTTGTGGCAATTTGAATGCTTTTATACAAACCTACTTGAATACAAGAGGGATTTATCTATAAAAATTTTTTTTGTAATATTTTTGTATTATTTGTCCTTTTTGTCAAGGATAAATCATTTATTGGAGTTTTGCCAATAATTTTTATATGAATTCTCCACAGCCAAGTACTTAGTGTATTTCGAGATATAAAATCATGCCATACAACATCTTGGTGAACTTAACTTGAAATACTTGGGATAGAGAGTTTTGAAGAAATATTTTTGCTCTTTATTATGATAGGGGAATAAGGAGGTAGTAGTAGAAACTGCACTGGAGCTTCACCAGTGCAGCTTGATCCTGCTACAACTCAAATATGTCAAGCATTCACTCTTTGTATGCAACAACAGCAAAGAGTTGAGCGCAAAGAGGTATTGGCTAGTAAAGCCTTACAATCTATTATTGGTTTATTGGATCAGTTTAATAGGAAGAATAATTCTAAGTATTTGAAGTGTTATTCTTGGAAGATGGAGCTTAATAAAGTACCGAAGAAGGAGATGATCTTGACATTTGAGCTTGCAATTGTATTCAAATTTTGTGAGCACATAAAGGAGATTATTCAAACTCATGGAGCAAGATGGGAGGATTTTATCCTTCAGCTTAAAGAAGAATATTCTTTAGATGATATTGAAAGGATAATTAAAAAATCACTTATGGAATGGGTTAATAAATCCAACAAGGGATTGGTTGCAATAGAATTATTTTAAAAATTCAAAAGGCAATTTCTTCAACTATCTCGGATAGAGAAGCTTACACTTGAAAATGACAAGGTGGAGCTATTTCTCCAATCAATTGATAATGAGTTATAAAGGGAGTTGGAATTATTACTGGAGGATAATACACAAGATAATGGACTTACTACTGATTGGAAGAAGGTCTCAGAAGGAGTGGATACTCTTGCTAAAAGAAAATATTAGAGACGTTGTCGTGTTGTAAATCAAAACATAGTGTGAAAAACATAAAAGAATGCATTAAAATAAAAAGATTAAGATTAGAAGAAAGGTTGATAGAAAATTAGTAGTAAGAAGATACAATGGAAATTTACCTTGAAAAGTGAAATTTCTTCAACTTAGTAAAAAGGAAAAGGTTGAGGAAGTGGAAAAGACATGGGCTAAGAGGTCTTTTTGACCAAGAGGATAAAGAAGACCAGGAGGGAGATGACAAGGAAGGGTCGTGAAGAAGAAGGAGGAGAGTTTTTTTAGAGAGATAGGGTTTCTTTTTGATAGGCAGTGGACGTTTTTGTGTGTAGAAGAAGCTTAGAGAGGATTTTAGGTGTGAGTTTTTGTAGGTTTGGGGAGACAAGATAAGAAACTCATAGAGATAATTCTCATGTCTTTTGATTAAGTATCAAGGGAGATATGAGTCGTGAAAGTTGCAGGTGTTTAAGACTAGGGCAGAGAGGGTTACTAAATTTCGGGCCTTGGTTCTTGGAAACCACTTAGACTTTAGTAGCGAAATTTGTTGGGTTTTTGTTCCTTATAGAGTTAACTACTTTGTGTCAAAATCTCAAGTCAATATGACCTCTAAGCAAAGAGTTATGAGTGAAATTGTAACCGGTTTGAATGAAAAGAGAAATAGAGTGAAGGCAAGGTTGAGGGTTTGTATGGGCAGTGCATGTGTGTGGGTTTTTTTGGGTATAAAGAGATTTAGGAGACGAATTTGAGTGTGAAATTTGATAGACATGATCTATGTAAGTTAAGGAAGAGATGAGTATAAGTTTGATACTCATTAGTCTTATAAATAAAATGTTATGCTCTTTCAAAGTGACAGGGGTCTATCTCCAAATCAGTGAAGTTTGAGGGAGCATATCTTTGTGATCAGAGTAGTATTTTGAGTAAAATTTGTTGGGGTTTGTAGATATATGAGTCTATTAAGTTGTGTAAAAAACTGATTGCTATTGGAGTTATATTCGAGGAGTTATGAGGAAAATTGTGGTCGGATCCAGAGTTGTTAGAAGGCAAAATTAAAGAAGAAGGATGGAATCTATAACTCAAGTTTGGAGAAGGCTCTTAGAGCAATATTTGGAGGGTTTCTACAACATGAGAGAAGCTATAAGCCTACCAAATTTCAGCACTTAGGTCTTCTTTAATGAAGAGCAATGAAGGTGTGAAGCAAAGGGGGTCCAGAATCAAAGGCAGCATAGAGGGATTACTTTGACAACATGGTTCTCTCTAACCACATGAGCTATAATCAAAAGGTTTATGGGGTTTGCTTCTTTACTCTCTTAAGTACCTTGTGTCCAAATTTTGCTTCAATTGATGTGATATCCTAGGATTTATGAGCAAAATTGAAGGCGGGTTTCTAAAGGCAGAATATGTTAGGGTTAATAAAGTATGTTTTTATATAAATTCTTCAATTTTATGAACTTTATGAATCTCATCTTGCACTTGAGAAACTAGAGGCAAAAAAGATCCAGTGTTTCTTAGGGCTAAGACTCTCACCACGACAACGTAAGGTGGTAGTAAGGCAAGAAACTAGGCCTTCATCAATTACAATATCTTACAAGCAATTACTAGAATATATTATATCAATATCTACTGCTCCAATTCCTATATCTATAATTGTACCTTAAAAAGATGCAATTGAGAAATTGATGAAGGGAATGAAAGACTTGCAGATTAAATTGGCAAAGTTAGAAGAAAAAAGATGAATATCTTAGACTAGACTTGCATCAAAGTAAAGATATATATAAAAGTATATTTGGTACAATAATATGGAGCATCTTCACAAGGAATGTGAAGATTTTGTTGATACTTTATAATAAAGAGTAATTTTATGGAAAAATGGATAGATTATTATACAAGATACTGTCAAGGACAAGAACTCGATGAAAGCAAATAAATATATGAAACTTCTATTAAGAAGAATAATAAAATAAAAATAAGGAAGTATGTATATTAAAAAAAACTAGAATGGCTATTGCCCCAAGACAAGAAAACTACAACTTTTGAATCTGGACTAGAAGCAAAAAAGGAGTTGATAAGAATGAAGAAAACTTTATTCTTGCCTCTATATATACTATCTATCTAAAAGCTATGTGGTGGTATTCTATAGGACCTCCTACACGTATCTAATTTGCAAGACACGTGTCAAACTTGCACGATAAGTTTTCCACATATGTGCCACGTACTTGATTTGTTCCGCAAGCTACCAACATGTGTAACACATGGCTAGCTTGTTATACAAGCTACCAACATATGCACCATGTGGCTAGCTTATTGACAAAGTTTTTAACCTACCAATCACCTATAGACATGTATAAAGGTGATTCCGCATCTATGAAGCTTCTAGAAAGCTACTCTATCAGATATTATCAAATCAACTTATTTTACCTACTTCTATTGGTCTATATTACTTAGGTCATTTATTAGAATAAATCTTATGTCTGTGACATTATTCCCCCTTCTAGAGACGAGTTCCACGAGGAGCGGTGATTATATGTTGAGAAAGTCCAAGATATGTTGAATTGTGCTTGCCACATACTCTGATCTTTGTTCCCTTTGAAGGTAGTTGATAGGTCTTTTGAGCCATCGATAATATTCCATATCAGGGCAAGAAGACCATCCTATTATTTGATCATTGTTGAGGCCTTCATAACTCCCTTCAAAGAAAATATTAGAAACACCATCAAGAGTAGTTCCTACGTCTAAAAGTATCATCAAACATTGGGAGTCTCTTCCAAGGTTGTAATACCAAACACATTCTATTTTGCCATCAATCCAAGGAAAGATATGTCATTCTTGAGGGTCTTCATCTCTATTCCATTGACTTGAAGGTTGTAATAGTCGTAATGTCTCGTCTGATAAATCAGCAAATGATGGTTCTTGAGCTGAATTCACTAGTTGTTGATCTTCCATTTCTTTAGCATGAATAAATCTTAGGAAATAATAAACAATGATACAAAGTAGGATGAAACCTCTATAGAACCTGCTTTGCTTTATAGCAAATATTTTCTTGATTTTTTTATCTTAATTTTGACGGATGTCATCGATAAAATACATTGATTTTTATTGATGCATTTGCTAGATTCATGAATGGCTCACATGTGTGTTCACTAATATTATATTTGTACCAATGTACAAGATATTCCAGCCGATTTTGACACCCCCTTGAATCTAAAATCTCTTCAACCTCAAATTCTTCATTGTTGTCCACTTCTACAAGAGGCGGTGGCATTTATCTTCTTCTTTATATATCCACTATCTTGTATGATTTAAGTAGTGACATGTAGAATACATGATGGATCTTCATGGACTCTGCTAGGTATAATCAATATGCAATTACATTGATTTGTTCAAAAATAGGAAAAGGTCCAATTCTATGATAGTCCAACTTATTACAAGGACAAGTAGTCTTGATATTGCAATGAAGTAACCATACCTTATCCTCCACGTTGAATTATGATTGTTCCTTGCGATACGCATCTGTATTTATTTTTTGTCATTCTTGAGCTTCTTTTAATTACACTTTTATTATTGCATGTAGCTTTAACAAACAATTTGCTAAATCTTTTGCCATTGGATTATCAACTTCTGAAAAGTCAAAAGTATAAAGTCATGGGTGGTAACCATAATTGGCAAAAAAAGTTGTTTGTTGCATAGAAGAATGTATTGTATTATTATAAACAAATTCTACCAATAGCAGAAGAGTTGTCCAATCATCTTGTTGGTAGTTGATGGTACACCTTAAATATTACTCCAAGACTTGATTCATGCACTCTATTTGTCCGTCACTTTGAGGATGAAAAGCTAAAGATAACTTTATATCCACTTTTAAGATCTTAAAAAAAAGGTTCTCTAAAATCTTGACACAAATTGAGTTCCCCTATCTAATATAATATCTTTAGGTAATCCATGACAGCGATAGATATTATCAATGAAAAGCTTAGCTGTTTCTTCACCTGAGATAGATTTTGTGCATGGCACAAAATGTGCCAACTTGGTGAACCAATCTACTATCACAAATAAAGAGTCATAAGATCTTGAGCTTTGAAGATCTATGATGAAATCCATAGAAACAAAAGACCATGGTTGTTTTGGAATAGGTAATGGTTGAAAAAGTCTAAAAGGTTGATGACGAGGAGTCTTTGATCTTGAGTAGATATCACATGATTGTACAAAGTCTTTGGCTGCCTTCCACATTTGAGGCCACCAAAAATCTCTTAATATAAGTTCCAAAGTTTTATTGTATCCAAAATGTATTTAAAAATTATAAGATCTAAATGATTAATATGAAGCCTTGAGAGAAGGTGGGAGCTTAAAGATGAAAATATAAGCTAGTAGGAGGCTCATTGGGAGGGATGAAATGAAGGCATGGTCGGATAAAGGCAAGGAATGAGTAACTTCACTTCTATTGGTCGAATACCAAGCCCAATGGACTTTGAAGAGGCTGCCTGCGACCTTAACAAGGGTTTCGGCGACTTCAAGGAGGCCATTAAAAAAACAAAGATAAGGGTTGTAAATTTTAGGAATTTGGGTACAGTTTTTATACAAAAATTAGAAGATTTGGAGTTAGTATAAAGAAGTTATAGCCATTTGAAGATAAGTTGTCAATATGAGACATACTGTCATTCTTTTGAGGATTGGAGGAGTTTTATGGAAGCTTTTGGAGGTCGAGAGGTGCGGGTAGAGAGGAGATTTTAAGCTCTATATCTAATGTGGAAGAAATACTACATTTGAAGTTCTAAAGAAGGAGTTATTGGGAGTCAAAGACAGCAGATTGAATTCCAAGGCAGTAAGTGGACCGTTTTGTTGATAGTAATGGGGTTTGCCATATCTTAAGTTTTTGGATGAATTTTTGTCTCAAAATTTCTAAGAAGGTGTATTATTATGCTAAAAAGCTATACATCAAAGTTTCATAGAATTTGGACTTTTAGATTATGAGATATGAAGAATTTAATACACGAGTGTTTGTAAATAAGGGTTTAAAGCTATTGCTAGGGTTTTGGCAATATCTAAAGATCAATATTGAATCCACTGTTGAAATTTGTAGTAGTAGTTTTGAAAAATATATCAGTACTTCATATAAATTTGGAGTAGATTTGGACGGTTGGATTAAAAGGTATGGGTTATTGAAGTTTGGAAAAGTTCCCTTTTTACGGGGGAATGAGGGTTTAGAGTATTTTGTTATGTTTTGAGTGGTTTGAGGAAATTAGGCTTATGTATTGGATGTAATAGCCCTATGAAGATCTCTTTTATATAAACTTAGGGGTTTTATTATACTTGAATCTTGCTTGAGTAATTAGTGGCAGCCAGAAGCCTAGCACTTTCTTGAGGCAGATTCTCTCTACCACGACAACGTGCTTCTCCTTCTGGAACATATAGACATCCTTCAAAATATAGTAGATTATTCTTGAATTTGAATTTAGAAGAATCATGAGTCCTGAAAGAATTTTTCTTGATATCATGAACAAGAGGGTCTGAGGACATACTTGATTGAATTTGCTTGAAAAAAATTGAATCAATAGTCAATGTTGATTTCATTGCTCAAAGATGAAATTGCTCCGGTTTCAAGAGGGCCATTTTTTGTTGCTCAAAAGCTGCATCTCCTTCTTTTGTTGTAAAATAAGAATGTCTAGAAAGGACATTGAACAAACCTTGTTGTTTTCCTAGCCAATAAATGATAATGAACTCAAATCTTGACAAAGACCTATTCCAATGAGCTTCACGACGATTAAACACACGTGTCGACATGAAATACTCAAGGTTCTTGTGACCCGTTGTCGTGTTGTGGTTCGGCTACTATGTGAAAAAATTGTACATGTATATTTAATGTACAATTTACTATATAGCTAAATGAAAGCCATATCAGTGGACTTTTATTGATTATAGAATGTGATTGGATTGCTAGTTTAGAAAGGATCTGTTAAAAGGATTATTATTAAGGTTTATACAACCTTATTTTCTTTTAGTAGTGACTTTTGAAGTTAATTTTATATGGATAATAACTTGTATATATCTTAAGTCACCTATGTTAGACATTGGTGATCCTTAAGATCTTATTTACTTCTTTTATTTGGTGCTTAAAGCACCAAGTATGTAAATCTTATAAAAAGAAGGGTTAGAAAAGGGTTTTTAGTGTAAAAAGGGTAGTTTGGCCATCCATGTGGATGAATAGAGGTGGATGATAGAAATCTCTATTCTAATTGGCCAAAAATCATGCCCAATGGGCTTCAAGGAGGCTGCCCGAGGGTTTATTAGGAGTTAGGGTTTGTTTTTCGGGGGGAGTCGAACATCAGAGGCTAGGATCATCAGGTTTAGGTTTTTGGGTATGGTTTAGGTGCAAATCTTGCATGATTTGGACTTTTAATGAAGGAGTTATAGGCGCTCAAAGTTAGGGTGTCGATTTTGGACATACTGTCACTCTTTTGGATATATCTCGCGCATACAGAGAGCAATCAAAGATCGGCGACTGAGGTTAGAAAGCGCACTTTCTCGGCTACACTTTTCACGTATATCTCGATAAAATCCAAGCTAGGATCAAGGAGATATTGCGAGTTGAAGTCAGTGCTTGTAAGCTAAAGGCAGTAAGTGACTCTGCTTTACTAGCGGTTACATTTTGAGCTATATCTTAGTCAATTTGATAGATTTTTGGCTCAAAATTTTCAGGAGTATATATGTTTATGTCACAAGACTATGTACAAAATTTTTGTGGCATTAGGGTTTTGGGTTTGTGAGATATAGAGAAAATAGTGCTCGGGTGTCTCTGAGCTAGGGTTTTAAGCACCTGCTAGGGGTTTTGAGATATCGAACGATCGGAAGTATATTTGCGGTTGAATTTTTTTCTGGTAAAGCTTAAAGGTGAATTCTATCTTTCCTGAAAGTTTGAAGAAGACTGAACGGCTGGATCAGAAGATATGATTTTCTAAAGTTTGGAAAGAAAAACATCCTTTGCGGGAAAATATATTTTTAAGGGTTTTGTTGCAAATTTGGACTTTTGTGCATACTAAAGGTGTTTTTGGGAGCCAAGACTTTATGGAGGTGTAAAAGGTGGATGTATAGAGCCATGATATGATTTTGGTATATAGATGAGTCTTTAAAAGGTTTTTAAGGATTTTCTACATATCATAGAGAAAACTTATGTACAAACCTACTTTAAAATAAGAGGTTTTAATCATACAAAACCTTTTTCTTATACTATCGTGTGTATTTGTCCTTCTTATTAAGGACAAATAACTCATTAGAATTTAGCCAATAAATATTAAGTAAAATTCTCTACAGCTAGGTACCCGGTGTATTCCTAGATAGAAGTTCACGCCACGCGACACCGTATACACAGTGATTGGATTGGAAGTGCCTTCTAGATAATGATGCCATTCTTGAAAAGAATCCATAATTGTAAGAAATTCTTTGTCATGGATCTCATAATTGATCTCGACTGTTGAGAATTTTCTTGAATGAAAAGCTACTAGATGAAGTTTGTTATCTATTTCCATTTGTAACAAAACCACATCCAAGGCAAAGTCAGATGTGTTTGTTTCCATAAAAAATACCTTGAAAAAGTCAACACAATATATGATTGGTGCAGAAACAAACGATGTCTTTAAAGCTTCAAATGTTGCTTCCGCTTCTTGATTCCATTGGAATTTGTCTTTACAAGTCAAATGTGTAAGTAGAACCGCAACTTGAGAGAAGTCTTTAATGAAGATCCAATAATAATTACTAAATCCCAAAAAGTATTGGACATCTCTTACCATCTTTGGAATCTTCCAATTCATGATTGTCTGGACTTTCTTAGAATCCATCATGAGACCAACATTTGAAATGATGTATCCTAAGAAATCAACTTGAGTAGTGTGAAATATACACTTTTCTACCTTGGTGTACAATCCCGCTGTCGTGGTGAGAATCTTAGCCCTAAGAAACATTGGGTCTTTTTTGCCTCTAGTTTCTCAAGTACAAGATGAGATTCATAAAGTTCATAAAATTGAAAAATTTATATAAAAACATACTTTATTAACTCTAACATATTCTTCCTTTAAAAACCTGCTTTCAATTTTGCTCATAAATCCTAGGATATCACATCAATTAAAGCAAAATTTGGACACAAAGTACTTAAGAAAGTAAAAAAGAAAACCCCATAAACCTTTTTATTATAGCTCATGTGGTTAGAGAGAACCATGTTGTCAAAGTAATCCCTCTATGCTGCCTTTGATTCTGGACCCCTTTGCTTCACACCTTCATTGCTCTTCATTAAAGAAGACCTAAGTGCTGAAATTTGGTAGACTTATAGCTTATCTCATGTTGTAAACACCCTTCAAATATTGCTCTAAGAGCCTTCTCCAAACTTGAATTATAGGTTCCATCCTTCTTCTTTAATTTTGCCTTCTAACAACTCTGGATCCGACCACAAATTTCCTCATAACTCCTCGAATATAACTCCAATAGCAATCAGTTTTTTATACAACTTAATAGATTCATATATCTACAAATTCTATTAAATTTTACTCAAAATACTACTCTGATCACAAAGATATGCTCCCTCAAACTTCACTGATTTGGAGATAGACCCCTGTCACTTTGAAAGAGCATAATATTCTATTTATAAGACTAATGAGTATCAAACTTGCATTCATCTCTTCCTTAATTTTCATAGATCATATTTATTAAATTTCACACTCAAATTCATCTCCTAACTCCCTTTATATCTGAAAAAACCTACACACATGTATTGCCTATACAAACCCTCAACCTTGCCTTCACTCTATTTCTCTTTTCATTCAAACCGGTTACAATTTTATTCATAATTCTTTGCTTAAAGGTCATATTGACTTGAGATTTTGATACAAAGTAGTTAACTCTATAAGAAACAAAAATCCAAAAAATTTTGCTACTAAAGTCTAAGTGGTTTCCAAGATCCAAGGCCCGAAATTTTGTAACCCTCACTGCCCTAGTCTTAAACACCTACAACTTTCACGACTCATATCTCCCTTGATACTTAATGAAAAGACATGAAAATTATTTCTATGAGTTCTTTTTCTTGTCTACTACAAACCTAAAAAAATCCGCACTTAAAATCTTCTCCAAGCTTCCTCTATACACAAAAATATATACTATCTATCAAAAAAATCCTATGCCTTCCAAAAAAAACTCTCCTCCTTCTTCTTCACGACCCTTCCTTGTCATCTCCCTCCTGGTCTTCTTTATCCTCTTGGTCAAAAAGACCTCTTAGCCCATGTCTTTTCCACTTCTTCAATCTTTTCTTTTTTACTAAGTTGAAGAAATTTCACTTTTCAAGGTAAATTTCCATTGTATCTTCTTACTACTAATTTTCTATCAACCTTTCTTCGAATCTTAATCATTTTATTTTAATGCATTCTTTTATATTTTTCACACTATCTTTTGATTTACAACACAACACTCCATCTCTAAGTTTTTGTAATACTTGACAAACATGTATTTTATGTTCTTCTACGGTCTTAGAATAGATCAAAATGTCGTCTAGGTAGCAAACGAAAAAATTATCTAGAAACTCACAAAAAACATCATTCATGAGATATTGAAAAACAACTGGTGCATTCGTAAGTTCAAAAGGCACGACATTATATTCAAAATGTCCGTACCTAGTTTGAAATGTAATTTTCTATTCATCTCCTTCTTTGATGCGTACTAGATTGTATGCTGCTCTTAGATCTATTTTTGTATAGATCCTAGCTTGATTCAATTGATCAAGGAGTCCTGATATTAGAGGTAATGGATATTTGTTCTTGATTGTAATCTTGTTGATTCCTCGATAGTCAACACACATCCGTAATGATCCATCTTTTTTCTTCACAAATAGAATTAGAGCTCCTGCTAGAGATTTAGAATGGCGTATGAAATTCTTAGCCAAATTCTCATCAATATATGTTTTGAGTTCATCCAATTCATCTTGTGATAAATTGTAGTTTGTTCCAAATAGTGGCTGAGTTCCTTCCTTGAGGTCGATTGAACAATCATATGGATAATACTCTGGAAAAATATCTATATTTTTTTTCTCAAAAATGTCCTGATAATCCAAATATTGGCTTGAAATGCCATTTAAAGTCTTTCCACTATCAAAAACGGATGTGACATAAATAAAAAAAGTTGATCCTTCTTTTGCTGCATGTATAAAAGCTTTTGCACCTATAAGTATGGGTTTTACTATACTAGAGTTATAGCTTTTCACTTAGTTGGCAAGATATTTAATAATATTCTAAAAAAAATCAAGTCTACAAGAAATCCAATCTAGTTGAAGGTTATATTTTTTTAGCCATGATAAATCTAAAATAATTAGATTAGACAGAGATTTAATTATGTTAAAGGTTACATAGCTATTATGACCATCTATTGTTACTTTTATAGGACGCGTTTCATAAGTGACGTCTCCAGAAGACAATAAACGACTATATATGACTACTACATGTATAGATTTAGTTTTCTATACTAAAGATATTTTACAATTCTTAACAAATTGTTCATCTAGAAAGCATGTTGAGGCTCTTGAATCTAATAAGGTAGAGGCTCTATATTTTTTTGGTCCTAAATATACATCTATTATAAAACAAGGAGAGTGTTTTGAGGAGAGAATAGGACCTTCAGTAGGAATTGTACAAGGTTCCAATTGCATGGTCTCTATTGTAGCTAGACAAATTCATTTTCTGACATGTTGTCTTCTTTGACAGCCGTACTCCTCATTTTATAGTTGTGTCGTTTCTTTGGATAATATTGAGCAGTGTGCTTAGATTCTCCACAATATAAACATAATCCTCCTTTATGACGTCGAATCTTTTTTTTGTTCAATAAGAGGTTTAAAAACGTACCACATCAATTTGTATGTCTTCTACTTCCAACTGTACGTTTTGTGAGGATGTTCATGTTGCCATTGAATAATAACATTGAGGCTTCCTTGTACGACTCTCGGATTAAACCTCAAAAAGTCAATTGTCACACTTCATAGCAAAATCAATTGCTTCATTCAATGTTTGAGGATCGTGTAAATTGAGCATTAATTTTTTATCTCATATTGTAATTTGTAGAAAAATTGGCTAATGAATGCACCATCATCCCATTTGATATCAATCACTAGTTATCAAAATTGTGAAGCATATAACAACATTGATTGATTACCTTGTCGTAGGATGCGAATCTTGTTGGTGGCAATATAGATTGTATCATGTTCTCCATACATAGATCAAAATTTTGCTAAAAATGCCTCCAAATTATCCAATATTGGATCATGTCATTCAAGAAAAGATGAAAACCACGATAAAATAGAATCCAAAAGTAATATTTCAATAAACTTAACTTAATCTTCTTACGTAGGATAATTCTGAGATTGAAGTTCAATCACTAATTGTATGTGATTGACAAATCTTCAAAATTTAGATCTTGTGCTATCAAACTTCTTAAGCAAACTAATATTTGGTTTTCTAATGTTTGAAGAGTATTCCGTCATAGGTGAGGTAGTATGATTTGGTGTAGATATTGACACAGCTCCAATAATCTCTATATCTTCACTTCCCGCTAATCTTATTGTTCATTGTGGTGGTAAATTGAGTTGATGCATTGCAAGCATTAGCTCTCTCATTTGTTCTTGCATTTGTGCTATTACACTCTTTATTTCCGCAAGCTCTGCCATGATAATATAATAGGAAGGAAGGTGTCTATTCTCACTTTGAAAAATGTAGAATAAAACATGCAAAAGAAAAAATTCTAGAAACAATATCAGTTTAGAAGTAGGTACTCTATAACTTTGAATATGCTTATATTTTATCAAGAGAAAGGGATAATCCACTGTTAAACAAGAAAAGACAAAGCTCTAATATTGTATGTGCATTCTTGTCAATTTATCAGGGACAAGAATTCAATAAAAGCAAATAAACATATGAAACTTCTATTAAGAAGAATAACAAAATAGAAGTAAGGAAGTATATATATTAAAAGAAATTAGAATGGCTATTACCACAAGACAAAAAAACTATAGACTCTTGAATCTAAACTAGAAACAAGAAAGAAATTGATAAGAGTGAAGAAGGCTTCATTCTTATCTTTATAAATATTATCTTATTAAGAGCTACCTGACAATATTCTATAGGACCTCCTACATGTGTCTAATTTGCAAGACATGTTGTCGTATGACATGGCCTTCTATCTAAAATACATTGGATACCTGGCTATGGAGAGTTTATTTGAAATTTGATGGCAAAAATCCAACAGGTGATTTGTCTTCAATAAAAAGGACAAATAATACAACAATCTTATAAAAGAGAAGTTATATATATAAACCTTCTTATATTCAAGTAGGTTTGTACAAAAAAGGTTCAAATTTCTACAAAAACCCTTCAAAACTTTATTCATCCGCAAGGACTTATTTCTTCTTGAACTTTAGAGTCAAATAACTCTTGATCCAACTATTAAATTTCTATAAAATTTAATTCAAAGTATAGATAATCTTCTTAAATTTCACCACAAGAAAAAATCAATTATACATTTATTTTCAATTGTCCAATATCTCAAAATCCCTAGCAAGTACTAAAAACCCTAGCTCAGAGACACCTGAGCTCTATTTTCCTTATATCTCACAAATCCAAAACCTTAATGCCACAAAATATTTGTACATAGTCTTGTGACATAAAAATATATACTCCTGAAAATTTTGAGCCAAAAATCTATCAAATTGCCTAAAATGTAGCTCAAAATGTAACCACTATATAAGTGGATCACTTACTGCCCTTAAGTTTGTAAGCACTGATTTCAACTTCTAATATCTCCATCAATCTAGCTATGATTTTATCAAACTATACATGAAAAGTATAGTTATGAAAGTTTTCTCTCCAACCTCAGTCGCCGATCCTTGATTGCTTTTTGTATGCGCGAGTTATATCCAAAAGAGTGACAGTAGATCCAAAATTAACACCTTAACTTTGAGCACCTATAACTTCTTCATAAAAAGTGAAAATCACACAAAATTTGCACCTAAACCAGATCCAAAAACCTAAACCTTATGATCCTAGCCTCTGATATTCGACTACCCTTGAAAAATAAACCATAATCTCTAAGAAATCCTTAGGTAGCCTCCTTGAAGCCCATTGGGCATGATTTTTGGCCAATTAGAAAAGAGGTTTCTATCATCCACCTCTATTTATCCACATAGATGGCCAAACTATCCTTTTTACACTAAAAACCCTTTTTTAACCCTTCTTCTTATAAGATTTACATACTTTGTGCTTTAAGTACCAAATAAAAGAAGTAAACTAAAATTTTAAGGATCACCAATGTCTAAAAAAGGTGACTTAAGATATATATATATATATATATATATATATATATAAGTTACTATCAATATAAAATCAACCTCAAAATTATCATCAAAAGAAGAAATAAGATTGTATAAACCTCAATAATAATCCTTTTTGATAGATCCTTCTAAACTAGTAATCTAATGCCATCTTATAACCAATAAAAATTCATTGATATGGCTTTCATTTAGCTATGTAGTAAATTGTACATGAAATTTACATGTATAATTTTTTCACATAGTAGCCAAACCACAACACGACAATGTCTCAAACTTGTACAATAAGTTTTTCACATGTGCGCCACGTACTTGGTTTGTTCCACAAGCTACCAACATGTGTGACACATGGCTAGCTTGTTCCACAAGCTACCAATATGGGCGCCATGTGGCTAGCTTGTTGACCAAGTTTGTAACCTACCAATCACCTATAGACATATATAAAGGTGATTTTGCATGTATGAAGCTTCTAGAAAGCTTCTCTATCAGATATTATCAAATCAACTTATTTTACCTATTTCTATTGGTTTATATTAATTAGATAATTACTGGAATAAATCTTATGTCCGTAACAGATGTATGTAAGTTCTTCAAAACTAATTTTGGAAAAGAAGGGATGAAAAGGATTTTAGAAGATTATCTATCTTGACATACTATGGCATCAAGAGAAGCCACCACTTATGGCATTGAGATTATAAGGGAGAAAGAAGATGGTTTTGACAAACATATAGAGATAGGAGATTTATAGAATCATACTATTATTAGCATAAATAAGGAGAAAATTACAGGGCAAGAATTACTTAATACAGCCACAATAATTAGGAATGGCACAGAATGGGATGACCCTATAGATACCATATCTCTACATGCTTATCTATCAAAATCCCACCATGAAGCTTTGATGGATATGAAGAGTGGAAGAAATATAGTGGAAGAAAACTTTGAGGAACCAAGTAATAAGAAAAGACTTCAAAGAGATAAAGAAAGAACACATGATAAAGCAATATCTACATTGTAGGATAATAGATTATTTGAGAATAGACCATCAAAATCATACTTTGGAGATATACTACTATCAAAAGAAAAATGGGAAGAAAGGATGGAAGTAGGTAAAAACAAAGAAAAGGATAAGCGTGTTACTTATAAGCTGCAATCAGATATTGAGGCAACAACAAATTTAAAAGAGGTACTAGAAGAAGGGGTGTTGAATGCTAAAATTGAATTTATATTATGAGAAATTTTAGGCATTATAAAGAAAGAATTGGATGATGTCATTATTGACACTATCAAAGAAAAAAGACAATTGATAGGGGAGTCTATAATATCCAATGCACTAGATATAATATTAATTAAAAAAGAGGAGCTGGAGTTGGCTAAATGTTGTATCAATCAAAAAATCAAATTTTTTTAGATGAGGATAAGATTGATGACAAGGATCCTAGTCATTATTCTAAGAAGGATTGAACTAGAGCCAATACAGAAACTTTGGTGAAGATGGGAGACTTGATAGATCCAATAGTTGCTCTTATTGACCATAGATCTAAAATCAATATTATGTCTAAAGACATTTATAAATATAAGAGGTGGTCCATTGACATTGAACATGGTTGGATGATCCGAGCAGCAAATAATACACGTGGAGATTTTTATGGCGCTTATCTAGATGTGAAGGTGAAAATTGGAAATATATCTATTGAATAAAATTTCTTTGTTCAGAACAATACTTCTTATCCAATAATTCTTGGACAACCATATATTATTGCTGTAAGGATAGAAACCAAGATACTAGATGATGGATCAATATATGCTTGCATCAGAAGCCAAGATAGTAAACAAGTATTGCAATTTTTAACTATACTTATTAATCATAAATGCAACACGGATTATTTAAAGAGTGATTCATTATCAAGGATCAATGAAGAATTTAAAGATTTTTGAAAGGTGCCACTATAGAGTGAAGATGTAATAGTACATTAAAAAAAGTACTCTTACAAGAGAAGGGAAGTACATTTGTATTTAAGTTATAAAACTTCTTAAGAGTGGATTTCATATATATACATGATTTAATAACTTACACAAATCGAAGAAGGAGGTTGAATAATACTGCTACAGGAATAATATGAAGCAGATCACAACTTTGGTTCTTCTTGGTACTTACTGGAAGATATACATATTTGGAGGAGGTGGATGTCATGTTCTGGTTTAGCTACCGTATGAAAAATTTATACACATATATATAATATATAATTTATTATACAATTAAATAAAAATCATATCAATAGGTTTTATTGATTTTAAGATATGATTAGGTTGTTAATTTAGAAAGAATTTGTTTAATAGGACTATCAATGAGATTTATACAACCTTTTTTTTTTTTTGATAATGACTTTTGAAATTTATTTTATATTGATAATAACTTTCATATATCTTAAGTCACCTTTGTTAGACGTCGGTGATCCTTAAGATCTTATTTACTTCTTTTATTTGGTGTTTAGAACACATATCATGTAAATCTTATAAGAAAAAGGATTAGAAAGGAATTTTTAGTGTGAAAGGAGATAGTTAGGCCATCTATGTGGATGAATGGAGATGGATGATAGAAGTCTCTATTCCTATTGGCCAAAAATCATGTCCAATGGGCTTCAAGGAGGCTGCTCGAGGGTTTATTAGGGATTAGAGGTTTTTTTTTGAAGAGGCGTCAAACATCAGAGGCTAGCATCAGCAAGTTTGGTTTTTTGGATATGGTTTTGGTACAAATCTTGCATGATTTGGACTTTTTTGAAAGAGTTATAGGCACTCAAAGTTAGGGTATCAAAATTATACCTACTATTATTATTTTGGACATAACTTGTGCTTACAGAGAGCAATAGAGGATTGGCGACTAGGATTGGAAAGATCACTTTTTTGGCTATATTTCTCATGTACAAATTGATGAGATCTAAGCTAAAGTGAAGGAGATATTAGAAGTTGAAATTAGTACTTGTAAGCCAAGGGCAGTAAGTGACCCTACTTAACTAGTGGTTACATTTTGAGCTATATCTTAGGCAATTTGACATATTTTTTATTCAAAACTTTCAAGAGTGTATATGTTTATATCACAAGATTATGTGCAAAAATTTTGTGGCATTAGGATTTCGGATTTGTGAGATATAAGGAAAATAGTACTCAGATGTCTTTGAGCTAGGGTTTAAAGTACCTACTAGGGATTTTGAGATATTGGACAATTAAAAATGAATTTATAATTGATTTTTTTTTGTGGTGAAACTTAAGAAGATTTTCTGCACTTTAAAGAAAACTTTATAGAAACTAAATAGTTGGATCAAGAGTTATTGAATTCTAAAATTCAATAAGAAAAAAGTCCTTGCGGGTGAACAAAGTTTTGAAGGGTTTTTGTGGCAATTTGAATGCTTTTATACAAACCTACTTGAATACAAGAGGGATTTATCTATACAACTTTTTTTTGTAATATTTTTGTATTATTTGTCCTTTTTGTCAAGGATAAATAATTTATTGGAGTTTTGCTAATAATTTTCAAATGAATTCTCTACAGCCAGGTATCCAGTGTATTCTCAAATATAAAATCACGCCATAAGACACCATATATAGAGATCACAAGAATCTCAAATATTTCATGTTAGCACATGTATTGAATCATTGTTAGGCTCATTGGAGTATGTCTTTGTCAAGATTTGAGTTTATTATCACCTATTGGCTAGGAAAATAATAAGGTCTATCTAATGCCCTTTTTAAACGTTCTTATCTTATATTAAAAGAAAGAGATTTTGCTTTTGATCAACAAAGAATAATCCTCTTGAAGTTGGAGCAATTTCATCTTTGAGCAATGAAATCAACATTGACTGTTGATTCAACTTTTATCAAGAAAATCTAGTCAAGTATGTCTTTAGACCCTCTTGTCCATGAGATTAAGAATAATTCATCTAAATCTCATGATACTTCCAAGTTTGAGTTCAAAAATGATCTATTCTATTTTGAAGGCTGCATATATATTCCAAAAAGCACAACATGACTATGTACTTTAGAAGCTTACTACAACCTCCCTGCAACAGGATATTTTAGATATAATAAGACTTTGGAGCTAATATCAAGAGATTTTTGATGATCTCAAATGTGGAAGGTTGTTAAAAAGTTTGTATAGTTATGTGATATTTGTTCAAGATCAAAAATTCCTTGCCATTTACCTTACAAACTTCTCCAACCATAACTTATACTAGAACAATCTTAGTCTTTTGTTTCTATGGATTTTATCATAGATCTTCTAAAGTTAAGTTCATATGACTCTATATTTGTGATTGTAGATTATTTTATCAAGATGGCACATTTTGTATCGTGTATAAAATCTATTATAAGTAAAAAAAATAGCTAAATTCTTCCTTGATAATATCTATCACTATCATGGATTATTAAGAGATATTATATTAGATAGAGGAACAAAATTTGTATCAAGATCTTGAGGGACTTTTTTTAAAATATTAAAGGTGGATTTAACACTATCTTTAATTTCCTACCCTCAAACTAATGGACAAATGGAATGAATAAATTAAATTTTGGAGCAATATTTGAGATGTATCATCAATTATCATTAAGATGACTAGACAATTATTTTGCCATTGGCAGAGTTTGCTTATAATAATTTGATATATTTTTTTACTCAATAAATTCCATTCTTGTAAATTATAGTTATCATCCACGACTTGATGCTTTTGACTTTTTAAAAGGTGATAATCCTGTGGCAAAAGATTTGGCAAATTAATTGACAGAGCTATATACAACAATGAAGGCACAATTTAAGAAAGCTTAAGAATGACAAAAAATCAATGCAAATATCTATTACAAGGAACAACCTCAATTCCACACGAGCAATAAGATATGATTATTTTGTCATAATATTAAGACTATTTGCCCTTGCGACAAGCTAGATTATCGTAGGCTTGGACCTTTTTCGATTTGTGGACAAATCAATCCAATTGCTTATCAATTATGCCTATCAAAATCTATGAAGATCCATCTTGTATTCTACGTTGTCGTGTAGTAATACAACCACTAGGTGAAAGAGGGAAGGAGTGGTTATGTTATAGAAGAGCTCAAATGAAAATATTTGAGAAAATTATCTTAGAAAAATAGATAATAGACAAGGAGGTAGTAAAAATTAAAAGGTGCTAATGCTACCTTTTATAAAAGGGATTTCTACTTATTTTATAAAGCCATAAATATGGTAAAACAAAGTAGATTAGAAAAATAATTGATATAGGTATGTTTAATAAGGAGTTAAGAGTAGGTTTTAGAGAAATTTACCTCAAAATTACAAGAGTTGATACCCGGAGAGGGCCGGTTATGAACCTGGATTAAAACCAGACCCCAGGGCACAAAACTGCGTGCCTATGGCGAATCCGGGGTCTTTTTGCAAATTGGAGAATGGGGTTAGAAGACAAACTAGAAGAAGTTTGTATGTGTTTTGGTTTTGAATGATTTGGATAAAATTTGAGTTTGTAAGAGCTTTACAAAGTCAGAGTTGTTTTGGAAGACTTTAGAGTTTGTGAAGTATATTGGGGTTTATGTTTTTGAGGATTTTGTAAGTTTGGTTATAGATCATCAAGTGAAATTTTGTAGGTTTGTACATACAATTGTGCTTGTAAGGTGCTGTGAATTTGAGATTGATCTAACGGTTTAATCAAAGGTTATTGAAGTTTATGTAGGTTGGGGTCTCTGGAATTGGGTTTTAAAGGTCAGTTAGGGTTTCATAGATTTTGAGCAATCTATCAGTTGGATTGGAGTGAATTTTATGTATATGTGTAGAAGAGTTAATTTCCTACATGCATGTAAATTTTGGAAGCAATTGAATGGTGCAAATAGGAGGTTTAGGCACTGGAATACTGGCGTGAAGATTGGAGAAGGAAGCCGGCTGATACCTGAGCAAATTTGTAAGTTTTTCTTCTTCTTGGTATGTTGGATCTTCTTCAAACTTGGTGTGTGTGTTGTTAACTTAATTGTTAAGGTGTATGAAAAATTTCAATCAAGATCAACGGTTTGTTTGGTAGTTATTGTGGTTCTAAAACTGCCTTAAAAATTGCTTAGGGCTTGGTTTGAGTTTAGGGTTTAAGATTTTACTAGGGTTTGATTAGGATTTGGATTTAGGGTTTGAATTAGGGTTTTATTAGGGTTAGGGTTTGATTAGGATTTGACTTAAGGTTTGATTAGGATTTGACGAGGGTTTGAATTAGAGTTTCATTAGGATTAGGATTTGACTAGGGTTTGACCAGAGTTTGACTTAGGGTTTGACTAGGGTTTGATCAAGGTTTGACTTGAGGTTTGATTAGGATTTGACTAGGATTTGACCAGGGTTTGAATTAGGGTTTTATTAGGATTAGGATTTGACTAGGGTTTGACCAGGGTTTGACTAGGGTTTGACCAGGGTTTGACTAGGGTTTGACCAGGGTTTGACTTAGGGTTTGACTAGGGTTTGATCAGGGTTTGACTTAAGGTTTGATTAGGGTTTGACTAGGATTTGACTAGGATTTGAATTAGGATTTCATTAGGATTAGGATTTGATCAGGGTTTGACTTAAGATTTGATTAGGATTTGATTAGGGTTTGATCAGGGTTTGACTTAAGGTTTGATTAGGATTTGACTAGGATTTGACCAGGATTTGACTAGGGTTTCATTAGGGTTAGGATTTGACTAGGGTTTGACCAGGGTTTGACTTAGGATTTGACTAGGATTTGAATAAGATATGATTGAGGGTTTTAAGATTCTATTTTTAGTAATTTCTAAATTTAGTATTTTATATATTATTTTCTATTATGGTTATTGTATGACTCATTTATTCTTCTTTATAATTTCTTTAAGATTGAATCAAGCTGAATAATATTGTTAAGGTTTAATAGAAGTTATTTAAGATTCTATTAGAATTGTTAAGATTTTGTTGTGGCGTATTTCCTTTTTATCTTCCACAGCCAGGTGCCCGGAGCATTCTCAAGCAAGACTTCACGTATTACGACAATGTGTCACTACTTGAGTTATACAAGACAATGGATATACAAAGAAGAAGATAAATGCCACCGCCTCTTATAGAAGTAGACAATACTGAACAATTTGAGGTAGAAGAAATTTTAGATTCAAGGCGTCGCTGAAATTGAGTGGAATATCTTGTATATTGGCACAAATATGATATTAATGAACGCATATAGAAGCTATCTAGGAATCTAGCAAATGCATCAGTAAAAGTCAATGCATTTGATCGATGACATCCGTCAAAACCAACATAAAGAGTTAAGAAAATCTTTGCTATAAAGTAAAGTAAGTTCTATAGAGGTTTCATTTTATCTTGTATCATTATTTGTTATTTCCTTAAATTTGTTCGTGCGAAAGAGATGGAGGATCAATAATTAATGAATTTCGCTCAAGAACTATCATTTGCTGACTTATCGGACAAGACATTACAACTATCACAAACTTCAAGATGATGGAATAGAGATGAAGATCCTCAAGAATAACATGTCTTTCCTCACATTGATGATAAAATATATTATCGTCCCGAAGGAGAGAGCCCTCTTCAAGATATTGTTGGGATTTTGGCTGCTTATTAAGTGAAAAAAAAAAGTACTACTGATATTTCAATTTATATCCTTGTGATTTCTTTCAAAATATCCTATTTATCAATTCTTTTGTTTCCTCAATGATTCTTTAGTCAAATCTATTTATTGCCTTGAAGATTCTTTTAGAGATTTCTTATAAATGTCTAATTCAGATTTCCTATAAATTTTCAATTCATACTTCTTTTGTACTTTGAAATTCCCTTGTAGATTTCCAATTCAAATCCTTTTTTGATCTTGAAATTCTCTCATAGATTCCCTATAAATTTCCAATTCAGACTCCTTGTAAATTTAGATTCCTTTTGTATCTTAAAATTCTCTTATGGATTTCCAATTCAAATCTCTTTTTGACCCTAAAATTTTCTCACAGATTCTTTGTAAATTTCTAATTTAGACTCCTTGTATATCGTGAATTCCCTCACAGATTCTCTATAAATTTCCAATTCAGACTCCTTGTATATTCTAAAATTCCCTCACAAATTTCTAATTCAAATCCCCTTTTGATCCTAAAATTCTCTCACAAATTCCTTGTAAATTTTTTTTTTACATTTCCTCAGAGATTCCTTTGAAAAAGAATAAATCCCATTCAAGATCCAAAGAAAAGATGAGAGAAAAAAAGTATTTATTTTCAACCCTAAAAGAATTTAAATAGGCATCCTTAGCTAATATCTAGATAATATCTGATATATGCTAATATTGGCCTGATATTTGTCCAATATTTGATTGATATCCGAATCTCAAATATCCCATAATCCTAAGATTCTTTGGTTGATATCCTAGAATCCTAAGATTTTCTATTTGATATCTTAGAATCTTGAGATTTTCTATTTGATATCTTGAAATCTTAAGATTTCTTATTTGATATTATAGAATCTTGAGATTCTCTATATGCATTATAATTTTTGAACTAATTTTAATTTATCCGTATTTATATTATAATTTTAGAATTAATTCTAATTTTATCTTTATTTATATTATAATTTTAGAATTAATTCTAATTTTATCTTTATTTATATTATAATTTTAGAATTAATTCTAATTTTATCTTTATTTATATTATAATTTTAGAATTAATTCTAAATTAATCTTATTTAAATTAAAATTTTAGAATTAATTCTAAATTAATCTTATTTATATTATAGTTGTTATACATACTTATTTGATTTTGATGCACTTGCCGCAAGTGCATCACGACATCCACCTCTCTCAAACCTGCGCATCCTCCGATATGCGCCACCGTATTCCTCTTCATTTTCATTTACTTCCGATTCTCCTTCTTTTCAATCTTCCTCTAATAGCAGTTTTTGATCTAATTTTTGAACTTTTAATTCTTGGATATCTTTAATATAAATTTGGCCATCTCTTTTTTTAAATAGTTTTACCTATTTTTCAGCAATTCTAGACTTCAATGGTGTCCCATCTAGTTCTCTTAAATAGTAGATTGTATTATCAAATACCTTAATTATCACATATGGTCCAAATCATCTTCTGGAAAACTTCCTTAAGGCACTATGTTGATAATCTAATGTATTTTCAAATATAAGCATCCAATCACCAGTTTGAATAGGATTTGGTCTCAACTTGTGTATTTTGTCAAACCTGATCTTGTTGTGTAACCTTGCATCTTTCAATTTCTCAATAGCCTTTTGGTGATTCTTAGGTAATCTTTTCAATTGCCTGAATTGAAGCTCTAATAACCTTTTCCTATCAATATTATCTTCCCATGCCAAGAACATCTAATTAAGCATACTTTCTTCAATTGGCATCATAAGTTTTTGTCCTATTATCAATTCTATTTGCATATAGCCTGTAACAGAACTATCTGTCCATAAGACAAACGACAACAATTTAGACCAAAGTTTAGCTTTACTTCTATATGCCTTGATCAAAGCTTGAATAATTGGAGGATGTCCTCTCTCAATTTTTCCATTAGCTTTTGGATTGTATGCTATAGTCAGCTTCAATTGGACTCTATACCTTTTAAAGAACTCATGAGCTCCTGGTGTATCTAATTCATCCTTGTCTGCCTTCATTCTTCTAATATTCCCATAATAGCACACTATATCTTCCAAAATAAATCTAAAAATTAATTCTGTGGATTTACCTCTTAAAGCTCTTTCCTCTACCTAATTTGATAATTCTTCACGTTGTCGTGTTATGGTTCAGCTACTATGTGAAAAAAATGTACATGTATATTTCATGTACAATTTACTACATAGCTAAATGAAAGCCATATCAGTAGATTTTTATTGGTTATAAGATGTGATTAGATTACTAATTTAGAAAGGATCTATTAAAAAGATTATTATTAAAATTTGTATGATCTTATTTTTTTGTTAGTAGTGACTTTTGAGATTGATTTTATATAGATAGTAACTTTTGTATATCTTAAGTCTCCTTTATTAGACATTGGTGATCCTTAAAATTTTAGTTTACTTCTTTTATTTGGTGCTTAAAGCACAAAGTATGTAAATCTTATAAGAAGAAGGGTTAAAAAAGGATCTTTAGTGTAAAAAGGATAGTTTGGCCATCTATGTGGATGAATAGAGGTGGATGATAGAAATTTCTATTCTAATTGGCCAAAAATCATGCCCAATGGGCTTCGAGGAGGCTGCCTAAGGGTTTCTTAGAGATTATGGTTTATTTTTCAAAGGTAGTCGAATATCAGAGGCTAGGATCATAAGGTTTAGGTTTTTGGATCTGGTTTAGGTGCAAATTTTGTGTGATTTTCACTTTTTATGAAGAAGTTATAGGTGCTCAAAGTTAAGGTGTGAATTTTGGACCTACTGTCACTCTTTGGGATATAACTCGCGCACACAAAAAGCAATCAAGGATCGACAACTAGGATTGGAGAGAACACTTTCTTAACTACACTTTTTACATATGGCTCAATAAAATCCAAGCTAGGATGAAGGAGATATTGGGAGTTGAATTTAGTGCTTACCGACTTATAGGCAATAAGTGACCCACTTATATAGTGGTTACATTTTGAGCTACATCTTATGCAATTTAATAGATTTTTAGCTCAAAATTTTCAAGAATTTATATATTTATGTCACAAGACTATGTATAAAAAATTTGTGGCATTAAAATTTTGGGTTTGTTAGATATAAGGAAAATAGTGCTCGGATGTCTCTAAGCTAGGGTTTTAAGCACTGGCTAGGAATTTTGAGATATCAGACGATTGGAAACGAATTTATAGTTGATTCTTTCTTGAGGTGAAACTTAAGAAGATTATCTACACTTTGAACTAAACTTAAAAGAAATTGAATGGTTGAATCAAGAGTTATTTAACTCTAAAGTTTAATAAGAAATAAGTCCTTGCGGGTGAATAAAGTTTTGAAGGATTTTTAAGGAAATTTGAACCTTTTTTGTACAAACCTACTTGAATACAAAAAGGTTTATATACATAACTTTTCTTTTGTGAGTTTTTTGTATTATTTGTCCTTTTATTGAGAATAAATTATTTGTTGAATTTTTGCCATCAAATTTCAAGTAAACTCTCTACAGCCAGGTACCCAGTGTATTCCCAGATAGAAGGCCATGTCATACAACAACATGCCAAAATTAAGTATTTCATATTCCGTATGTGAGTTGGCATAACAATTAAGTCTTATATCCATTGAAAGTGTATACTAGATGGATAAGTAGGGCACAAACCATCTTTGTGTCTAATCTTTCATTGCAATTGATACTCTATATATGAATTTACAAATTCTTCCACATCTTTCTATATATCTTTCCATTAATATCTTTCTTTAATTTTGGTGAAGGTAGCCCATACTCTCTTTTGTCTAATCTATAATATATGATGAAACTCTCTTAAAACTTGATGCTTAGTGTCAACAAGATCAACAATCCTTAAAGGAATTCCATCCATTCTTTTGGGTCTCTTCTATAAGAGTCCTTCCTTCTAAATATATCTGTAACCTTGGTGTCTAATGTCTTTAAAATATTTTCCAGTCCAACCTTCTTCCTTCTTTAAAGTATTCAAGTATAAATCAATGTTCCATATTTTTGCCCTCATACAAATCTATATTAAAAGGTAAGATTTCACCAATATAGATTTTTATTCCCATTACGCATATATTATCTATTTCAATCCTTTTATCCTTGTCATAAGCAAGCATTTTTTTTTCATAGGAATATCTTATTCTAGACAACATATCTGCAATGTAGTTCTTCTTTCCAAAAATATGTACTAAGGCATGTTTCATAGATTTGATATATACTATCCATCTCAACATAGCGTTATCAGGAGTTGAATAGTTTTAAATCATACCTAGTACAGGTAAACAATATGTCTCCAAAATTACATCTATTCCAATCAAATAATTTCTTTCTGTCTTAAATGCAAGTAAAGCACCCCAAAGTTCTTTTTTAACCTGAGGATAAGCTCTTTGCCTCTCAATAAGAACTTTGGCTCCAAACTTGATAGCAAATCTATTACCTTCATTGATACCTTATCCAATAGTCCATCCAATGGCTATTAGACTTGTATCTACAGTCATAATCACTGGTCTCCCACATTGATAATCTACCTGCTTCAATACTAGTGGTAATTTTAAAACTACCTTTAATTTTTTCATGGCTTCATTTTGCTCTTGTTCTTAAGAAAATCTCTTCTTTTTTCTCAATAACTTATATAAAAGTTGTGCTATATGTCCAAAATGAGGTATCCAAATATGATAAAATCCACAAGCTCCCAAAAATCTTCTTACTTTAGTTGTATTCTTACATGGCTTCATACTTGAAATTATATCAATCTTCTCTGGATTAGATTTTCTTCCATATGAGCCACATAAATGTCTAACCATAATTATCTCATCAACTCCAAAACTTGATTTTTCAAGAAATAGAATTAAATTTACTTCCTCAAGTCTAGCCAATATTTTGTCAATATCATTAATGTGCTTCTTTATAAATGCTATGCATCTATCTTCATCTAGTTTTGAATCCATGTCTTCAACCTTGTAACCTTTAATTGAAATATCATCCAAGAAAGGAATTATCTTATCTAGAATATATCTCTTAAAATTTGATTCATGGCACTTTGCATGTGTGCTACTAAGTTAGTAGCGTCCTATGGTAAAATATACATGTGTACTAATTCCAATTGAATCTTCATTGTAGTTATATCCCTACTTTCTTTAGCTAGTTAAAATTGATTATATCTTGAATATAAATCTCCAATAGAATAGATAGAGTGGCCTGCAAATGTCTCAGCTACCTCATCTACAATTGGCCTAGTACCTATATTCCTTATGGTGACTTTATTAGTTGATTGCATATCCTAAATAAATCTTAGTGCTCTAAATTTTTTAGATACAATAAATCAACGGTTGGAATAAGGTGCAATAGAAGATTCAAGGATTCCCATTCTTACCTTTTCTTTTAGTAAATCTATGAATTTTGAAAGTAAAGCACTTGATATATAAATTGGCTTCAAATCTCATAGTACATGAGGCATGGTAAAAATAATCATCGGTCCGACTATGCTTGGATCAATACAACCAATTTTTTCTGGTACAAGAACAAAAGCCTTACCATGTTTAGATATCATCTCCAAAAATTTCACCCTTTCTTCTTCGATTAGGAATTCACTTCCTCCAATCTTCAATTTATCCAATGATTCTAGACTAAACTTATGACCAATCCTCCCTGATTCCTTAAGACTTGGTTCCTTTATTACTTTCTTGATATATTCTAAAGTATCAAGAAGTAATAGAATAGCAATCAGTTTTACCTTCTTAGCCACCGTCTTATATTTGGTATTAATCCTTACTTCTTGTTCAATTCTACAATCTTTAATCTTCTTCAACTTGGAAGTAGATTCTTTAATTATTTTATACAATTTTCTTGAATGTAAATCCATAAATATTCCTTCATATTTATCTAAATCCTCTCCGTATGTGTCACGGACATAAGATTTACTCAAGTAAATGATCTAAATAATATAGACCAATAGAAGTAAAATAAGTTGATTTGATAATATCTGATAGAGTAGCTTCTTAGAAGCTTCATAGATGCGAAATCACTTTTATACATGTCTATAGGTGATTGGTAGGTTAAAAACTTGGTCAATAAGCTAGCCACATGGTACATATGTTGGTAGCTTGTGTAACAAGCTAGCCATGTGTCACACATGTTGGTAGCTTGCGGAACAAGTCAAGTATGTGGCACACATGTGGAAAACTTGTCTTGCAAGTTTGACACGTGTCTTACAAATTAGACACGTGTATGAGGTCTTATAGAATACTGCCACGTAGTTCTTAGTTAGATAGTATTTATAGAGGCAAGAGTGAAGCCTTCTTCACTCTTGTCAACTCCTTTCTTGGTTCTAGTCTAATTTCAAGAGTCTTCATGTTTCTACTCTTTGGCAATAGCCATTCAAGTTTTCTTTCAATATACAAATTTTTTTTTCCTAGTATTTTCTTTGTTCTCTCTTCTACTTATCTCAAGTGGTGTTAGATATTTTTTGAAGTGTTATCATGGTAGAACTTGCCAAAATAAAGAATGCAATGGCACAAATGTAAGAGCAAACGAGAAAATTGATGCTTGCAATGCATCAACTCACTGTACCTCCACAAGGAACAACAAGGTTATCAAATAATGAAGATATAGATATGGTTGGAGCTGCTTCAACATCTACACCAAGCCATATAATTCCTCCTATATTGGAATATTGTTCAAACATAAAAGAACCAAAAATTGGTCTACTTGAGAAGTTCGATGGCACAAGATCCAAATTTCGAGGATTCATCAACCAAGTCTAACTGGTGATTGAATTGCAATCGCAAAGTTTTTCAATTCTAGGATCGGAAGTCAGATTTATTGGTACACTACTTTCAAGTTTTGCCTTATCTTGGTTTTCATCTTTTTTGGAACGACCTAATCCAATATTGGATAATTTAGAAGTTTTTTTAGCAAAATTTTGATCTATGTATCGAGAATACGATACAACTTGTGTTGCAACAAACAAGCTTCATATCCTACGACAAGACAATTGATCACTGACATTATATGCTTCACAATTTTAATAACTAACAATCAATATCAAGTGGGACGATGCTGCACTCATCAGTCAGTTTCTCTACGGATTACAATATGAAGTGAAGAAATTGATGTTGAACTTATCCAATCCTCAAACATTGAGTCAAGCAATAGACTTTGTGGTAAAGTGTGATAATTGGCTTTTTGAATTTAGATCTGAAAGTCGTATAAGAGAACCTCAACGACATTATAATTCAGTGGCAGTACCAATGTCTTCTCGATATGTACCTTCAGAAGTCAAGGACATGCAAATTGATGCTATACGTTTCAAGCCGCTTACTGAATAAGAATAGACTCGACATCGTCAAGAAGGATTATGCTTGTATTGTGGAGAACCTAAACACACTGCTTAAAATTGTCTAAAGAAACAACGCAACCACAAGATGAGGAATACGACTATCAAAGAAGACAATATGTCAGAAAAGGAGTTTGTCCAGCCACAATAAAGATCATGTGACTGGGATCTTATACAATTTCTAATGAAGGTCCTATCCTCTCCTCACAACCATTTCCTTGTTTTTTAATAGATGTGTATTTACGACCTAATAATTACAAAGCCTCTACCTTAATAGATTCGGGAGCCTCGGCTTGCTTTTTAGATGAAGAATTTGCTACAAGCCATAGAATACAGATAGTACAAAAATCTAAATCCGTACATGTAGAAGTCATAGATGGTTGTCCTTTATCTTCTAGAGATGTTACTCATGAAACACTTCTTCTAGATGTAGTAGTAAATGGCCATAATAGTTGCATAATTTTCAACATAATTAGATTTCTCTCTATTCCAATTATTCTAGGTCTATCATGGTTAGAAAAATACAACCCTCGAATAGATTGGATTTTTTGTACTCTAAATTTTTCTAAAAGTATAGCTAACAATATAATTAATCAAGTAATAAATCATAAGTCTAGTAGAATTAAACCTGCGTTTGTAGGTGCAAGAGCTTTCTTGCACGCTGCAAAACAAAGATCACCTTTTGTCATTTATGCTACACCTATTTCTAACGATGGAAAGACTTCCAGTAGCATTCCAAGTCACTATCAAGATTATCAAGACATTTTTGAAAAAAAAAATACAGATATTCTTCCGGAACATCGTCCATATGATTGTTCAATCGACCTCAAGGAAGGAACTTAGCCACCATTTGGAATAATGTGCAATTTATCATAAGATAAATTGGATGAACTCAAAACGTATATCGATGAGAATTTGGCTAAGAATTTCATACGCCATTCTAAATCTCCAGCAGGAGCTCCAATTCTATTTGTGAAGAAAAAAGATGGATCATTACGGATGTATGTTGACTATCGAGGACTCAACAAGATTACAATCAAGAACAAATATCCATTAGCTCTGATATCAAGACTCTTTGACCACTTGAATCAAGCTAGGATCTATACAAAAATAGATCTAAGAGCAGTATACAATCTAATATGCATCAAAGAAGGAGATGAATGGAAAATTGCATTTCGAACCAGGTACTGACATTTTGAATACAATGTCATGCCTTTTGGACTTACGAATGCACCAGTTGCTTTTCAACATCTCATGAATGATATTTCTTGTGAGTTCCTAGATAATTTTGTCATCTGCTATCTAGACGATATTTTGATCTATTATAAGAATATAGAAGAATATGAAGTACATATTTGTCAAGTATTACAAAAACTTAGAGATGCGAGATTGTACGCCAAGGTAGAAAAGTATGTATTTCATACTACTCAAGTTGATTTCTTAGGATACATCATTTCAAATGTTGGTCTCATGATGGATTTTGAGAAAGTCCAAATAATCATGAATTGAAAGATTCCAAAGACGGTAAGAGATGTTCAATACTTTTTGGAATTTACTAATTATTATCGGATCTTCATCAAAGACTTCTCTCAAGTTGCGGCTCCACTTACACGTTTGACTTGTAAAGACAAATTCCAATGGAATCAAAAAGCGGAAGCAGCATTTGAAGCTTTAAAGACATCGTTTGTTTCTGCACCAATCTTATATTGTGTTGACTTTTTTAAGGCATTTTTTATGGAAACAAACGCATCTGACTTTGCCTTGAATGTGGTTTTGTCACAAATGGAAATAGATGACAAACTTCATCTAGTAACTTTTCATTCAAGAAAATTCTCAATAGTTAAGATCAATTATGAGATCCATGACAAAGAATTTTTTACAATTGTGGATTCTTTTCAAGAATGGCATCATTATCTAGAAGGCGCTTCCAATCCAATCACTGTGAATACGGGTCACAAGAACCCTACTTCTTATGCTCAAGACGCGAAGGTTGAATCTGTCGTCGTTTATTGAGTAGGTCTTTGTCGATTTGAGCTCATTATCACTTATCGGCTAGGAAAACAACAAGCGTTTGTTCATCGCCCCCAGACGCTATTCGGATAGAGAATTTGTTCTCAAGGAAACGGCCCAAATGCTATTGAATCCAGCGGTGGAATATGAGATAAGCCGTGCATGTATCTTCTATACTGACAATATTCATTCGTTTTCTGTGTCTAGATCAGACATAATTCTATACGTTCTCAGATAAAAATATAAATATTTAACAATACTAAGGCAACATCAGGATAAATACTTCAGATAATACTTATATAATCCCTTGGTATAATACTCTGTATAAATACTTATATAAAATAGTATATAAATCCTCGTATAATACTTATATAAATACTGCATAAATATTATATATAATACTAGACAACATTATATATAACATTATAACACTCATAATAAAATAAATTTATATATAATACTTATAAAATACTTATAAAATACTTATATAAATACTTGATATAAATACAAGTATATATACTTGTATAAAAAGTATAAGCAAAGTGTGTATATATTCAAGTATATCTCAAAATACAACCGCATATGAGGAATACAAGTTATGCAACAAGCTGAAATTAAATAAATCACTAAAAATCTATCCAAAAGTCGAATCAAGCGTGCTTATAGCCTATAGAAAGCCATTAATCCATTGTAAAATATATCAAAATTTCAAAAATAGATGACTTACCGTTTAAAAGTATATAAAAGAAGTAGTACTAAAATTTAAGCAACGCAAAGGCAAAGAAAGCTCGAATGGTGCTGGTGCTTTTCGAATTGATCACTTCCTCTCCAAATTAGAATACACGCACAGCTTTTATAGAAATCTCACCCATCATCTTTAACTTATTCTAAAATTTCGCATGCATGCCTCAAACTCCAGATTTTGTATACTTGATTTCCTACTCTTCAATCCCTAGCAACAATTTGCCCCTCTTTGACACTTCACGGCTCATAAAACTTTCATCAAAGCTCCAAATGTATTGATTTTTGTTTTATGTGAGAAAGTTTATACAAGCTACTATAAGCATTTAAAATATCAAAAAGATTGAAGAAACCGTCCGACTTGGGGACTTGGTTGAACAAAGTCTCTACCCCTCTTCATCAGATGGCAGCAAACCCTTTCCCACTTTCAAGCTCACAACTTTTGCTTTCCAACTCCAAATGCTACAAGAGATGTCTTGATAGAAAGCCAGCACAATCTTCCACACTCTCTATAAATTTCACTAAGAAAGAGTCGAAATAAAACTTGCAGTGGCAGCTCGAAGTTTCTAGCCCTCTTCGTCAGGTGGCAGCAAACCCTATTCTACTAGAATAAGCATAATTTTTTTGTTCACAACTCCAAAACAAGCAAGTGAATAGGTTCTAGAATCCTCACAACTTGAAGAACACACCCACCAATTTTCATTACAAATTATTCTATCTCCTCGGAGCTATCTCTCTCCAAAGTTCACCACTCAAAACGCCTCTATTCCTGGCCTAGCTAGAAGAGGAGATATATTAGACTTTGACACGCCCACATGGGCAGCCAAGTCCTATTGGACAGGCCCTATTCATCCCATGCTCTTCTTTCTTATCCCTTACAAGGTCCATTCTATCTCAAAAGTCAATAAGAAAGATAAAACAACCTTTATCTTTCTTCTAATTACAAAAGAGTCTATTCTAAGATATAAGTAAGGTAGGGACAAAACAAATAGCCATCTTAATTTACTAACTAAGTGGCTAGAATAAATCCTCTTCTTATAATATCTTCTAAAATAATCTCTAGCACTCACACATGTAATAACAATAAAATACAAGATATATAATATTTTTTAAGAATCGACGTAAATGCAAAAGATACAACGTTTATTTTTTACCAAAAGAAGGAGATACAGCTTTTCAACAATAAAAAACGGCCCTCTTGAAACCAAAGCAATTTCATCTTCAAGCAATGAAATTAATATTGACTATTGATTCAACTTTTTTCAAGCAAATTCAGTCAAGTATATCCTCAGATCCTCTTATTCATGATATCAAGATTAATTCTTCCAAGTCTTATGATTCTTCTAAATTCAAGTTTAAGAATAATCTACTATATTTTGAAGGACGCCTATATATTCCAGAAGAAGAAGCTTGTTTACGTATTTTTCAAGCACGTCATGATTTTCTAACGCCAAGATATTTTGGATACAATAAGACTTTGGAACTTATATCAAGAGATTTTTGGTGGCTTCAAATATGGAAGGCAGTCAAAGACTTTATACAATCATGTGATATCTACTCAAGATCAAAGATTCCTCGTCATCAACCTTTTGGACTTCTGCAGCCATTACCTATTCCAAAACAACCATGGTCTTATGTTTCTATGGATTTCACTGGCGATTCCAAAGTTCTCAAGATCTATGACTCTTTATTTAAGTGATAAGAGATCGCCTAACAGCCTGGCACATTTTGCGCCATGCACAAAATCTATCTCGTGAAGAAACAATCTGTTTTTATTGGGATAATATCTATTGCTATCATGGTTTATCTAAAGACATATTATCGATGAAAAACCTAACGGCGCTAAGATTTTAAGTAAACTTTTTTAAGATTGATCTTAAAAGCTGATATAGTTATCTTTTAACTTTCATCCTCAAATTGATGTATTAAATAGGATCACATGAATCAAGTCTTGGAGTAATATTTACACAGACCATCAACTACCAACAAGATGATTGGACAGCTCTTCTACCATTGGCAGAGTTTGCTTATAATAATACGATATATTCTTCTACGCAATAAACACCTTTCTTTGCCAATTATGGTTATCATCCATGACTTGATGCTTTTGATTTTTTAAAAGTTGATACAATCCTAGTTTTAAGTTTTATTGTAAATTTTTCATAAAAGCTACACGCATTGAATAAAGCGTAATTAAGTAGTTTCTCAAGAACGACAAAAAACAAATGCAGATGCGTATCGCAAGGAACAACCACAATTCAACATGGAGGATAAGGTATGGTTACTTCATCGTAATATCAAGACTACTCGTCCTTGTGATAAGTTGGACTATCGTAGGCTTGGACCTTTTCCTATTTCTGAACAAATCAATCCAGTTGTATATCGATTACACCTATCAGAGTCCATGAAGATCCATCATGTATTCCACGTATCACTACTCGAGCCATACAAGATAGTGGACATACAAAGAAGAAGACAAATACCCCCGCCAGAAGGTTTTAATAACAAACGAAGAATTCGGTTGTTAGATTCGCCAGTCAAAATCGACCGAATATCTCTCAGACATTGGTACAAATATAATAATAGCGAACACATTACGCGAGCCATTCATGAATCGAAATGCATCAATAAAAGTTAATGCATTTCATCAACGACATCCATCAAAACTAAGATAAATACTCAAGAAAATCTTCATTATAAAACAAAGTAGGTTCTATAGAGGTTTCATCCTACCTTGTATCATTGTTTGTTATTAGATTTTGTTTGTGCTATAGAGATGGAGGATCAACAACTAGTGAATTCAGCTCAAGAGCCATCATTTGCTGATTTATCGACGGTATAGATTACGGTTCATTACAACCTTCGTCCAATTGAAATGGTATTGAATTGGTAGTCACTTATGATATTCTCTTTCCTGATTGATGGCAAAACAGAATGTGTTTGAGAGATCATTGAACTCAAAGAGACCCCAATGTTTGATGAGATACTTTTGCATAATTACTCCTGATGGTGTTTCTAATATTTTCTTTGAAGGAAGTTATGAAGGCCTCAACAATGATCAAATAACAGGGTGGTCTTCTTGCCCTAGTATGGAACATTATCGATGGCTGAAAGGACCCATCAACTACCTTCAAAGAGAACAAAGATCAGAATATGTGGCAAGTACAATTTGACATATTCTGAACTTCTTCAACATATAATCACTGTTCCTTGTGGAACTCGTCTCTAGAAGGGAGGATAATATCACAAACATAAGATTTATTCTAATAAAACGAATTTAATAGATAAAATTAACAGAAGTATAAGAAATAAATTGATTTAATAATATCTGATAGTGTAGCTTCTTAGAAGCTTTATAGATGCAAAATCGCCTTTATATATGTCTATAGGTGATTGGTAGGTTAAAAACTTTTTCAATAAGCTAGCCACATGGCGCATATATTGGTAGCTTGTGTAACAAGCTAGCCATGTGTTACACATGTTGATAGCTTGCAGAACAAGCTAAGTATGTGGCGCACATGTGGAAAACTTGTCTTGCAAGTTTGACATGTGTCTTGCAAATTAGACACATGTATGAGGTTCTATAGAATACCTCCACGTAGTTCTTAATTAGACAGTATTTATAAAGGCAAGAGTGAAGCCCTCTTCATTCTTGTCAACTCCTTTGTTGGTTCTAGTCTAGTTTCAAGAGTCTTCATATTTCTAGTCTTTAGCAATAGCCATTTGAATTTTCTTTGAATATACATATTTTCTTATTCGTTTACTTTGATACAGTTTCCATTAGATATTACATCTTTTTCTAGTTTATATCTTTGACAGTATGTCAAGTCTTTCAAGCTCTTTAAAACACTGTTCAAATCTTCTTCTAAACCTTCTTCATCAATCATCCCAAAAATAAATTCATCACTTGAAATCAAATCCATATTTTTTAGCTTGTTTTGATTTTTCTTCATACATCTTCAATATTTAATATTCAAATTTTTAATTCTTGAAAACTTTGAAATTCTAAATTTTGTATAATCCAAAAATCTATTTTTAAACCTATCTACATTGGAAAATATAAAACTAGAAGATTTATCTGTATCCTTGGACTCCTCATCTTTGAGGATGCTCCTCAAAAGCTCAAAAAATCATCACCAATTTTTAAAGAAGTTTCTTCTAACTGTTCCTTTCACTATTGGTTATTACAGTCAAAAATTATACTGACCTCTTTTCATCACAACTCTTGATCCTTGCATAATGTGAATCGTCATCCAGCACCTTAGTCTCCATCTTTGTAGCTGTAATGTATGGCTGTCCCAAAATTATAGGATAGGCAGCAAATTCTTGTATAAAGAAGTTTTGCTCTACCTTCACATCTCCAATTCTTATTCTTACTGTTGGATATGCTCCATATAATTCATCTCTCTCATTATTTGTAGCCTTTATTATCCATCTATGGTTGGTATCAATAGACCACATTTTCTTTTCATAAGTACTTTTAGATATTATATTGATCTCAAATCCATGATCAACTAATACTAGATAGGTTTTTTTACAATCTTTAATCTTCAGTTTGGCTTCTGTAGTAGTCCTAGTTCAATAAGTATAAAAAAATGCAGGCTTCTTTTCAACTTCTGTCCTTTTATATTTACAAATTAGAGCCTTTATATTGTTTACATTCTTTACCTTTGGACTTCTCCACTCCACATCCATTTACTTTAACCTCTTTCATATTTATTTTGTTGATGGAAGTATCAAGGATATCAAATCTTTTTTTCTTGCTAAATTCTTTCTCATTTCCAAATACATTCATTTCATTAATACAAGAATTTTCATGCCCTTGAATTTGTGTAACCTTTTCTTTACTATCACAAGACAAGATAAATATTTGTACTTCTTTTTCTTCTTCTATATCCTTTGCATCTGCCAAAGCCTTCATCATTATTGCCTTAGATGTCATTTGCCTCTTCCTCTTAATGACATCAATGATGAGCTCATGAGATTTCTTCTTGGCTATATCAAAAACCTCCTTTAAAGAAAATTCAATTTTGGCATCAAAAATCTTCTCTTCAAGAATACCTTTCATATCAACAGAGGATTCAATATCCGACTTCAATTTAAATATCGGATTCTTAGTCTTATCTTTCCTTGAATCTTCTTTCTCATTTTTCTTTTCCCATTTTTCTTTAGGTAATGCGGTGTTCTTACCTAGATAGGAAAAAGAAGGCCCTAATTCTAGCGGAGTAGTGGTTTGCTTCTCTTGATTTTTATTCATCAACCTTTGATTTTGCTTCTTGCTATTGGACTCCTCTAGTTTCTTTTCTTTTGCAACCCTGCCCCTTTTAACTTCAACCATAGCCTCTTAAATCTCATCATTCTTTCCATGAACTTCCAAGTAAGCTTTAATATTTGTAGCATCAACTGGATCACTCTATCCAATTTTCTCCCTAATAACATGTGCACCTCTAAACATAACCTCCTTGTTGGAAATTGTGGAAATCCCTACATTTTCTTTTTCCACAATAACGGTGTATGTACTTGCTTCTTTAACCATAGATGCACCATTAGAACTTTCAATATAGCCTTGCACAAGTTTCTTCATTCCATCCTTGCCAAAATTTAATTCAATAAGTTCTCTAGTTGCAGTGAGTCTTACCTTGCCTTCTTTGAAGAAGATCACACTTTTCTTCAAATCTTCTTCATAGGCTGAGGAATTCCTCCTATCATGATCTTCACAGTCATAATACATACACTTCTTCACCCATTTCTTGGTTTTTGTTGGAAATTTAGGAGAATTTTTTTTTTTTTTTTTTTTTTCAATTCATTAAACTTGGTTCTTAATTCCGTCATATCTTTGACAAGTTTTTCAAGAGTTTCATCAAGGATATCTTCTTTTGGAACTATTATTTGATCAATAAAAATTGTTGCAGCTACTGGGATGGAAATAAGAGCCATTCTTGACTCTATAACTATACTTCTTTTAGCATTTATCCTCTGTTGCTCTATGATTGTCGCCACAGCTTCCTTAACTTGTTTCCAGTCATCAGTGGAAGCACCAAGTATCGTCGTAAAGGAGAGAGCCTTCTTCAAGAAATTGCTAAGATCTTGGCTGCCTATTAAGTGAAAAAAAAGAATACTACTGATATCTCAATTTATATCCTTGTGATTTCCTTCAAAATATTTTCTTTATCAATTCTTTTATTCTTTTAATGATTCTTTGATCAAATCCTTTTATTACCTTGAAGATTCTTTCAAAGATTTCCTATAAATTTCCAATTCAGACTCCTTGCAGATTTTCAATTCAAATCTCTTTTTGATCCTTAAATTCTTTCACAAATTCCTTGTAAATTTTCAATTGAGACTCTTTGTAAATTCTCAATTCAAACTTACTTTGTACCGTGAAATTCTATTGCAAATTTTTAATTCGAATCCTTTTTTGATCCTGAAATTCTCTCACATGTTCTTTGTAAATTCTCAATTCAAACTCCCTATAAATTTAGACTCCCTATAAATTTTCAATTCAGACTCCCTGTGTATCCTAAAATTTTTTCACAGATTTCCAATTCAAACCTCCTTTTGACTCTGAAATTCTTTCACACATTTCTTGTAAATTTTTAATTCAGATTCCCTGTAAATTTTTTTACAAATTCTCTTAAAGATTCTTCTAGAGCAAAATAAATCCCATTCAAGATCCAAATAAAAGATGAGAGAAGAAAAGTGTTTATTTTCAATCTTAAAAGGAATTAAATAGGCATTTTTAATTAATATCCGGACATTATCCAATGTATACTAATATTGGTTTGATACTTGCTTGATATCTAGTTGATACGCAGATCTCAAGTATCCCATAATTCTAAGATTCTTTGATTGATATCTTAGAATCTTAAGATTTCCTATTTGATATCCTAAAATCTTAAGATTCTTTATTTGATATTCTAAAATCCTGAGATTCATTGTTTGCATTGTAATTTTTGAATTAATTCTAATTTATCCTTATTTATATCATAATTTTGGAACTAGCTCTAATTTTATCTTTGTTCACATTATAATTTTAGAACTAGCTCTAAATTAATCATATTCATACTATAATTTTAGAATTAGTTCTAAATTAATCTTATTTATATTAAAAAAATTTACATATTTATTTGATTTTGATGCACTTGCTGCAAGTACATTACAACAATGTGTTTGATATCACAACCTTGGAAGAGACTCCCGATGTTTGGTAATACTTTTAAAGGTAGGAACTACTCCTCATGATATTCCAAATATTTTTTTTTAAGGAAGTTATGAAGGCCTCAACAATGATCAAATAATAGGGTGGTCCTTTTGCCCTAGTATAGGATACTATCGATGCTTGAAAGAACCTATCAACTACCTTCAAAGAAAATAAAGATCAAAGTATGTAATAAGTACAATTCAACGTATCTTAGACTTCTTCAACTTGTAATCACTACTCCTCATGGAACTCGTCCATAGAAGAGGGGATAATATTAGGGACATAAGATTTATTTTAATAATTATCTAATTAATAGAAGTAGGTAAAATAAGTTAATTTGATAATATCTTATAAAAAAACTTCCTAGAAGCTTCATAGATGTAGAATCACCTTTATTCATGTCTATAAGTGATTTGTAGGTTAGAAACTTGGTCAACAAGCTAGCCACATGTTGCACATATAGGTAGCTTGTGGAACAAGCTAGCTATGTGTGGCACATATTGGTAGCTTGTGGAACAAACCAAGTACGTGGCGTACATGTAGGAAATTTGTTTTGCAGATTTGACATGTATATGAGGCCCTATAGAATGCCACCATGTAGCTCTTAGATAGATAGTATATACAGAGACAAGAGTGAAGCCTTCTTCACTCGTATCAATACTTTTCTTGTTTCTAGTCTAGTTCAAGAGTCTCATATATTTTTTAGTCTTTGGCAATAACCATTCCAGTTTCTTCTTGAATATACATACTTCTTTATTTTTATCTTGTTATTTTTTTTTGACATAGTTTTTACTAACTTACGTATCTATTTTAGTTCGTGTCCTTGACAAGTTATTATATATATGTATATATATATATATATATAAGATTAGATTTAAATATGAATGAATGTTGTTATTATGTTCATCTACAATAAGATACTAATATATATATATATATATATATATATATATATATACAAAAACAAAAACATGATATATCCAATGAATTAATAAGGTAGAAAAAATACAACTAACTACTTAATTCTTTATACCCAAAGGTGGAGCTAAGAATATTAAGAGCATAGAATGGCTATTAAAGCGAGTTCACTTACACTTTTATATATGATCATACAATACTAAGGTGTTCTAGGATTCCATCTAATTGCTTTGTCATTTCTAGAATCAAGTATGTTTTTTTGCCATCCATAAATTATTCTATCATTTGAATAGAAAAGACTCATATTATAAGTGTTTTGTCAATTTCTTTTAAACAACTTTCTAACAAATTTTTTCATATTTAATAAGACTTTTCTAAATCAATCTTCTAATTTGGAATATATATCATACTTTCTTTTCAAAGAAAAATTTATTTATCTAAATTCAAATAGTCTATAGATAAAGGCCCTTTAATAAGGATTAAATCTTACAAAAATATTTGAATCTAAAAAATATTATTATAATAAATTGTAGCTTGATGGAATTATAGATAGATATTAATTAAAAGAAATTGAAGATCCTACCATAAGAAACAGTTCTATATATTATAAAAGGAGGTTGGGAGATTAAGCTAATAAAAATTATACATGTATGTCTATATTTTTTTAATTTTGTTCTACATCTTAAATTCAAGATCCCATTTATAATTTGAAGTAAGTAACTAGACCAGATCCAATGTCTAAGTCTCATAAATAATAGATTTAATATTTATTATTATAAATTTAAAAAATTATTGAATATTTGATTAATTCAATTGAAATATTATAAATAATAATTTAGACAAGGAAGCTTTGGTGGCTTCTTTTGGATCAATGATGCCAAGACCACTATCTTTACAATCCAAATAATAAATAGACCTTGTTACTTTAAATTGTATAAAAGAAATAATATTTTTTCATAAAACATTTTTAATCATAGATTTGATTTTTTGAATAGTTTTTATAGATCTTATCTATATAGCTAAAAATAAATATAATAAAGAAAGTAAAATATTATTTATTATAATAGCTCTACTTGCTCCATTTATTTTTGTAGGATACCATTAATTTAACTTTTGAATCATTCTATTTATCAAGAATTAATCAATATCTGAGTGCTTAAAGAAATATCAAAGGGAGTTCCAAGAAGTTTGCTAATATTTGTATTAGAAGTCCATGCCCATCCAAATTGATTTGTCCATATTAATTTTTTAGATTTTTTAAATTACTAATAGGTAGTAGATTTGGCATAATTTATTTTTAGACTTAGAGCCAAATTCAAATGCTTAATTATATTCATTAGATAGAAAATATTTTTTTCTTCTCCTCTTATAGTGTTGGTGGAGTCATTTGTATATTGGCTAATGACTTATTGATTAGGACTCCAAAAAATATAAATATCTCATAAATAGTATTATTTCACTGCTTTTTAAATAGCAATATTAAGTACTATACCAACCAATATGAAGAAGTATGGTACCAAAGGACAATATTATCTCATTCTTCTTTTTATTGGAAAATATTTTGTAAAAGCCTTGTTAATGTCAATAGTTATGCTTGCACCTTAGAGACTAATATTAATCATATGTCAAAAGGAATCATCAAAGTTTTTTTAAGACTTTAAACATAAATTTCCATGAAACTTTGTGATAGGCTTTAAAAAAATTGATTTTAAAAGAAGAAGGAATACCTTAAAAGTTTTGATCCAATTATCAATCTTTCAAGTGACTAACACATTTTTTAAGATAAATTTTAGAGAGAAGAAAGTTCTTTGGTCACAATAAATTACTTCTATGAAAATTACTTGAAGTTGTCTTTGGATAACTTTTGTATAAATCTTATAGGAAATATTGAGTAAGGTGATAGGCTTCTAATTTTTCAAATTAATTTTATCATCATTTCTGTGCAAAAGAGCAATATGGCCTTTAAAAATACTATAAGAGAATCAGCCTTTAATTAAAGCTTAATTAACTATAGAAATGTAATTTTTATTAATGATATGCTAAAAGATTTGAAAAAATTCAATACCTACTCCATCTAAGCTGAGTGCTTTGCTTTTAGCTATCTCCCTAATAACTTCTTTAATTTCATACATATTGAATAGCTTGAATAAATTCTTATTTATATTTTTTGTGACCTTGCATGGAATGTTGTTAAACAAGAGAGTCATGACTTCCTCAGATTCTCTAGATCCTTGAAGTTTATGGTAGAAATTATAATAAAATTTAAAATAAATATTTTTAAGATCTTAGAGGTTCTTTTGTAGTTCACCTTAGGGATTTTTAAATTCAATTGTAAGGATAAAATTACTATAAATAAGTTATGAAGGTTTAAATATAAGAAGTAAAAAATTAAAAAATTAAATAAATATATTTTATCTCAAGGATAATTTGCTTAAAAAATTAAAGATTTGAGCCTTACCAAGGCTCATAAAGTAGTGTATAGATTGTCCTAGAAGGGCCACAAGGTCTTAGACTTATCCTCCTACCTACATCCAAAGTACTACAATTTATATGGAATATATGCAACTCCCTTAAAACTACTACATTAGCTATTGGTCACTATAATTTTTACTACTAAAACATGTTTTTTTGCATGTGGTTTTAAAAAACATCCAATTAGTCCTAGAACCTATAAGAACCTTAAAATCTTGCTCCAATTCTTCATAATGGCCTTCCAAAGTGATAAAATCATTTTTATCAAAGTCTTTAAAGTATATTTTAAAAATTCCTAAAAAATTATAAATAAATTTTAAATAAATTCTAAAAATTTATATATATTTATAAAAATTTTAATATTAATTTGAAGCTAATTTATCTTATCTTGGTGATTTTTATAGCATTAAAATCAATTAAAATCAACTAAAAAAATATAGTTTTTTTTATATTTCTTCTATTTAATAATTAATAATTATAATAGTAATTATAAGAAAGTTGTTTTAAAAACTAAATATAAATTATTAAAATTAAAAGAAAATATTAAATCAACTAAAATAATTACCTCTAAAACTTATTGAGATTCTATTTTATATCTTTTTGCTTAACAAGATTCTACTAATTTATAAAATCTTCTAAATTCTTGAAAAAGACTTAAATAATCAAATAAATTCTATAATCTTAATATTTTTATATCTAAATAATATTAAAACTTTATTTTTAATAATTTTACTAATTAAGCTATATTATTGGAACTCACATCTATGATAATAGATATAAGATGATAATTTTTTACTATAGCATAAAAATCTTTATCAATATTGGTTCCTATTTTTTTCCATTTAATTTTAATATGTATTAATTTTTTTTCATATTGCCAATATTTAAATTGGTTGAGAGATACCTAAATTTATTTAAAATAATCTTAAAGACTAATATTTTGAGGATTTGCCTGAAGAATGGAATAGACCTTTTATAATTGACTTTGGAGTTTAATATGCTGCCTTGTACTCAAAAAAGCTTGTTCTTTGTAAAAAGACTTGTAAATTAAATAAAAATTCTCATATAGTGAAGGAAAGAGCTTCTATTATTATACTGAGTCCAAATCTTTTTAACTTGTTGAAAAACTCAAGGATTATTTAAATAAAAAAATATTTATTTTAAAGTTAGAAGTTTGAGGTTTAGAGTTTTGGAATAGAAACTTAAATTCAATAGGAAGGTAATTGGATAGAGCACAATTATCTCTTATATAACAACCTTAAATTTGGTCAACTTATAATAAAAAAGAACTAGTGTAAAATTTGTCTAACTTGGCAAATATATATATATATCTCATTATTTTAAAAAAAAAAAAAATAGTTTAAGATCTTGGCATGTTTGAAAGAGTCTATAAGCAAAAATTGCAATTTAAAGTAATTCTAGTTATTTTATTTATCTCTTATAAGAGGTTTTTCACAAAAAAATATTTTATCACATGTATTTTTAACCATATTTTAGTTTCCACAAAAAATATAAGAATGGTTGGAGAGAAGTAATCTAATTAGATTTATCTACATCTAGTTGTATTTTTAATATTTATTAAATACATAGAGGTTAATAATACTTATAAATTTTTTAAGAATACTATTAAAAATGATCCATAAAATCATATTATATGTAAAAGATCCGATATTATGAATTAAATATTTAATAAAAGAAGAAATTAGGATGCAAATTCTATTTGCATCTATTCTAATAAGATTTTGCATATAGTCTAGAATTACCTTAAGAATATAAAATCTTGTATTAGATCAAAATTAATTACCAAGATTTTGAATTCTTGAATCACAAAGCTTGTGTGAAGAACATTGTATTTTGAAGTAATACTTTGTATATAACATCATAGTTTTTGAATTATTTTAAAATTATTTAATTTCTTCATATTATAAAAAATAATATTTAATATTATAAAAACTTAGACAAAAGATAAGGAATTATATTATATAATATTTATTTTCAATTGTTTTCTTAGAAATTTCAGAGATCTAAAATGATTTCAAATTAGCAAAGTTGATCTTCTCACTATCCACTTTTGTAATCCATGAAAGCATAGAAGAAATAAAGCTCTATAAAGAAGAATCAAAATTATAATAATATAAATCAAATATATAATTAAAATACATACTAGCATGTCTATGAGAAGGTATTCTTGGACCACCTTCCTTATTGTAGAGAGATAAAGAATGAAATTCTTTTTTATTTGGAAAAATTGAATAATTTTTTTTTTTTTTTTTCTAGCAGCAACAAAGATTTCCATCTTCATTATATAAGCAAGGTTGTAGAAAAACTCTAGAAGGTAAGAAGGCTAAGCATTAATAAAAATTAGATGTAAAAAAGTATATGCTATATAAGAAATTGGTTCATCTTACTTCATAAGATGATCCACTTCTTCATGCTAAATATCTTATTAGGAGTAAAAACAAATATTTTTGATAAAGACTTGATAGTCTGGATCTTCACCTTGACATCTTATATCATGAGGGACAATTGTAGTGTTGAGATGTAATTTTGCTATAGGTATCTATACGGATGTACTTTTTTAGAGGTGTTCCTATACAATCTTACTATTTGGCTTAGACAAGTCTTCCAAATCTTTAGTATTTAGTTGTATGAAATTTTAAAAGAATAATAAAAAAATCCTAAGAAAATTTTAATAAAATCATAAAGAAATCTTTAAAAAAATCCTAATTAATTTTTAAAAAATATTAAATAAATCCTAATTAAATTTTTATCAAATCCCAAATAATTCCTATCAAAACCTTAATCAAATCATTATCTTCCTCTAAACTGAGATTTTCTTCATCACAATATAAGACCTTTATTTTTCTTATGAGAGAGTGGATTCTTCTTCTCTTTGAAGGTCTTAAAGCATTTTAGATGAAATTTTTATAGAAGCATTTATAAAAGCATTTAGAAAACATGATAAGGCTTATTGGACAATAACTAAGATTTGAACATTACGTCAAAGGGCACGCTTTACATAAGTCTATGTATCTAATTTTAAGCAATTGGGATGAAAAAGTCTTAATGAATTAATTCTATTATAGATTAAAAGATGATGTGAAGGATTTGTTATAATCACTTCCAGATCTACATTTGCTCAATGAAGCCATTAGTCAAGCCATAAAATATGATAATTGATTATTCTAATATTGTCAAGATTAACATTTATGGGCTTTAGCAAGACAACACGCAATCCGACACACTCCTGCTACATTGGCAAGTATTTTGAATTCACGTTTAAAAATAAAAGATATACAACTTGATACAATATATTTTAAATTTCTTAGTTTATAAAAAAAGAAGTGTCAGATGGAAGAAGGTCTATACTTATATTATGGCAAAGAAAGCTATAAAGTTGGCAATAGTCCAAGGAAACAAAATTGACACATTATTAAAATCAAGAGAGCAATTATTTAGGAAAACAAAGTTATTTAGTCACAATAGGGACCATGTGGCTGGATAATTCAACATTACAAAACTATTCAAGTTCTTCTCTTTTTTCTCAATTTGCTTATTATTTTATAATTCTTTTATATTTTGGCTCTTAGAAGCTTTTAACAATCACCTTGTTGGATTCAAAGGTGTCTACTTATTTTTTAAATGAGACATTTGTTAAGCTTTGTAAAATTCTTCTAATACAAAAATCCAAATCTATTCATATAAAAATACTAAATGGATAATTTTTATCTTTTGGTAGTATCATGTATAAAATAATGCCTATAGAAGCATCATTTAAAGATCATAGCAGCCAAATTATATTCAATGTTATTAAAACTTCTTCAAATCCTATTATTCTTAGACTGTCTTGGTTGACAAAACATAATCCATCTATAGATTAGAGGTCGCAAAGAATAATATTTCCAATAGAAATCCATATAAGAAAACTTCATAAAAAATCATAAGTTGGTAAGCCTTTATTGATTGAAATAGGGATCTTTATAAGATTAGCTAAAGAAGGTACATTATTTGTTATTTATACAACTCTAATTAAAGAAGATATGACTTTATTAGCAAATATTCTAGAATAGTGTAGCAAATTTTAAGATATTTTTTAAAAGAAGAATGGTGATATATTACCATAGCATTAACCATATGATTGTATCATAGATCTTCAAGAAGGAATGCAATCACCTTTTGGTCTAATTTATAATCTTTTCAAAACATACTTTTGACATTAAAAGATTATAATGATAAAAAATTTGTAAAGAACTTTATCAAATATCCAAAGTCTCCAGCAATTGTACCTATATTCTTTGTAAAGAAGAAGGATGGTTTCTTATATATGTGCATTGATTATTACAAATTGAATAAGATAACAATAAAGAATTGTTACCTACTACCATTAATTTTAAGACTTTTAGAACAACTCAGCCAAACCAAGATCTATACTAAGATAGATCTTCATGGAGCATACAACTTGGTATAGATCAAGAAGGGAGACAAATAGAAGAGTGTATTTTGGACAAGATATGGATATTTTAAATATAATGTCATGTCCTTTGGACCAACAAATGTACCCTCTATCTTTTAGCATTTAATAAATAACATCTTTTAAAAGCACCTAAATAAGATTATAGTCATTTATCTTACTGGCATTTTGATCTATTTAAAAAATCTGGGAAAATATAAGGGATATATAAAATTGATATTATAAGAATTATAAGATATAGATTTATATGCCAAGCTAGAAAAATATATATTTCATCAATTAAAGATGGAATTTTTAAAATACATTGTATCTATTGAGGATTTGATGATGGATCCTAAAAAGGTGGAGGTAGTTTTGTAGTGGGCCATTTCAAAGACTGTAAGAGATGTACAATATTTTCTTGGATTTGTTTATTTCTATCAAATCTTTATAAACAATTATTTTCAAGCTGATGTCCCTTTTATTTGATTGATATATAAAGATAAGTTCAAATGGAAGCCTTAAGCACAGAAGATATTTGAAAACCTTAAGACAACATTTACCACAGTCCCAATCTTGGTACATCCAGATTTTATAAAAACATATTACATAGAAATCGATGCTTTGGATTTTATATTAACAGCCGTACTTTCACAAATGGGTACAGATGATAAATTCTAATATGTAGCATGTTATTCTCAAAAGTTTTGAGCTATCAAAATTAATTATGAAATCCACGATAAGAAATTTCTTGCTATTGTGGATTTTTTTTAAAATGGCATCATTTTTTTGAAGGAGCAATGCATCATATAACTATATATACAAATCACAAGAACTTGGAATATTTTATATTAGCTCTGGTTCTTAATTGCTACCAAATTCAATGGAATATGTCATTATCTTGATTTAATTTTATTATCACTTATTGACCTAGGAAGCAATAAGAATTGTCTGATATTTTATCGAAGAGATCATATCTTGTATTAAGGATAGAAAAAACAACATTTGATCAATAATATGTAATTTTGTTGAAGCCGAAGTAATTTTGCTTTTATACCACTATTACATCCATACCTATTGATTCTAATTTCCTCAATGAAGTGCATGCTGCAACTACTAATGATGCTTTGGCTCTTGATATCAAGCATCACCTCAATAAAAATACTGATAAGTTCAAGTTTGAAAAAGACCTTCTATACTTTGAAGAATGTTTATATATTCCAAAAAGATCTACATGACTACGTATTCTTCAATCTTGCTATGACTTTCCAACTATAGATCACTTTGGATTTAACAAGACATTGGAATTTATTTATCAAGATTTTTAGTGGTCTCAAATGTGGAAGGCTATAAAAGACTTTGTACTCTCTTATGACATTTGTTCAAAGTCCAAGAATCCTTGACATTGCCTTTATGCACTCTTATAACCCTTGTCTATTCCAAGATGGTTATCATCTTCTATCTTCATCATGTATCTATTGCCATCCAATTCATTGAACATCATCCTTGTGGTGGTTGATTGACTCATAAAAATGGCTCATTTTATTCCTTACAAAAAAATTGCATCTAATAAAGAAATGATAAGGCTCTTTCTTGATAATATATATATATATATATATATATATATATATATATATATATATATATATAAATTGATATCATGGCCTATTGGATGATAGTGTATCCAATTAAAAATCCTAGTTTATATCTAAGTTTTGAAGATGTCTTTTTTGAAATATTGAAGGTGGACATTAAACTTTCTTTAGCTTTCTATCTTCAAATTGATCGCCAAACAAAACAAGTTAACCAAATTTTGAAGTAGTATTTATAATATAATATCAACTATCAAAAAGATGATTGGATCTTGTATCTATTATTAATAAAATTTATATATAATAATACTATTTATATCTCAATTTAATAAATATTATTTTATTCCAACTATGGATATCACCCAAACCTTAATTTGTGGAGTACACCAAAGAACGACAATCTAGTACTTGAAGGATTTGCAAAGCATCTATTATAGCAACAAACAATATTGAAGCTTTAATTACAAGAAATTCAAAATACTTATAAGACATTTGTAGATAAATTCAAGAATCAATTGTTTATTTTTCATAATAAAGATAAAATATGACTTTTTCAACGGAACATTTAAACTAAGCAGCCATACAATAAGTTGGACTATTAGATGTTAGGACCATTTTCTATCTAAAAATAAATTAATCCAATGGCTTATTATTTGAAATTACCATCTTCTATGCAAGTATATCCAATCTTCTATATCTCTTTTTTAGAATCTTATACAAAGTCATGTATTTCAGGAAGAATACAATAATTTCCACCTAATATCAAAATCAAAAATCATAAAGAATGCAAGATTGAAAAGGTATTGGATTCACAACAAAGGTGGAAAAAATTAAAATATCTTGTTTATTGGCACGGCTATGATATCAATGAGCATACATAAGAATCAGCCAAAAATTTTGCTATTGCATCTCAAAAGATACAAGAATTTTATCAACTTTATTCTCACAAATCCAAATGTGTTGGATAATAACTTTTTAGTAAAGATTGGATCCAAAGAATATTCATAAGAAGAGGAGAATTAAACTAAAATCTTCATCACTATACAATCATTTGTTCCAAGATAGAATAGAATAATAAAAACAAATCAATCACCATGTCCAACTTTTAGATATTGAGAGATTTATCAAAATAAGATTCAAAAGATTCAATTGCTATGTTGTCGTGGCAAAAGTCCGCTTTGGATAGATGCAAGGTTCGTCTTTACAATCAAGTTAGATCCAATATGCACAAACTTTCTTAAACTTCTCTTTTATAGTCACAAAACCATGTGTGTAATAAATCAACAAACTAGAAGCTTCAAAATTTATAAATCAAAATCCAGCCGTTTATATAAGTTCAAACTTTGGAAGCATAGAATTCACTTTTTTAGTCATCTTCATAAAAATTCTCAACCATGAATTCATTATCGATCACCAAATATCATCACATAATGAAGTTGATAATGAAGTCACAGCCAAGGGCTTCAAAGTGACACAAAAAATGAGCTTCAAATTCATCTTGAAACTCAAGTTCTAGCTTAAAGCAAACCCTTCTATTTATCTAACTTCTTCAAAATCCCAGTTTAGTTTGCTGGTTTTAACTAGCCAAATCTCATTCATTCTAGACTCTTTTCTATTAATTCTTGGATGTAAAATGTATAACTTGAAGTCTAATTTCTAATCCAACTTCTTGATTTCTTATTAGTATCTTAAAACTCCTAATATACCTAGAAAAGTGACAGAAGTATCATATTAGTAGCCTAAGTTCAAACAAGCATATCTCTCTCATCTAAGCTCCGAATCATGTGTTTCTACTATCTAAACTCATACCAAGAAGAAGCTCTCTTTGAATACCTCTCTGGACTTGCCAAAAATTCCATCTTCTTCTCTTCTAAGCGCGTCAAAGAAGTCGCAGCCAAGGGCTTCAAAGTCCAAGTCAACAATTAATAGTTTAAAGTTATAAAAACTCCAAATCTAATCCTCCAAATTAGCACTATTAATAGCAGCTAACTATTGACATCCAAACCTCTATTTATCCTTAGTAAAATCCTAAATTCAACCTCAAAGTCAAAACTCCTTATATCTACAAATATAACCCTGAATCTACTAAAATCTAAGATTGGAAAAAAGATAAAAGAAATAAAAGAAGTTTTTAAGGCTAAATCAACGTTAAAGTTAAGATTAAAGATAAAATAAAATTTTAATTAAAGAAAAAAAAAAAAAAGTGAGAAATTTTTCCCAAATTATATAAAAACTTAGATTGGTAAGAAAAAATAAAGAACTTAATAAAATTTTAAAGAAAAGATAGTTAAGTTAGCTTTCTATATATGGATATATTTACTTCATGACAATGCAAGTTTTAAACAAATCGGTACACTTTTCACAACCTTCAATTGAGCAAAGTGAGGACGATATATTTCAGCGCCAAATTTGATTATGATTGGAGCTATTAGGAACAACACTCAATCATGCAAGTTTTAATTATAATGCTTAAGCTTTCTTAAGCTTAATAAGATAAATCATTCTAATCCTAAGATCTTATTTGGAGGATGTTTTGAAGGCCACAATGAAGATCAGATCCTTAGATAGGATGTTTCAACAATAGAGGTAGTAGCTCAAGGCTATAGGCGATGTCTTTAAGGAACATTAGAACCTATAACTCAAGAATGGAGAATAAAACATATAGCTTCATTAATACAATGTATTCTCAATTTTTTATGTATGTAAAAAGATTTTCAAAGATATGAGCTCATCTTGAAACTCATAATTAGAAGACACGGTGATGTTGGAAATATATACTTTTGAAGTTCACAGAACCTTTTAAAACATTTTAGAGATTTTTGAGTTAGTAGAAGTCAATTGAGAAGCTTTTTAGTTAGTAAAAATAGCTCGAGAAGCTTTGCAATTAGTGGAAAGAGCTCGAGAAGCTTCCAAGTTAGTAGAAAGAACTCAAAAAGCTTTCTAATTGATAGAACCTACTTGAGAAGATTCTTAGTTTAATAGAAGTTGTTCAAGAAGCATCCTAGACATGGATATATATAGGAATGAAGGCTAAATAATTCTTCAATCTCAATAATGCATCTCTTGAAGTTTTAGCTTATATTTTTTAATGTTATTTATTTATTCATCTCATTAATTCAAATTCTTGTTGATTTCTTTTTTAAACTTTTTTTCTAATTCAAGTCTCTTACTTTGTATTCTTATATCCTTGACAAGATATCGATCGTTTTCCTTCTCTAATCTTGACATCAACCTTCTAGCATCAATATTTTCTTTTTATATTATTTATATATTCTAAAACTTTATTAAAATACTAAAAAAAGAAATTAAATATTAACTCAAAAAAATCATTTCAATCTAATTAAAAAATTACTCAAAATCACAAAAATCCTTAGTGACCCTCAAAATCCAATTTTTAAGATCCTAACTTACTTAACTTCTAAAAACCTTTGATGTAACTATTTGATGAAGCTAAAATCTATAGCTCACATTTAACACAACTATATTTACAAATCCACAAACTTTCACATATAGATCTACTACAAAACCGACAATATGCTTCAAAATATGAATCCAATTTATTTTTCAATAATCAGAGTCATTCAAATAGAACCTTGACTTTGTATAGCTCTTGTAAAGTCATTACAAAATTAAAAACCTACAAATCGATTCTTAAAAAAATCCTATTAAGTTTGTTCTCAAATCCTACTCTTTGATCAACAAAAAAGCTCTCTATCTGTTATAGGTGTAGGATTTTGTATCTTGGGATCTGGTACTGATCCTAGTTCACAAATAATCCTCCTTGGATATCAATCCAAGGTTTTATAGATAATTTTTATTAAAAACTATCCTCTACTTTGATCTTAAGATGCCTATAGTAATATTTTTGTTAATCTATCTTATTTTGTCTTATTTATAGTTCAATAAAGTAAGTAGAAATTTTTTTTATAAAAATACAATATTAATACTAAATATTTTTACAACCTCTCTAATTATTTTACTTATATTTTTTAAAGTAATTTTATTATTTAATCTTCAATTAAGCTTTTTTGTAATATATGATTTTTTTTATTCTTTCATCCTATAGCTGTGTTATAATATAATAATGGTAAATATGGGATTCTTTTTTTTATCAAAAAGTAAGGTTGGAAAAAAGATTTGATAGGATTTTTTTAAATATTGGTTTTGAATGATTTGAATATATAATAATTTTGTAAGAGCCTTGCAAAATTAAGGTTATTTTCAATGATTCTATTTTTTTATAGAATTTAAATGGATTAGGATTTGGAAATTTAATTTTGAAAATTAGTGAAGATTTTTATAATTTTGAGCAATTTATTGGTTAGATTAAAATATTTTTTTGAATAATTTATTAGTTAGATTGAAATGGCTTTTTTGAACTAATAGTTGACTTAATTTGTAACATTTATGAATTATTTTAGAACCAGTTAATGGTACAAAAAGGAATTATTGATGCTAGAAGATTGACATCAAGGTTGGAGAAGGAGGGCAGCCAGCATTTGAGTAGATTAGGAGTTTTTTCCTCTAATGTATAAGTTTAATTCTCTTAAAATTTTATATGCTTGTTATCAAATGGTATTTTGAAAAGTATAAAATTTTTGAAATAAGTTCAATAGTTAATTTAATAATTATTGAGATTTTAAATATACTATAAGATTTGATTATGAGCGATTAAAATTCAAATAAGATTTGATTGGAATTTGATTAAAATTTATTCAGAATATCTTTAGAATTTTATTAAGATTTTTAAGCTTTACTTAAGATTTGATTAAGATTTTTTTAAGATTTCATTAGGATTTGTTAAGATTTATTAAAATTTGATTAAGATTTTATTAGAATTTGATTAAGATTTGTTAAAATTTACTTAAGATTGGTTAATATTTTATTAAGATTTGATTAGAGTTTTTTTAAAATTTGATTAGAAGTTAATTAGAATTTATTTAGGACTTTTTTAGGATTGCTAGGATTTTATTAGGATTTTTTAAGGATTTCTATATAATTTATTTAGAATTTTTTTAAGACTTTTTAAGATTGATTAGGATTTTTTTAGGATTTAATTAAGATTATTTAAGATTATTTAAGATTTATTTGAAATTAATTAGAATATAATAAGATATATTTAGGATTTTTAAAAAATTAATAGAACATATTTAGGATAATTATTAGAAGATTATTTAAATTATTGAAGATTGCCAAAAAGATATTTTTAAATATCTTATATATTATTTTGGATTATAAAGTCAACTTTAAGGAAAGATAAAATCCTTCCATAGGCAAATATTTAATGTATTCTCAAGCTAATTTTCATATAATATAACTTTAGGTATCATATTGTATCAAGTTTCTTTGCTATTTTTATTGCCTAGCTTAGAAGGTGCTAGTTGTAAATAGTAGGATTGCATAAAATGCAATGAAAGTCAAAAGTAGGAAGATAATTAGAGCTTAGATGTAGCCTACATGTCTAAAAAGTACCCAGTGTCTACAAGAATTGTCCCAAAATCTTCCAAGATTGATAAGGTCCTAGAATATGGCCTTGAATTTCTATTGTAAGTTGAAGAAACTTGATCAAGGTCTGTATTAAGAGCTAAGCCCCTATTTTTCAAGTCCATGCTTTGTAATTTGAATCTATTATATAAATTTTGGCTACTTAGTGCCGTGGTTATATATCTTGTATAAGATTAGGTTTTGCAAGATCACCAACTCCTTAAAGGACATTGTCTAAGGTCGGATCTGCATCTATTTCTCTGTATACAACATTCAGATCATTTAGGTTGGTATTCCTTATATTTTTCTTTGATCATGTAAGTAGTTGCAATTTCCAATACAACACTATAGCTTTTGCTTAATTGCCTATTTTATACAATAAATTAAAAGTATCCACAATCTACACTTGCACATATTTTGCATCTTATGACTTTTATTTTGTAGTTAAAAGTTTTTTTGTTATGTTGGATAATTAGGCCATTAATGTATTCCAATAATATGGAGAGCTCTAAAAAATTATTTTTGATTGTCATTGAGTCAAAGGGTAGCACATCTTGATGTATTTCTATTAAAAACCATTGATGAATCTATAACTAAATCATTGTGATTTACAAGAGATGTTTCATTACAAGTCAATAAACCACAAGCCAATGTAAACATTATTATGAAGAATATCACATTGTTGGACCATTATATAGCCTCTAATGTTATTAATTGATGGGAGGCTGAGCTGTATGTAATCTCCATTATATTTTATAATATAAGTTGTATAGTTTATAAAAAATATTCTATTTTTATGAACCTTGAATGTATTTTTCTATTCTATTTCAAAATGAGATGCTCTGATAGATTATTAACATCAATGTTAATAGAAGGTTGTATTATAATAGGTGGCATTAAAGCTAATTGATTAATATTATTTTGCATTCCTAAATTGCTAGAAGCTATCATAGTTATATTTTTTGAAGTTGGATCTCATAGATTTTGTAGAACAAACTCTAATAAAGTATTAAATATTAATTATAAATTAATGATGTATTTAAAATTAAATCTCTATTTTATTGTTTCTTTTTTTTAATTATAAATTATGATAAAATCCACCTAATTTACAATAATAGATAAAGTTTGAAATAAAAAATTAACATATATACATTGATACAATTGTAGCACTATATTGAAATTGATAGGACCACTAAGATATTATATATGGTCCTTATTTTATAAAGTATTAATTATTTATTATCTAAATTTGGCTTTATCCAAAGCTTAGTATTTTTTAATGCTATACTTGATTTCCAAATTGAGCCAGCTTTTTATAAGTAGGTTCAAATAATCAATGCAAATAGTTTTTTTATCTTTGTAATTAGATTGTTGATAATAATTTGCAGCTTTTAGTTAATGTCCAAATCAAGAGTAATGCAAAATCACAACTCTTGTGATTTTTTTTGTTTTCTAGACCAAGATCTAAAATATAACCCTAACCAAAAGTAATCTTGGCAGCAACTGAAAGATATTCTTCTAGAATTCATTTGAAAATAATTCATATAGGGATTATAAATAATTTAGAGTAAGCATATTTTTTTGAATTTTATATAACATATGGATATCAAGGATATGAACTAAAAAAAGATACATAATCTATTGGAAATTATATCAAAGAAAAGTCACAAAATAGGAATAAGAAAGTATGTATATTCAAAGAAAATTGAAATGGCTATTGCTAAAGACTAGAAACATGAAGACTCTTGAAACTAGACTAGAACCAACAAAGGAGTTGATAAGAATGAAGAGGGCTTCACTCTTGCCTCTATAAATACTATCTAATTAAGAACTACGTGGCGATATTCTATAAAACCTTATATACGTGTCTAATTTGCAAGACACATGTCAAACTTGTATGACAAGTTTTTCACATGTGCGCCACGTACTTGGCTTGTTCTGCAAGCTACCAACATGTGCGCCATGTGGCTAGTTTGTTGACCAAGTTTTTAACCTACCAATCACCTATAGACATGTATGAAGGTGATTCCACGTCTATGAAACTTCTAGGAAGCTATTCTATCAGATATTATCAACTCAACTTATTTTACCTATTTTTATTGGTCTATATTATTTAGGTCATTTACTGGAATAAATCTTATGTCCGTGACATTATCCCCCCTTCTAGGAATGAATTTCACAAGGAGTGGTCATTATATGTTGAAAAAGTCTAAGATATGTTGAATTGTGCTTGTCACATATTCTGATCTCTGTTCCCTTCGAAGATAGTTGATAGGTCCTTTCAGCCATCGATAATGTCCCATACCAAGGCGAGAGGACTACCCTGTTATTTGATCATTGTTGAGGCCTTCATAACTTCCTTCAAAGAAAATATTAGAAACACCATCAGGAGTAGTTCCTACCTCTAAAAGTATCACCAAACATCGGGAGTCTCTTCCAAGGTCGTGATAGCAAACACATTGTATTTTGCCATCAATCTGAGGAAGGATGCCCCTTTGAATTTAAAATCTCTTCAACCTTGAATTCTTCATCGTTGTCCACTTCTACAAGAGGCAGTGGCATTTGTCTTCTTCTTTGTATATCTATTGTCTTGTATGGCTCAAGTAGTGACACGTAGAATATATGATGGATCTTCATGGACTCCAGTAGGTATAATCGACATGCAACTAGATTGATTTATTCAGAAATAGGTGTCAAGGACATACTTGTTAGAACCTTCTAGAACATTCTAAAAGTTTCTTAAAACTCTCTAGAACCTTCCAGAGCCTTCTAATATCTTCCTAGTTAATAGAAGCTGCTTGAGAAGCGTCCTAGTTGGTGAAAGTTGCTTAAAAAGCTCCCTAGTTGGAGGAAGCTGCTTGAGAAGCTTCCTAGGTAGGAATATATATTGGAGTCGAGGCTGAAGAGTTCTTCAGTCTCGCCAACACATCTCTTGGAGCTCTAGCTCACCTCTTTGGTGTTATTTTTGTATTCATCTGATTAATCCAGTTCTTGCTAGTTCTTCTTGAACTTCTTGTTTAGACTTCAAGTCTATATTCTGTGTCCGTGATATTAATCCAATTCCTGCCAGTTCTTCTTGAATTTCTTGTTTAGACTTCAAGTCTATATTTTGTATCCATGACAGTTTGTCGAGACTACTTTCACCTTTGATATCAGAGCTAGTTCCTTCTTATTGGAGTGTGGATTATCCCTCTTCTTGAAGATACACTAGTATTTTAGAGGTTGCGGATTACCCTCCTCTAAATTGATATCTTTTTTTGTCATAATATTGGAGTCTTATTCTTCTTAGAGAGAGTGGATTACCCCTCTTCTTGAAGGTCTTAAGGCGTTTTAGAGGTTGCGGAGTACCCTCTTCTAAACCAATATTTCCTCCTTGTAGAAATAATTACTTTCTTTCTCTTAGAATGGTTGGAAGTCAAGACATTAATATGAATGAAAGTTTGGAGTCCAAGATGGATGCCATTATGAATGCTCTTCCTACATTATCACAGAGAACTACGGTGATGGAAGGAGTCTTTGCAAGACTTCATAATGATGGAGCATCTGGAATAGCACAATCTGGGCTTCATCAATCTTGAGCTTCTGCACCATAAGAAATAGCTTTATCTGTGATTCAACGAGAACCATTACTTCCACAACAAAAAGAACCTCGAATTAGCCTTCCAAACAAGTTTCATGGCACACACTCCAAGTTTCGAGGTTTCATCAATCAAATCAAGTTAATAAAAGCTCTACAACCCAAACGTTATCTGACGGAGGAATCACGCGTTGGATTGATTGGAACTTTGCTTACGGGACAAGTTCTATCGTGATTTGCTCCTCTATTTGAAAAAAGATCACCGATTTTGAACAACTTTGAGACTTTTTTGGAGGCATTTGCAGAAGCATTTGGCGAGTATGACAAGGCTCGGTGGACTGTAATAAAAATTTGATCAGCCAATTCTATTGGGGTCTAAGGGACGACATGAAGGATTTGTTATTATCTCTTCTTGATCCACAAATGCTCAACGAAGCCATTAGCCAAGCTGTAAAGTGCAATAATCGCCTATTTCAACGTCGCCAAGACCAACGCTCCAGACAATATACAAGTCATCACGGCGCAATTATATCGGCAAGTAGCCTAAATTCACAAGCAGAGATAGAGGACATGCAGATTGATGCGGTACGTATCGGTAGAAAGAATTTGCCTTGGGAAGACGCCGGGTTCCTAGTTGCTACTAGAACTAGCAAGGAACATGAGAGGAAGCCGTGCAAGTATGTTCTATACTTGCACAATATTTCTTCAAGCTTTCAAGTTATACTTGTATTATACTTGTACAAGTCTTGTACAAATATAAAGTATAAATACTTGAATAATACTTATACAAATACTTGTATAAATACTTGTATAAATCCTTGATATAACATTTGTACAAATACTTGTATAAATCCTTGGTATAATACTTGTATAAATACTTGTATAAATATTATGTATAATACTTGTAGAATACTTATAGAATACTTGTATAAATACAAGTATATATACTTGTATAAAAAGTATAAGCAAAGTATGTATGTATTCAAGTATACCTCAAAATACAACCGCATATGAGGAATACAAGTTATACAACAAACTGAAACTAAATAAATCACTAAAAATTCATCCAAAGGTCGAATCAAGCGTGCTTATAGCCTATGGAAAGCCAATAATCCATTGTAAAACATATCAAAATTTCACAAATAGATGACTTACCATTTAAAAGTTATGGCTAAAAGAAGTAGGCGCTAAAATTTCCAAGCAAATGCAAAGGCAGCAAAGCTCCTCTTCACTTCAGCCTTTGTTGTGATCACTTCCCTTCTCCAAATTGGACATGCAATAGCTTTTTAGAAAGCTCACTCCATCATCTAGCTTGCTCTAAAATTTCGCATGCATGCCTCTCAAACTCCAGATTTTGTAGCTAGTCGATTCTACTCTTCAAACCCTAGCAACAATTTTTCCTCTTTGACACTTCACGGCTCATAAAACTTTCATCAAAGCTCCAAATGTATTGATTTTTGTTTTTGTAGAAAGCTTACATAAGCTACTATAAGCACCTAAAATATCAAAAGGATTGAAGAGACTGTCCGACTTGGGTGGTTGAACAAAGTCTCTGCCCCTCTTCGTCGGGTGGCAGCAAACCCTTTCCCACTCTCAAGCTCACAACTTTTGCTCTCCAACTCCAAATGCTACAAGAGATGTCTTGATAGATAGCTAGCACAATCTTCCACACTCTCTATAAATTTCACTAAGAAAGAGTTGAAATCAAACTTGCAGTGGCAGCTCGAAGTTTCTGCCCCTCTTCGTCGGGTGGCAGCAAACCTCACTCTACTAAAACAAGCATAACTTTTTGTTCACAACTCCAATACAAGCAAGTGAGTAGGTTCTAAAATCCTCACAACTTGAAGAACACACCCACCAATTTTCACTACAAACACTTCTATCTCCTCGGAGCTATCTCTCTCCAAAGTTCACTATTCAAAACTACCTCTCCTCTCGGTCTAACAAGAAGAGTATATCTCCCTTTCTTTCTATATTAGACTATAAGATGCCCACATGGGCAGCCAAATCCTATTGGATGGGCCTTATTCACCCCATGCTCTTCTTTCTTACCCTTCATAAGGTCCATTCTACCTCAAAAGTCAACAAGAAAGGTAAAACAACCTTTACCTTTCTTCTAATTACAAAAGAGTCTATTCTAGGATATAAATAAGGTAAGAACAAAACAAATAGCCATCTTAATTCACTAATTAAGTGGCTATAATAAATCCTCTCCTTATAATATCTTCTAAAATAACCTCTAGCACTCACACATATATTAACAATAGATACAAGATTTTTCATATTTTTATACACTGCACGTAAATGCAGTATGACATGCTCTCCCTCTAAACCTGCACATCCTCCGGTATGTGCCAAGTTTAATCCTCTTCATCCTCCGTTTCAATCTCTTCATCACCTGCTGGTATTCCTTTGGTCTCTGATGGAGTTAAGAATTCTTCAAGATCATTGGTGTGAAACTTTCCATCCCTTCTTCTATATGTTTTAATTCTTTTGCCAGCTATTGGGATCTTCAATAAAGTTCCATCCAACTCTCGCAGCGAATATGTGGCATTGGTATGTACTTTAACCACCACATATGGTCCAAACCATCTTCGTGCAAATTTCCTCATTGTGCTGTGCTGATGTTCTAATGAACTGTCAAACACCAACACCCAATCACCTTCTTCAATTTTCTTAGACCTCATTCTATGGATTTTGTCAAATCTCTCTTTATTGCTCAATCTAGCAACCTTAAGCCTTTTTAATGCTATTTGCATATCTTCAGGCAATCTTCTAAGCTGCTGAATGCGAAGTTCTAATAGCCTTTCTCTTGTAATATCATCTTCCCAAGACAAAAATATCCAAGTTGGAACTGATTCTTCTCCAGGCATAATAGGCTTATGTCCATGCATAAGTTCTACTGGCATATATCCAGTGACAGTGCTATGGGTGGTTCTATCAGCCCATAATGCAAATGGCAATAGCCTAGGCCAAAGATTAGGCTTCTCTTTACAAGCCTTAACTAAGGCATGAATGATAGGAGGGTGTCCCCTCTCTATTTTGCCATTAGCTTCAGGATTGTAAGCAGTTGTTAATCTTAGCTGTACACCATATCTTTGAAAAAATGATCTTGCTTCAATTGCATCTAATTCACCCCTATCAGCTCTCATTCTTCCAATACTTCCATATCTGCTAAAAATATCTTCAAGAATGAATCTGCAAATTCCTTCCGTAGTCTTGGTTCGAAGAGCTCTTCCTTCAACAAAGTTTGAGAGCTCTTCCCTTGCCAAAACAAGATACTTCATTCCCCAAATTCCAGGTGGCATTGCAACTAAGTCAATCATCCATTGGAAATGAATTGAAGGAGGATAAGTGGGATGTAGTTCATCCCTGTATCGGGCCTTAGATTGAAGTTGACATACAACACATGAAGCTACAAATTCTTCAACATCCTTATATAAACCCTTCCACCAATATCGTTCCTTAATCTTTGTATAAGTGGCCCAAACTCCTCTGTGACCAGCCCAAAGGGCATCATGAAATTCTCTAAGCACGTGGATTTTGGTTTCAAGATCATCCACCACTCTCAAAGGTAATTCATCAGCTCTTTTTGCCCTCTTCCAAAGAAGTCCATCTCTCAACAGATATCCGTATGATTGATGTCTGATATCTTTAAAAGTCTTGTCCATCCATCCTTCTTGCTTCTTCAAAGTGCTCAAATAGAGTCCAATATCTTGTAGTTTCCCCTTATATAACTCTACTTTGAATGGCAAGATGTCATTGGTTAAATTTTTTCTATCAACAGCTAATACATACCTTTCTTCTAAAAAGTCTTCACTCTCCTCATGAGCCATCATTTCTTCTTCATGAAAGTATTTGGCCCTTGATAACATATCCGCCACAGGATTCATTTTTCCAGCAATGTGCACCAAAACTGGATTCAATGACTTGATATATGCTATCCATCGAAGCATGGCAATGTCTGGTGAAGAACAATTGGCAATCATACCAAGAAGAGGTAAGCAATCAGTTTCCAACACAACATTTGCTCCAATCAAGTAATTTCTTTCAGTTGTTAGAGCAGTAAGTGCACCCCAAAGCTCTCTCTTCACTTGAGGATATGCTCTCTGGCGTTCTGTAAGAATCCTTGCTCCAAAACGAATAGCAAATCTATCTCCTTTTATATCATCCTGGCCAACAGCCCACCCTATGGCTATTGGACTTGTGTCCACTGTAACAATCACCGGTCTTCCACTCTCATATTCAACTTGTTTTAAAACTGGAGGTGACTTTAAAATTCCTTTCAAGTCTTCCATCGCCAAATCTTGCTCTTGTTTCCAATGAAATTTAATTCTCTTCCTTAATAATTTGTAAAGAGGCTCTGATATGTGAGCAAAATGAGGTATCCATATTTGATAGAAGACACATGCTCCTAGAAACCTTCTTACTTCAGTGATGTTACTACAAGCCATCATTTTTGCAATAGCATCAACTTTCTCAGGATTAGGCCTTCTTCCATACCGTCCACAAAGATGTCCAACTACCAAAATTTCTTCAAAACCAAATTTAGACTTCTCAATTGAAAGGGTCAAATTTGCTTCTTCAATCTTGCATAAAATCCTATCAACATCTTTAATATGTATTTTTACAAATGCTCTGCAACCATCATTATCCAAAATAGAGTCTTTATATTCTTCTTTACATCCTTTGATAGGAATGTCATCCACAAAGGGTATAGTCTTTTCTGGTACAAACTCTCTCAAGATTTGATTCATTGCATTTTGCATATGTGCCACTGAGTTTGTAGCACCTTGAGGCAATGTGCACATTCGAACCAATCCTAATGGAGTTTTCATGGTTGTCAAGTCTCTGCTTTCAATGGCCAATTGAAATTGATCATAACCAGAGTACAGATCTCCAATCGAATATATGGCATGTCCAGCAAACGCTTCTGCTACTTCATCCACAATTGGTCCTGATCCTTTGTTCCTAATGGTAACCTGGTTAGCTGGTTGCATATCTTGGATGAATCGTAATGCTCCAGACTTCTTAGGAACAGTAAACCAACGATTAGAATATGGAGCCATTGAAGGCTCAAGTATTCCCATATGCATTTTCTCCTTCAATAAGTCAACTAATTTAGGAAGTAATGCTCGTGGAACTGGTATTGGCTTCAAATCCCATGGCACATGTGGTACTGTAAAAATAACCATGGGTGCTACTAAACCTGGTCGCACACATCCAATCTCATCTGGTGAAGAGGCAAAGGCCTTTCCATGTTTTGAGAGCATCTCTTGAAACCTCTTTTCTTCTTGTTCTAACAAGAATTCTCTCCCTCCAATCTTCAAGTTTGCTAATGTTTCTTTAGTAAACTTGTGCCCAATCTTCCTAGCTTCTCTTAAACTTGGCTCCTTCTCTGCTTGTTTGACATGCTCATCAGTATCCAATGGAAGTTGAGTTGCTATAGGCTTTACCTTTTTGGCCACTGTTTTATATTTTGTATTTACCATGGCCTCAAGATCCAACTTATAACTTTGGCATAAATCCTTGCTATTCATTGCATCTATTATTTCTTGATACAATGCTCTCGAGTGAATTTCAATCATAATATCTGTACCATTATTTTCTTCTTCTTTAATCTGCAAGTTGCATAAAACTTGTAATATATCATCTCCAATGCCTTTTTCTTCATATATTCCAGAAATATACTCACCATTTAAAAGAGCCTTTGCATTTTTTAGATTTTTTTCCATCTTTTTAATGATCTTTTTATTTACAGGGTCCAGATCTTTTATATCCATAAAACTCACAAATCCACACTTAGTCATTCCAACAAATCTACTTTTAATGCCATGTATATTGGGGAGCTCAAAAATATTCGGTCCTTCTGCACCCGTGGATCCCCATTCTCCACGAGTGCAATTCAGAAATCCGAAAAGTGTAAAGAATTAGGCAGAGGCCCATCCCTAAGACAAACTCGATGCCTCTCATGTTTAGACTTCACTGTCAAGAATTGTACAGATTTCTTGCCATCACAGCTTCGAATTCGTGCATAATGAGATCCATCATTCAATACCTTGGTTTCCATTCTTGATGCAGTGATGTAAGGTTGTCCTAATATCACGGGATAAGCACCATCATTTTGAACAAAAAAATTTTGTTCTACTTCCACATCTCCAATCTTTGTCGCAATTGCCGGACAAGCTCCAAATAATTGTGTTCGCCCACAATTTGCAGCCCTCATAATCCATCCATGATTAGTATCAATTGGCCATTTATTTTTCTCATAAATATTTTGAGAAATAATGTTTATCTCTGAGCCATGGTCTACAAGAGCCAAAACTGATTCATCTAATCCTCCAAGTTTGACCCTTGTCTCTGTGGTAGCTCTAGCCCAAAATGGTTGAATATAATCCATTCCTTCCTTGTCTTCTCTATCAATCCCATGCACAATTGCACAATCAAAGGTCCTCACTTCTACCTCAGTATTTCTCCCATGTGCTGCCACAGATACTAATCCATCCATTGCTTCTTCTTTCTCTTCTTGAGTTTGCAAGGCCTGGACCTTTATGTCATAGCTTCTCACCCCCTCTTCGTTATTTTCCACCATCTTCTCATATTCCACAAAACCTTTATCTTTGGTCATATCACTCTTGTTACTGACCACACAGGTTTGTGCAAACATTTGTAAGATCATATCTTCCTCCTCATTAGTCAAATAGTCATTTTGTTCTTTAACCATTTGACCATTATTAGCCTTCTCTTCCATAGTTATTGGATCACACATCAAAGCAAATACTTGTCCAATTTCAAATTCCTCATCTTTGGTCATATGCGTGTCCAGAGCCTTCATCATGACTGTTTCAACTGTCATCTGTCTCTTCCTCTTAATGACATCAATGATCAATTCATGAAAATCTTTTTTAGCAATGCCAAGAGCCTCTCTTAATGTAAATTCAATCTTGGCATCCAAGATTCTTTCTTCTAACACCTCTTTCATGTCAATAGAAGATTCAATGTCAGATTGAAGCTTATAGGCAGGTCCCTTACCTTTTCCTTTAGAATCAGCTTCCTTTCCTTTTCTTTGGCATTGTCTGTCCTCTCTTCCCATTTTTCCTTTAGAAGTGGCCCTTCTCCTGAATGATCAAAGACAAAGGACCTCCCAGGTCTTTGCCGTGTATGAGCAGCAGGACCTTCTACCTTTTCACCTTTTTTGAGCTCCTAGATTTTTCTCTTAGATATTGGCTCCCCTGTATCATCATTCTCAGAGGTTCGCCCTCTCTTCTCTTCAACAAAGACATCATAGTCTTTAGTTTTGTCTTGAACTTGACCTAAAAAAACTTTGATGCTAGCTGTTTCAACAGGGTCATCCCAACCAGTGACATTTCGAATGGCTTGAGCCCCTCTGCGCAAAATTTTAACAGATGGAGCTTCTAAAGTCTTAATTGTTTGTTGCTCCACTCCTATATGGAATGTCTCAGCACCTTGTCCATGTAAACAATTAGACCTTCTCATCTTTTCTTCCATAAGTTTTTTCATTCCTCCCTTGCCAAAGTTGGTACTCAAAGGCAAGTTAGTAGATGCATCATGAATCTTACCATCTTTGAAGACAATAATGCCTGCTTTAATAGCTTCATCACATGATTTGCAACTTTGAAGATTGTGATTGTCTTCTCCATCACAATAAACGCATTTCCTCACAAATGATCTTGCACCTTCAGATGATTGAGGGTCTCGAGACTTTTTCAATTCACTCATTTCCACCTTCAAATCCCTAATATCCTTTATAAGCTCATCTAAAGTTTTTTCTTCAACTGTCTTGACCATCTTAGGAGATGTTGTTGAAGAGGTTGGAGCAAATGATACCTTGGAAGCTTTTGTAGCAGGCTTTGGTATTACATCCATCTGAGTTGTCACACTTCTGGATTTCATTCTCCGTTGCTTTGCCACAAGAGCGACTGCTTCCTCTACTCTCCTCCAATCATTTGTAAAACCTCCTTCAGTGGTTCGATCACCTAAAAGCAAAAAGAGTCTATCTTCCAAAGCATCATCTGCTGCTTGCAAGAACAACTCAGCCTTCCTAGTATCAAAAAGACGCCTTTCTGCTAAAGGCAATTGGTTGTATTTCTTCTCAAAATCTCACAGTAATTCATTTGGATCCATAGTATTTCCAGGCCGCTGTTCAATCCAATCAATAAAAGACCTCTTGGTCATCCTCTCTGAGTCTTCTTCAAAATACTCATCACGCAATCTCTCTTCAAATGTCATCCAAGTAGTAAAATTTGCATCCCATCAAATTTCTTCCACTTTTTCACAAATCTCAGGCACAACAGCTAATGTGAAAGTTTGTATCATTCGAGCCTCAGGTACCTGTTGCACCTCCATCTCACAAATATAAACCTTCAAAAACCTGGTGATGTCCTTTCCATCAAATCTTCCAATCTTGTCAACAACACCCTTCAAAGCCTTGGTAGCTCCATTACCCCCAGCTTGAGTTTTATATTGATCCATAAATATTGCCAAAGCTCCTAGAATGGTATCCATGTTTGATTGGGCTCTAGAGGAAGCCCCTCCAATATCCTCCATATTACCTTAGCCAAAACTAGTAGCCCCAAAGCAGCTCTCAGTGGAAGCACCAATTATGTCGGGTAGAGAGAATTCGCCTTGGGAAAACGCCGGGTTCCTAGCTGCTACTAGAACTTGCAGGGAACATGAGAGGAAGCCGTGCAAGTATGTTCTATACTTGCACAATATTTCTTCAAGCTTTCAAGTTATACTTGTATTATACTTGTACAAGTCTTGTACAAATATAAAGTATAAATACTTGAATAATACTTATACAAATACTTGTATAAATACTTGTATAAATCCTTGATATAATATTTGTACAAATACTTGTATAAATCCTTGGTATAATACTTGTATAAATACTTGTACAAATATTATGTATAATACTTGTAGAATACTTATAGAATAATTGTATAAGTACAAGTATATATACTTGTATAAATAGTATAAGCAAAGTATGTATGTATTCAAGTATACCTCAAAATACAACCGCATATGAGGAATACAAGTTATACAACAAGCTAAAACTAAATAAATCACTAAAAATTCATCCAAAGGTCGAATCAAGCGTGCTTATAGCCTATGGAAAGCCAATAATCCATTGTAAAACATATCAAAATTTCACAAATAGATGACTTACCATTTAAAAGTTATGGCTAAAAGAAGTAGGCGCTAAAATTTCCAAGCAAATGCAAAGGCAGCAAAGCTCCTCTTCACTTCAGCCTTTGTTGTGATTACTTCCCTTCTCCAAATTGGACATGCAATAGCTTTTTAGAAAGCTCACTCTATCATCTAACTTGTTCTAAAATTCCGCATGCATGCCTCTCAAACTCCAGATTTTGTAGCTAGTTGATTCTACTCTTCAAACCCTAGCAACAATTTCCTCTCTTTGACACTTCACGGCTCATAAAACTTTCATCAAAGCTCCAAATGTATTGATTTTTGTTTTTGTAGAAAGCTTACATAAGCTACTATAAGAACCTAAAATATCAAAAGGATTAAAGAGACTGTCCGACTTGGGTGGTTGAACAAAGTCTCTACCCCTCTTCGTCGGGTGGCAGCAAACCCTTTCCCACTCTCAAGCTCACAACTTTTGCTCTCCAACTTCAAATGCTACAAGAGATGTCTTGATAGATAGCTAGCACAATCTTCCACACTCTCTATAAATTTCACTAAGAAAGAGTTGAAATCAAACTTGCAGTGGCAGCTCGAAGTTTCTGCCCCTCTTCGTCGGGTGGCAGCAAACCTCACTCTACTAAAACAAGCATAACCTTTTTGTTCACAACTCCAATACAAGCAAGTGAGTAGGTTCTAGAATCCTCACAACTTGAAGAACACACCCACCAATTTTCACTACAAACACTTCTATCTCCTCGGAGCTATCTCTCTCCAAAGTTCACTATTCAAAACTGCCTCTCCTCTCGGTCTAACAAGAGGAGTATATCTCCCTTTCTTTCTATATTAGACTATGAGATGCCCACATGGGCAGCCAAATCCTATTGGATGGGCCTTATTCACCCCATGCTCTTCTTTCTTACCCTTCATAAGGTCCATTCTACCTCAAAAGTCAACAAGAAAGGTAAAACAACCTTTACCTTTCTTCTAATTACAAAAGAGTCTATTCTAGGATATAAATAAGGTAAGAACAAAACAAATAGCCATCTTAATTCACTAATTAAGTGGCTATAATAAATCCTCTCCTTATAATATCTTCTAAAATAACCTCTAGCACTCACACATATATTAACAATAGATACAAGATTTTTCATATTTTTATACACTGCACGTAAATGCAGTATGACAACGTGTCAAATCCCTTACTCCAGAAGAAAAGAAGCAGCGTATGGAGAAAGATTTGTGCTTTTATTGCGGTGGAGAAGGCCATAGAGCTGAAAACTATCCGAAGAAGCAAAATGGACATAGCATCAAGAATAGAGGTGCGTTTGTTCAGGAAAACGAGGATGCCCAGCCACAATAGGAATTGTGCAGCTGGACAAATCAAAACCAAGTTCCTCTCTTTCTACTCAATCTGTCCATTGTTTTATAATTCTTTTGTCTTTTGATCCTGAAAAACTAAAAACCTTAGCCTTATTAGATTCAGGAGCATCTACTTGTTTCTTAGACCAAGAATTTGCTAAGCGTCACAAAATTCCCCTAGTACAAAAATTCAAACCTGTTCACGTAGAAATAATAGATGGACGACCTTTATTATCTAGTAGTGTCACCCATGAATCAGAACCTATAGAAGTGACGTTTAAAGACCATAGTAGTTATATTATTTTTAATATTATTAGCACCCTGTCAAATCCTATTATTCTTGGTCTTTCTTGGTTGGAAAAATATAATCCATCCATAGATTGGAGGTTACGGAGGATAACATTTCCCATAGAACAACCTGATGACAAGCTTAAAAGAAGACCCCAAATCAAAAAATCCTTGTTCATTGGAGCAAGAACATTTGTAAGATCGTATAAGGAAGGCATACCATTGATCATTTATGCGGCTCCAACTGGTGGAGAGCAGATTTCAACAGCAAGAATACCGGAACAATACAAGGATTTTTAAGACGTGTTCCAAAAGAAGAATGCTGACATGTTATCAAAACATCGACCATATGATTGTGCCATAGAATTGCAAGAAGGAGCACAACCGTCTTTTGGCCCAATCTATAACCTATCGCAGATGGAATTCGCTGAGTTGCGGAAATACATTGACTAGAATCTAGCCAAAAACTTCATTTGTCATTCAAAATTGCCAACTGGGGCACCAATCTTATTTCTGAAGAAGAAGGATGGCTCACTACAGATGTGCGTGGATTATCGAGGTCTCAATAAGGTGATAAAGAAGAATTGCTATCCATTACCTTTGATCTCTAGTCTTTTGGAACAACTTGGACGTGCAAAGATTGATCTAAGGGGAGCTTATAACCTTGTACAAATCAAAGAAGGAGACAAATGGAAGACAGCTTTTCGTACAAGGTATGGTCATTTTGAATATAATGTCATGCCATTTGGTCTTACCAATGCTCCGGTGGTTTTTCAACACATCATGAACGATATTTTTTGAGAATATCTAGACGATTTTGTTGTCATTTATCTGAATGATATCTTGATATTTTTTGAGAATGAAGAAAAGCATAAGAAGCAGGTTCGTTTGGTACTCAAAAAACTACGCGAGCAAGAACTCTACACCAAGTTGGACAAGTGCTTATTTCACCAAACTGAGATAGAGTTTTTAGGATTTTTTGCGACTACGGAAGGCTTGAAGATGGATCTCAAGAAAGTAGAAGCAATTGTCTCTTGGGAAGTTCCAAAGACGGTTAGAGACGTATAATGTTTTCTCGGCTTTGCTAACTTCTATCGAATCTTCATCAAGAATTATTCTCAAGTTACTGCTCCACTCACTCGATTAATATGTAAGGATAAGCTGAAATAGGGACTTCTAGCGGAAAAAATATTTCAAAATTTTAAAACGGCATTTACTATGACTCCAATCTTGGTACATCCAAACTTTGCAAAGGCTTTCTATTTGGAAACCGATGCTTCGGATTTTGCTTTAAGAGTCGTACTTTCACAGATGGGCATTGACAATAAGCTTCATTCGGTTGCATTCTATTCACGGAAGTTTTCTGCGGCTGAGATCAACTACGAGATTCATGATAAAGAACTCTTTGCTATAGTGGATTCTTTCCAAGAGTGGCGTCACTTCCTCAAAGGAGCTGCGCATCTGGTGACCATTGTCGTGTTGTGGTTTGGCTACTATGTGAAAAAAATTGTACATGTATATTTAATGTACAATTTACTACTTAGCTAAATGAAAGTCATATCAGTGGATTTTATTGGTTATAGGATGTGATTAGGTTGCTAGTTTAAAAAGGATCTATTAAAAAGATTATTATTAAGATTTATACAACCTTATTTTTTTTCTAGTAGTGACTTTTGAAGTTAATTTTATATTGATAGTAACTTGTGTATATCTTAAGTCACCTTTGTTAGACGTTGGTGATCCTTAAGATCTTATTTACTTCTTTTATTTGATGCTTAAAGCACCAAGTATGTAAATCTTATAAGAAGAAGGATTAGAAAAGGGTTTTAGTGTAAAAACTACCCTTTTTAGTGTAAAAAGGGTAGTTTGGCCATCCATGTGGATGAATAGAGGTGGATGATAGAAATCTCTATTCTAATTGGCCAAAAATCATGCCCAATGGGCTTCAAGGAGGCTGCCCGAGGGTTTATTAGGAGTTAGGGTTTTTTTTTCGGAGGGAGTCAAACATCAGAGGCTAGGATCATCAGGTTTAGGTTTTTGGGTATGGTTTAGGTGCAAATCTTGCATGATTTGGACTTTTAATGAAGAAGTTATAGGCGCTCAAAGTTAGGGTGTTGATTTTGGACCTACTGTCACTCTTTTGAGTATATCTCGCGCATACAGAGAGAAATCAAAGATCAGCGACTGGGGTTGGAAAGCGCACTTTCTTGGCTACACTTTTCACGTACAGCTTGATAAAATCCAAGCTAGGATCAAGGAGATATTGCGAGTTGAAGTCAGTGCTTGTAAGCTAAAGGCAGTAAGTGACTCTGCTTAACTAGCAGTTATATTTTGAGCTATATCTTAGTCAATTTGATAGATTTTTGGCTCAAAATTTTCAGGAGTATATATGTTTATGTCACAAGACTATGTGCAAAAATTTTGTGGCATTAGGGTTTTGGGTTTGTGAGATATAGAGAAAATAGTGCTCGGGTGTCTCTGAGCTAGGGTTTTAAGCACCTGCTAGGGGTTTTGAGATATCAAACGATCGGAAGTATATTTGCGGTTGAATTTTTTTTTGTAGTAAAGCTTAAAGGTAAATTCTACCTTGCTTGAAATTTTGAAGAAAACTGAATGGCTGGATCAGAAGATATGATTTTCTAAAGTTTGGAAAGAAAAACATCCTTTGCGGAAAAATATATTTTTAAGGGTTTTTGTTGCAAATTTGGACTTTTGTGCATACTAAAGGTGTTTTTGGGAGCTAAGACTTTATGGAGGTGTAAAAGGTGGATGTATAGAGCCATGATATGATTTTGATATATAGATGAGTCTTTAAAAGGTTTTTAAGGATTTTCTACATATAATAGAGAAAACTTATATACAAACCTATTTAAAAATAAGAGGTTTTAATCATACAAAACCTTTTTCTTATATTATCGTGTGTATTTATCCTTCTTATTAGGACAAATAACTCATTAGAGTTTAGCCAATAAATATTAAGTAAAATTCTCTCTGTTGGAAGTGCGGTGTTCTAGATAGGATTCACGCCACCACGACCTTGTATATCACGGATCACAGAATGCGGAATATTTCATGTCTACTGGGGTTCTAAACCGTTCGTCAGCTTCGATGGAATATGTACATCTATCTAATTTGACTTCGTTGTCTTGTCGGCACGGAAGCGGCAGAGGACTTCTCCCAATGCCTTATCAAAAGATCATATCTTATGCAGAAGATTGAAGAAGGCGGCTTGTTCAGCGATTATGCGACATTATTAAGCGAGCAATTGAGTTGTGGTATTTGTGGTGCCAATTGATGCTGACTTTCTCAACCAGGTATGTGCTGCGACCATTGAAGATTCAATAGTCCTTGATATTAAGCAGCGTATCAATGATGACAAGTTGAAGATTGAAGGAGATCTCTTATACTTTGAGGAGCGATTGTATATCCCAAAAGGACCAACACGACTTCGAGTCCTTCAATCTCATCATGACTTTCTAGCTGCGGGACATTTCGGATTCAACAAGACCTTGGAACTGATTTCCTAAGATTTCTGGTGGCCCCAAATGTGGAAGGATGTGAAGGATTTTGTCCTCTCTTGTGACATTTGTTCAAGATCCAAGAACCCTCAACATCGCCTTTATGGACTTCTACAGCCATTGCCCATTCCGTGTCGTCCATGGTCTTCAGTTTTCATGGACTTTATTACAGATCTGCTGCCATCGAATTCATTTGACAGCATCTTTGTTGTGGTGGATCGACTTATGAAGATGGCACATTTTATTCCTTGCAAGAAGACATTGTCAAGCAAAGATACAGCAAGGCTCTTCCTTGATAATGTGTATCGATATCATGGTCTATCAGATGATATCGTGTCGAATCAAAGAACCTAATTTGTATCAAAGTTTTGGAGTTCTTTTTTTAAAATATTGAAGGTGGACATCAAGCTTTCTTCGGCATTCCATCGTCAAACTGACGGCCAAACGGAATGGGTGAATCAAGTTTTGGAACAGTATTTACGATGCAACATCAACTATCAGCAAGATGATTGGACTGCATATCTATCGCTAGCCAAGTTTGCATATAACAACACCCTTCATGGATCAACTCAGAAAATACCATTCTTTTCCAACTATGGGTACCATCCGAAGCTTAATCTATTGAGTCCGTCAACGAATAACAACCCAACAGCTCAAGGATTGATGCAGCAGCTATCGGAGTTTCAAACCACATTAAAGCTTCAATTGCAAATTGCCCAAGAGTCTTATAAAGCATCCGCGGATAAATTTTGGAATCAGGCACCTAATTTCAAGATTGGAGATAAAATATGGCTGCTTCGACGGAATATCAAGACCAAGCGGCCATGTGATAAGTTGGACTACTAGAGATTGGGACCATTTGTTATCCAGAAGCAGATCAATCCTGTGGCGTATCGCTTAGAGTTACCAACTGCTATGAAGGTACACCCTGTCTTTCATGTTTCTCTGTAAGAGCCTTATCGGGAATCGTCTTTTCCTGGAAGAGTGCAATGTCCGCCATCTAGTATAGAAATTGAAAACAACGAAGAATATGAGGTAAAAAGGATAGTAGATTCACGACAAAGATGGAATAAATTAGAGTACTTTGTGCATTGGAGCGGCTATGATATTAATGAAAGAACATGGGAATCGGCCGAAAATCTTGCCAATGCATCACGAAAGGTACGGAAATTCCATTGACGATATCCTAATAAATCAAAAATTGGTCACTAATGAAGCGTATAGATGAAACCTTCTCTAGAGAATTGAATAGAAAAGGGATCTAGGTCTCATCAAAACATAACTTGTTGTATTTTGTGGTATCAGGATAACTAATATCAAGGTGTATTTACATATGGCTAATGAGAATGTAGATACTGTACTAGTAGTACCATCTCAACCGAGTAGATCACAATGTCGACCTCAAGAATTAGAAGAGCCAAGAAGACGTCCAAGAATACTAAGCAGCAGGTCACTTGTAATTGTCTTTGAAGTTGAACTAGCTTATGTAAGTAGTGGCGAAGTGATATTTTGAGGTCATTTTCACAATGAAGATACAAAAGTTTAAGCATGGTGTTAAGTGAAAGGTATTGGTCATTATCGGTGGCTACAAGGACCCATGAATCATCTGCCTCATGAATGACAATTGGAATATATTGCAGAGACTATGCAACAAATTTTTGATTTCCTACGTTTGTGAGTATACATTTCAAATGGCTTTTCGGAGACCTTGAAGCTAGAGGAGGAGGTGATGTCAAGGACATACTTGTTAGAACCTTCTAGAACATTCTAAAAGTTTCCTAGAACTCTTTAGAACCTTTCAAAGCCTTCTAATATCTTCCTAATTGATAGAAGCTGCTTGAAAAGCTTCCTAGTTGGTGGAAGTTGCTTGAGAAGCTCCCTAGTTGGAGGAAGTTGCTTGAAAAGCTTCCTAGGTAGGAGTATATATTGGAGTTGAGGCTGAAGAGTTCTTCAGTCTTGACAACACATCTTTTAGAGCTCTAGCTCACCTCTCTGGTGTTGTTTTTGTAGTCATCTGATTAATCCAGTTCTTGCCAGTTCTTATTTAGACTTCAAGTCTATATTCTGTGTCCGTGATATTAATCCAATTCCTCCCAGTTCTTCTTGAATTTCTTGTTTAGACTTCAAGTCTATAATTTGTGTCCGTGGCAATAGAAAAAGATCGAAGCCTACAATAGTCCAACTTATCACAAGGACGAGTAGTCTTGATATTGCGATGAAGTAACCATACCTTGTCCTCCACGTTGAATTGTGGTTGTTCCTTGCGATACACATTTATATTTGTTTTTTTTTGTTCTTGAACTTCTTTTAATTGTACTTTCATTATTACATGTAGCTCTGAAAAACGATTTGCCAAATCTTTTATTGCTGGATTATCAACTTTTGAAAAGTCAAAAGCATCAAGTCGTGAAAAATAACTATAATTGGCAAACAAAGGTGTTTGTTGCGTAAAAAAATATATCATATTATTATAAGCAAATTCTGTCAATGGCAAAAGAGCTATCCAAGCATCTTGTTTGTAGTTGATGGTACAACTTAAGTATTGCTCCAAGACTTAGTTCACACGCTCTGTTTGTCCATTAGTTTGAGGATGAAAAGCTGAAGATAATTTTATGTCCATTTTTAAGATCTTGAAAAGGATTCTCTAAAATCTTGATACAAATTGAGTTCCCCTATCTGATATAATATCCTTAGATAATCCATGATAGCAATAGATATTATCAATGAAAAGCTTAGCTATTTCTTTACTTGTAATAGATTTTGTACATGGCACAAAATGTGCTATCTTGGTGAACTGATCTATTATCACAAATATAGAGTCATAAGATCTTGAGCTTAGAAGATCTATGATGAAATCCATAGAAACAAAAGACCATAGTTATTCTGGAATAGGTAATGGCTAAAGAAGCCCAAAAAGTTGATGACAAGGAGTCTTTGATCTTGAGCAAATATCACATGATTGTACAAAGTCTTTGACTGCCTTCCACATTTGAGGTCACTAAAAATCTCTTAATATAAGTTTCAAAGTCTTGTTGTATCGAAAATGTCTTGCCGTTCAAAAATCATGACATTGTCATGTTGTAAATCAAAACATAGTGTAAAAAATATAAAAGAATATATTAAAATAAAAAGATTAAGATTAGAAGAAGGGTTGATAGAAAATTAGTAGTAAGAAGATACAATGGAAATTTATCTTGAAAAGTGAAATTTCTTCAAGTTAATACAAAAAAAAAATTTGAAGAAATGGAAAAGACATGGGCTAAGAGGTCTTTTTGACTAAGAGGATAAAAAAGACCAAGAGAGAGATGAAAACAAAGAGTCGTGAAGAAGAAGGAGGAGAGTTTTTTTAGAAGGCATAGGATTTTTTTGATAGGCAATATATATTTTTGTGTATAGAGTAAGCTTGGAGAAGATTTTAAGTACAAGTTTTTGTGGGTTTGTAGTAGACAAGATAAAAAAACTCATAGAAATAATTCTCATGTCCTTTCATTAAGTATCAAAGGAGATATGAGTCATGAAAGTTGCAGGTGTTTAAGACTAGGGCAATGAGGGTTATAAAATTTTGGACCTTGGTTCTTGGAAACCTCTTGGACTTTAGTAGCAAAATTTGTTGGGTTTTTTTTTCATACAAAGTTAACTACTTTGTGTCAAAATCTCAAGTCAATATGACCTCTGAGCAAAGAGTTATGAGTAAAATTGTAACCAGTTTGAATGAAAAGTGAAATACAGTGAAGGCAAGGTTGAGGGTTTGTATAGGCAGTGCATGTGTGTGGGTTTTTTTGGGTATAAAGAGAATTAGGAGATGAACTTGAGTGTGAAATTTGATAGACATGATCTATGTAAATTAAGGAAGAGATAAGTGCAAGTTTCATACTCATTAGTCTTATAAATAGAATATTATGCTCTTTCAAAGTGACAAGGATCTATCTCCAAATCAGTGAAGTTTGAGAGAGCATAACTTTAATGTCAGTAAATGCATTTTGGTAAAAATTGTTGGTTTGTAGATATATGAGTCTATTAAGTTTTTTAAAAAAATAATTGCCATTGGAATTATATTCGAGGAATTATGAAGAAAATTGTAGTTGGATCTAGAGTGGTTAGAAGGCAAAATTAAAGGAGAAGGATAGAACCTATAACTCAAGTTTGGAGAAGAATTTTGGAGCAATATTTGGAAGGTGTTTACAACATAATATAAGCTATAAGCCTACTATTTTTCAGCACTTAGTTCTTCTTTAATGAAGAGCAATGAAGGTGTGAAGCAAAGGGGGTCCAGAATCAAAGATAGTATGGAGGGATTACTTTGACAACATGGTTCTCTCTAACTACATGAGCTATAATCAAAATATTTGTGGGGTTTGCTTCTTTGCTTCCTTAAGTACCTTGTGTTCAAATTTTTCTTCAATTGATGTGATATCCTAGGATTTATGAGCAAAATTGAAGGCAGGTTTCTAAAGGAAGAACATATTAGGGTTAATAAAGTATGTTTTTATGTAAATTCTTCAATTTTATGAACTTTATGAATCTCATCTTGTACTTGAGAAACTAGAGGCAAAAAAGACCCTGTATTTCTTAGGACTAAGACTCTCATCACGACAACGTGTTTGAAGAACATGTAGACGTGCTTCTCCTTCTTGAACATATAGACGTCCTTCAAAATATAGTAGATTGTTCTTGAACTCGAATTTAGAAGAATCATGAGTTTTGGAAGAATTATTCTTGATACCATAAATAAGAGGGTCTGAGGACATACTTGATTGAATTTACTTGAGAAAAGTTGAATCAATAGACAATGTTGATTTTATTGCTCAAAGATAAAACTGCTCTGGTTTCAAGAGAATCGTTCTTTGTTGCTCAAAAGCTGCATCTCCTTCTTTTGGTGCAAAATAAGAATGTATAGAAAGGGCATTGAACAAACCTTGTTGTTTTCCTAGCCAATAAGTGATAATGAACTCAAATCTTGATAAAGACCTACTCTAACGAGCTTGTTGATAATTCAACACATGTATCGACATGAAATACTCGAGGTTCTTATGATCCGTATACACGATGACTGGACTCAAAGCGCCTTCTAGATAATGATGCCATTCTTGAAAGGAATCCACAATTGTAAAAAATTCTTTGTCATGGATCTCATAATTGATCTTGACTGTTGAGAATTTTCTTGAATGAAAAGCTACTAGATGAAGTTTGTCATCTATTTCCATTTGTGACAAAATCACATCCAAGGCAAAGTCAAATGCGTTTGTTTCTATAAAAAATGCCTTGAAAAAATTAACACAATATAAGATTGGTGCAGAAACAAACGATGTCTTCAAAGCTTCAAATGCTGCTTCTGCTTCTTGATTCCATTGGAATTTGTCTTTACAAGTCAAATGTATAAGTGGAGCCACAACTTGAAAGAAGTCTTTGATGAAGATCCGATAATAATTAGTAAATCCCAAAAAGTATTGGACATCTCTTACGATCTTTGAAATCTTCCAATTCATGATTGTCTGGACTTTTTCAAAATCCATCATGAAACCAACATTTGAAATGATGTATCCTAAGAAATCAACTTGAGTAGTGTGAAATATACACTCTTCTACCTTGGCGTACAATCCTGCATCTCTAAGTTTTTGTAATACTTGACAAATATGTACTTCATATTCTTCTATATTCTTGTAATAGATCAAAATGTCGTCTAGATAGCAGATGACAAAATTATCTAGGAACTCACAAGAAATATCATTCATGAGATGTTGAAAAGCAACTAGTGCATTCGTAAGTCCAAAAGGCATGACATTGTATTCAAAATATCCGTACCTGGTTCGAAATGCAGTTTTCCATTCATCTCCTTCTTTGATGCGTACTAGATTGTATGCTGCACTTAGATCTATTTTTGTATAGATCCTAGCTTGATTCAATTGCTCAAAGAGTCTTGATATTAGAGGTAATGGATATTTGTTCTTGATTGTAATCTTGTTGAGTCCTCAATAGTCAACACACATCTGTAATGATCCATCTTTTTTCTTCACAAATAGAATTGGAGCTCCTGCTGGAGATTTAAAATGGCATATGAAATTCTTGGCTAAATTCTCATGAATATACGCCTTGAATTTAGCCAATTCATCTTGTGATAAATTGTAGATTGGTCCAAATGCTGGCTGAGTTCTTTCTTTAAGGTCAATTGAACAATCATATGGACGAAGTTCTGGAAGAATATCTGTATTTTTTTTCTCGAAAATGTCTTGATAATCTAGATACTAACTTGGAATGCTACTTGAAATCTTTCCATCGTTGAAAATAGGTGTAGCATAAATGACAAAAGGTGATCTTTCTTTTGCAGTGTGCAAGAAAGCTCTTGCACCTACAAACGCAGGTTTAATTCTACTAGACTTATGATTTATTACTTGATTAATTATATTGTTAGCTATACTTTTAGAAAAATTTAGAGTACAAAAAATCCAATCTATTCGAGGGTTGTATTTTTCTAACCATGATAGACCTAAAATAATTGGAATAGAGGGAGATCTAATTATGTTGAAAATTATGCAACTATTATGGCCATTTACTACTACATCTAGAAGAAGTGTTTCATGAGTAACATCTCTAGAAGATAAAGGACGACCATCTATGACTTCTACATGTACGGATTTAGATTTTTGTACTATCTGTATTCTATGGCTTTTAGCAAATTCTTCATCTAAAAAGCAAGCTAAGGCTCCCGAATCTATTAAGGTAGAGGCTTTGTAATTATTAGGTCCTAAATACACATCTATTAAAAAATAAGGAGATGGTTGTGAGGAGAGGATAAGACCTTCATTAGAAATTGTATAAGATCCCAGTCGCATGATCTTTATTGTGGCTGGACAAACTCCTTTCCTGACATATTGTCTTCTTTGATAGTCGTATTCCTCATCTTGTGGTTGCGTTGTTTCTTTAGACAATTTTAAGCAGTGTGTTTAGGTTCTCCACAATACAAGCATAATCCTTCTTGACGATGTCAAATCTATTCTTATTCAGTAAGCGGCTTGAAACGTATAGCATCAATTTGCATGTCCTTGACTTCTAAAGGTACATATCGAGAAGACATTGGTACTGCCACTGAATTATAATATCGCTGAGGTTCTCTTGTACGACTTTCAGATCTAAATTCAAAAAGCCAATTATCACACTTTACCACAAAGTCTATTGCTTGACTCAATGTTTGAGGATTGGATAAGTTCAACATCAATTTCTTCACTTCATATTGTAATCCGTAGAGAAATTGATTGATGAGTGCAGCATCGTCTCACTTGATATTGATTGTTAGTTGTCAAAATTGTGAAGCATATAATGTCACTGATCAATTGTCTTGTCGTAGGATACGAAGCTTGTTTGTTGCAACACGAGTTGCATCGTATTCTCGATACATAGATCAAAATTTTGCTAAAAAAGCTTCTAAATTATCCAATATTGGATCACGTCATTCCAGAAAAGATGAAAACCAAGATAAGGCAAAACTTGAAAGTAGTGTACCAATAAATCTAACTTGCAATCTTGGAATTGAAAAACTTTGCAGTTGCAATTCAATCACCAATTGGATTTGGTTGATGAATCCTTGAAACTTGGATCTTCTGCCATCAAACTTCTCAAGTAGACCAATTTTTGGTTCTCTGATGCTTAGATGATATTCCAATGTAGGAGGAATTATATGGCTTGGTGTAAATGTTGAAGCAACTCCAATGATATCTATATCTTCATTATTTGGTAACCTTGTTGCTCCTTTTGGAGGTATAGTGAGTTGATGTATTGCAAGTATCAATTCTCTCATTTGCTCTTGCATTTGTGCCATTGCACTCTTCATTTTAGGAAGCTCTGCCATGATAACACTTCAAAAAATATCTAACACCACTAGAGATAAGTAGAAGGGAGAACAAAGAAAATACTAGGAATAATATCAGTTCAGAAGAGGGTTATCTGCAACTTCTAATATGCTTGTGTCTTATTGAGAGAAAGGGGTAATCCACTGTTAATCAAGACAAGATAAAGCTATGATATTATAAATATATTCTTGTCAATCCATTAAGGACATGAACTAGAAAAAGATACATATCTAATAGAAATTGTATCAAAGAAAAGTCACAAAATAAGAATAAGAAAGTATGTATATTCAAAGAAAATTGGAATGGCTATTGTCAAAGACTAGAAATATGAAGACTCTTGAAACTAGATTAGAATCAAGAAAGGAATTGACAAGAGTGAAGACGACTTCACTCTTGCCTCTATAAATACTATCTAACTAAGAACTACGTGGCGGTATTCTATAGGATCTCATATATGTGTCTAATTTATAAGACACATATCAAACTTGCATGATAAGTTTCCCACATGTGCGCCACGTACTTGGCGTATTCCGCAAGCTACCAACATATGCGCCATGTGGCTAGCTTGTTGACCAAGTTTTTAACCTACCAATCACCTATAGACATGTATAAAGGTGATTTCGTGTCTATAAAGCTTCTAGAAAGCTTCTCTATTAGATATTATCACCTCAATTTATTTTACCTACTTCTATTGGTTTATATTATTTAAGTAATTTATTGGAGTAAATCTTATGTCCGTGATAGTGGATCAAAGTTTGGATCCTTTAATTGAAATATATAAAATTTGATACTATAACAATAAGAAAAACTAATTAATATGTATTACATAATTTCATCCGAGGAGGACTTAAGATAAATGTAGCTGTAGCTAATGTTCTTATCAAGAGTAAGAAGGTTGTGCATTACATGTTTAAGAGCCAGTTTCTATTCTTTAAATCCATCTTCATCTCATTTGCCTCTTACGAAGTATATTATAATCATGCTCTAACACAAATGTTTCACTTTGTTTTGTACAATTTCTTAGTTGACTTTGACTTCTTTAGAATTAGTACGTAACAATAGTTTCACATAACTATAGACAAAATCCAAGGATAGATACTCACCTTAAGTTTGTTTTGTAAGATACAGCCTTCCATTTGTTGATGTAGGCCATACAATGCAATAAGGTTTATTTCTTTGGTGAGGTCTATAGATAAGTTGATGTACTGGAATTGTGCTTCCATATTCCAATTTGTATGAGCATTGCATCCTTGAATCTCACCCTTAATAGGATCCGCATTCAACTCCATTGCTATGAATTGCTATGGTTGCTATTGATAAATAAAAAAATAAAAAAATAAAAATCTACAAATTTGTTTAGCTTCTAAAGTTACTGTAATAAGTACTATACTTTGAATCAATATGATTAAAGCTTTCCCTACCATAACCTTCTACAATCGCCTCATAACAAATCTTAATTGCTAAAAGATGGTGCAATTAGTGCTCTTGCATTAGTCCTCCTTCTCCTCAAGATATTAATATCTTATCTTTAATTTTATAAACCAATTTTATTTGGTATTAATATTGTATTATAAATATTTTATTTTTAGACTTTAAATTAATATTTTAATTTTAAAATTAATTATATTAAACTTAAGTTAACATACACATTAACTTAGAATTATAAAATAATAATAAAAATTATCTTTACACTTGTAATTTAAAACACCATATATTCTGAAATTATTGAATGAATATTTTAGTATATTAAATTCTACCTATACTTTATTAAACATAAAATAAATGTTAAAACCTGAATTATTAATTTTTATAAACTAAAATTGCTTATATATGCTAATTAAAATAGGTAATAATAAAAAATATATTATTTAAAAGTATATATCAATTATTTTATATTAATACATAAAATTTATCAATAAATATATATATATATATATATATATATATTAATAAAATCAGATAAATATTATTTATTTATTAAAAAATTATATAAAATAGTTCTACTAATTTATTATAATATTTACTAATATAATAATCCTATTTGTATTACAAAAATCTATATTCAAATATGAAAATTGTATAGGTCTTTAATCCAAGAACAATTGTTCAAGCTTTCAAATTCTATTATAACAATTAATTTGTATTTTTTTTATAGATTAATCCATAAAAGAATAAAAATTCAGTAAATATTTTAGTAAAAATTTTAGTAATAAATTATCTATAAATTTTAATAAAATATAAAAATCTTCAAAACTTCTAAAGGTGTCTAAAAAAACATTATTACACTGCATGAATCAATTTTAGAAATAATCTTCAATAAGTGGATAGCAAAAAATATTTAACAAATGTACTTGAAGAGTGATCTCTACCCTCAAAACTACATACATATATATATATATATATATATATATATATTTGCATACATATATACACACTATATATATATATACATGCATATATATGTACACACATGTATATGGATATGCATATGGATAGAGATGTGTGTGTTTATCTATTCTTGCTTATTTAGTGGTGTGTGTATATATATATATATGTGTATATATATATATATATGTATATATATGTCTAAAAGAAAGATCTTGGACAAAGACAAGAAAAGAGCTAGAGTTCGCCATGAGGTCTGATGCAGGTAGAATTCCTTAATTTGGTAAAGATTAATCAAAAGGCTTCACTATGTAAATATGATACACTTCGGAGAGATCCACCTGGACAAGTCTCACAACTGAAAATCCACTACAAAAATTGAGCAATGTGCTCCTTGCTACTCGAGCCTGCAAAAGCAATCTCATCACTGACTCACTGATTGATTGACGGACTGACTAATTAGTTGATCGATTGATTGCACACACTTCCATTCTATCTATGTACACGAAACCGGCAGGATTGCTCAATCTGTGCTCTCGCTCTGTATGTTGCACAATTGGGCAAGCGAGGGTGATCAATGGCGCTCCTTCTCATAGAATTTCTCTACTCTCAGCTTGTCTTGAAGCTTCGCAGTGTCTTGTGGACAGTACACTCAATTAGATGCAGGGAGTTTCGATGCGTCACGCTCAGTTGAAGCACCATAGCTCGTGGTCGAAGAGGACGCAACCCTCGTCTTCGCTGGAGGGAGAGGTCATGCTGAAGTTCTGCCCGTCGGTAACACTAGGTGGCGTTGCGAAGTCCAGAGTAGCGAAATTCGTGAGGTCTAGCTGGATCATTAGCTCACGAAGGCCGCTAGCCTCGTCCGAAGGCTGCAAACCTCCGAACTCGGCATTGAGCCAATTCTCCATGTCCATGGCCATGCTGTTGGATTGCGAGGTTGCGGGGATGGAACACTGGAAGCTGTCCTTTGTGGCGCCGTCCGAAGAGGAGTCGTGTTGAGAGCGGATTTCGATTTCAGAACTAGAGGTCCCCGGAGACTGGGGCGGTGATTCGATTTCAGTTGGAGGTGCGCAGGCTGCCGCGGCCGCAGCCGCTGCTGCCTGCACGTCGCGGGGCGCGGTGCATCGGGAGACGTTAGAGGGAGGACAGTCTGGGAAGTTGAGCGTCGCCGATGGACCGCGCAAGCACACCACCGCGGCGTCGTAGGCCTTGGCGGCCATTTCCGCTGTTGGGAAGGAGCCCAGCCAGATGCGCGACCTCTTGTTCGGCTCTCTGATCTCCGAAACCCATTTGCCCCAAGTTCTCATTCGCACGCCCTTGTACAGCTTGGAGCTAGAATTGCACGAGCTGCTCTTCGTCGAATTCAGCGAAGATGGTGTCGACTTCTTCAAAATAGTGGCGGAAGTCTTCAACGGCGCCAAGAGGTTCCCTCCCCTCTTGGCATTGAGAGACTCCGACCGTGCTTTCTCCACCATCTCGGCGGACACAGCTCAACCACAACCTGTACAGCTACAAAAAATTGCAAAGTGCACCCCAATTGCTGCTTCTACAACCTCAAACCAGACCTCAGACTCATCGAAAACACTTCAAAATTCACTGCCCAGGACGAATTGAAGCTCAATTCCACTCAGCCCAGCTTGTGTAATGTTTCAGTCCGAGTTACGCTTTTGCTACTTAGCACTTCCATCATATCAATCGAATCGAGAGAGGGAGGGCGATACGAATGATCACTACAACAGCGAATGGAGCAACGGGACCCATGACGAAACCCCATTTTGTAGATAGCGAGGGCTCCCTTTCGGTCGCAGTCGCACCCTGTCAGCCACGTGCTGGACGCGGAGCTCTGCACCGCCGAGGACCGCGTGAGGGCGCGGCAGTGGGGGGCCCTAATGGCATCACGTGTGTTGTTGGTGTCGGATATTACCCTCACGAATTAGGAGCACGCAGATCGAGAGAAGGGGCGAGCTTGGGGGTGGGGGGTGAGGGGCGATGCCTGATCTGGTGTTGCTGCTTCCAACCTGTCGTGTACGGCCAGATCTTTTGCCTACCGACGCGTCAATCTTCCACCATCGCTCTCTCAATCTCTCTCTCTCTCTCTCTTTCATGCTCAGCACATACGACAATACGGTGGTGCTTGGGAAATTCTCCGCACATCTTCGATCGCGCCACTCGAGGCTCGCGCATCGCGTCGCGTAGATCAGCGAAGCTTTCGAACTGACGCGGTGAAGGAGTTTTCATCCGATGACGGAGGTTGCACCTGGTCAATGATTTTCATTTTCATTCATAATGTGGATGTTTCATCTGTTGAAGGAGTTTTCGTCTCCTGTGGCACATTCATCTACGGCGGTACGTTCATCCGGCTCCGCCGCCGCTGACCGTGGCGATATATTGCTCCGGGTGCAGTGTGTTGAGGATAATGAAAAGGTAGGGAATAACATTCTGAATCAATCAATTAATTAAACAAATAAGTACTGGCTGAGTTTATGCATGGTTGCATCTGCCCATGTTGAATTGTTCTTTAAATCGTGAAAAGTGAACTGTTAGGGATGTTTGTTTTTTAAGTCAGGCAATGCTATCCTTGCCAACTTGTATTTTTTCCAATTATTAATGTCCTTCAAATTGTCTATGTATGTACATATATGTGTGTGTGTATATATATATATATATATATATACGAGGGAATATTAAGCTCATTGTTTTTTTTACACCATTGAGGTACATCTGTTATGTAGGTTTGACAAATCTTTGGAATATTAATATTTCAAAATAGGAAGGTTAATTAGATGCAGGTTTTTATATTAATTCGCATGATGTTTGATTTAGACTAAGAACACATAAAGAAATAATATTAATATAAGTGTGAGATAGCAATTAATCCTTGGAGACTACAAATTAGTAATAATATATTGTTATTATGTAAATTTTGCATTCTAAAACAACCAAAAAATAATTTTGTAAAGATTTTGGATATGTGCCTAAGCTAAAAGAATTTGGGATTAGATTACATCCATTATTTACAAACTTGTCACTAGTCTAAGCTACTAAGGCTCTTCCTATGCATTCTCATGGAAATATATCATATTTGTAGAAGATATTTCTTCTATGTTTAAAAGATTCAAAATTATTTGGTTACTATTCAAATGAATATGTTTATGGACACTTTGATAACAATGTAATGCAAGGCCTTTAATGGTGAAGTACGGTTGGATCAATATACTATAAAAATTATTTGGACAAATTTAAAAGATTATAGAAAGTTGTGATAGAAATTTTTAAGAAACAAATTAGACAAACAACCAAAGAATGATACATCACTACTTAAAGGATAGAATAGATTATGGATGACTTAAGGTGTGATAGAAATAAGAAAGAGTAAAAAAAAATTAGTAGATTGATCATTTATTAAACAATGATAGTAAATTAATAATATCATTAATAATTAACATGATAGTTTGTAGAGCTCTAAATTTTGTGTTTTGGTAAACAATGTTAGAAATTTGGATGTCTCTTTGTTAATAAAAATCAACTTGTTTTCTTAAGTGTACAACATGTCACAATGTATGTTTGTATATATTGCATTTACTTTAGTTAGCACATTTTATTCTTGAAGAATTTGACTAAAGTGCAAATATTTAAAAATATCATTTATAATCTTGTCCAAGGAATATTTACTTAGTATACATCTTATCATTTCAAAAGTTTTGATAATTTTTAAAATTCTTCTTAAATAAATTTTAATACAAGATAAATTTTAAAAATATAAATTATAAATTATTTAAATTATTATTTTTTATTTGACTTGTATTTAATTCTAAATATTGAGTTTAAAGTATTAATATTTTTTTAATGACAAAAAATATAAATTATTACTATAAAATTTGTAAAAATATTTTTTAAAATTAGATTAATATTTCTCTATTGAAATTATTTGTGACTAAAAATTTATTTTAAAAAACCATAGCTTTTATTTTAAAAATAATTTTTAAAATTTAGATTTTATTATTAGTAGTAGTAGTTTTATAATTTTCTATCATAAGAATCTTAAAAGATTGTTATTGTTGTTGTTATTGCTGTTAATTTTATTTAATTTTTTAATCATTAGTATTATTATAAAATATAAAAAATTATCTAAATTTAAAGCCTTATCATTATTTGTTATTTGCTTTAAAGCTTCTTTTGCAAAAAAGATTATTATTTTTGTTACCTTAGCAAGTAGCTAAAAAGGCCTTAAGGACCTTCTTTTTTCCTCTCATTTAGAAAAGAGATTTTAGACAAAGAACAAATACCAATTGTTAATAGTAAATTAACCATCTTCAGGATCTTTAGCATCTAGATATAATTCTTCTATTTAATCTTTCTTGCCATAGATGTTTGATCTATCTTTTCATCTATATATATATATATATATATATTCTCTTCTAATTATATTTTAAGACGTCTAAAGTAGTTTTTTGAATTCTCCTGCATCTCTTATATACTTATAAGAAGATGTAAGAATAATAAGAAGGTCAATAAAATTTTAGGACCAAATTTTCATTAAAATGATAAGTTTTTTGACCAAATAGATTAATGGACTTCTACTAAGACAAATGTAAAAAATTTGAGTCTAGCAAGTACAATTAGCAAAGACAAGCATGATATCAATTAAACACAAGATATTTCAACATTAGAAGATATTATAAATTAAACTAATTTATATAAATTCTTTGTATTAATACAAGAATTTTTCAAAAAAATAATATTATCAGAGATTAGAAGAAATTTTAAAAGAAGCTATTTTTAAATATTTAAATTTTTATTAATTTCTTTTAGAAAATATTTTTAAAAAAAAACTATATATTTTTGATATAGTGGCTATACCTAAAAAATTGAAATTATTCTTTAAATTTATTTATACATCTAAAATTTAAAATCTAATTTCAAATTTCATTGCAAACTAATACTTCTATATAAATTAAATGATAAATTTATGAGTTTTTGTAGCTTCTTGTAATAAATTTTATAATATTATTATTTTTATTACAAAATTATTATAAAATTTCACTTAAACATTTTAAAAAATCATAAGTTAAAGATTTCAATAATTAGAGAATATTTTCAATCAATTTATATGACATATAATTTTTTTTTTAATATTAGCTCTACTTATCTTTGTTTATTATAATTTTTTCTAATTAAATTTCATTAATTTTTTAAGCAAATTCCTAAAATATGTGATCTATATATGACTCTTATTATATATGGTACAAGATAAGAAGCTTCAATTTTTGTAAATAAAATATTAAATACATGTTTATTTTAAATTATGTTAAATTATACTATCAATACTTATATGTTAATAATATGTTGTATTATTATATACAAATACCAATATATTATTATTATTTAAAAATATAAAAATAAAAACTTATATCTTTTTTAAAGCCTAATATTTTTAAAGTATGATTTTTTTTACCAAGCAAGGAACCACCAAAAATCAACTTCCAAATTGGAATGCAATGGAAGAGATGAAAATTTATGTTTTTAATTTATTCAAAAGAATAATTTGAGCAGATCCAAAACTATTTAGCATGTTAGCTTAAATTGGAAACCTTAGGATAGTGAGAGTAGCTGGAGCCTAAAGATAATAAGATGTCAAGGACATGAATTAGAAAAAGATGTATAATCTAATGAAAATTGTATCAAAAAAAAATCACAAAATAGGAATAAGAAAGTATATATATTCAAAGGAAAATTAGAATGGCTATTGCCAAAGACTAGAAACATGAAGACTCTTGAATTTAGACTAGGATCAAGAAAGGAGTTGACAAGAGTGAAGAAAGCTTCACTCTTGCCTCTATAAATATTATCTAACTAAGAGCTACGTGGCGGTATTCTATAGGACCTCATACATATATCTAATTTGTAAGATACGTGTCAAACTTGCACAACAAGTTTTCCACATGTGCGCCACGTATTTGGCTTGTTCCGCAAGCTACCAATATGTGTGATACATAGTTAGCTTGTTCCACAAGCTATCAACATGTGCGCCATGTAGCTAGCTTGTTGACCAAGTTTCTAACCTACTAATCACCTATAGACATGTATAAAGGTGATTCCGCGTGTATCTAAGAAGCTTCTCTATCACATATTATCAAATCAAGTTATTTTACCTACTTCTATTCATCTATATTATTTGAATAATTACTAGAATGAATTTTATATTTGTGATACTATCCCCCCTTCTAGAGACGAGTTCCATAAGGAGCGGTGATTACATGTTGAGGAAGTCTAGGATACGTTGAATTATACTTACTACATACTCTGATCTTTGTTCCCTTCAAAGGTTAGTAATAGGTCCTTTCAGCCATCGATAATGTCCCATACTACGGCAAGAGGACCACCCTATTATTTGATCATTGTTGACGCCTTCATAACTCCCTTCAAAGAAAACATTAGGAACACCATCACGAGTAGTTCCTACCTCTAAAAGTATCACCAAACATCAGGAGTCTCTTCCAAGGTCATGCTACCAAATATGTTGTCATGTTATAAATCAAAACATAGTGTAAAAAACATAAAAGAATGTATTAAAATAAAAAGATTAAGATTAGAAGAAAGGTTGATAGAAAATTAGTAGTAAGAAGATACAATGGAAATTTACCTTGAAAAGTGAAATTTCTTCAAGTTAGTCCAAAGAAAAAGGTTGAGGAAGTGGAAAAGATATGGGCTAAGAGGTCTTTTTGACTAAGAGGATAAGGAAGACCAAGAGGGAGATGACAAGGAAAGGTCGTGAGAGAGAAGAGAGAGAGTTTTTTTGGAAGGCATAGGATTTTTTTGATAGGCAATATATATTTTTGTATGTAGAAGAAGTTTGGAAAAGATTTTAAGTGCAATTTTCCGTAGGTCTGTAGTAGACAAAATAAGAAACAATTCTCATGTCTTTTCATTAAGTATCAAAGGAGATATGAGTCGTGAAAGTTGCAAGTATTTAAGACTAGGGTAGTAAGGGTTACAAAATTTCAGACCTTGATTCTTGGAAACCACTTGGACTTTAGTAGCAAAATTTGTTGGGTTTTTTTTTCTTACAAAGTTAACTACTTTGTGTCAAAATCTCAAGTCAATATGACCTCTGAGCAAAGAGTTATGAGTAAAATTGTAACCAGTTTGAATGAAAAGAGAAATACAGTGAAGGCAAGGTTGAGGGTTTGTATAGGCAGTGCATGTGTGTGGGTTTTTTTGGGTATAAAGAGAATTAGGAGATGAACTTGAGTGTGAAATTTGATAGACATGATCTATGTAAATTAAGGAAGAGATAAGTGCAAGTTTCATACTCATTAGTCTTATAAATAGAATATTATGCTCTTTCAAAGTGACAAGGATCTATCTCCAAATCAGTGAAGTTTGAGAGAGCATAACTTTGTGATCAGAGTAGTATTGTAGTTGGATCTAGAGTGGTTAGAAGGCAAAATTAAAGAAGAAGGATGGAACCTATAACTCAAGTTTGGAGAAGAATTTTGGAGCAATATTTGGAGGGTGTTTACAACATGATACAAGCTATAAGCCTACAATTTTTCAGCACTTAGTTCTTCTTTAATGAAGAGCAATGAAGGTGTGAAGCAAAGGGGGTCTAGAATCAAAGACAGCATAGAGGGATTACTTTGACAACATGGTTCTCTCTAACTACATGAGCTATAATCAAAATGTTTGTGGGGTTTGCTTCTTTGCTTCCTTAAGTATCTTGTGTTCAAATTTTTCTTCAATTGATGTGATATCCTAGGATTTATGAGCAAAATTGAAGGCAGGTTTCTAAAGGCAGAACATGTTAGGATTAATAAAGTATGTTTTTATGTAAATTCTTCAATTTTATGAACTTTATGAATCTCATCTTGCACTTGAGAAACTAGAGGCAAAAAAGACCTAGTATTTTTTAGGGCTAAGACTCTCATCATGATAACATTGTCATATGACATGGCCTTCTATCTGGAAAAACACTAGGTACCTGACTGTAGAGAGTTTATTTGAAACTTGATGGCAAAAATCCAATAGGTAATTTGTCCTCAATATAAAAAGACAATTTATATAAAAATCTCACAAAAGAAAAGTTATGTATATAAACCCTCTTGTATTCAAGTAGGTTTGTACAAAAAGGGTTCAAATTTTCTCAAAAATCCTTTAAAACTTTATTCAATCACAAGGACTTATTTCTTACTAAACTTTAGAGTTCAATAACTCTTGATTCAACTATTCAATTTCTATAAAGTTTAATTCAAAGTATAGATAATCTTCTTAAATTTCATGACAAGAAAGAATCAACTATAAAGTCATTTCCGATCGTCTGATATCTCAAAACCCCTAGTAGGTATTTAAAACCCTAGCTCAGAGACACCTGAGTACTATTTTCCTTATATCTCACAAATCCAAAATCCTAATGCCACAAAATTTTTGCACATAGTTTTGTGACATAAACATATATACTCTTAAAAATTTTGAGCCAAAAATCTATGAATTTGTCTAAGATATAGCTCAAAATGTAAGCACTATGTAAGCAGGTTACTTATTGCCCTTAAGTTTGTAAGCACTGACTTCAACTCCCAATATCTCCTTCAGTTTAGCTTAAATTTTATCAAACTATACATGAAAAGTATAGTTGTAAAAGTGTTCTCTTCAATCCTAGTTGCCGATCTTTGATTGCTTTTTGTGAATACGAGTTATACTTAAAAGAGTGGTAGTAGGTCCAAAATTGATACCTTAACTTTGAGCGCCTATAACTTCTTCATAAAAAGTGCAAATCACACAAAATTTGCACCTAAACCTTATGATCCTAGCCTCTGATGTTTGACTCTTCTCCAAAAATAAACCCTAATTCCTAATAAACTCTCGAGTAGCCTCCTTGAAGCCCATTGGGCATGATTTTTGGCCAATTAGAATAGAGATTTCTATCATCCACCTCTATTCATCCACATGGATGGCCAAACTATCCTTTTTACACTAAAGATTCTTTTTTAACCCTTCTTCTTATAAGATTTATATACTTTGTGCTTTAAGCACCAAATAAAAGAAGTAAATAAGATCTTAAGGATCACCAATGTCTAACATAGGTGACTTAAGATATATACAAGTTACTATCAATATAAAATTAACTTCAAAAGTCACTATTAAAAAAAAAAAAAAATTATATAAATCGTAATAATAATCCTTTTAATAGATCCCTTCTAAATTAGCAACCTAATCACATCCTATAACCAATAAAAATCCACTGATATGGCTCTCATTTAGCTATGTAATAAATTATATATTAAATATACATGTACAATTTTTTCACATAGTAGCCAAACCACAACACAACAATGTTGTATTTCGCCATCAATCCAAGGAAGGACATGTTGTTCTTGAAGGTCTTCATCTCTATTCCATCATCTTGAAGGTTGTGATAGTCGTAATGTCTCGTTTGGTAAATCAGCAAATGATGGCTCTTGAGCTAAATTTGTCGGTTGTTGATCCTCCATCTCTTTAGTATAAATAAATCTAAAGAAATAACAAATAATGATACAAAGTAGGATGAAACCTCCATAGAACTTGTTTTACTTTATAGCAAAGATTTTCTTGATTCTTTATTATCAATGAAATGTATTGATTTTTATTAGTGTATTTGTTAGATTTTTAATTAGCTCCTATGTGTGTTCACTAATATTATATCCGCGCCAATGCATAAGATATTCTAATCAATTTTGACATCGCCTTGAATCTAAAATCTCTTCAATCTTGAATTCTTAATTGTTGTCCACTTCTATAGAAGGCGGTGGTATTTGTCTTCTTCCTTGTATATCCACTGTCATATATGGCTTGAGTAGTGACACGTGCAATACATGATGGATCTTCATGGATTTTGATAGATATAATCAATATGCAACTAGATTGATTTGTTCAAAAATAAGAAAAGATCCAAGTCTACGATAGTAGAACTTATCACAAGGACAAATAGTCTTGATATTACAACAAAGTAATGATATCTTATCCACCACGTTGAATTATAATTGTTCTTTGCGATACGCATCTGTATTTATTTTTTGTTGTTCTTGAGCTTCTTTTAATTGCACCTTCATTATTACATGTAGCTCTGATAAACAATTTGTCAAATCTTCTACCATTGGATTATCAACTTTTGAAAAGTCAAAAACATCAAGTCGTAGATGATGACCATAATTGGCAAAGAAAGGTGTTTGTTGCGTAGAAGAATGTATCATATTATTATAAGCAAACTCAGCCAATGGCAAAAGAGCTGTTCAATCATTTTGTTGGTAGTTAATGATATACCTTAAATACTGCTCCAAGATTTGGTTCACATGCTCTGTTTGTCCGTCACTTTGAGGATGAAAAGCTAAAGATAATTTTATATCCACTTTTAAGATCTTGAAAATGATTCTCCAAAATCTTGATACAAATTGAGTTCCCCTATCCAATATAATATCCTTAGATAACCCATAATAGCGATAGATATTATTAATAAAAAACTTAGCTGTTTCTTCACTTGTGATAGATTTTGTGCATGGCACAAAATGTGCCATCTTGGTGAACCGATCTACTATCACAAATAAACACATATAAGATCTTGAGCTTGGAAATCTATGATGAAATCCATAGAAACAAAAGACCATGGTTGTTCTGGAATAGGTAATTGCTGAAGAAGTCTAAAAAGCCGATGACAAGGAATCTTTGATCTTCAACAAATATCATATGATTGTACAAAGTCTTTGATTACCTTCCACATTTGAGGCCACCAAAAATCTCTTGATATAAGTTCCAAAGTCTTGTTGTATCCAAAATATCCTGCCGCTAAAAAATTATGATGTGTTTGAAGAACACGTAAACGTGCTTCTCCTTCTGGAACATATAGACATCCTTTGAAATATAGTAGATTATTCTTGAACTCAAATTTAGAAGAATCATGAGCCTTGGAAGAATTATTCTTGATATCATGAACAAGAAGGTCTGAGGACATACTTGACTGAATTTGCTTGAGAAAAGTTGAATCAACAATCAATGTTGATTTCATTGTTCAAAGATGAAATTGCTCCGGTTTCAAGAGGGCCGTTCTTTGTTGCTCAAAAGTTGCATCTCCTTCTTTTAGTGCAAAATAAGAATATTTAGAAAGGGCATTAAACAAACCTTGTTGTTTTCCTGGCTGATAAGTGATAATGAATTCGAATCTTGACAAAGACATATTCCAACGAGCTTCACAACGATTCAACACATGTGCTGACATAGAATATTCTATGTTCTTGTGGTCTATATACACGGTGATTGGACTAGAAGGGCCTTCTAGATAATAACACCATTCTTGAAAAGAATCCACAATTGCAAGAAATTCTTTATCGTGGATCTCATAATTGATCTCGGCTGCTCAGAACTTTCTTGAATGAAAAATTACTAGATGAAGTTTGTCATCTATTCCCATTTGTGACAAAACCACACCCAAGGCAAAGTCTGATCTGTTTGTTTCCATAAAAAATTCCTTGAAAAAATCAACACAATACAAGATTGGTGCAAAAACAAACAATGTCTTCAAAGCTTCAAATACTGCTTCCGCTTCTTGATTCCATTCGAGTTTGTCTTTACAGGTCAAACATGTAAGTAGAGGTGCAACTTGAGAGAAATCTTTGATGAAGATCCGATAATGATTAGCAAATCCCAAAAAGTATTGGATATCTCTTACCGTCTTTAGAATCTTCCAATTTATGATTATTTAGACTTTTTTAGAATCCATCATGAGACCATCATTTGAAATGATGTACCCTAAAAAATCAACTTAAGTAGTGTGAAATACAAACTTTTCCATCTTGGCGTACAATCTCACATCTCTAAGTTTTTGTAATACTTAACAAACATGTATTTCATATTCTTCTACGTTCTTAGAATAGATCAAAATATCGTCTAGATAGCAGATGATAAAATTGTCTAGAAATTCATGAAAAACATCATTCATGAGATGTTGAAAAGCAATTGATACATTCGTAAGTCTAAAAGGTATGACATTATATTCAAAATGTTTGTACTTGGTTTGAAACGTAATTTTCCATTCATCTTCTTCTTTGATGCATACTAGATTATATGCTCCTTTTAGATCTATTTTTATATAGATCTTAGCTTGATTTAACTACTCAAAGAATCCTGATATCAAAGATAATGGATATCTATTTTTGATTGTGATCTTATTGAGTCCTCGATAGTCAACACACATGCGTAATGATCCATCTTTTTTCTTCACAAATAGAATTGGAGCTTCTGCTGGAGATTTAGAATGGCATATGAAATCCTTCGCTAGATTCTCGTGAATATACGCCTTGAATTTAGCCAACTCATCTTGTGATAAACTGTAGATTGGTCCAAATGGTGGCTGAGTTCCTTCCTTGAGGTCAATTGAATAATCATATAGACAATATTTCAGAAGAATATCTACATTTTTTTTCTCAATAACATCCTGATAATCCAAATATTGGCTTGGAATGCCACTTAAAGTCTTTCCACCATCAGAAATGGGTGTGGCATAAATAGCAAAAGTTGATCCTTCTTTTGTTGAGTATATTAAAGCTTTTTCACCTATAAGTACGGATTTTATTATACTAGACTTATAGCTTTTTCTTAATTGGTAGGATATTTAATAACGTTGTGAGAAAAGTCAAGTCTACAAGAATTCTAATCTATTTGAGGATTATATTTTTTTAGCCATGATAAATCTAAAATAACTAGATTAGATGGAGATTTAATTATATTAAAGGTTACGTAGCTATTATGACCATCTATTATTATTTTTATAGGATGGATTTACGAATGACATCTCCAGAAGACAATGGATGACTATCTATGACTTCTACATGTACAGATTTAGTTTTCTGTACTAAAGGTATTTTACGATTCTTAACAAATTGTTCATCTAGAAAGCATGCTGAGGCTCTTGAATCTAATAAGATAGAGGCTCTGTAGTTTTTTGATCATAAATATACATCTATTATAAAACAAAGAGAGGGTTTTGAGGAAAGAATAGGACCTTCAGTAGGAATTGTACAAGGTTCCAGCTGCATGGTCTCTATTGTAGTTAGACAAATTCATTTTCCGATATGTTATCTTTTTTGATAGTCGTATCCCTCATTTTATAGTTGTGTCATTTTTTTGGACAATGTTGAGTAGTGTGCTTAGATTCTCTATAATATAAACATAATCCTCCTTGACGACGCTGTTGAGGTAGAGAGAAATTGCCGCAAGAAAGCGTTGGACTCTAGCTACCACTAATTATTCAACCAAGATCTAAGTATAATAAAAACATCCAAATTTATATAAAGTCTCTTTCATAGGGCTATTACACCCAATATACAAGTCTTATTTCATCAAGTCACTCAAAACATAAGAAATATTCTAAAACCCTCATTCTCCCATAAAAAAAGAATTTTTTCCGAACTTCAACAATCCATAAATTTTAATATAACCATTCAAATCCACTAAAATTTCACATAAAGTACTAATGTGCTTTTAAAAACTAGCACAACAAGTTTCAACTATTGATTGTTTATTGAACTTTAGATATCGTAAAAATCCTAACAATAGTTTCAAACCCTTGTTTACAAACACCCCTATTCTTGTTACAAAAAAGATGTATAATCTAATGAAAATTATATCAAAGAAAAGTCACAAAATATGAATAAGAAAATATGTATATTCAAAAGGAAACTAGAATGGCTATTGCCAAAGACTAGAAACATGAAGACTCTTGAAACTAGACTAGGATCAAGAAAGGAGTTGACAAGAGTAAAGAAGGCTTCATTCTTGCCTCTATAAATACTATCTAACTAAGAGCTACGTGACGGTATTCTATAGGACCTCATACATGTGTCTAATTTATAAGACACGTGTCAAACTTGCACGATAAGTTTTCCACATGTGCGCCACGTACTTGGCTTGTTCCGCAAGCTACCAACATGTGTAACACATGGCTAGCTTATTCTACAAGCTACCAACATGTGCGCCATGTGGCTATTATAAAAATTTCATGTACCTATTATAGAAATTACACAAAAAAAGTATTTTTAAAAGAATGAAAAATAAAAATCAATATGGATTAATGAAAACCAAATAGTTGAGTGAATATGTGACACCCTTGCTAAAAAAAAAGAATTAGTTCCAAACAAAAATTGGAAGATACTATCCAATACTCAACTCTATTTCATATTCTCTTGAAAATCAGATTTATCTTCTCACTATTTCCCAAACAAATTACATCATCTACTAATAAATATGCACTCTTAACACTTTGTCATTGATCTCCAATTTCTCTAACAATTCTCAGCTCACCCATTTTTTCCATGCTATGCCCCTAGTACATCATCAGCCCAAAGCTTAGAAAACAGGGATGGTTCCATGCAAAGAGTGAGCACCATGGGGAGGCGAAGCTGTGAAGGAACTTTGCACTGTGAAGGAACTTTGCAGGAACCTGGTCTCACAACCCAAAAGAGACAAAAGCAGGGCAATAAAAGCAACCAGAAACAAAAGAAAAGAAACAGGTTCAGAGGAAGACGAAGACCGTGTGCAAATTCCACAGTGAAGGTGAGAAGGATGTGCCAGCTTTGTCACTTGTTCCAAGATTGCGAGCCTCGACGCCGAGATGCGTGACAAAAGCAAAACCTCCGACAGGGTAAGAATTTGTTGTGGGGGTGGTGAGGGTGCAAGTGGGGTGTGGAGAGAATCATAGTTGGGTTAGTTTTAGTCGTTGAGGGATTGTTCCGCAGGCAACAGTGCCTGCAACTTGGACTGGGGCCTGCCTAGTTGGTGGCAGCATCTCTGGCTCGGCAGGGTTTTAGCAACGCGTGAACACGAGCTGGACCTGCACTGAGGCAGAACGTCCACTAACGCAACCTCTGTGAATCCAACCAAGACAACAACATCGATTCCTGTTGCTTCATGGGCGTGAACAGTTGCGCAGCGATTGCTCGAGTGCTGTGTCACGTTTTGTCGTCGCCAGGAGTAGTCGGAGTTTCAGGAAGCTGAGTTTGCTGCTCTAAGGTTTTGTTCTTCTGGTTACGGGTCCGAAGGAATTGCAAATAGCTCTTGGGGTCATGTCTTGGTGGGTCGCTGTCTTGCATTAGCGATGCAAGTAATGGGTACTGGGCGCGAGAATTACAATTGATCGATAGGTGTACGAAGTTCAGCCCTAGGTCGTGGTTTGCTGAACAGACCGTTTAGCTGTCGGTGTCGTTGTCGACAATCCATGTCCAAAAATTTCGCTTGATGCTGTCGGATGACATTGAATTGCCCAATCGGTGACCATAAACTTGCAATTGTGTATGTATCTCAAATTTCTGAAGCGGTGGTGCCGCAGATATTGTCTGGTGGGACAAGGGATCCCATACCTTGCAACCAATTCTAATGAAATTCGACATTCTCTAGGAAGAAAAACAAAACGACTATCCTTCTAAACAATCAAACCCCGGTTGATGAAACTAGACTGAGGTACAGGCTCAATCGATTTTAATCATCGTCCAGCCAGTTTTACAATTGCAAGGCAGTATTCTTGTGACTACCCCGTCTGGCATTATGTCGGAAGCGCATGAATCCATGGGAATGACCTCCGTCTCCTACATGGCTGGCTTGCTGCAATCTGACACAATGCAGAAAGGGATCGACGTCGTCCCTTGCACTCAAGTAAGAACTTGATCTCAAATAACTCACAAAACCCTCCTCCCACGAAGTTCGTTGAATCTCTCCCATCCAAGAGTGCTCTCAATCTGCAGAGCGCCACGATGCGATCTCACGTGCTCTCACCGGAATACTATCTTGTAATTCATGCAAAAACGATAATAATGTCGGTTGTACTTGTCTATTGCAGCATGTTACAACTCTCTGTCGGGACGGAACCTAGTGGCCACATTAGCATGGGAAAGAGGTGAGATGCAAAGCCAGCTTAAGGCTCAACCTGACCCGGCGTGGCACGTGTGGACAAAGCTCAAGTCCAGCATGGACTCTGTGTTGCTTGTGCATCTGGCTGTTTCTGTCTTTGGAAGCCGATTTGCAGTTGCCGCAGCTTGAGCTTCAGTTTACTGACATTACAAAGGTGGGTTTTGGATCTAAGCCAGAAAATTGCATGATCTTTGCTCTCTGTTGCCTGAGGTTTAAAAATCGACGGTGAGTTAGAGTTGGGTTGAGGATTGGGGTTTGTCTACAAGTGAGGTATTTTTAAGGGTGGTTGTTGTCTTGAAGTGTGATGAGGTTGCCTTAAATGGGTTGAACACTGTTGGATCGCCACTTCAGGAAGGAATTAGGCTTTGCCTGCTCGTGTTGTAATTCTCTCCGTGATTCGATTCTTGCTATATTACTGGAGGATCGCAATTGTCAACGTCTTCAGAGAGTAGTGTTGCTTTGCGTAGAATTTATTGGGAGGAACCTAAAAGTGTAGGGTTTAGTGGCTACCGATTACCATCAACCTCTACTTTGGTTTTGAGAAATATATATATATTTGGCGACATGCATTTTAGAAGTGAGGAGATTGCATGTCCTGCAGATTTATAGAGTAGAATTGCTTGATGTGGAAGTAATGTGTAGCTGGAAAGAGTGAGCAGGATTAAGTAGCTTTCACATGCCGCGATGAAGTGATGTCTTCCATTTCTAATTGAACAGGCATAACCAAAATCATAAAGCGATTCAAGCGGATCCAGTAAATCCAAGGTGGGTGTTAGTGATACTTCGACGGAGCAGAAGCTGCAGAGGTTGTGGGAGGAGCAAGGGGAGAATGTAGGGGTTCCGCAAGGCGTGCGAGATCTCCTGAACGCAGCATTTAGCAAAACCCCAGTCTCGTCCTTTCCCAAGCTGCCTTGTGGGAAAGGTGCTTGTTATAGGGCTAATTTCCTCAAGTTTTATTGCTTTGTCATCAACGTATCATTCACGTGACAAGGACTTTGCTATCCTTGCATGTTATTGCACCCGTCAGAAATTCACACAGGGATTGTATTACGATTGACCGATTTTGTTTTGCTTTATTGGCTTTATCAAGAATCGTATTTGTCCTCTTAATCTGCTCTCTTTTTTCTTTTTTCCTTTTCATTTTTTTCGTTCTTTTCTCGGGATTGATTATAGAACTTTTCACTGGATTGCAGTGTTGGAGATTTCTGGCGATGCATCCATATCGGATGCCGTGCACCTGCTTGCAGAAAACAGCAATTTTTCAGCTCCCGTGAATGACGCGCATGCAAATTCCAGGGATCCATGGTCTGTTCAATACATTGGCATTATCGATTATGCCTCTATCTTATGGGTGCTGGAGCAGGCTGAGCTGGCAGCAGCTGCGATAGCCACTGGATCAGCCGCAGCTGCTGGCATCGGAGCTGGAGCTCTGGGTGCACTAGGAGCCCTTGTGCTTGGGTTAACTGGTCCATTCGCGATTGCTGGTGTTACAATAGTTGCCGTAGGAGTCGCAATTGCAGGTCAGTTGTATGATCGAAGCGCTGCCTAAATGTTATCTCAGCTGTGTTTCATCCTCCCTCCCTCCCTCCCTCCCCTCCCCTCAACCTGTTCCCTGTTATGATTCTTGAAGTTTCGGTTCAATTTTCTATACAGTAAATCATGAACTCCTTTGTTTGACTATAGGTGGAGCAGCAGCAGAAAGAGGGGTCATGGACGCATCATCTGCAGTTTATAGTCTCGGTGAAGATTTTTACAAGGTTATTCTTGAAAATGAGCTTTTCAAATGCACCAAAGTATGTAATGCTGAAATTCTACCCTCTTGTTTTGTATGCTCGCATGTTGTTTCCTTGTTTAAAAAGACATTTTTATAAAACAGGTGTGAAGTATATAAGTTGTGATACCGAGGTTTCTGATTTGTGTTTTAATAAAATAAAGAAAAAAAAAAGAGAATCCTTGATTTTATTTTAATATTTTATTTTGTTAAATTTATTATGGAAACACTTACACAAGTCGTCTAATTGCGCAGGTGAAGGAAATCACAAGATCCTACAGATGGGCTCCATTTCTGCCAGTACAGCTTGATGACTCTATGCTGACGGTGCTCCTGTTGCTCATTAAATGCCGACTGCGGAGCATCCCAGTTATAAGCATTGCCCAGGGTGTTGTTCAGACTATGATCTCTCAGTCGTCAGTTACAAAGGGGCTCTCTCAATGTCCAGGTCGCGATTGGTTTGACAGCATTGCAAGAAAACCTATTCAACAGCTTGGCCTTCCTGTGATGACGCCTGAACAGGTACTTGAATTTAGAACATAATCAGTTGCTCAAGTCGAATCTTTAGTGGTTGCAACATCTCAATGCCTGAAATCTCAATCATCCTGCACTTGAAAGGGTTTTCTTAACACACCGTAGAATGCTGATTCTTGTTAAATGATTTGCAGGTGGTGTCTGTAGACGCAAGCAAACTGGTTTTGGAAGCCTTCAAATTGATGAAGGAGAAGGGCGTTGGAGGGCTTCCAGTAGTGGCTGGTCCTGACCATCACATCGTCGGAAGCCTCAGCGTTCGTGATGTTCGTTTCCTATTGCTAAAGTCTCATCTTTTTGCAAGCTGCAGGTAAGTTCTGTGGGATGCATAGACCTGTTTGCAGTTCAGCTTCCGTAAATCGACTCTTGGTTTTATTTATTGTATTTACTAGAAAAGAAATTCGGACAGGTGTACAGTGGCTTACACTGGTTTCTAAACTTGTTTGGCAGTCACTTGACGGTACTGGAGTTCATGAAAACGATTTCGAATGTGGAGGCACAAACTGGCACAATACCCCCTGTGACATGTGAAAAGTTGGACCCACTTGGCAAAGTGATAGAAATGCTAGCAAGCAAGAACCTGTACCGCATTTACGTCGTGGACGAGACCACTCGGTTGTTAGGAGTCATCACATTGCGAGACATCATCGGCTGCTTTGTGTCGGAGCCACCAGGATTCTTCGATGCCTACTTCGGTGGAGCTTTCAAGACATCCTTTGAAGAACTTGGGAGCAAATTTGCATCGGTGTAAGATCATCGCTGTTCCACAGTCGGAGAGAATGTGTTGCTTCATTTTCTTGATGATTCCATGACATTCAATGACAGTGATAATGTCGCAAATTCTCCATTAGCTAGATCATCGCTGTTCGGACACATCGACGTTGCAGCGACAATGATTTTGTAACGTTGCAGAACTTGGTCACCTTGTTTAAATTGTACATCAAGTAGATTCACCTCTTCACTTTGTTGCACATATCACACATCACTGTATGAAAGAATAATCAACAGAATGAAAATGAGAACAATTTTTCAATATATGTTGTATATTTCAATATCTACGAAAATATGTTTGAAAATTCTTCTGAGTGGAGTGTTTGTTTTTTATTTGCCAATGTGAGCATATAGTGAAGAAGATATGACTGATAATGTGTTTGAAAGATATTTGTTATGGTTAATGAAATCTGACTTTTTGGAAAAGAAAAACATGTAATAACGTGATGTTTTATTTGTTAAAAAAACATTCGAATCAATTACATATATATATATATATATATATATATATTGATTAGTCGTTAAAAATGAAACCACATTGATGAACCTGAAAATTAAAATTAAATTTTTAATTGTAATTGTTACTTGAGGTTTAGATTTTATAAATTTTACTACTTAGAAACATGGTATACGTTTTGTAGAATACATTCAAGCAAATCTTGAGATGATCTAAATTGTGCATTTGTTAGTGTAGGTATTTTTTCAAAATATCTTGATTATATTTTAGTACAGAATTAATATTTAATTATTTTAATTATATAATAAAGTAAAACTTCACTTCCTTATAAATATAAGATAAAGCTACAAAATTATCTTTTGTGGAGTGGATCCATATATTTAATAAGTGCGTAGGAATATTTTAGATTTATGCATGTTCTTTCAGACTCCTTTATAACAGCATCATGTATTTTAGTTCTTGTTATTATTTTTTAAATTCAAAGGGAGATTAAAATTGTTCATGCAAAGTAGACTATTTAAAATTGTAATGTCATAAAAAAGTAGATTACTATAATTATTTATTGGATGGATAGACATATCCTTACTTAAATGAGGTTTAAATTATATATTGAAAAACAATATAGGTAAAAAAGATTCAGGGAAGCTGATACAAATAAATATAATGGGATTGAATGAATAATTTGGTTTAAAAAGATTTTTTATTTTTTAAAATTTAAGACTTTAAGTTTTAAATTAAATAAAATTATTACTTTTTTCAGTCTTTTTTTAAAAGATATTTTAAATAAGAAAGGATGTCTTAAAAATTAAAAAGTGAATTTATAAATATATATATATATATACATACATAATTTTATAAAAATAAAAAAATATGTATTATAATAATAAATTGTGTTTTTGATAAATCAACATAATAAACATAAAATACTAAGTAATTATTAAAACATTAAATATTTTTCAAAATTTATAAAATATTTGAGTTTTTATATATTTTAAAAGTACTAGATAATTGATGTTTTGACTTTGAATATAAAATATATATATACTTTGTAATTACCAAAAAATATATATATTTAAAAATAGTGATAACAAAGCATTAGATACAAAATCATAACTTTAAATATGTTTCACTTATGAATTTGGAAGTACAAATAATTACAATTCCAAAAAGATTCTGAGTACATTATTCCATGCGCCAAAGTTGAAGTTCACCGTGATTATCTCTGATAAAAATTGAATTTTTATTTTCTATTCTAACATGCAGGGTTCTCGAAAAAGTTAAAATATAAGACAAGATTACACTGGATCTGCTGCATGTCCGTGAACAGGAACCGTACAATGAAGGATTGAACACAATTGCCAACAATTAGGTTTCATGACTTCATACCACAATCAATGATAAAATAAAGGTGACTGAGAAATGACATGGAATCTCACCTGATCACGAGAACGAGATTTCATTATGGTCAAAGGAGAGAAAAACCAACAACACTTTTCTCAAATATCTAAACAAAGCAAATCCAATAGCAACGCATTCCTTTACCAATCGACGTTTATGGAGTCTTGTTGTAAAATCATGTTCTTCAATGCTATATAAGTCACTGTGATGCCCCGGCATGAGTCCACCTGTAGCTGTAGTTAACTCTGCACTCTAGATCCTTGTTAGAATCTACAGAACTAGGAACTTCACCCCAAAAAAACACAATGGCATGAATCAGACTAATGCCAAAACTCATGTGATTTTCAATTCTGCAAGTTCCACTCTGTTCTCTATTCCGGTGAACCAAAGATTGCCACGAGATAGGTGATAAGCAATGATTTTGAAGAATTGCAGGTATATGACCATTTTCTCCTCGTTCATGCAACACAACAGCTGAAGTGCAAAACCAGCTATGATAGATTTCAAGTTTGGAATGCGTACCAAGTTTTGTATTCCTTTTGTCTCATCAGGTTAAGCAAAAAAGTTGTAATCGATTGTCTCCTCTATTCATAAGCACCTACTTGCAATTGCCGGCCCCTACTAAAAGAGCAGTTTCAAGTGAACAAAAGCAGTGGATACAAAACCTAAGCTCGTCCGACAGCCCACACTCTGATATGACCATCAGGGTAACCACTGAAGAGGATGCTTCCATCAGCGCTCCAGTTCAAGCTGACGCAGTAAGGAACCTGGGCCTTCTTGCTGACGAAGGTGAACTCAGGGCGCAGGTCGTCGACGACGCTCTTGCTCTCCAAGTCCCACAGCATTGCAACTCCGTCCTTGCCATCGCTGGCGCACAAGGAGCCATCAGGAGACATAATGACGGTGTTCACGTACCCGGTGTGCCCAACCAAGTTAGTGCGAATCTTGCAATTGGTCAGGTTCCACACCTTCACGACCTTGTCCCACCCTCCGGACACAATAATAGGATTAGTCGTTACAGGGGAGAAGTGCACGCAGCTGACTCACCCAGTGTGAGCGTCCCCGTCCTGGATGGTGTACTTGCACTCGCCGAGAGTGTTCCACAATTCGATGGTCTTGTCACGGGAGCCGGACACAATCTGCCTGTTGTCCACTGAGGACGCAACACTGAGCACGTCCTTGGTGTGGCCGATGAACCGCCGGGTGGTGGTTCCGGTATTGAAGTCCCACAATCGCAGGGTCCCGTTCCATGAGCCGGACAAGGCGAACTGCCCATCAGATGTACAAGTAGGCGTACCTGCGGCGGGCGACGCCGTAGTTCCCCTCCTCGCGAGTCAGGTGCCAGACGATGATACTCTTATCGCGCGACGACGACAGAATTGTCGGGAGGGAATTCTGAGGGGTTGTCGGGAGGGCAGGCGATGGCCGTCACCCAATTGGAGTGGCCCTTCAACGTTCCGCTCAGCACCAATGTCTCAGCCATTACTCAATCCCACAAAAAAAAGAAAAAAAACACTAATTCCAAAATTGAAAATTTGGGTAACACTAAGCAGAGAGAATCGACACTTGGGTTCACGGCACAGAGATGAATCGAAGACGGGGTGAAGCTGGAGGGGCAACAGCTGCGGCAGGCGTCGCTGCTCACTAACGTCCCAAGAGGACCAGCGACGAAGGGGACGATGGGACTTGTAACGATGCGGTCCCGAATGCCACGTCAGTCCTAATTCGTGGCGAACGATTTTCCGTTCCCCTGCCTCGCTCGTTCCCAATGCATGTTGTGATGCCTAGGTGAAGTTTGGAAACCTGGAGTAAAAGATGTTGCACATGAAGTATTGTATTTCTTTCACAAACGCTATATTGAATATGATTTGATGATCATTTTTATAATGAAGTTTTAACTTTAAGTTCATTCTGGTAGTTTTTTAAAATAATTAAAATTTCGATTTTTTAAATTTATGTAAATACTGCATTATTGACTTAAAATAAAAATATGACACTTGTTGAAAATTTGAAATTTAATGTGAATTTTGTAGCTTGATTTTGTTGGAAATTTGTGTTATACTATTGACTTATGGTTTGATACCTTTGAATGCATATGAAAGAGGACTTTATAGCTATGCATTGATACTTATTTTCCTTTTGGTAATTAATAACATCCTTGCTGGTTGATCCAAATTGAAATTATCAATAATTTTGTTGGAAGCTTTAAAAACAATTAAAAGGTTATGGAATAGTAATATATAAATAATAACCCTTCCATATATCCTTGTATTGTATATTTTAATATTGACTTTACTTCTACATATAATCTACATAATTTTGATCAATCTTTTATTTTGGATGATATAGATTTTAATTGAATTATTTATAAAAATATATTCATTTATTTAATTAGAATTGATATAAAAATATTTTAAGTTGGAAAAAAATTTCTATAACTAATATAGTATATTTTTATAAATATTTAATATACATATTTTAATCAATATAATAAAATTATTTTTTATTTTTTAATAATTTTTATAGATATACAAATAAAGAGCTATGAATATATATATATATATATATATATAAGAGAAACAAAATTATAAATTAGAAACAAAACTAGATGCTTAACTAGAAATAACGCAACACTTAAATTATTCTAAAACTTGTGCTAATAAGATTAAGTTGTCCTTTATTTTAACTTCTTATTTATACTAGAGAACTAGGACCTCTAGAAGTTTCTAGGAAAAGTTCTAAGACCTATCAAACACCTTGAAAGCTTCTAGGAAAAGTTCTAAGATCTATCAAACACCTTGGAAGTTCAAAGAATGTTTCATATACATTGTTGAAAGACTAGAGAAGGTCTTAGGTGGTTATAAAAGATTATGAGAGCTTCTGAAAGACTGTAAAAGGTCCTTAAGAACTATAAGATAACAAAAGAAAATTTTAGAATCTTATAAAATATCCTAAAAGATTATAAAGATTTCTAAAGAAAAATAAAAAATCTAAGTATTTAAGATATTTTAAAATATCTTGAAATAATATAGAATATTTTGAAAGGTATTTGATGTATGTCCACAACATCACCTTTCCTTTTAGCAAAAAAATCTACTAGAAGCTTTAATTGTCTATTTCTTCACATTTCTAAAAAATCAAAGATTTGTTACAAAATTCTTATGATTTATATCATCAATTGGTTTTTTATTTAACATGTATACAATCTAATCTTGCCAACAACTACGGTTGTAATGTTTGGTGTTAATAAATTTATTCTAATAACTTTATTTAAGTTGATCCATTTCAAATATTTATAAAAAAATAACATATTTTTTACCAAATTAAATATTACAAACTTATAGCAATATAAATATAACATAAGCATCTTCTTAAAAACTTATATATTAGAGTATTTTATAATAAGAATATAGTTAATACTTAAAAGATCTTCATTTTAGGTATATTTGTGTATTGAAGAAGGTTATAATACATCCTATAATTGATTTAACGATTGAAATAAAGAAATTACAAATTTAAGATTTTAAGATTCAATAATGATCCTTAAATTTGACATTCCAAAGCTACAAAGATATATTTTGACTTGCAAAAATAAAAGACTACTAATCTCTTTTGAGTTGCTATTTTATATATTCTTATGCATGTCTTATAATAATGTGATATAATGCGTATTAATTAGTGGTTGACTATAATTTCTATGTTTGCATCTTTTAAGTTATTTTCATAGATTTATTCAAGTAGGATTCTTAGATATTTTTTTAGTTGGCATTGTGTTGGTTTGATTTACATCTTTATCAAAGACTAACTTCAAAGTTCTTTTCAACTTTTAAGTATTTATATTGAATTTTATACAATCCTTGAATAAAAATAATAGAAAGATAATAATAAAATTTAAGAACTTACAACCAAGAAAATACCTTATTTTTATATATAGCACCAATTTTTAAAAACTTACATGTAATATTGATTGGAATAAAAAAATTATAAAGTAATTTTGGTTCAATCTTTAAAATGATTAAAATGATTTTCTTCTTATAATACCAAATATTAGTATTTTAATTTAGTTCATAATACAAGCATTTGCATATTATAATCTATTATTTAAAAAACAAAAAAAATAAAGCAATTTGACTAGAGTAGTATATAACAAAGTATTACATCAAAATATCTAATATTATAAGTGATTATATGCAAGATCAAGATAATTCTATAAAAATCAATATAATTTAAATTAAATTATTATTGCAAGAGAAAAAAAAAAAAAAAAGTAACTATCAAATAAGCTATATATGTATTATAACAAGTCAAATTATATTTCATAATTTTATTATAATTAGAAGAAATTTTAAATTCAAGATATAATATTAATTGAAGATACTATCTTATTTTAAAAAATAATAATTTCTAATCACAATAAATACCATGCAATTAAAAATTAAAAATTTCTACCAAAAATAAATTATTTTAATCTCTTTAATACTTTATCAAAAAAAATTATGTATTATAATTTAATATTGAGATATTTTTATAAAAAAATACTTCTAGACACTAAAGAATTAGTAGTTTGATGAAGTTTTTTAAACAAAAAAACTTAAAATTTATTTTAAAAATTTAAAAAAAAAAAAAAAAAAAAAAAAAAAAAAAAACTTTCTAGTATTTATTAGAATCATTCATAGACAACCTCTAATATAGAAAATATTGTTAAAGTAATGCAATCTTTTTGAAGTGATTATAATAAATCAAATATTACATATATATATATATATATATATATATATATATATATATATTTTAATATTATTCTATTATCTTTGAATCTTGTGATTTTTTGACTTCTTTGGTTTAAATTACATAATTTAATGATAAATTGGTAATAAATACATAAAACAATTTTATAACTTCTTGTATATTAGTGAATTCATATATAAGAAGTTAATATAAAAGATAAAAATTTGTAAGAAGTAATCATCAAATTCTAATCAAAATCATAATAAAAAAAATTATTATTATATAAGTGGTGACTTTTATGCAATTAGTTTATAATGCCACAAATTTCTATACAAATTCTCTTATAATGATAACAAATAAGTTATAAATAAGTTAGAAACAATGGTATCAATATAATTTTAAAGTAATTTTAAAGTGATACAATACCAACTTATTCTTGATCTACGTTTTGTTTTGATGTAGCATATTGTAACCACTTCCAAGTTTGACTTCATTAATTACAATGAAGCATAATTAACTCTAATGCTAATGTATCAATGTCAATCCTTTGAATTTAGTCCACATCATAATACAAGCAATTTTAGAAAGAAAATTGATAGAATAACTGGCATCTCCTATACTTTTAAAATCAACAAATCAAAAAACAAAAAACACAAAAACAAAAAAATTAATATCACAAAATACATCAAAAAATCAAACCTCAAACTATTTGACCACAAAGCACATACTCACCAAATATAGCACAAATGATTAAAGACAACCAACAAAACAAGAGAAACTAAAAACCTTGTATGAATTCCTACACCAGGAACGAAGCAAGAAGTTCGTGAAATTTAGACACTGGTAGGAATATCAGACGCTTAAATTATGCTGATATTAATATACTAAGTTTTGCAAGGTACGAAGAGTGACAACCTTGACCACCGGTATAAGAGATGAAGGTTATCATATCAATGGAAAAAGGAAGAGAGTGTCTGTGTGTTTCCATCAACAGATTCTGCTGCTGGTGGACTCCCACCCACAAGAAACCATTTCTGGACAACGCTGTCTACAACGGTGTTTTGTGAACACCCATGAGGATGTGTGCATGATCACTCCCTTCCGGAAAGTCTCCTAGAAACCAGGTTACAAAATCCTGGTGAAATATGCAGAATCTCACACGATTGAAAAGGTACCCATGTGGTGGTGTGACAGTGCTTGACCAAACACTCCGCCATGAATTCTGACACCGATCATGGTGAGACAGATCGAGAGAGAGAGAGAGCGAGAGAAGTGGAGCGTCGGTGGACTGCTCCGACGTGACACCGACTATGACGAACCCACGGATTGTAAACATCACTTGACATTGTGTATTCAGACATCCGCCCTCTGGAGATCGTGCGCTAGGCCGGTCTGGCACTTCTCATTCAAGTCTGTTGTGTGCGTTTTGGGGGAAAATGGAGTAAAAATTGTGCTGTTGTTTTTTCTGACATCTTCTGGCTGGCTCTGGAGTAATCTAGATGCTTGGAGCCGGAGGAGAGAAGCATATAGTTGACGATTTCATTCAAAGAGTAATCCGAAGCCAAAGAGGATGGACTGTTACTCCCATGTCACAGAGCTAGCCAATACCTGCAGCGAGGAGAACGACGACAGGAATAGTCAATTGAATTCGCCGGTTCTTTTGTCAATGTAATCGTCTTCAAGGATAGGCCTCCGCTGAATCAGCTCCTTCAAGATCCATGTCTCCAACTTCGCCAAATTCTTTAAAAGAAAAGACTGCACACAGATCCTGCGCAAGCCGACATATTGAGTCTACAGTGATACGGCAACAATTTCCATTTCAGCTGTGTCTGCACTCACACACTTGCACGTTATTCTCCCCATTTGTGGATTGAAGAGTGTATCAGGAAAAAGCATTTGCAGAAATACACAGTGAAGTGGATTGGAAGACAAAAATAATGGTACTGCCTGCGCAGCCTGAGTGGATCTCTTTATTGACAGGCACCCTGTAGAGAATTAATCTTTTCGACAACCATTTCTGAGAATGCAGTAATATTACAGTAATGAAGGGCTGGTAAGACCAGTTGCGCGTTGCGCAGCGCAGACGCACACTTGCCCCATGTCCTATTTCATTTTACACGTACACTGTGGGTCTACGCGCCACCTAGGAGTTCAAAGAATGAACAGTTTGTATACATCTTCGCTAATCAAATTGTCACTGATCTGTGCTTTCCTTCTGGAATATGCAAGTTCAATTTTGTGCTGATGATATCTTTTCCCACCCTACGGTATATAAACAGTTCATGAGCTGTACAGTGGATATGTACAAGTGCAGTACTGCGCAGTCGATAAATTTACCCAAGCCCAGACTTCGGTTAATCACCGCTTATTGGTAAAGATGAATTTGCAGCTTTCAACTTGCTCACTGCCATCCGGACGGTGCATGTCATCACAACTTTCGGCAAGGTTCAGTGTCGAGGCAATTGGGAATCAGTTGAAATTGCCACGGCCGGCGTAGCTGAAGTTGAAGTCCATACTAGCAGGAGTCGGCATTGCTGGATAAACCGAATGCTCGGTTCCTGCAGGCCCTCCATACGATGGATTTGACTGGGCCTCGTAACTCACTGCCGAAAACATGGATTCCAGTCCTTGATCGTTGCTAGATCTAGCGTTTGTGTATCCCATGGCAGACGACCGGAGCGTGCTTTGCACTTCCTCATCGAATGTGGAGCGGCCCGCCGGCAATATCTTCTCCTGACCACTGCTCGGGCAGAGGTGGTATGATCTCGGCGGATGCCGGAACTGGGCCATGCAGCTGTTGCCCATGGGTCGCATGCTGAGAGCCGGACGTTGTACAGAGGATGTCGATGCCAGATACTCCATGAGCCTTGATCTCTCATGGGTATCATGGTTAATGGTCATAGATTGCTGCAATTTCCAGTCATTGGCCAAAGTCAGCAAACTGCCTGGGTTATTCGACATCGTCCCCTTCTGAAGGCTGTCAAAGTTGGCTGACAAACACTTATTCTCTGAGGCCTTCTCCGTCAGTCTGTTGTCCACAAGAGCCTCCTGCTGAGCCGCTAATTCTAGGTTTTCGTTCACCGAATTTAGGCGAGGGAGGGCGAACCTGAGGTCGTCAATTGAGTTGGGAAGCGACGCTAACACCTCTTCGACGCTGGAATTCTCGTGCTCCTTGCTAGCTCGTTGCGCGTGAGTGGTTTTTTCATAAATTCGGCATAGGACCCAATCATCAAGCTGCATTACCAAAATTTAGCCAAAAGTGAGGAAGAAAATTCTCGAGACTGCGTTGAACATGTTCCCAGAAGCCCTAGAAGTTGAACTTCAAAAACCTAGTCCTAAACTCTCATAAACAATCTTTCACAATCTTTCCTAACGGCAGTGCATGTGAGGTGGGGGAATGGAAGACATACTCGAGAAGAGTTTCTTCGAGGATGATGAGTGGAGGTCGAGACACCTTCCGCGAGGCGATATTCGTGCATAATCCAGTTCGTTTTCTCGCCCTTGGGTGCTTTACCGCGGTAAAAAACCAGCGCCTTCTTCATACCCACCTTACTGTGTCCGTTGGACATGTGGATGGGCTTATCTGTCCCTGTGGCTTTCCAGTAGCCACTCGCGGCGGCTCGGTTGGGCCTGGCTCCATTGGGGTACTTCCTGTCCCTTGGAGAAAAGAAATACCATTCTCTCTCTCCGAACAACGCCTTGTCTGCACTCGTTGCACAATTAAGCATCACTTGTTAGGCCGCAGACTACAACTTGGAAACCCTTTGCAAGTATGTTACGATATGATTGCACTGTTGTCATATGCACAGATATACCCAGCTGCACGCATTAATTCCAATTCGTAGGACCTAAAGCGGACATATCATTTTCTATTGCGAAGGAACACCGATAAGCCCAGCAATGACTTGTTTCCCCCCAGAACTTACGCACATGTAAAGTTTTATAATCAAGTATTTGATTCCAGGTTTGAAACATCGCCCATCGAGGTCGTACTGGATGTGAAGTTGGATAAAGAATCTTACTGGGGAGATCCCAAGGGTCGAACTTGTAGAGGTCGACTTCAGCTATGACGGGTATTTGGAAGACGCCAGAATTTGCCTTCCGGTGGAGGTAGTGCAGCACGAGCTCCTCGTCGGTTGGGTGGAACCGGAAGCCTGGAGGTAAGCGCAGTTGGTCAATGGATTCTCGGCTCGGCTTCACGATCACCATCGTTCTCGTAGAATCTCAATTCGCAGAAAACTTTTCGGTGTATTCTAAGAATCCGAAGAAACTTTCACGCTGAGAAATATTTCAGTTTTGTACTGCAGGCCAAGTGCTGCCTGACCAAAGTTATTTTTCTTGGTTTCCCTTTTAATCTGTATGAACAGAAATGTTACTCTAGACTAGATGCAGGATGCTTGGCTTCAACATACCCGGGACAAAGTCTTGCAAGGCTGTCACTGGAGGAAGACGAGGTACCTAGACTGGATGATTCTGGCAAAACCTTGTCTGGTTTGCCGACGGGCGCTTACAGTAGTGGGAGAGGATGGTAAGGTGATTAAGAAGGATTTTTGAGACAGCGGTAAAGGATAATCTAATGACCTTGGATTCTAACACTTTCGGCATTAGTGCAGCAAGTCCCGTAGTGGAAGGCTTCCTGAATCGATACTACGCTACCATGCTCACAAATCCGCAGACCCCGCTACGATTCTTCTTTAACAGAAACAAGATTCACTTTTATGGAGGTTCCTCAACACCTCGTTTCCACTCACCTACTTGTCCAGCAGCGCTTTCAAGTGAGAACTGGACTCAAATGTTTCTAAAATGGAACACTCTTGCGCTCAATTCTCATGAAACTACCTTGGTCCAAATTATTTTGCGGTATGATTCATTTCTAAACCTGTATCCTCCCCCAACGTTACTATGAGAAGGCCTTTCTATCATAAAATTTTGGTCCTATGCGAACGAGATATATGATGACGAATTCGAGGCTACTCTGGTATGTTTGCCTTATCTTCAACCTAGCTGTCGTCAAACGACAATCTGGCGCCACAAGTGCTATGAACTTATGATTAACAACTGCTAAGTTTTCCCTCTCATTCCATGCTTCACTAGAACATGCTCTACCTCAAATTGAACCTAAAGGTCGCAGAGGCTAATCAAACCCTCTATTTCTACTCTCTGTGACTTTCTAGAAAAGCACGGGCGTCTGAGTTCATGACACTTTTTATGAAAATACTTCAGTGTTAAGCAAGATGAGCCACCTAAATGCCGTTGTTCTCCCAACAGTGATAGATAGCAAATTTGTCGACTGCGGCGCTCGCCTCGGGATCATCAATTCCCTGGGAACTTTTAGCACCTCATATCTCTCGACCCTGAGCATCACGTGGATAATACAGCTGCTGACTCCAGCGATGCTGAGCTAAATGCTCCACAAACCTAAACTAAACAGAATCTCACACAGCATGCAAGGCATCAGCACCAATCCACGCGCAAGCGGGTCGTCACGCAAGCTACGGACGTCCTTTCCGACTCGCTCCGCTCCGCTCGTGGACGTACCGGCTCATGAAGCACCTGATCACTTCAACGAGTACTGCACCACCGAATCAGAATGTATAAGTAATTGATGAGACTGAACATATATACCAGAAACTTTGGCGGGGTTGATAAGGCGGAGTTAGGCTGCGTCGATCTGAAGCTGCGACGACGGTGGCCAGACAATGGAATTGGCGGCGAAGAACTATGGGAGAGGCGGAGAGAAGTGGTAAGGTAGCGCAGAGCCATTGCCTGGAGACGGCGATGAAGGTCGAGTTGGGAAAGTCTTCTGGGCCCCGCTCTACATCGTCAATGTGCATGCAACTCGGACACAGTTTTCCTCTCATGAACTTCTCGCCCTTTCTCCCAGGCCCCACATCTCGCTTTCACTGTCACCAGGTTTCTCCACTGAGCCTTTGGCGAGATTTTGCATCCTCAACCCACATTCCGATCCCTGCCAAGAATAGGAATGCTGCGTTCTCCATCATCTGTCTGCCGATCAGATCGTCCGGACACTTCATCGCAGCTCTGGTTCAGTCAGACTTCCCATTTCTTTTGAGAGAGCTGGCTCATGGCCGTGAATTCTGCAACATTCGATATAATCGCGGCCAGGGCGGTCGCATTTTCACTGACATTACCCGATCGCATTCCTGAATACCAATATGTATGTCTTGAGATTCAACGACTTTGGTGGAAAAGCTACTGATCGAGCCATGGATTCCGTCGGCTGGGCTCCGGGAGAGGAGAGGGAGTCGCACGGTTTTAAACCCTGGTTCCAAGCATGGTTTGAGGTAGGATCCGGTAAGGATTAATGGGGAATATTGCATCCACGTTGATGAAATGAATATACGTGGATGGATGCATGGTATTTTCGCCTTGCAGATATTCCTCTCCAGGCTTGTCCTTCCGAAGGGTAGAAAGCTAAAGGGTAGGCGAGATGGAGCGGGGTTGGGCCGGGCCCCAGTTTGGGTTCCCGGTCCGGGGCTCAGGATGCCACCCACTACTGCTTTAAGGGAGGATTGTTGGCCATGTGGTTGGCCTGGAACCCATTGGCAGAAACGAGGGCAATGAAAAGGAGTCTCGGCGTATGGGAGTACGCCACGCGTTCTCACGTCCAGCTGGTCTGGGGGACTATTCAGCGGGAAGCTTCTTCGCGGGAGCTGAGGTGGACGAAGGAGAATTCTTGTCTTAGTGGTGTTGGAGTGTGGGTCGGTCTTCTAAAAAACATGAAGCCGGTGGAGGAGAATGGCGTGGGGCCCATGACCATGGCCCAAACATCATCCAACTTTTGCAGGGTATACCATATTTGATTAAAGAAATTACAAAATTTATTTGAAAAATAATAATAAAATAATGAAGAATAAGTGAAAAATCCTCTGAACCTTTTTACTTACATGTGTTGAATTGGTTGATTGCGATTTAAACAGTACATTTTTGCAAGTTAGAAGATATCTGCTTGTAATTTGTATCAAAATATTTTTACAATATGTTCTAAAAAAACTAGACCATAAAAATAAAGAACTGAAAATCAATTATCACTATTCATTTGATTATTTATAATGGGTACATTTAAAGGTAAAATTTGGGTACATGAGTACATATAGGATATTTCAAACTTATGTCCAATAGGGAAACACAAATGGACTAGGTTTTCAACTTTTGAGAAAAGACCATCCATTAAGTTTTATGAATGAAATGAAAAAATTTGAGTTGGAAAGTTTGTTGGTGGAGGATTTTGACCTATAAGGCAATGTTGTTGATATTATCCAAATGTTCAGTTTCCAAGGGGAATCGAATATTTATATTCCATTGTTAGTTTAAGAAGCATCATTCACAACTTTCTTAATAAAGAATGAGTCAAGGTCCGAAGAACAAAATCCTTGGGCGTAATAATATGAAAGCAAAGCGGTACGACCAGGGAAGGCACATTAACTACTTGAGCTCCTTTAATAGTTTAGAACCCATACCCTCGTACGGGGAATTTCAACATTTGACTCACATTCAGGGTATTACTATCTTGCTTCCATGAAAGTTCTAAATTATGCAACATTCACAACCTACTAAAATCTAGATCATGTATTAATAAATGAAACAGGAACTGCAACATGCAGGTCTGATATGGTAAGGACAATACATTTAACTAACTGTTTGAAAGTAAAATGAATAAAAAAACAAGTCAAAGCTGTCACATCTTTACAGTCCTCCCATGTGCTGCAGAACAAAACAAAAAAACATAATGCAACTACCTCCCACTGTAGCACAGGGGACTAGACCAGGGAACCTTGTATGACCTCAACTGATAATCCATACAACAGTTATTTTTTTAATAAAAGAAATGTACAAGAGATTCGCATTTTAGGCTGATAAAATTGTAGTGATAATTCTTCTCTACTCTACCTCCATTAACCCTGAGGAATTTGTTATAATCAGGTACTGGTTTTTAGTTAACAAACTCAGCAATTAGAAACAATTGGTAGAACAAGAACCTCCTTTTCAATGCTAAAGCGACTTCAAGTCACGTTAAAGCTCTCGGTCATTAGCCTCAAACCTCAAGCAAAAGAGACATCCTCACATTCCCATATCCCCGGACTAGATAACTGGCAGCTGAGAACCTAAGCGTAGAATAGAGGCGATTACCAGTAGATGCTTATGGATCCTTTTGGTGCAGAAAACGGGGCTGAGACCAAGTAAATTGGGCACCGACTATTGAGTGTCGGTAAAGTCGACCTGGAGGATGGTAGTAGTCTGCAGTACCCTTTTGTTTTAGTCGGTAACACCCGATTAGATCAAAACATTCTGTGCTATGCGGATAACGAGAACATTGGGAGTTCTGAGGGCATCAAACAGTTTCACTGGTAATGAAAACAACCCTTTTACGAGTAACTCCACATGTGCTTCTCTTAGTGTATCATGCAAACAATTCCCAAAGCTTATCATGAAAATAATCATTTCCCTAAGTTAAGAAACTGCTTCAGACGTTAAGAGATTACGCCAGGCGATTATTTTCGGTCTCAGCAAAATCCTTTGATCAAATCAAGAACATACCGTGTGCCTGATACAATCAAATCATGGCAATACATATGCCGCTGTGAGAAAAACACAAATCTACAGAGGGAGCAACCAAAGACTCCGCTCTCCAACTATTTCTTCTTAAAAAATGACAACAAACTGCCTTGCCCTGGCCCTTGCCCTTTCGACGCAGCTTTGCCTCCAGTCTTAGCAGGAGCTTTGGCAGTGGTTTTCTGTGGTGGTTTAGCTGGTGCAGTAGCCCTACAGAAACCCCAAGGAATGTGCACAGTAAGGTTTCATAAACTAGATGATCTGAAAGCAGCTAGATTTTTGTGGATGAATCAGAACCATGTTGCAGATTACCTGCAGTTAGGAGTTTCAGATTAGAAGATTGGAAACTATCCAATACCTTTCAGCAGCCACCTTCGATGCTACAAGTGGTGCTGGAACCCTGTCCGGCGCAGGTGCAGGCTTTGCTTCAGGCACATCCTCCACTCCATCTGTCTCCCACACTACTTCTGTCACTGAGCATTCATAGCAAGACATTGATCAGGATTTCAGTATGCTAGTTCACCTGCCAATTTGAGGCAACAGGCACTGACAAAAACGATGGCATAGAGCTGTGCAAGTAGTGAAGGCAAAATCTGATATGTGACGCCACAAACTACTACCGAGATGTCGAGGGTGAAGTTGCAAGTTAAAACTACAAGTGAGATGATTTCTCCTGTCATTTACCTTCTCTGCCACGGTTGTCAATTCTTGTCTTGAGCACTTTCTTTCGCTTTGGACCAGGGTGAGGCTTTGCAAGGGCTCCTGTTTCAATTTCCGCCTCCCTCTTTACCCCGCCCGAAGACTCAACTGGCTGATGGGCTTTTTCTGGAGTACTAGCTACAACTACTGGTTGTGAATTACTATTATCCCCTTTCTCTTCGTCGATTTCCATCCCCGTTGGCCCTACAAAGTCTGCCTCTGCTCGTGTGTCTACATTTTGACGCTCCACCGTTTCTGCTGGGACTGTTTTCTTAAACGGTTCCGGAGATGCCAGGTTGATGGCAGCCTGAGAGTTGATAATCTCGTCATCCTCAGACAACTCTTCATCGAAAACAACCTGCCGTTTCCGTCCCTTGCCGTTCTTTGCTTGGCAGCGCCGAATCCGAGCAAAGTCAGTCCCCTCCTCATCACTGCTCGACTCATTACCATCAGCTTCCATTGCTCTTATTCCAGCCTCTGCATCACCTGTGAACAAGTGACAGGTGAAAATCAGGCAGATTCGAGTTTTCATTCCCAAAATACACCATTGAAATCTGCTGACATAGTGCATCTCCAACCGCTAAATCGAACAGTCCCTGCTTCAGAATGATAAGCACAGGAACAGAGAAAGCCACTATTACAATTAGAAATAACGACTACGAATCACGAAATCTATACACTATTGGGTTAGTGCAAATGAAGCATACCAGTAACGAGGGCAGGTTTAGCTTTTGACTCTTGCGGAGTATCAGCCTTGACTTTTGCAGGTGCTTTTCCCCACAGATTGGCCAAAGAACCACCTCCTGCTGTCGTGGCCACTTTTTTCTTCCCAGTAGCGACATTTTCTGCCACTGCTTTACCAGGTACCCCGGTCGTTGCTGAGCTTTTTCCAGAACCCTCTTCGTTAACAACTGCTGCTCCTTTCAGTGTGTTCTTTACATCTGTTTCCTTCTGAGCTGTAGGAGTCAGAGATGTCGATTGAAGTACTTGTGGTTCTGACTTGGGTGGCTTGAAGCCTGCCAAATGCTTCGAGGATGCAGGCACATTCACAGAAGGTAACTTAGACGAGGATGGTTCTGCTTTCTGTTGTTCTACCACTGATTTACTTCCTCCAACACTTCTTATGACAAGCGAGTACGAAACTGAACTAAAACTGCACAAAAAAGGAATATTTGTTAATCGTTTAAACCTAGATCACATCTTATAACACAACCGATGACAAGTACACACCAATGTCGTGGTTGAGGTACGATCTTTTGGCTCACATATTCCTAGAGATGGGAAGTGCATAACAATGCGAGTCACTGACCGATTATCTCGAAGACAATTGTCAATATCACGCGGTTGCATGAACAATTCCTGAGCTTGCACAAACTCAGCACTGAACAGCTGAGCAGGATCCTTTGTTAGGCAAGGTTGCACACTGTATACATGGTGAGATGTAGACCCATCAAGTCCCTGTAATGCTTCTGCACAAATAGCAGACGGACACAAATTCTCAGCGCGAGTTCACAGATTTATTGAGATCTCTGCACTTACAACTATCCCCCACCATCTTCCAACATAACGATTGCCTCGGAAGATACAAAGCGATACACGCTAGTAAATACATAACAAACATGGTAGTCAACAAATGCATAGCTCCAAAAGACACCTAAGCGGCAAGCTCTGATTGAAAAGAAGACGTCGAGGCAGATGTAAAATGACAGGAGTACCTTGCAACTTGGCTTTTGGCACAAGTTGTACAGTGTAGGTCGACGGTTCACTTTTTGACCATCCAGAAACGGCGTATACAACTTCAACCTTATTCCCCTCGTTCTGTTTGGCAAATTCTTGTAAGATCCTGGTTCAAACGCAAAGTGAAGCAACTAAATGAGTTGCTCCAAATAAATTACCTTTTAGGAGGAAAACTAGAAATGGATAGACCGGTAACCCTACATCGGCAAGAGTCCTACAATTTTCAACTAACGTTTAATTTAAACATTCAATGCATCTCGATAACCATCGGAAGCTCACGAGTTACCTCTTTGCTACATCTGAAGAAACCGAAAAATTCCGACTCAGCCACTTATAAGACACCTGCAAGCATCCCTCAAGGATCTCACGTAGTCAAGGACAACACTCATGCGATACTACCAGTCAAATCTTGCATAAAAAATTCAGGTGAAATGCTTATCACACAATTAAATTAACAAGTTTGAGTGCTACACAGACAGCTTCCAAACATCAGATTGTCATCCATCCAGACAATAAAAAGTCCACAAAACACCCAACCATTAAGCAGTATATCATCGTGAGTCGGTCATTAGAGTAGTAATATGTGGAGAATGAAAGGAGAAAAGTTTTATAGAGGTCAAGTTAAAAAATAAATAAATAAATAAGCTATCAATAAGATGAATGAGCGAAGAGAGAAGCTCTCAAATTGGACAGAATGTCCTGACGCATGTCTCATTCAAGAAAACCAGACACCAATTCAAAACACCTTGAGGTGGGAGAACCGTACCACTTGAGAGGCATCAATGACGAGAGACTGGACTTGGTCAAGAATTCCTGAGTCCGGTACAGAGTACTCCATGGCCCCAGAACAGTAATTGCGATGTACTAATTTCACTGAACTAACTCTAACACTGCCAAGTCTTCATACTACTGCACTACAGAACTTCTAATCGACCTCAGTATCCTTTGTTACCTCGAATACGTTTGGTCATGTCCACCTGTGGCAAAGAAAACAACCTCAGAATCGTTAAGGGACAAGTCATTCATTTAATAACCAGAAGAAACTCAGAAAACCTCATATGTAGAAATATGACTTATCACACTAAGTCCACATTAGAACAATAGATACTTCAACGCACCAATTTCTAAAGATCCGCTAGACCAACAAACCAGACCGGCAGAAAACCATTCAATAGAGCTACTCTTCGCTTGCCAGATCAAGGTTTTCAATTTTGCCACAACGGCAATAGGTTGCAGAGAAACAGCATGTGAGAAGCACCTGGCCACGTTTGCACTGAAAATAAGTCTCTCGCAGACCCACACAAGTGGAAGGAACTGAAGGCGGTTTTTCTTTAGCACACTCCTTGAAACTCCGCTTCTCTTCCTGCACCCGGGAAAAAAGCACAAGTCACGAACCATATTAACTTAATCATACTCATATGAAAGCAACAGATGAAAATATTAAGCAAAAAAAAGGCAGCAAATCTTCGAGTAAATGAAAACTCTCTTGTATATACTACGAACAGATTTCAAACTCCTGGTAATAATCACTGAGAGGATGTATACAAGCACTTCAAGTGTAGTGCCATTCTGGGAGCCACACCATAGCACAAAAAGGCACCATTCGGAAAGAAAATTAAAAGCAAAAAACTCAAACCACCAATCAATCAAATCATCACACTTTGATTCACAAGGGCAATTTACACCTAACAAGAACTCGTTTCAACTTGAAAGATAGCTTGCGAAAATGAAGGATCGATCCTATGGCAAGTTGCCACTCAATGGGGTAGAGAAAGAATATTACGTCCATTTTCTTTCACAAACGGAACACCGCCACAATTTCATGAATCCAAAGGAAGTAAACAACTGGAGGTATGAAGAGCTAACAGCCTTTCGACCTCTCTCACGATATATTCGCTCCTAAACCAAGTGTAATCGAAATTTCTCAGGTGCAATACAAAAGAAAGCTTCCAAGAGCGATATCAAAATTTAGGGTTCTTGAACTTGATTAAAATCCTAATCGCACGCGCACATTGCTCAACCAAGTCTACCCCTCTAAGGTGTCTCGCCTCAACAGAGAGCACAGACGCGCAAGAATCACAATTCCACCTGCTTCAACTAAATTCCAGCACAAACCCCGCAGCAGCTGACCACTAATGTCACCCTACATTATAATCCACCCACCCCCATCCAAACAGCAGTAACGCAGTCACATCTGCCGGACATCCCCCAACCAGCCCTACTCGGACCATCTCTCTTTTACATTCAAACACCTACTCCCTCACCTCAACGCAAACACCTAAAACCCTTGCAATCACACCACGTCCGAAAAGAAACTCAACACCAAAACCTTAGTCACCTCTTCACGTAATCGTTTCAACGGAATCTCATAAAAAACGCGCAGCGCTCAAAGACAATTGAACAGCTCACATGACCTCGGCAACAAATTGCGATCAAATCCTGAAATTAGCACCGATATGCGAAAAAAAAAGGGGGACAGAGAGGTAGAAGATTGGGCGATGAGGGGAGTGGAGTTAGCACCTTGACGCAGGGTGAGTCGGCGAGGCACTTGGCAAGCTCCATTGCCAAACCCTTGCAGGATTTTGCCATGGCTGTGGAGACGGCGTCGGGCAGGTCACGGAAACCATTGAACAGCCGCTGGCGGGAAAAGGAGCTCCCCTCCGTCGTCAGCGCCAAGCCTCTTGGTTATAGGAGCCTTCAACAGTCTTCTCACTGTTTTCCGCGGTCGGACCTTGTCACCGTGTCGCCTGCATGTTGCCGCACTGGCCATGCTCCTAGTATTTTCTTTATATTTTCTTTTATTGGTTTATTACTTTATGTATTGGATTTCTTGAAATATTGAAAATCAGAAGATTTTTCTGTGTTCTTTGATTAATTTCTTGGCTGTTTAAGTTTTATGTGACATTCCATCCATTATATATATATATATATATATATATATTCACACATAAATATGGGATGTATTATTATAGTGTAATATTAATAGATGATTAAATCATTAAATTAAATTTACTAATTAAACTCCTAATATTATAAAAATTATAACATTGATTTTCTTTGTCTTATTGTTATTGTTTGATGACTTAGTTTAAGAATAAATATAGAACATATTATCATGTATAAATAGATATCCAAGAACAAGGTCTAAAAAAGATTTTAATATTTTAATATTTTAAAACCATTAAAAGGATCTTATTGCTTTAATATATATATATATATATATATATATTAGGAATTATAAATTTTATCATTATATTTTAAGAAACCACATTAATTTTTTTATAAAATAATTATGTAAAAAAATATATAATTAAAAGAAAAAACTAATAATAATACATTAAATACAATAATTAGATAGTTATTTCTAAGATACAAATAGACTTATAAGTTAGAAGAAAATAAGATTCAAAAGAAGACTTGACAAGACAAAAGATGTAATTTTAAACAACTTATATACATATTTACATCATGTGTCATCCAAAAATACACATACAAAAATATCATAATTTATTAACTTTTAAAGCCAACTTTATTAACTTTTGAAGCCATCTTTGGATGAATGTATATTTTTTACAACTAATTTATATCACATCCTAAATTATGAATAATATTTTTTATTTATGTTTAAATATATCTCTTATATCTTAATTTAAAATATATTTTTTACTTCAAAAGATAAAAATAAAAATATCAATAATATTTATTATTTATAATATGATAATAAATTATAATTTTCATTAATAATATCCATTGAAACCAAAAATCAACTATTAGTGACAAGATGGTATAAAATAAGAAAAAACAAGTTTAAGAATCAACTCTTTCCTTCTTCCAATTACAACTTCATTACAAATTTTGTTTCTGTAGCATTGAGAACCAATAGCTAGTAGATTCATCTAAAAGACTATCATCTATAAAATTGCTTGATGAACCACTGAGATTGTCTTAAGTTTTACAGTATTGAAATTAAGATAAATTTTTTCAAGAAAGACATGTATTTTCTCAAACAAATGACAAGATATAATGCATACAATCTTAGAAGAAAATCTTAGTACTTAGTAATATTATTAGAGGTGGATATTATACCTAATAGCATTCTAAATGTGTTAATTGAAAGTAGTTACGAACACCTTGATAACAATCAAAACCTAGGTGGTCTTCTTAATTGGATATAGAACTCTGTTAATGATTCAAAGAATCTATTAACCACCTTTCTACAAAACTTAACTTCTTAAATTTATGAATACATCATTCTATAAAACCTGGCTCATGGGATTTATAATTATTTAAGTCAACATATTTGTTATAAAACTTTACTACACTGCAGAACGATTTTCTTTCATACACAAGCAGATGTGACATATGTTTTATCAAAGCAAAAAACTAAGTGAGATATCACTACCACAAGTACACAATTTAATTTTTTGAGAGTACTTAGAAATTAACTTACTGTCTTTTTACTTGTAAGTACAGAAGCCTGGATACATATTAAAATACTAAAATCGTACCAAGACTGTAGAAACATATTTAAATTCAAAGACAATTGGAACACACTTAAGTCAGACCAAGACTACATATGCATACTGATTTGTCAAAATCCTAAACGTATACATTGCACACGGAAATAGTGTGTATAAAATTGAAGGGACAAGCTACATTCTGACTGAAAAGGCCGATAAGACGTAGATTACAGAAAGAATGCACAACCACAAGACAGGTCATAGATTGTTCCATTATAGATATTTAAGTTCCACGTCACTGCAATTTTAGTAGGATTGATGCTGTGTTGTTCTGTAGGTAATATTATACGACGATGCATATACAAATTTTTACTTATTTTTGAATCCTAGTGTTAATACTGAAATCATTGAGTCTGCCAATTAAAGGAAGCCGGATGGGAACCGACTGTGAAATATCCTATTCCGCCTGGAGGTAAAACCTAGCACGGAGATAATGACTGAAGTTTTGATAATACAGATATCAAAAAAGAGAAAAACAATTAACAATGTTTGGAAGTGCTTCCAAGTGTAACCTGCTCACAGGTTTACCATGATTGATATGCATATGACAACAAATTTTAATTGCTAACCACACGGACAGCGTAGCTTGCATTGAATCTTGTCACAACCATGTTACAAAGACCCATGCTGCCGCTAGAGCAACACTTAAATTGCCCGTAACTCCAAAAGGCAAGCACGCAATCAGGGAATCTCGCCGTCATTCACAACGGAGTAGACATCAGGTTTACTAATCTTATCTAAGCTGCTAATCCTTAACATCAGAATCCTTTTATCTGTAGAAGCTTCAGCCGCGAACAAGCAGTCAATCCACATGGTAGGCTGAACCATGATGAGACATACATCACAGACGATAGGTATCTGAAAGATCAGATCTGAGGTATGTAGCTATATTCATCTCACATATTGAGTGAGCAGCGAAGTCTGAAAACTGTTAATGTGACACTTTCAGTCAGGCAGACAACCCAGAGCCAACACATCAATTACATTCAACGTTGAAGTCAACACATCCGAGTTAAGAGCGCATTCAAACCGCCAGCCGAACATACATTAACAAAACAGCAGACGTTTTACCACACTTCAGAAAGTCCGGGAGGCTAGTCTAATACAAATTCAGGCATTATTACAAAACAATTTGTTAGCAAATCAAAGGGAGAGATAGAAAATTCTTAATAGTGGTGGTGTTAAAGGAACACCAAAGATGAGATAGGTCGAACTGAACTGTGCAGTTTGTTGCTCAACCTCCGAAACCATACAAGGTACGCCCCTGTCTCTTCAAAGCATACACCACGTCCATCGCCGTAACGGTTTTACGACGGGCATGCTCCGTGTAGGTCACAGCATCCCTAATAACATTCTCCAAGAAGATCTTTAACACTCCACGAGTCTCCTCATAGATCAATCCGCTGATACGCTTCACTCCGCCACGGCGAGCGAGGCGTCGGATGGCAGGCTTAGTGATCCCTTGGATGTTATCACGCAGCACTTTCCTGTGACGCTTGGCGCCACCTTTGCCAAGTCCCTTGCCTCCTTTCCCGCGCCCAGACATGGTGAAGACGGTCAGAATACCCTACAGGACAGAGACTCAAAGGTCGCACCACATACAGACGAGCAAGACAGACGGAAGGACAATGGTCGGAAAGGGGAGGGCAAACTCTTTATAAAGACCTCTTTCTTACTGTTACAGAAGGCAACGGATGAACTATCGAGACTTGAGTTGGATTCCAAGTCTCGGAAGGCGGGAAGACTTCGACATTCGAATTCTGGAAGACGAATTGAGCGGGAAATGCCGGGTAGAAGCCTCAATTTCAAGGGGACGAGGCTGGTGTGACGGGCCTCAACCCCATCCGGTCTCGTGAAATCTGGTGACAGTTCCGGATATCAAATTTCCAACCCGTTTGCTGGGTTTTTTTTAAAAAATACATGCGTCTTGGACGACCTTGTCGCTTAAAGACGACGTGGCCATGTCCAAATTTGTTGTTGCCATGCCTGATTGATTAGTATCCTTGGACTCTGGAGCTCGTTCGGTTTTCTACAGCGATTGATACCTATCGACGCCTTTGAAGCTTAGCCCTACGTCGATCTTCAGAAATGAAATTCCCTGAGAAATTCTTATGATGGGTTGCTAGTTTTCTGGTTAGTTTTGTAATGCTTGTTGTTGTGTGGGAGTCTCTAGAACTTCGCATTCATTTTATCGACTTGTTCTGAAGTCGGAGTTCAATTGCTGACAGATTTTGAGAATTTCCCCGTTTTTGAAGCGTGTCATGCAGCGTTGTGATTGAATGTGGAGTTTGTAGGCCATGGTTCCGGTATGGAATTGTGCGAGACTGGGGTGTAGGGCTGTGACGTCTGGAGTGTTAACCATGGTGTCGTGGTCGATGTTAGTTGATCTACCTTGTTTAATTGACGTGAGAAATTCTATTGTGTTGAGACTAGAAAGGGGTCAGTCATAAATTTGGTTGATACGCAGAGTACCTGAATGGCAATTGTGGTGGCGGATCTCATGCGGGTCACATTCGAGCATAATTTCATAAAATATCGATGCTGCTACGGATCTCATTGCGTCGCGGAATTTTTTTGGATCTGAAGAAGGTGAGCATGATATGGACTGAGCTGTTCAGCAACTTTCTTATTCCTGGTTACTCTATATATCATATAGAGTTGCACTATGTTGTAATTCATAGGATGCAACATCCTCTTTGCCGTGGTTGTACTTTATTCCTTGCCATATATTCTAGAGTTACCGTCTGCCTTAGCATTAATACTTGAATAACTGTGGTCTGGGGTTCTTTTAAGAAAAGCACAAATGCATGTTCTCTCCCTTTTTGAGCTGATCGCACGTGTTTACATCTGCTCATATGTTTATATGATGGGTAATAATGAGCTGAAAGTCATGTGATGGACAGCTGGCTTGTGCTAAAATGGTAGTACATGATGGCATAATGCACTGTTCTTTAGACTTTCGTGAAACTTGGGCCAACAAGCATATGAATAGGTACCCTGGTAAGATGTAGGGCGTGCAATATAAGATTGAAGATGGCATTTCACTGTACATCTCATCGAATATAAATTGCACAGGTATCAGTATTATTTGGTTCTTGAAGACATCTCTATTACTTTGTCTGATTGGATGTGTGCGGACTCTTGTCGTTCCAATCGCTGTGATAGAAGGATCGGGAGGAGGTCTGGAGATGGCTTTAGTGTGAGATGTTCGTATTTGTGGTTACATTTGTATTCTTAACCCGGGTCTATTGGAGCTCATAATCACATACTAGCACCTTGCGACGTTGATAAGTTCCTCTGAGAGTTGTTCTTTCCCAACTTGGATGGTTTTAGTTTTCTATTTGCTTAAATGTCCAATTCAGGAATTTTATTCGGGGAGGTAAAGCTCTGCAAGACTCTTTATACCAATTACAGTTCTTTATCAAATTTTCGTCTAGTGCAAAAGGTGAATTCGTGTTTGGACTTCCACAGACTGGTCTCGCCATAATTCCTGGGTAAACACCCTCCTTGTAATTCATCTACACAGGCCCATGCATGGTCAATACGCTAAAGCAATTGGTACAGTGCAGCTCATTCTCTGGCTGATTGTTTGATTATTTACTACTTAGATGGAGCCCGATGGATTGATTGCTCATAATTCTAATCAACACTGCTCACTATTGGCCATGATTTTAAAATCTTAAAATTCTCTTGATGAATATATTTGATGGGGACCAACAGGTTTTGTTGTTGTCTGAAGCCAACAGGACTTACAATTATGATTTTGTAGGTGAATGTGGGACAGGGCCTGTAGGTCTCTGTGCTCAAGCAAGCTGCGCCTATGACAAGGCTGCGACGACAGCACAGGAGGCAGCAAAATAGGTATATTCCTGTTATCATTTCTGACCAGATGTGAATGGTTACAATGATCATTTCAGGAAGGTGCGCATACTGGCGAGTCATTAGAAACTTGTCCATTTTCCTGTTAGGATGCTTTGCATACACTATAAAACTGCAAATGGACGTTTCAGATGTTCCTCAGATCAAAATAATCTTCACAGCAATGCAGCTCTTGCCTTCATTTGCTGAGCTCTGATTGCATGATTGATATCAGATCTTCTGGCTGTGAAAATTGCCGAAGTTGCGATTGAGCGACGGAGTGAAGTAGATATTACTTCTGGCATGTTAATCTAGGAAGTTTGTTATGCTCAAGCGCTTAAATCTAAGGACCGACTTGAAGAATTACCTGCCTTCGCAGATAAGTAGAAATCAGACGAGTTCGGTGAATGAATGGTTTGTACTTTTCAGATGTTTTAGTAGGAGTTGCCTTTACAGTACTTTTGAAGGAGTCGTGCTTGAGGACTATACGAAGTATGTCGATCATAGAGGTAGTTGCCAGGTTCTTCTGGAAGCTCTTCTTCACTGTTGACATGGAGGTTTTAGCAGAGTAAAACCATTCTTATGTTACGTATGATTGTTATCTTGTGATGTTGATTTTTGAAGACGCCTCGTGTATCATCTCGTGATTTACTGGGACTGATCATTCGACTGTATAGGCATTAACAAGTAGTTCTTCAGCAGTAGCTTAGCAAATGCTAACATGACTGCTGATTACAAAATTTTATTTTATTGTCTGGTATTTGTAGATTAAATTAGCTTACATAAAGAGTGCAAGTACCTCATAGCAGGTATGGTATTTTTAATGAAATTTCATGGAGGTGAACGTACTAGTCGGTGCTGTAAATAAGCTTTCTGGATGTACGCAATGTCTTGTAAGTCCTGAAATACTTTTCATGCTTAGCTTTTGATATAGTCAGCTCTTCAGATCTTGTCATGTGCGTGGACCTGTCACCTCGATACGTGGCAGGAACAAGAGACACGATTTAAATTTTATTATCCCTTATATTGTCATTTTCTCTCAGATTTCCGACATTTATTCACCAATTAGTATCATCAGTTACTGCTATTGGTATCCTTGCTTGTGGAGGAAATTTCTGTCATAATTTGAGTCTCCCATTATATCACAATTGCCCGACTCGATTGACCTTGTTCAACGCAATTGTCCTTTTCGAAGTTCATCTATCGAAACAGTACCTTGTTCAAGGTTGAAAATTTTGGAGTGCGTTGACCGCCGCATTCTTAATACGACCCAAAGCAACCCCTTGGATTGCATGGCTCGTGAGTCTGGCTAGATGTTGGACCATGCCGGCAGTATATGAAAAGCACTCAGTTTAGAAGCAACCTTCGAGATCATAGCTGCTCCTGAAGGTGTACCTTTCACTCTTGGAGAAATCTTCGTCGTGCTGGTAGGCACCACTTCCAAGCAGAAAATTGCTATTCCAGGTGAATTTTTGTTTCAGCTATGCTTAGATATGTTGTATGTGGTGGGGTACTTTCTCAAAGTTCTTTCGATCGCTGTAAATTCCGCCCACGGATTCACGTACTGTTTGAAAGATTCTGGATCCTCATCGCTTATGACTGTTCTGTTTACGCACTTCCAGAACGCACATGTAGGTATTGATCTCAGCCAACTGGCAGTTTTGCTTTCTCTGCAAATAGCGCATAAGGGAATGCGGGTTACGAATTCTCGTGCAGTCTCAATGTCCATGGACAAATGAGCTTCGAATGAATTGACCTACGAGTTAACGCACCAATTGGTTTTTACTTTTAGTGTTCTGAACGTTCCAACGATTGTGCGCTGGATCAGTAGACAGTGCCACGAAAAACCCTACCTTGAGGTGTTTTCTAAAATCCAGTTCTGGCCGAATGTGGTTTTGCCACTCAATGCTGGGCATGGGAGTTTCCCATTGGCCTTTCCACTTGTACGAACTCTTGTGTGACCAAGAGAGTTGATTGAAACCATACGTCATTCCAGTTTGGACCCACCTTCCCTGAGCAGTGTCATACTTAATCAACGGAGCACCCGAATTTCTCGATCTATTGGCATCCACCGTCGAAAGCAAGGGGGTTATGATACGGCACATGATAAGTGACTCCGTAGGAATCTCCGGGTCTTCGGGTGAAGTAGAGGCCCTGCTGTACGCTAAACGAAAGCTCTGGCCTGGTCGTGGTCACAAGTACATTACATGATTACACAAGAGCTGAAGGTGCTTGACGTGGAGCAGTCGCAATACGGTTGGTACCAAATCCCATCTCACTGCTTGTACGTCGTGTAAGGCCGATCTCATCAGTGTCATAAATTGTCCAGCATTTAAATTACTCCCAGGTTATCCTAGTCATGTCACGGTCAAAATGTTCGACATTCTTTGTTCTAGCTCATGTGACAAAACAGAAGCCTGAAGTGTAGTTTTATAGAAAGAAACAGAACGCCGATTCTCGGCCAGCATCCAGCGTTGGTGTGCATTAGAGGATGCTCTGAATCACTACCTCGAGAGAAATGCCTCTTACTCTGGGATTATATGCTGGAAAGTGAAGTTGATGTTTTCAGTTGTGCACGTTCTCAGGTGTCGTCCAGCGATACGAATGAGTTTATGACAGTGGGTTGCACAGCTGGGCTTTCCCCTGAAAACCGGTTGCCATTGCTCTTTGTATCGGTTGAGCCAGCTGACCACCGGTCATTAAAGACGAAGGAACCGTACTTAGAGCCCCGCCTATTGGAGAGAAGGGATGATAAGAACGCCAAGAACTCTGTCTCTTGTCCTCTTGTACTCCCAACCTGTGCATGTAAATAACATTACTGCCTAATTGTCGCGGTCCATTTCTGTCAACGCACATGAGCTTCAAGAAGCAGCGCAAGTTACCTCTTTCATTGTCTGCAGTGCTGCGGGGCGTGGTGCGGAGAGGAAGGGAAAAAGGTCTAAAGTGATCAGTGTTCGCGAAGGGTTGCAGATGAGGTGGATGATCAAAGAATCACTTGCATCTGGATGATTCGCAATCATCTAGTTGTGGTCGCCTGCCCATGAAAGTTATTTCAAGAAATCGATTCATCAGAGAAATCGTCATTCTCGACGTCGGCTTTCACCTGCACCTATATATCATGCTCCATGCTTAATGCTTCATGCCTCATCTTTTTTCTTTTTTAGGCGATTTCTGAATAAGTAGGGGCTATCGGACTGGTGTCGAATCTTTGAGTCTTGCGGAGGTTTTTATTTCTGTTTTGTTTTTATTGAACAGTCGATTACTGATCTCTTAATTTGAGACCACAAGCTCAATTCAAGCGACATGCAGGAGTCGAGAGATCTGGATTGCTTTTTGAAGATCGATTCAAGATATTCAATGATAATCCTCAAATTCAGAACATGCAGATTGTAGATCTCACTGATCTTGACTACACGCTTGAAAACAAATCGTTTTCACGTATATACCCAGCCATGATCATGTTAGAATTGCGAGGACTGCAGCAATACTGTTGAAGACGCGCTTGTCACTTGGGGTGGTCTTGGCATTCTGCACGATTGCAGTGACAAAGGTCCGAGAAAAATAAGGATAAGATCTAAAAGAAGCTTCTTTCTATGATGGCTACTTGAGGTCTTGCATCGTGCTGTCCCGTTTGAAGTTTTTATGAAGTAGTCTTGTAGGAGTGGCTCAAGGCTGACCAAGGGTGCCGTGTGAATGTAGAGGCATTGGTGTTTTTTTTTGCATACATGACGGTCAAAGCACGGCGGACGACACTTGCACATTTCTTTTGAATTTACTAGCCAAGCTATCATCCTCTTACTTGCTCAAATGGTACCACAACCATTCGATGTAGCAAAAGTCTCGGATTGATCACAGATTTCTTTAGTCCTTTTAGTGAGCTCCGAGTGTTGCTGCGTCCATTGAGAGCCTAGGTTTGGATCTTCTCTATCTTAATCTTTTTGCAGCTTGGTGTTGGACTAAGCTGATGAATGGTGAATATGGCATCCTCGTCGGGTGTACCCGTAATACCACAGATAGAACTACCACCAGGTTTCAGGTTCCATCCTACTGACGAGGAGTTGGTGCTGCATTATCTTTGGCGAAAGACGGAATCAGAGATGTTCTCCATCCCTGTCATCACCGAGCTCGACCTCTACAAATATGACCCTTGGGACCTTCCAGGTGCGCCAGCAATCTCTCAAGCAAACTCTTCTTTAAACTGCACACATCTCCTAGTCTAATACGACCCACGGAAGAAAATGTTAACTTGTCGTTCGAATCTATTTCAGAATCTTATTTGTGAACTCTCTTCATTCCAGGCGGTGTCGCGATATTGCTGGGTAGCTCGAGTTTAAGATGTACTTATTGTATCACATATTTTGATAAGATTAATGTTGGTTTGCTCTGACTTGCAGGGAAGGCAATTTTAGGAGAAGGAGAGTGGTATTTTTTTAGTCCAAGGGACCGGAAATACCCAAATGGGGCTCGACCCAACCGGGCTGCAGCTTCTGGATACTGGAAAGCTACGGGCACGGATCGACCAGTACATACATCACGTGGAACACTGCAGAAGATTGGAGTGAAGAAAGCGTTAGTGTTTTATAAGGGTCGGGCCCCTAAGGGTGTGAAGACTACTTGGGTCATGCATGAGTATCGCTTGGCTGATGGCATCTCCTCCCCTTCAAATATTCACAAAAAACCGGGCTCATTGAGAGTAAGTCCTGTGCCATATTTTACCGGAATCTAAGAAACATGAATTTTGATACCAGTTCATACAGTTTAGATACTTTCGAGCTTTGAAATGCGACGCACAGTGAGGTTATTTCAAAATTCTCAACTGCTCTCGCTACTTACACGTCCGCGCCATGGATTCCTTAAGAAGAAAAAGGTCATCAGATCATGGAAAATGTGTGCTTTCATGAAAAGTTTGGTTTCTGGTCGTCTAGTCATCATACTTCAAGCTTCAAGTTCCAGCATGAATTGCAGGTGTGGGGAACAAATAATTGACTGATGTCTGGGATATGTTACCTAATTTAGTGTAGATTTTGTGGTGTGTGCATCCCCATGCAGCTGGATGATTGGGTCCTTTGTCGAATATTCAAGAAGATTCCGAGTGTACAAAGGGGGTCTGGCAAAGACCTGAATAATTCCGACGTTAATGAGGTTAGATTGGGTTTTCAAGGACTTCAACCATTGTTGTGAGGAGAGATTGCTTTAACAGCAGTAAGTATTTCATGGATTTGAAGTTTCATCGCTTTGAATACAATTTAAACGAAATTGTACACTTCGTAAATATAGGTTATATATTGTTGGGTTGCATCAGGGATTCAATTTCATTTGTGATGTAATTGATGAAGATGTGGATTTCGATGGACAGGTGCTTGCATCTTTACCTGAAATCAACAACCCCAGCCTCGTGCTGCCAGATTTATGTCCCCCATCGAGTGGGATTATGGATCTAGACCCATTGTGGGATGAATGCGATCCAGATGAAGCACATTTGATGGATCAGCACCATATCGACAAAGGAGGAGCACCAGATCCTGATCCTGATTGGGCGAGCATTATTGCACCACATGGAAACACCATTCGAAGGGTCCAATCCCGATCCAACGAGTATTTGGAGACCATTTCAGCAGGTTCTGCTTTCCACCATACAGGCACCCCGTCAGCGCTCGATCATGCCGACTTCAGCAAGGAGAGATCACAGCCTACTGCTACGGTTGATCAATCAACAATAGTGAGCACCTTCCCAACTTACCCCAATGTACAACGACATACAAAGACGGATACCTCAGGATATTTGGATGCTATGCTACCCTTCTGATATATCAACTGGTGCTATGCTACATTGCAAAAGAAACCGGTCTAAATGGAAGGAGAGGAATATGTAACGAATTATTTTAAGATTCTGTGCTATCGCATATCGCAAGTTTGAAACGAAAGCACTGTAATCGTAGAGCAGTTTTTTTATTTTATTTTATTTTTCTTCTACTTTTCAGTACACAATTGTGATGGTTTAATGCGAATAAGGTACGTGTGCGTTCCTGATGGAGTCCGTACCGAGGGTTGCATAATAGTGCAGCACCGCAAGTAAATGTGACCACTTAATAAAGTTCCTGCGGAAACGAATTTATCGATTAAGAACTGGTGCTGAAGCCGCGTGATGTTGCAAGACTTGAGAGCGTGCCGTCCTGTACTGACTGCTAGGGATATCCTCATGAACAAGGGTGGGTTTAAATTGCGTCTTGTGAGGTAAGAAATCTTGGAAATCATTCAATCGTCAAATATTTGTTGGAAAGTCAAAAGATTCTCTAATATGGTTTGCTTCATTAGAAAGCCGCGCAATGATTTTGTTGATGTTAAAACGGAATGACTGCTTCCATGACAGCAATTTCTGATAATATGATACTATGATCGGAGTCCACTAGGGTTGGTTATCCATTCTATCGAGACACTTCTTGCATCACCACAACTACCTTCCCGGCTTTTAGCCTGTGATTCCTTTCTACGCTTTATGTCGAAAACAACCCATTCTGTCCGTGATTCTTCACTTGTCCGGTTCCAAGTGATTCAGGTTCCACAGGTTACGTGAAATCCACTGCCTCATTATTACTGCGATACAAGAGGCACCTCTTGGTTTCTTCACGTTGATAAGTGCAACTTTCCTTTTAGATGCAAACCCATCCTGAAATATTATCACAATGTGATTTACTGCTCCATGCGTTCCAGGCAAGCTCGTGGCAGTGGAAAATATGCACAAATCCGCCCTGTTCAGCTTCAAGAATTGATATGCTGCCACTTTGTGTGTTAGTGAGGAAACTACAACTGATCCACTGGGAGTCATTTTTCCTTCTCACATGCTCACTTCGTCTTTTTAAATCTTATAAAAAAAATAGGTTTTCCAATTTTTCAATTTTAGTTAATTTATAAAATATTATATTGTAAAGAAAATATATTAACAAGTACAATTAAGTTTTTTCAATTGAACCTATATCCAAATGTTTAAGGACATTCTCCTCTTGTAAAAATATTCTACAATTATCATCAATAATCTTGACCAAATGTACAAGTTTTCATACCTTAGCATTCTATTAACAATTTATTAAAATAAATTTCTAATGTGATATTTTATTAAATTTTATATATAAATTTTTTTAGAACTTAGACATAAAATCTTAATCTAATTTATTTATGTGTATGATGCAAAACTTTTTGCATCTTTATGTTTCTTAGATGTCATCAAAACAAAATTACTTGTTCAAGTTTAATTTTATAAGTATTTTACATATATATGTATATATATATATTTTTATGTATTTATTTTTTATTCTATTTAACTTTAATATTGATGTAGTATACATAAATAAATTTTTTAGATATAATTTAATTTAAATAATTATTTATATAATTATTAATTATTTATATAATTTTAATAAATATACTTTGATTATTTTATCTTTTTTAATATTTTTTAAAATCTAAATTAATTGTCTAAATTTTCATCTAAAACTAAAGCTTCTTTTTTTTAGCTGTAAGTATACTATTAAGTTTAATAAATTTATTTGTAGAATTATTTTTATACTTTTTGTTATTTTTTAATGTTAAAAATTAAAAGTAAGGTCAATTATCTTATTACATATATAACACATTTTAGTAAAGAAAGTCCTGTAATATTTGATGACTACTCTTCTTTCTTTCTTTTTTTCTTACATACATTCTACATTATCATTGCTATTACAAATTCCATAGTAAATTTCATTAAATATATCACTTTTATAAATGCCATTTAGTAAATATATTAAATAATCTATCATAAATATAATTATAACCCATATTTTAAATAAATATTTTTTAAGTATATAAAATTATATCTATATGGTATTAACTATTATTTGCTTTAATGTATATATATATATATATATATATATCTGTGTAGACACCTTATACTATATAGAACAAAAATATTATTGAATGAGATCTTAAATTTAAAATATTTTAAAATATACTTATGTCATTAAAAATAATTAATAATTATTAATATAATTATAATGTTAATACACCAAATTTAAAATAATAATATTTTTATCTTTGCAACTTTCTATAGGTAATTTAATATAATAAGTACATAAATAGAATTTTTAGAATATTTTAAGATAATTTCTATATAGTATTAGATTTATTCTAGTAGAACCAATAATAATAATAATAATAAAATCAAAAGTCATAAAATTCTTTAATGGTTTTAAATATCTTAAATAATTCTTGTATCACTTATTTTAAGCTATAATATTTTTTATAATGATTCATTAAAAGAAATTCCTCCTCTAGTATTTAAAAATAACAACAAAAATTAATATTCTTTATAAACACAAAGTGTTTAAGTTTTTATTTATTTATTTATTTATTTCTCTGCTTTTAGATGGTTTTCACCTATTTAAACTTGATACTGTAGTTGATTAAATAATCTTGTGCTTTTTTTTTATTTTTAAAAATTGATATAGCTATTCTTAATATTTACTGCACAAGATTTACAAATTTTCTATATAGTATATTTATGTATTTTATAAAAAAATAAATTAAAATTTATCTCTTAATTAAAATGTAAAGAAATTAATTAATTTATATTGCATGTAGTTTATTAGTATAATAATACATAGATAGAATTTAAAACATATTTCTTAATATAGATTTAATTGATAAATATGTAGGTATTTTTTACTTTTATTTTTTGAAATGTTGTATGTGATTTTCATTTATGCAAAATGTATTTAAAAATAATGATTTATGAATATGATTCTAATACTTGAAAATTAAATTCAGATATTATTTTAAATTTTATGTATGTTTTAAAAAAATCTTTGCATGTATTAACTGTATATTTTCAAAGTATAGATAAAGTGATTTTTTTAATTAGGAAGAAACGTACACATTTTTTAAGAGATATTTTTTAAATTATTTAAATTTTCTAGGATAAATATAATATTTAAAAAAATATCTCCACTTTGAACCTGTTAGTTAAAAATTAATTTATTATTAAACACATGACAATAAGATATTTTTTGTAACTATGCTTCTAAATAAAATTAACTAATTTACCTAAAATCTATGGTTGAGAAAATAAATTATATAAGATTAATTTAAAAAAAAAAATTTTCTCGGTTTACAGATTTTTTTTTTTTTTATTTTGAAAGAAAAGAAAAAATGATGTGTAAAATATAAAAAAATTGTCTTTTCAAATTTATATTTTCTGGATATTTAATATTAAATTGGTTATTAAGTACTGTATTTTTCACCTTTTTTTCCACAATTATGATGTTTTATCATCCAAGTGTATATACATTTAAATAAATAATATTTATATTAAAATTAAGTCAGCACGTTTAGATTATTACAACATAAATTATATTAGTAATCTATAAATATAGAATAGCCGTCTACCATTTAATTTCTACAAATATTTCTGCTACATAATATTTTATAATCTTAATCATATTGTGGTCACACTTTGTTTTAAAATTAATCAAAGTAGTATTTTTTCATTTTCATTTTTCATTTTTCATTTTTGTTGCTTTTTTGTTCTTTACTTTTCTTCCTTTGCAAAATTTTAATCTTTAAAAATACATGAATTTCATGTGTAAATTTTTGGATTAAACATAATATTACTTGAAGAAATTTACAATGGCCACACCGTGATGTATTGTAGTAATAGCCCAGAATTTTTGTCTACGAGTAAAGAAAAAAGCCAAAAATAGCAGACAATACCAAACAAACATTAGAACATGCTTCATCATTATCCTTACTGTTATTGAAATGGTACTACTTGTCTTAATTGTGAACATTTATCTCTCTGTTGCTTGGATAATAAGTATGAAATTCTCATTTTAGAATTTATGTACTTATAATATTGTAAGTAATTACATAATTTTTGTGTGAAATTTTAAGTTTCAGATCTATAGTGATAATAGAGAGTACAATTCATTTAAACAAGCCAAATTTATCATTTCATTTTTGGATTGTATTAACTTATTTTCAGCCAACAGACAATACATCACCTCTTGTCAAGTCTCTTCATCCATTTGAGAAGGTATACAAAGACAATTGTGCCCATATGTTCTTAGTATTCCAACTTTGAGAAAGGGCTTTAATGAATATTGCACAAACAAACAAACCAAAAAACAAAAAATAAATAAATAAATAAAAACTCCTACATAAGAAGTAAAAGGAGCCAGGCAATAGAAGTCACACTGGAATGATGTGCATTTACACCAAAAGATATTCACATCAGGAATCCATGTGAAATTCCGAAATGCCCATATCCTCATTGAAAGTGTACCTTTCATGCAACATCATCTCATTTTGACTTCCCCACACTTCTATGAACACCCTCTACATTATGAGGTCAATGCCATGTGATCCAGCTTGTACACCATGCAAGGAAATCTGTACTTCAACTGAATTTGCTCTTACTTATCACTCCTCTTTGAATACTTTAATATCACATCATATATACACTTACACATGTACAAACAGACAGAAAATACCATTTCATTACAATAACAGTCAGGATAATGATAAACCTAGTGCTAATGTCCACATTTTGACACTAGTTTGCATCGTTCTTCTGTATTCTGTTTGTTTTTTGAAGCTGTTGTTGTTAGTTTGTTTGTTAATGTAGTTTTGCAGCGGCAACACAGAGAGAAAGCTCTGGAAGGGGTGGAGGCGATGGAGCAATGGCGGGTCAGCGACGCCGGAGCACAAGACTGAGACACAAAGCCAGGCGAGGTGGTGGCAGAATCATGTTCCTGTGCGTCCACGGCGGAGGTGACGACGATGTCGCACCACATCTCCGGATCCTGCTGCTGGTGTGAACGATGAGGCGGCGGAATGGTGGGCTCTATTGCACACATGCGCCGCAGCGTCCCCACCACGTTCCGCAGCTTACCCCAGGAGCAACCCAGGAAGGGATGAGCACTACGACACGCGCCTTGTGGTGCCTGAACATCCAGGCTTTCGCGCAAAGCTAACTGCAACTCAAAAAGATGCGCTTCGTCGATGCAGGTGTGAGCCTCCGGAACTAACCCATTTGTCTCGCATCGCAAGGTGGAAGATGACCACGTATGAGCAAGCAAAAGATCTGCCTCCGCATCCAGATGCCAAAAAGCCTGCCCTCTCTGAAAGTAATACGGTTACCGTACTGCGCACAGGAGTGAAATGTAACAGATCAGGATTGCGGCCGCATTCGCTGCTGTCATAGGCGTAGGCTGTGGAAAAATCTGAGAGGTGGGAGCTTGTCAGCACCCCCCAGTTGCGCATAATTCTGGCAACTTTTTCTCCACAGAATGATTTCCTGCATGTTGTAAGCGGTCATAAAATCATTGGGAGTCGCTGTGGATGATGGCAAGTTGTTGGGGAAGGTGCAAGTCAACGGAATGGATTCTTCGACGTCGTAAGCATATTCTGCCAGTTTCGAGGAACTGCTTCGTTGGGTGAGTTGCATGGACGATCGGGCGTAGCGGGCAGCGGGAATTTTGCATGGAATAGCTGCAGCAAGAATTTATCGAAAAGGATGGGGGAAAAACCACGGGAGATGAGCTAGAGAATCATTCTGCCAAGATGCGACTGGTGCTGGTAGCGCCGCGACATCGATCGTCGCATGGTAACCAGCCACTAACCTGTCACGATGATAAATCTGTGACTAGTTGCCTCAGCCCTGTCAACGGCTTGTCCAGTCCCTGTACCCGCAATGCAGTGGAACCGCTTCGATGAGTGACCTCATCCAGGCTGGTGGTGATTTGACGAGTTCTGCGCCGACAACGACCGGGGGAGATCCTGGCACTTTTTCTAGTATCCAGCGATGTGGAACAAATTCTATGCAGATTCAAGGATCAACTCCCTGATGCAAACACGGGAGAATGTGGAGAATAATCAACAGAGGAATGAGTGGCGCAGGAATGTGTGTAGAAACCGAATCACATAGTTTACTTCACCACAAGAGGTCTAATCACACCTACTTGCAGATGTGCCTTGGCTGAAAATGGTACAGACTAATGGTTCCAGCAATCAATATCTTTACAGGAGCACATTTAAAATAGTTCTTCACAACCCTAACAAGTGTACGTGTCTGTGCATCTTAACTCTAAGTTCGGCCAACTATCCGGCCAGCAAGTCAACGATCGATCGATCGCAGCAAGCTAGGATAACCTCAAATATTACATGTAAATGTTTGGAAACTAAAAGTGAGGAACCCAGCTAGAGGCTCGACAGATGAGATTGACACAAGACTGCAAGCAGGCTCCAGCATCAACTCCGAATTTCCTTGACAAGCGATTCGTGTCCGACTGGGAAAATTCTCGAGGTTGTTCTGGCCTCTTCGGAGACACTTGATCTTCGCGGTTGATCTCCATCACGCTCATCGTTCCCATCGTCGCTCATTCAACCCAAAATTTGTTGCCAATATACCCATACCCCTGTCGTGGTGGTTAATTTGTTTACCCACAGCTACTGCCCAATCCCGTTATGTACACGTCCCGCGCGCACATAGATTATGGCCCGATCATAGGGACTCCTTCCGTAATCAAATCCTTCACTGAATAAACCTGTGTAAATCATTTGTACATTATGTTGTTGAACCCCGTCTCAAGTTGGGGTTTGCAGACCCAAGCCACCGCTACAATCTTGGCCTCAGTAAGCCCACTCAGGTTGAAGCCCATCGATGCATCCGGCCACCTCTGGAAGGCTAGAATACCATCGGTAGCGGAGCATCCTTGACTGGTGATCATCACCGAACGCACCATCTGTGAGGCAAGATAATTGGCCACTCTCCTCGGTCACTGTTTGCAATGGCGTCAGAGGAGAATCGCAGGGAAACTCCCGATCGTAGAGCACATTGTCGCTCGGCCATGTGGCGCAGTCCAGATTCAACTTCCCGCTGCTTTGTGCCTCGTCCTCGCCCTCGTTTGATGTGTAGGATGCCTCCTGCTTCGCTCGAATGCGGTTGTTTCCGTGGAGGTTGTCGAAGCACCTCATGGGTGTCGACAGATGCGTGACCATGCTCTGCGGGATGGTTGCGTAGTTCAGCATGCCTGAGTTAATCGCGTTCTGGTTGTAGTATGTCTCCTTCATCAAGTTATTGGTGTCCATGGCTGAGGTGGCCATAGAAACCGAGCTAGGGACCTTGGAGTTGGGCATAGTGAGCACCCACTGGGCAGGTAGCGCGGTGGCTTCATCGCCTTGGGCTAAAGCGACGCCCTGTGGGTAACTATCTTGGCAATTGTAGCATGACTCGGTTCCTGTGCATGCATCACACTCCCCGGAGTCCGTCACAGCGGGATTCGGGGAACTGTCACGTTGCAGCGCCGAATGCGAGTCGGTGAGCTGGTAGGACGAGTCACCATGCGTGACGCCGGATTTCTTATTGCCGATGAACTTCTGAAAGACGCGGCATATCACCCATTCGTCTTGCTGCAGTGCGCCACAATTGCAAATCGATGTTAAAACTCCCTTTAGAAGAAAGCATTCAATAGCATGTGTGCAGTGCATTGATCACATGAGAGCAGAAATACGATGACTCTAAGAGAGTTGAAGGGATGGATAGACCTTCGGGTGAAGGGATTGCTGGTCGTGGAAGCGACTTGTGGAATCGCGCTCCAGCCGATATTCGTGCATGATCCAGTCGGTCTTCACGCCTCGAGGCGCGCGACCCATATAAAAAACTAGCGTCTTCTTCATGCCCACCAGAGAACGAGTGCCGGAGTTCATGACAACCCTGTCTTTGCCAGTGGCCTTCCAGTAGCCTTTCTTAGTGGCTCGGTTGGTTCGCGTTCCCGTCGGATACTTCCGGTCCCGAAGGCTAAAGAAATACCATTCCTTCTCCCCTACCTTCGCTTTCCCTGCGCAATCGTCACCCACCCAGGAAACCAAACCTCAGCCCAAAGTCGATCTCAATTCATCTACAAACGCAAAGGTCGGCGCACTTCACATTAATCCAAATGATTTCGAAGGGATTGAAAGATTGAGTTACCTGGAAGTTCCCACGGCTCACATTCGTTGAGATCCACCACGCAGATAGTCCTCACTTCGAAACTAGGGTCCCTAACCTTATTAGCCAGGTAGAAGGTCACGAGCTCTTCGTCCGTGGGGTGGAAACGGAACCCGGGTGGGAGCTCCATATTGCAATATTGTCGAATGCCTACAATCTTGGAAGCGTTGCACATGCTTGCCATGCAAAGTATGTATACCAGCGATCACGAGCGTTATTTCAAGAGCGACAAGGATTTTTCTGCTAGCGACGCCGGTGGAAAGTTGCAGGGAGGAAGGCCAAAAAGGAAAGTGTTTGACGATCATAGCATGTCTTCAGAGCCAAAAGAATGGATCGCTACTACAAGTGAGGGTCTCAACTCACATGAAATAAGAAGTCTTCGGGGGATGAGAGACTGACGAACTGGCGGTACCTTCAAATGAGAAGGACCTCAAGTGCATGACCCACGGAAAAGACGGAGCGATTCTTAATCAGCAAGAAACACGGGATCAGCTCAGACAGGATTTTCTAGGCTCGGTGGTAAGCGGAGCGTTAACCTTGAACACTAAGGAGTCGTCACGGAAGTCACGTCAAGTCGAGGTTGGGAGAAGGAGAAGAAGGGGGAGAGAGAGAGGATATAAGCACACCTGGTGCAGATTGTGTTCCAATCCACTAGATCCAAAGGTTATTGGCAGGTACCGATGTCACCAAAAAGAAAAAATATTAATTGCAAATAGGATGGATTATGGAAGTTTCGAATCCAAGAGTCGAGCGAACTAGAAACCAGCAACCGTGGCTAGCCAAGGTCTGAAGAGAGAAGGTGAGCACAGCGAAGAGTCTGAAATCAGATCATGTCCTACATGGAAGAATAGGCACAGGAATGTCTACTTGCAAGATGTAAGATTTTCCGACGACGAGGAAGAGAGGACCGGACGCACAAATCTTTGAGCTTCAGACCTTTGAATTTGTGGGACTTTCGCATAGAATACCAAAGATCCTGTGCGGCTGCAACGCGCATGTCCGTCTTCTCACTTGCTCTGAAACTTTCCAGTTTCCTGAAAAGGTCCGCAGATTACGGAAGAATTGCAGCGCGTGTGGATCGCGGAGTCATCAACCTGCTGCACGCCTGCGCAAAACACCTCGCACGTGTGAGAATGTACACAAGCGGCCATGATATTCAACAACCAGGTGCATAGTTCGAAGAACAAGGTGCCACGCAAGTCAAGAACAATGCGCACAGTGCAGCTTTACATCAGGCCAATTACTCTCTATCTGATTTGCGACTCCACCTCTTACCCCTACTCCATCCACTAAAATTACACACCCAAAGGCCCCTAATGCTACGAGGAAGACGGGACAATAGCTAGCCTTAAAGCTCCTCACAGCCGACACTCACGGACCGTCACCGCAACCACCGCCTCCCCTTCCGAACACAGAATCTACGCTGACGTATCTGACAGCTACCTGGAAGTCCCCTCGCCCGACGCCCTAGCTTCTACACAACTAGAGCAGTAATCCAACAGAATATTTATATATAGATAATCTTCACAAGCAAACTTCACTCAAAGAGCAGCTCGCCGTTGCAACCAACTGATACTCCTTCTGCAACCGGTGAAGTTTTAAGACGATCCTCGGTTAAGTGATCTATAAACCTCACTTGACGACGGTCGTGTACTGCAACACAGTCTGTGCATCCCAAACCAACCCCGCATCCCAAAACTCAAACACCATCCACGCAAAAAACCACCCTCCTGTTCCCTTGACCTGAACCGAACCTACCGTCGTCTACGCTTCAGACCGACTTGTCACCATTCGCATCATCCTTATGTAGATCGGACTCAACGTGTAAGGGATGCCCAATTGTTCAACACCTCATTCGCACAAAGCAGAACAAATCAGACCTTCGAATTGAGTCTGCTCACCAGAATCAAACGACTAGCAGCTGCGGGAGCGCGTCGGGTGCAGACGAGCGGATCGGCAAGTCCTGAAGTTACGTCCGCAAGTCAGAGAGTGGTGAAATGGGTGAGCTTGAAGCAGAGGGAGCACAGCAGTGGGCGACGAAGGCGAAGGAGCAGTAAGGCAGCAAGGAGACAAGAAGGGAGTGGAGCTGGTAGAGGGACAATTGGCACGGCGTGACGAGGGGTAGGAACCCAGACAGTGAGAAACAAAAACTGTTCGAACCGCAAGATTTTGGTGGAGTGGCCGAGGCCGCGGGGGTTATGAAGGCTGGGGTTTTCTAGTTGGCCTGGCCCGCTGCCCACATCGCTTCTATACCTTCCATGGACGACCAACCCCAACTCTAACTCTACGCCTAGTACCCCTCGCCCTCCTCCCCCTTCTCCCCCCATACGCTGCGTAGGTGTCCGTCCGTCCGCCCGCCTATTCTTCCGCCTCGCTGGCCTCTCCCTTCTGGCATGCAGGCGGCTTTTTCTCCGCTCTACGCTTGATCACTTTCTGCGAGCTGCCCCGTGATGCGATGCAAGACTGGTTAGCTCTCTCACAGCCGGAAATGCCTCTCCAGCCGGATGAACGCCACTCCTGCTCTGCAACTTTGCCGGGCGCCTGCAGCTTCCTCTCCTCCCTGCCGCTTTCAACTCAGTTTGACCTCGCAGTAGCAACTACTAGCTTTTTTCCATCGAAAAGTGCAGTTACTTTTATAATATATGTGACTGTTGGTGTGCAGATCAGTTTGGGTTTGCAGAGTTGCCGAGCACTGTGATAGAGTTTGTCACCCCAAGTGACGTTTGGGTTAGCGTGGGAGAGGTTGACTATTGTGGCCTCCCTTCTTTTTCTCAATCTACCTTAGCTGTGTAGAAATCCACCATCTCCGTCCTCCTCATCCATCCACTTGCTGTAGATTCCAACTTCCCAGCCATCAGTGTTGCTTTCTCACACTGCAGATAGAAGAATTTTGCACAGAATTCTCTTCAGTTGTGTGGGTATTTTATTGGGCTCCAGTGGGTGGGTGTGTAAAAGGAAGGCGGCTGAAGTAACAGATGAAGGGCTTTTCTATTTGTGTGTGTGTATGTATATATATATTTATGTATGTGTGTGTGAAAATGCAGACAAAATGTGTCCAGACAAGCCACGTGTACAGAAATTTCGGCTTCATCCCTCTAAACTCACTCTTCAAAAAAGATGAAACACACACCTCAAAAATATACAAAATGAAACAAAACAAAAAAACAAGAAACACCACTAAAAAACAAAAAAAACTGTTCTACACAACAGGACAACCATTCCAAAAGTGCATATTCTCCAGCCTTCAATTGAGGAGATCTATTATATTTTTTTATTCTGGACCTTTTGTTAGGCATGAATTTCTCAGCATGGATTATCTCAAGCCAAAGCTAAATTTGTGTAGTGGGGATCCTTTGGATAAAGCTGAAGATAGCATCGCAGGAGATGCTTGCTCACTTGGGAATAGGATTTTAATGGCTTTCCTTAGAATAAAGCTTTTGAACAATAGGATCCACAGGTGGCATTCTTGATTTTGGCTCAAGGAGAGTTCTTTTTTGCTAATTTGTAATAAGAAAGAATATTGGTACAAATAGGTGCCCAGGCTTTTATAAGATTCCCTTCTTTTTTGCAGACATGCACCACAAGCACATGGTTGACTTGTTCTCATCACAGGACAAGTTTTCAAGATTCAGAAAAAAAATAACAAATCCTGAAAACCAATATTCTGTCTATAGTACTATAAACTTCATTAAGGGTGATTGGTGTTCATTTTTCTTCCTTACTTTTTTCTATCTTATTTTAATTGGGAGTTGACAATTTATTCAGCTTACTAAGTCATAAACATTTATTTTTAAAAAATTTAAAAATAAAAGTGGTGCATCTGTAATTAGTATCTTTTTAAAACAGTACAAATAACAAAAAAAAGAACTCAGGAATCTAGAATTAACCGCAATGCTCCTTCAATTGATTCTAAATCTCTATCGATGTTGAATTGTTGAAAAGGACAAACAGAATTGTAAACACTTTACACAAACCACCATATTCAAGGAGGTGTGAAAAAAAATTCTCCATGAATATTTCATTTCTTGAAAATACTTTCCCTTCCTTTGATGTTGTTCTGGATCTCTGCTGAATCAAATGACTTCATCATGTAGGTTTAACACATCTTTTTTTTCTTTTTTTCTTTTTTTTGATATACATCCATTTTCAACTATTCAATTATTCTCAAATGGAATTTATTGATGCTTGAATGAACCCATATTATGCTTCTGTAATAACTGAACAGCCCCAAAGTATTTCACCATAAGACTAAGTTTACATTTTTTTTTTTTTTTTTTTTTTTTTTGTTTTCTGGAATTTGTGATCACTGAAAGTTTAATGATGAAAGTGTGAACATAATTGTAAACCACAAGGACTTCAAGCCTGAAAAAGGACCATAAAGAAAAACTGGCTCTTGATGAATGAGTGTTCCATGTATTTAGTGTTTACTTCTACAAAATAAATAAATTAAAAATTAAAACAAAACACGTATTTATGTCTATATATATATATATATATATATACACCAAATTTTCTTTGAAGCCAAAAATATTTCCTTTTTACCATCTCCCTTCAAGGAAATTTTCTAATCATTAATGTTTGTATTTATGTTTCTGTATTGATTTCACTAGTCTAGTTGCCACTAAGAATATTCACAAGTCAATTGTTGCTTTCTTGTGGAGGAAAAATTGACCCCTACATAGAAATGTAACAACTGAGTAGAATGCTCAAATTATCAGTCAAATTTTGTCAAAAATAAAAACAAGAGAAAAAGTTATGATTATTCAATTGAAAATATTGCTTTGTTGATACTGAACATAAGGTAACAATGGCACAATTGAATTGAAGGACACTTACATATACTACATGATTTATAAAATTACAAATTAAGACATCATAAAATCAAAAATTGATATCTTATTATTTTGAGCATTAGTTATTTATTTATTTTAGCGTCCATAGATTTGAGAATTGGATGAATTTGAATGTGGTGTTTATTCTTCCAAATTTAATCTACAATATTCTTAGAGTTTTTACTATCAATAGATATAAAGGGATGTGTCTGTATGGGGATATTTTTTTATTATAATAAATTTATAAATTCATTTTGCAATCATCAAGCAATTCAAAACGTGCTACATTTGAAGATTCATCATTGTTGAGAATGTCATCACTTTGAAGTTAAGTTATCTGTGATTCTTCCAAATAAAATATTACAAGCTGCCAAATCATTTCCACAACTGTCAAATTAACTTCATTAAAAAATCAAATACACTTTACTTTATTCTTTGAAAGGGTTCAGCAGTATTTTAGATTATATTTGTGTGCTTCTATTGTTTTAGGACATCATGTAGAATCAACTGTAATGAAATACATGAAAGATAATCAAAACAGTTTCAAATTCATTATTTTTTTGAATTTTTAAATTAAGAAAACTTTTACACATTTGCATTACCAGGTGTATTAATTGTATATGTCTCAGTTCTCATTACAACACTTAAAAAGGCTCCATGCAACCCCATTGTATATGCAAAGGGGGCATGGTTCACTGCATGTAGTAGTGAAGGAGTAACTGAATGGGTGGGGCATTAGTGAGGGGGTAAGAACTGAGGGTGAGATGAGAAAGCAGGGTGAAATGACAGGATGAGGTAGACAGTGTGAAGAGAACGCTCATCCAATTATATCGATGAAAAATAAGAAAATAAAACAAAGGTCCCCTGCGTTTTAACTGGGTGGGGTGGACGGCAGGCGGCAGCTGAAGATAAAGAAGAAGAAGAAGAAGAAGCAGAAGAAGCTGAGTCAGAAGCCAAGTACTCTGTCTACATTTAATGTTGATTTTTGATGTCCCACTCTATCTCAATTCACCACTTCTAAAAAAGGATAAATAATACATCGTTACACGACATCCTTCCAGAACACATCCATCCACATTCATAGATTTTTGTCTTTTATTTCTTTCGTTTTTACTGCTCCTGGGTGATGATGGGTGGGCTTCATTGGATGTAATGACTGTTCATGGATGTCCTCCATGGAGCAGCATGATCCACGAGCTGGATGATAAAACAGTCATTGACAACTTGACTGCTACTGGTTTAATTTGGCGGAGCAATTCCAGAAAATAACTCATTATCTATATGTCGCACACCCTCTTTCACTCTAGCACACATTTAGGATGTGTGTCACTTGGAACCCTAGCAAGCAGGCTGTTTCCCTTTGGCCCAACCTGTAATGGAGGGGCCACAGCTTCCCAGCTCCCTGTCTGGCTTCTGGGGCACTTGAGCTTGTTCAAAGCCCTAGAATTGTGGGCTTCCAGCACTAACTTGTTGCACCACCACCATCACCACCATTACTGCTGCTGTTGCCAAAGCCCACATGGTCCACAAAACCCCCTCCCTCCCTTCCTGGAGTCCTACAAAGCACGTGTGCCAGAAGAATGAACCCACAAGCAAGAGAGCATCACAATGCTGGTACTAGTAAAATCCCACAAGCCCAATAGTGACCTCAAACAAGCAACAGTTGAACCAATAATACAACACCATTCATGAGCTTCAGCAAAAGAAGAAGAAGATGGAAGAGTTAGCAGGAAAATGATTGTGGAGATATTGTGAATGAGGAGGAGTCCAAGGCCTTGTACTGCACATCTTGACACTCAGATTTTTTCATTCAATGAGGCCAGTGATTTTTAAACTGTACTTTGGGCTTTCAACAGGCGAGACAACACATGGAGAACAGTGCATCATTGCACCCAAGTGACGCATCATGCGGGTTACTAAATTGGCCACTGGCTGCTGGGTGACGTGGGTCGTGATCTCAGTCCCCATTTTCTGTGCCAGTGCAAACGAACTCATGAAAACCGTGGCAGCAGGGACCAGGCAATCAGCGCCGCAGTTCGGGAGTGGAAGCCGCGAAGGGGTGCAGTTTTTTACCGACTTTGCAGAATCATTTCCGCGCCGCATCCGCTACCGTGTGCGAGATCATTCCATCGTGTTACCCACAGCCAGAATGCAAGGGGAGCCACGCGATGCCTTCGTCTTGGACTTGGGGTGTGTGCACAGGGAGCAGAAGAATTTTGGTATGTTGTTATATTAAATTGGATTTAACACCGGAGATGCTGCATGATCTCCCCCCTGGTGCCATTCCTAGGGGATATAGCCCAGACCAGACCGGGCAGCAGTGACTCTGATGCCCATCCTAAGACTCTGAGAAGAAGAAGAAGATTAGACACTACTCGCCTGGATCTGCGAGCTGGAGCCGATGATGCAGACTTGGAATATTAAAAGGATATCGGGAAGGAGAATGGAGCCGAGATGGTTGCACCGATGGCAGAACCTGGCAGCAATCATCTAGTTGTGTGTTAGTGAGTTTGGCTCTGGGTACGTCACCTGCGTCCAGGACTTCACAGGCGATGAAGGTAGCTGGGGATGGGCATGGGGTTATTTTACTCCAGGTCAACAAGCTTGATGGCCTTCCTCCTTATCCATCCACATCACCGTTGCATGCATGAAGGTGTGGATGCAGCTAGCATTTTCTTTTTATTAATCAAAAAAATTCGCCGTAAATGGTATAAAAATGGGGATGGATTGGGCGGCTTCCATGATTGGGCAGTGGGGCCCACGCTGTTTCCTGATATCTCAGTCAAGCGTTCCCTAGACATTCTTCCCAAAGTGTGGCTGAATGATGTGATTTTATTCCCTCTGGAACGACAAGGGCGAGGCCGAATTGGGCGGACCCACCGATCCACAATGCTTGCGGACTGTGGGATAAGCAGGGCCGCAGTCCGCAAGCACTGCACTGCACTGCACTGCAACCATTGGCATGGAGGCTTTAAATGCTCCCACGAGCGTCCAGCGTGTCCTTGCCTGGCTTCCCCCTATTGTTCATTTGACGCAAGTGAGGGAATGTGTCACAGCTTAGGAACTTCTGGCCACCACCACCGCCACGACCACCATCGAATAGCGGAAACAGACACGCAGACCCTCTCAAAACGCTCCCTGTATTCCTGCAAAATGGCAAAATTAGCTTTATCAACCTTGTGCACTCTGTCCGCTAGCACTAGGCAAGCTTCTAAACTGTGGAAGACGACCTAATCTCATAAATTTCTATCGCGATTCCACTTTGTTCTCTTCTTTTGTTCTCTTCCTTTCTCGTGGAAAACTATTAGAAAAAGGAACAAAAACTACCAGCGCTTGCAGATTCCTCTGCAGCAATTCCCAGGCTTAGGGCTACTGAGCACCGAACCAGAGCCTACTGCTAGAACCTTGGGTTTTTAAATTGTTGTTCTTAGGCTGTGTACTAAGTCTCAAGTTTGAACTCATTCAATACATCTCATTGGCTGAGTGTTTTGATTTGAGGTCTTTTGGAATCATGCTATGCTCTGAGCCCTAATTCTCAAGTTCCAAGGCAATGCCTACTAGAAAACACTTTTGGAACCCTTTGTCCAAATGGGGGAGGAGTTTGCCAAAGAGTGGAACTCTTGTACAAAAATTGTTAAAGACCAAATAAAACAGAGCAAAGTCTCTATCTGTCTTTACAAAACAAAAAAAACCCACAAACTAACTCTTTTTCTTTTAGAAGCAATGGATTTGAATTGAGCACAAGCTTCAAGAAAGTTAGAACCTGAGATGATGAGAGGGGGGTCTGCACATGTTTCTGCAGAAACTAGCTAAAAAGGATGAAAGGAAAAACAGAAATCACATGCAGGAATCCCATAAATCAAAACCATATCCATGCAAAGTGAAAGCACACCTACTTTACCATGAACCAAACCCTCCTCTGGGGCTTTGTATTACTGCTTTTGTAAGACCTGTGGAATGCTCAAGTATTCAGCTGGTGTGGCAGAGAGCCATCATGCAGAACTCACCACCATTTATTGCCATGGGGAGATCATGCAACCTGTTGAGCCTTGCCTCACCATCTGATGATGTGGGCTCATTTAACACAGTGGCTGCTTGGGGTTAAGCACCAGGCCATGGTAAATAGCAAACTGTTGTGACTGCTAACCATGCTGTTGCCAGATAATCACAGACCCACACTATGCACCAGTCCATAATACAGACAAATAATGTATACCATGATCTAGTACAGACAGTAGAGAATATGAGGCTACAATACAGACCCTGTTGTATGGTATAAAGAATGCCAACTTTTCTAACTGTGGGCACTTGCAGAAGCTCACAAGTAATAACTTTTTAGCAGGAGATCAGTTTTCTTTAATTAATTTTGACTTGGTTGGCAAGAAGCTGCCTCCTCACTTTCTCCCCAATTTCTTAGGCATGAGAAGCATCTGCAGACAATGATGAGGGAGCTTGCCTGAGCCAATTTTGTTTACAGAAAAGGACAAAATGCGACTAACGGAGACTAGGGTCTTGGTGAAGAAAGCGCCGTGAGGTGTGAAGGCGTTTTGCTTGCACAAGATCAGTTCCCTAATTAAGAACTATGAAGATAAGAATTAAAGCCCGGAGTCTCTTTGCAAGCTTCCAGGTGGTGGGATCTAATCCCCTCTGCAGCCGCTATTGCGTCCAATAGACTGGCCGGTGTCCAGCTCAGCTTCTGGAAGAAGATAAATTTGCCAGAGGTAGAAAACAAACGCTTTGTATAGCAAATCCGTGCATGGCAAATCCAGCTTCGCGGGAGCATTATCGAGTGAAACAGCGACGGAGAGGCTCGTTGCCGGGTGGGAACCCGGCGAGGGCTGTGTGCTCGCGCTCTGAAAATGACGGAGGGTTTGCGCAGTAAGCCGCCGCGGTTAGGGCAGGGTGTTTTTCAACGTATGTTTTGCGATTTCTTGTGTGAACGACCAGCTAGCTTGTGTGTAGAGTAGACTGTACGGCGACTAGTATCAGTGCAGACGGGAACTGTATTGAGTACGTGTTATCCAAATTTTGTTTAAAAAATACATATATAGCAGTTTTTAAATAAATAAATTACATATATATACATAAATGTATGTATGTATGTATGTATGTATGTATGTAGAGGATTAGGTTGAACAAAAAAATGGATTCTTATGTTGCACGAATGCGTAAGTGAGCTGCAAACACAGAGTTGCAATTACACTTGTAGAACATAGAGAATACCAAGTGGTTGATTAAAGGCAAATTATGCAAATTTTTAGAGGCTATTGGTTTACATAGAGATATGCGACTATCCCACCCAACTAGAGTACTATGAGGTGAATCCTTCTTTCAAGGGTTTAGTTGGAGTTTCTCATAACTACCACTTCCAAACATGTTATTGTTGATAAACAATTAGTTAAAACTGAGATTGACCACCTAACAAAGCATATTGATATAACTTGCTTGGTAAAAAATAAATCCCTTGAAGACTTATTCAAGAAGTAGTTATCAACATTAGAAAAATAAATAAGAGATACTATCTATTTAGGTCAAAATACAAGAAGAGGATATTTCTAGCTTAAATCAAAATTAGCAAAAACAAGCTACAAGATACTTTTAAGATCACCATACAAGATAAAAGCATGACTATGTACATTTTAGATGTGAGATCCAAATTTTGAACCTAAAACAATTTTGAATCTAGAAGCAACAAAAGAGATGTGTAATATTAAAATTTTAACTTGAATAATCCTTAAAAGAGAATATGATGAACATAAAACAATCACAACACACATTGCTACAAGCCTTGGACAAATCCTAGATAAAGAAGAGGACAACAAACAAGCAATAGATCCAAAGTTTTGTTTAGCTTTAAGTGCAGGGATGAGATAGAAAGTCAAAATTAGTATGATCAATTTGGTTACAAAGAAGAAAACAATCATACTACTCAACTACAACATCCTAATAATGTCTTGCTTTTAATTGGCAACTAAACATTGTATTAAGGATTATAAACAACTCTACAAAAAAAAGTCACATATTCCTTTTGATACTTAAGAAAGGAATTGCAACACAAGCACCATTATTAATAATTAAGAATTAGATCTAAGAAGAAATATGGTAGTAAATAAGAACCTTATAAATGCACAAGATAAAAAAAATTTAAAGTAATTAGTTGATAGTTTAAGGGTTAGTAAAAGCATCAACCTTATGTAAAGATCTATTAGCTAAAAATATCTATATTGATAAATGATTTAAATTCAAAGATTATTATTGAATTTGAGTATAAATTAAAAGTAAAAATAATAGATCTTGCTACTAGAAATTTAAAAATTAGAAAAGGAGGTCTTTTAACATCTAAGTGATTTTTTGGTCATTTTTTAAAATTTATAATTTGGATCTTTTTAAACTTTTATAGGCACTTTTAAAAACTACATATCTAATTACACATACAATCAAGAATTATAGGTCATTGAATTTAGGATTTGCCTAGGATTTTTTTGTCTTTTGTTAGGATTTGTTAAAGATTAAATAGAATTTTTTAAAGGATTTTTTAGATTTTTTAAGATTTCTTTAGGATTTTATAGAATTTTTAGGATTGTTAAAATTTATTTGATTTTTTTTTTTGAATCAATTTTTTTTTATTAAAGTTTGTTTAAGATATTTTTTAAAAGGATGTTAGGATTTTTTAAAGATTTTTTTATGATTTATTAAGGCATTCGATAGATTTTTTTAGAATTTATTTAGGATTTATTAAGATTTTTTTAGGATTTTTATTTAAATTATTTAAGATTGGTAAAAGATGAAATTTAGAATTAATAAGATTTAAATTTAGAGTTGATAAGGTATAAGATTGCTTAGATTTAGGATTTCTAAAAAGATCAAGATTAAGAAAGATGTTTCTAAATACTTCATTTTTTTTTGGATTACAATAAGAATTTTAGGCTTTAGATAAATTTCTTCAACAACTAGATATTTAATGTATTTTTAAGTTATAATTTACATAATACAATATCAAAAGGCATATTATGTATCTTAATCCACAATCATAATATAGAAAAAGCCACTCATACAAACAAAAATCTGATATATAAAATAGAAGACATATTAGATAATTCAACATATGATTTGATTAACTATAAACCTCTCATCCAAGACATAGAGTGGATCAACAATTACAAAGACATAATAGATATTTTAGCATTGATACTAATAGATAGTAGTACGTTGGAATTGCAACGCAAGTATCAACATTGCCTTAAAACTTATATTAGGAATATAAGCAACAATACAATATGGGCTAATGACTATATCTAATTTATGATGCATATAAAAAAAGTGAACACATAAGCAACTGCATTTTTTCACCAATAGCCTACAATTGAAGATGGCAACAATATACACTTATATATATTAGTTTCAAGTAGTAAATTAGATGGATTACAATAGTATTTAATAGTACCAATAATAAAAATATTGATTTCACAATGTGACTAGGTACACAATATAGACAATGTGGAGCTAAATATTTGACAAGACAAAGTTGATTAAACAATTGATACCTTGTTTGGACTCAATGTAGATCAATTGAATGCTACAAAGTTAAGACAATGTTGAAGTGCAACAAAAAACTTTGGTGTGTATAAAGTTGGCACTAAAATTCAAATTTAAGATTGTACAAAACTAGGAATTGGAATGGAATGACATCCAAGGCAAATGGTAGAATTAAAACATGGGCCTCTCAAAGCAAGTAGAAAAAACACATAAGAGAATCAGCCACCATAATAAGAGACATATAATATATATCTTTAATGGCTTGGATTGAGATTACATTCATCATCATTAAGATCATAATGATACAATAGAGAAAGATTGTTAATTGGTAAAAGAAGACAAAATTTTACTTTGGCACTACCACCTCTTCATCTATTAAGATATGTATTGTCGAATCATGCATCAAGAGGTGGGGATCTACAATTAAGTATTTTAAGCAATCTAAGGTCTTATATAGAACAATTAGTCATAGAAGCAAGGTCCAAAATAACAAAAGAGAACCTAGGAGGAGTTTTATGAGTACTTATGCAACTGTTTGATGAAATAAGATCTAACCAACTTTAATTGGAGTCTATATGTAATACCCATGGTAATAATCCATTGCCACTTGAGTATGTTGTAGAGTTGTTTTAATACAATGAATAAGCAATATGGAAAGGACAAAATTTGTGGTTATCAACAATAAGAATACAAGCAATCTCAATTATAGATAATAATATAAAAGATGTAATATCATTTCACATCCATTTTAATTTAAGAAACTTTCTTTTTGTATAAAAAATAGAATTTCTAATTGATTGCTATGAAGTTGTATGCTCTAATTTGGCATCCTTTCTTTTACAAAAATACAAGGACATTTGACTATTAATGCATAATTCAAGATTTCTTTCAACTTCCTTTCTATTCTCTTCTTCCTATCTTCTATTAGAGATTAAATATAATTTTATATAATATTAGAAATTTAAATGATATAAATAAATTATACAATTAAAAGATCATTTTAATAGCATTATATTTGGATATGATTTTATACTCTTACAAGAACAAAAATTCTATAACAAAAGAGCTAAAAAATTAGGGAATATGATTTGACTTGGGATTGGTTTTTTATATATTGGAAGTATCTCTAAGGTATATCAAACATCCAAATGATGTAAGAATAGAAGAAGTATATACTTTTATTTTTTCTCAATTAAAACATATGGTACTTAATATGAATTTGTTGATAGAAAATTCAGCATTTTAGACATTACTAAAAGACATTCTATGTAAATATTTAGAAATAAATAATATATATATATATATATATATATATATCCAACAAGTATAAAAAAAGATATAATTTTTAGAATGATTTATTTGACTTATTATCAAATAGTAACAATTAGATTTTTTTTTATAGAAATTGGAATATAATTAAGAAGTTTGAAGACAAATCATTTAACTGTAGCAAAAGGTTAGCTCATATAGAAGCTAATATATTAGAATACTTAAAATCCAAGTTGAATTCAGAAGACTTATTTTCTTTAAAAAGACACCTTAGATTTTCATGGGATAATTGGAAAGATAAGATTAGAGTGTTGGCAAGACTTAATAGAATTTATACATGAATTAAAGAGACCAACAAGGATAATCTTTTATGATATAGAATAAGAAGTAATGTGGCCCTTTTAGACCATCTTTTTGGAGAATTTGCAATTTAACTTATATTACTTCCATCTAAAAATTCCATTATAAATTCAATTCCTATTATTTTAAAGATCATATTATTTAGGATAATTTTTTTTCAAATATAAAATTCATATAAAGCTAGAAGATATTATATGCATAACATAAAAAAGTTTGTAAGGTTTAACAAAATCTTTTGCAAAAACCAATAATTATCTATAAATAAAAAAAAAATAAAAAAATAAAAAAAAATAAAAAAATAGAAGCAATTAATGAGACTTTATAAAAAGAACCACAAAGTTATGTGGTACAAAAAGAATTAAAATATAGCCAAGAACAATTATAAAAATTCAATAATTAGAAGAAAGAAGGTTGTTGAATTTAATAAAGAATGAAATAGAAGTTAGAGGAAGATATAGGAACTAAAAATTTCTTTAGAGAATCAAAAGAAAGAAGACTAAAACTAAAAATATTAGAATTAGTTGATGAGTAAAAAAATAAGATGAGGGATCCTTCCATACATCTTAAATTTTTATATGATTCCATTTTCACTCAATACTTCTTTCAATTTTTAGAGAGAAAGAATCTTCAATTGTTAAAGTTGTTTATATCTTATTTAATAATTTAACATGGCATTTGATTTAGAGATTAATTGGTCTAAGTCAATTGCTTATTGGCAATTAAAGAAGAATTGTAAATCAGAATAGACAAATTCATATAGATGGTCATGGATACCATATAATAAAGTATCTAAATTATTTGGTACTCTTTTTCAATTAAACATCTCAATAAAAGATATAAACCATTTTTTAGTAGAATAGATTCAAATAAAATTAGAATATTAGTATATTACATAATTAAATATAATAGGCTATATTGTGATTGCAAACAATATCATATTCTCATATATTTATTATTTTATTTTAATTTAAGTTGGATGTCAAAAAAATATTAAAAAAAACTAAAAACTAAAGTGAAGAATTTTTTATGGAGAAATTTCTAATTTTTTAATTCATACAATAGTAGCATAAAATATTTATTGTACATTAATTAAGGCAATTGGATTAGGCTAGATTAACCTAGAAGAAGCATTGATTGCATTATATTTAAAATAAGCTACTAAAATCTTATATCTAAGTGATTCTAACCTACAAACTTTCTTAAAATATTAATTAATGTAAAAAATATATAAAGTTTTAAAAGAATAAATTCAAATTTTAAAATAGATTTTAATTCAAAATCATAAATAGATAATAATCTCTAAGATTTGGCTTAGAACTGATCAAGTTTGGTCATTTATAGTATGCTTATTATAATCCAACCATTTTTCATCATTTACAATAGTGTGGAACAAATTTATATGGTAGAAAATTTATTTTCTTTTAATTGACATCCATATTAAATTTGCAAGAATAACTAAATTGCCTAGAATAGGGATAGAAAGAAGTAAAGATATTTAGAATCTTCAAACCAAAAGATTTATGCCAAGAAATGGAGTAGAAGAAAAATATGCATTTACTATTAAAGATAAAATCTTCTAATATAATTTTATAAATTAATTTCCAAGACAAAGAAGATTCTTGCTAGAAGTTTGTAATTAGTGGTTGGAGGGCACAATCTAATCCTAACATTAGGAATAATTGCCAAATGTATATCTCAAGCATCTCTAAAATAATATTTTATAGATTTTGAGAATGCACCCAAGCTAGAAGGATTTGGAACTAGATAACAAATATTCTATACAAACTAGTTATAATGGCTACAAGATAGAGAACATAGAAAGATTTTTCATGAAAATGAGCCATCTTTGCAAAAGAAATTTTTACAAAATTCAAAAGATTAAAAAAAAAAAATGATCTCTACTTAAAAGCTCTTTGTCTATAGACAATTTGGTTGCAAAGAAATGCCAAGGCATTTAACAATGAGACATGGAGTGATTTTTAGATTAAAAAATTCATATGGTCTCACATTATAGAATATAGAAGATTGATTTAAAATACACTCACAAAAAAAATAAAATGTCAAATTGATAGCAATAAGGTAATATTGAGAGGATGGGACCATTTATGGCAAACAAGATCTTTGGAGTAAGAATAGGAATGTCAATTTGATGGAACCTTAGACATCCATATGGAGGTTTAATAGTCCATGAGCTTCTTGAGAGTAACTAATTATGTATAATTAGGTGGTTAAGCAACCTTGCTTATTTTGTGCCTTACACATAGGATGTTAAGAAGTTAAACACTCCTGTAACTTTTAACCACCAATAATTAATGCAAATGGTAAACTCCTTTTGAGTAAAAAAATAAAAAATAAAAAGCTTAGTGGGCGCCCAACTCTTTGTTGGAGGTAAATATTGAAGGTGACGAGCCTAGAACTCTATCCGCCGCGATTTTCGCATATACCCATTCAATCCAGGGAATCTGGCAAACTTATGAATTCACCTCACCTCCATTTCTGTGTGCTCCAACTTTGCAGACCTCCAGTTATGGGTCGAAGTAACGCAGGCCACGGCAAGGCTCTTGCCCAGGTCTATTATTATTACTGTATTGTGAATGTTATTTTAAAAAAATAAACACACACACATTCACGCACATCGATGGAAGGTTCTTTATTCGACTGCCAGGTGCGCAAGCTTTTGCATCGATCACCCTACGCACTACACAGATGCGATAATAACAAACGAAATATAACAAACAATAGTTTCCTGCATGTTCCTGAACTTAATCGGGACTACAAGCACGTGCGTGATGATTAGCCGGGATCATGCGTAAAGAAGCTTTCCAAAAATGGGAGTTCTTCGGAAGTAGAGAACCGATGTGTCTCGCAAAGGTGATCATTCTCTATACCAAAGTAGGGGCTAAAACGGGGACGACGGGAAGAATAATCCTAAGAAAGTTTCCAGTGGAAACAGTAATGGTTGAGGAATTCGGGACAGCCTGCAAGTCACTCGTGCCCCTCCGTTCCTGCCGAGATAAAAGCCCCGGAAAGACAAATGAAAACAGCATCCCCGAAAAGGAACAACGAGCAGCGGCACAAGTGCAAACGTCGGCATGCAAACCAGATCCACTTGGCAAGCGCGAAACTGTCCTACGTGGAAATCGCTTCAGAAGGTCACTAATTCCTGAGGACACGATTGTGCGGGAGCGTGCGCTGTGACACGTGGATGGTCGCGAATGGAGAGGATGGTTGAGGTGGACCCCGCGGTGATTTAGGGCAATGATTGGGATGGGACGGAGACAGGGGGTGGGTGGGTAGGTGGTGCGCCTCAAAGCGCGCAGTGCATGCGATCACCCCCGCTGCTTTAGCTTCAGGAGAGGGGCTTTTGTGTTTGTGTGTATCCATCATGAGGTGGAGTCCCCTGCAGGCAAGTGAGACTCACCAAAGTAGGTGTGTCGCACTACTTCGCAATTTGTACCGTCACCATTAACTTTATGATGTTCTGCAGATCTACCGAGGGTTTTCGCTCTGAAGTTCCGGAGTGCTTTTGAGGAACACGAGGTCCCAGTTTTTGGGAAGACTTTGCGCTGCGTTTCGGAAGATGTTTACCAGTCTGAGATTATTTTTAAGCTCCATGGTTAATTGGTTGCCGTTGATTATGAAACATTGGATTTGTTGTTCAAATGCAAAACCTTTAGTGCAAGGCAGAGTGGTTGGAGCATTCCACACTACATTTGAATGACCGTCATATGCTGTAATTAGCACTTGTGACGAGAACTCGTCAGCACTGAGGGTTTTGAAATAAAGGTTGCATTTGCAGGAGAAGTGAAGCCTTGTCACACTCGGGGTACGTGGACGAACAAATCTGTTTTATTTTCTGTGAAAATTATCTTGGGCCACCTCAAGAAAGAAAGGTAGATAGAAAGCACGAAAAAAAAAAAGGAAGAAAAAAAAGAAAAGAAAAAGATGCTTGAGGGATTAGCTGTTGAGGTGTCCCTCGAAACCATTCTTTTGCCTCGGAAAAAACGAATGGCACGATCTCATGAATGTGGGAAGAGCTCTGTCAGCTGAGATGGTGCGAGTTTTTTGTCCGGTCTTACGTAATTCAATCAACGACAGGCAGGATTGGTGGTGCTGCTGAAAGCGCCGGTCATGGAGGTTTGCATTGGAACCGTGCTGAGTTCAGCTGAGAATCATTGCCACCTCTGTGCGATTAGGAGGGGCAGCCACTATTGGTTTCCCTGTTCACAGCATTCATCTTGATAATTCAGTTTGAAACCGACTATGAACACGTGTGTCCAATTCTATGCGGAGTTTGCCTATATGTGCCAGCGCGCGCATCTGACCGGGAGGACCGATCGACTCGTGGGCAGTAGCCGCATTGCCCAAACTCCACACCGATATTCTCCGCAGTCGCTACACCCCAAAACTTTAGTGTACGCTGCGGAGATCGCTGATGTCAGCCTTCTACTGGCAACCCAGGGGACTACTCGAATGGAGCCCCGATGCTCAAGTGCCTCGCAGACCGACCCAGTGATCTAAGCGCCAGGGAAGTGGAAAACGGGGTTGACACGCTCATTAAGAACCACTGTACCACGACAAAGCCGACTTGCTCGGGTACCATTGCGGATGAGCAGCCTACCTGGATGTGTAGGTCCTCATGGGTCAAGGCGAAAACTCCACAAAAATGAAGAGCACAGGTCGTATATATGTACGAAAGAGCTTTCGGAGATGCCATCAATGGCCTCCACACCATATGGTGCACTTGCAGGCATCCGGTGGGCATGTTCAGTACCCTGTGGAGCTTCGCGGCGGTGTCCTCCAAACCGATGGAAAGGACAAGTGTGCGTGTCCTTGGCAGCGCAGGTCCAGAGGCGGAGAAGGAGAGAGAGAGATAGAGCCTGCCTGCCTGCCTGACTGACTGACTGATTCTTTGCATTACTGTGTGTACTTCCTTCCAGCTTACTCGGCCATTGGAAGGCAGCTGCACTGGTCTAGAGGCGGAGTCGTGTGCACTTGCTGAGCTCGCGCGGACTTTGACCACGATTTCCACGACTCTACGCACTTAAATGACGAGGTTAGTGGACTGCAGGCACAGCACGCCACCACCAGCAAAACCTAGCAAAGCCAAGCGAAGCCCAGCAAGTCACAGCTTCAGTCTGATCCCCCCTCTTCATCCACCACCCACTTCGGTTGTGTCTTTCTGTGACCTGTGACTATGGTGCTTTTCTGGCAAGTTTTGCTTTTCCGTTTCACTTACTTTGGAAAATATTGTGAGCATTCTTCCATTTTCAATTGATGTTGAGTTTAGGATTTGTGCTAAGTTCCAAAAATGTAAGTCGGAATGAGGTAGAAGCTGATGTTGAAAAATCAATCGGACGATGAAGTAAATGAATACCTTGTATCTTGCATAAAGAGAATTTCAAGCAAAGTAGTGAGAAGGAACATAATTTTCTTATAAAAGGGTAGTAAAAGAGCCATGCTTAGTAACTGGACACCCATCACACTAATCAATACTTCTTACAAGATTTTTTTGCCAAAATTATCCAAAAAAGACTTCAAAGTCCTAACAGAAGTCATTTATTCTTGACCAAATGGTATCTTTGTCCTTGAGATATATTTTTGACAATATTCTTGACAAGAAACCATCAATTGGGCCAAGACATCTAATCAACCTCTCTTACTTTTAAAATTGGATTTTTCCAAAGCATGCAATAAAGTTATATGGGATTTTTTAAATTTAAAACAATGGAGAAAATAGACTTCCATGCTTATTTCATGTATTTGATAAAATTACTATTTATTAAAGCAAAGACATCTATATGCATCAATGGCAATATAATAAAATATTTTTATCTGCAATAAGGAGTGATGTATGGATGTCTACTTACACCATAATATAGGTAAAATGCTCAACATAGTCTTCCAAAAAAAAAAAAAAACATAGCCAACAATAATCAAGGTATTACATTACTAAGAAGGGAATCCCAATAAATCTTAAGTTAATATACCAATGATTCAACTCTCACAATTAGAGAAGAAGAATCTTATTTTATTTTAAAAAAATTATACTAATAATAGATTAAAATATATTACTTTGAATATGATTTTTGAGACATCAAATATAAATAATTGTCAAAAACTTTTGCTTCTATGTAATAAATGATCTTTATAACTACAAAAGATTTTACAAGTTTTTACAAATTTCTATAATTATCTTGAGAATACCATAGAAGTCTTTATAATATTATAGCTTTTTAACAGGAACTTAGATGATTCAACAAAAGCTTCTAAAGGACCCTAGAAGCTTTAACAAATTATAAAAAATATTTCTGTATGGTATAAAAATATCTAAAAAAAGTTATATAAAACTATCAAAGAATTTAGAAGAGTTTTAATAATTTTAATTGTTTTTTAAGACAATTATTTTCTAATAAGAAAATATGAACGTGTAATATTTTTTGTGATTTAAAAAACCGAAATTGCAGAAACCAAACAATTATACCAAACCCAAAAGATAAAAGATAATTATTACAGAAGTAAAATACTTAAAAAGAGTAATTAATATATATATGTATATATATATATTCATTCATGATAGAAAATATCAATGATATCTTTAGTAATCAAACTTAAAAATTTCAATATACTAGCTATTTTAAAATAAGATACAAAATATATTTGTATTTGATTCTATCAAACATAATTATAGAAAATCAGAGATTTTTTTACTCCTAGTATATTTTTTTCCAAATGTAATACTGATTGTCTTTGAATATAATTATAATGAATAAAAAAGGTTTTGATATAAACCAAAAAAATAAAATAAATCAAAAGATAAAAAGATTCAATTTATAATTGTCAAACAATTAAAAGAAAGAAAAAAAGAAAGTAAAATTAAACTGTATTAATATTATGTTTAAAAAATATTTTGTATTTATTCAAAATTTGACTATATATCTATAATTAATATTTAATGAAGGCAAAAATATAAGATGCTATTGTGTGAATGTTGGTGGTTTGATGAGATTGAAGTTATTGAGCCTGATGATACAACAATTAGACGACTAAATTTATATTGAAATACCCTTATTATGTTTACACCATGTCTAATCTACAACACTACAACATTTGTTGAATATAATTTAATTTATATCATGTTACTAATGTGTTAACATAGAAGTAATTCAATATTTAAACGAAAATGAGTTATTTAGAAGAAAATAGAAATCTAATTTTGGTTTGTTCATAGAAGTCAAACAATGACCTATTAACTTTTGAAATGCCTGTAGAAGTAAATAGAATATCAAAGTAAAGTAACCACAATTTATTCAACTATACTCAAAACTTAAAGTAATTTTTTTATTATTGATATAAACTAAAAAACTATAAAATATAACAATAAAAAATTTTAAAATTAAAATTAAAATCTTTGATAAGACACCACATGCATTATTTTACAAAATGTTGTTTGAAATTTAAATGTTGTGTGCTAATCATAAAAGAAGTAGAATTGTAAGCTTGAAATAAAATTCTTAAAATATATCATAACAAAGGATGTTATTAAACTAAACTTTATAAAATTATGTAGGATTTTATTATAAAAAAATAAAAACAAAAAACTTAACAATAACTTTAATCAAATTATAATAATTTTTTTTAATAAATAATATATATTTTTAATGATTTTAGTATAAATTTTCTTATTTCAGGGTTTAAAAAATAATATAGCACCAGATTAATTGGATCTTACTTCAATCTCTTTTAAAATCTTATGAACAGAATTTATTATTAGTAGTGTTATATTATTTTGTATTGAGTAAATTATTTGTGATATTTTTTTAGTCTAAAGAATTGTTATGTACTTGCAAAAAAATTCAAAAAATGTATAATATCCTATTACTTTTCAAAACATAATTAATTTATAATGAATATGATCATTGCAACAAGGTTCTATATTTGTAATATTAAATATCTACTTAAATATCTAATTTGTTGTGATTATTTTGCTCAAATGTAATCAGGTTCTTGTAAAGTTTAAAAGGATGTAAATTTTTTTTGAATATATACATATATATATACACACAAAGTTTTATTTTCAATTTATTTTTAAAAAAATTGCCATCAAAATGGTACAAAACCAATGCAATAAGGCAAAGAGAGATGATCTGGATCTAGCCTTAAGGATAACAAATTTATTTTTGGTTGTTTTCTTAATATCTACATCAAATTTTGCACATCAAAAGATATTTGCATTTATCATACGAGGACACATTTATTTTTATTTATTTTGTCTCCTCACTTTGGTCAAGTTGGACACCCTTAATCGCAAGACCATATTGATATTCCAAAGCCCAAAATCCCTCACTCCGAGGCTCCCAAAGCTACGGAGCACCCATATCCATTTATGACTCACAAAGCCATGCAACGGTAGTGCTCGAGGCACTCTAGCTAGGCTTTTGATTTGGACTTACGGATGAATGAAATCCAGTAACACAAATAATATGCCCTACAAAGAGTGAAAGAAATAGAGCTAGAGAGGCCATATCTCTAGTAACTACTCATGTTTTGTGAGCTTGCTATTTAGGGTTCGGCCCTAGACTGTGCTTCTCTTATCACAGGCTACTGTTAGTTTTGTGGCATCCCATCCCTGCATTTCACTTTCTACACAACTCCTCGTCCGATAAAATTAATAAATTAAAAACCCAACAGTCATTCTTCACTGTTTATCACTCTCAGTTTAGAAAACTAGTTCGTATATTACGATGCAAAATTACATAGAACCATGGCAAATTCTCGCCTTTTTTGAGGTTTTGGTTACACATAAACAATGACAAAAAAACTAGTGAAATCCCAATCTGTCATATTACATCATGGTTCAAACCACTATTTCCTTGCGAAGCTGATCTTATTGCATCTTCCAGTTTGCAGGCAACAGCTTTCTAGAAAATGACGAGTTGTCGATAGGCCGCGCTGAGCGTTGAATTCTCGTGGACTCGCTCCTCACTTTCAAGATTTGATCAGGGAAGTGTAGCAGATGCTGTAACGGCGGCGGCTGTGGAGGAGTTGTAGGTGCGACTAGCCCACGCACCCACCCACCCTCCGCCAGGGTCTAAGCAGCCATCGTGCTAGTTATGATGGTTGCCTTCACGTAAGCAGGTAGAAAGCTAGCGTTGCAGGCGGACGGAGCCGGACCTAGAGTCTCGCCGAAAACCGGCGGAGGACTGGGCCGGAGAGGAATCACTACCACAAAGATCTCGGCGCAAGTGCCAAGACTTGCAGTGTCGAGTGCCGTGATTAGACCACTCTCTTGCATGATCTTGTCTCACATGGGAATTGGGTGCGATTGGTCAAAGCCCGTCGACGTTCTGCGTCGGATCCGGGAGGGATCGGGAATGGCGACGGATTTGTGTGGTGGAGATTAGTGGAGCTGGTGATGTTGATGCTGCTATTGCAGCAGCACTGAAGAAGAACGATGCTCGGTTTTCATGTGTTGGCCATAAGGACCCTCACACACTCACACACAAGCACCATCTTGACACGCTGCGACAACTTGTGCTTCAAGCTGGCGATTGTGAGTGCGATCATGCTTGTGTTTGTTCGGCCTGAGCCTGCAGTCGATCCGCAACTGAGCCATGAAGCTTTCGCCAAAGTTTTCATGAAACCCGAGGTGTGAAACTTGTGACTGATTTCGGTGAAGATTGCGAGAATCATGAAGATCACAACATTTCTGTCAGATTTTCAGTAAAAATTGCGTTCGGAAATGAGTGTGAGAATGGTCGATTTTCTTTCAACAATATAGGCACAGGTCAGAATTGACAACAGTAATTCGTCGAAATGTTGTTGTTGTCTGCAATTCACTTCATTCAAGGTTTTTTTATTTCTTCAAGTGGCTGATTATTTTAATTGCGGTGTTATTGTGAATGTTTGTGCCAATGATTGCAGTAATATTTAAAATGCTTATTTAAAACCATTTCTTATCTTATTTTCTTTTGTCTTTTCTATTTGGGTTTGTTTGCTTGTTTTGTGGTGATTTAGCTACAACATGATATGTCTTCCGAGTTCTAAAACAAAGTGAGGTGGTAGATACGGATTTTACAATGTAACTGTTCAACTTTGAGTGCTATCTCAGTTGTATGACCATTTAACTACAATCAATTTGCAAGTCGTAGTCCATTTCAGTCATTTATTTGTTAATCTATTGAAATCAATTTTTTTCCAAAAAATATCAACGGTTTCCATTTGCTTCACATCATGAATGTGTACAACTCTTATTTCCAACTCTCAATGCATATTGTGTTTTCCGTATACAGTAGAATTCCTTATTGACAAGATACAGTGTTACAGAAATTACAATTATAAAGCAAACACATTTCGTATTATCCCATTTTTGGAATAATGAAATTAGAATCATTATAGATAATATCTAGGAATTGTAGAACTTGTCTAACTCACATTCAAACAGTATTTGGTTGAGGATTGCTGAATTTTACATACTCCTGAGATGACTGAAGTCTACAAGCATTGCATTCGAATCGGCGAGATGCCTGATCTGGAGGCTACAAGTGATAGTGACGACAGAATCCTCCATTTCCGATGCAAGAATTCATTTAAGATTTGATTCAGGTGAAGAGATCCTTCAAGTATTGCCAGCACTATGCTCTTGGCTTTCTCAGATACTTCACCTCATGTCCTCTAGAAATATTTACTCCTTCCTGTAGAAATAAACAGTGACAAGCCCAACTAGACGGATCCACACTCAGTACTGTTATCCTGTCTTCAATGTGCGAGTCATTCTCATTTCCCATGTTCGGTGCACTTGGATCTCCTGTTGCAAATTAAGCCAAAAGCATGCAGAACCACCGCATGCGTCCAATTTGGGATATATTCCGGGAACCACCTGGGTAAGAAAACACTAAAATTATCTCCAAGTATGAGGAGAAAACCTCGTCATTCCTGGCCGTGGAAGAGGGAAAGCAATGCGTATTTTCATGGAATATTCGCATGCATAGTAGATAAGTTTAGCCTGGGTTTTGAAAGCATAACAGTGAACTAAAGATTGGTCAAAGCAGCCGGGTTTTTAAAATATAAATACGGAGAGAGTTCAAGTTCAGGATTTAGTTATCTGTGATCCATCTCATGAGATGCTCTCGCACCTGCCACCGATTCTCACTTCATCCATGTAAGCCAAGGACCATAGTTCATCATCTAGTTTGACCGAGTAGAATTAGGTGAAGCATCGTACAACGAGAAAACGCAATTTACGCGGGTTTGGTCCTTGTGACAGAAGGCGCCATCCTTGTCACCATTACTCTTGCTCATGTCCTGAATGACATGAAACAGAATAGTTCTCGAGTACCTGCTCAGAGATGGAACGACCCACCAACTCATTTTAAGCACAATTCTATCCTACAGCTTCGCAATGGTGTATTATTACAAGATGCACGGACTTGGGTGGATCACTCTAAGACAGCAATATGTACATTAGCAGCATATCACATTCTCCCGAGGTTCACAGAAAAGTGATCATCAGATAAAGGTTACATCAAGACGAGCAACTCTAGTTGTACACAGTTTCGCATGTCATGGCTCAGGTGGAATAACTGTCGAACTCTCTGAAAGGAGTAAATTACTGCTTGAGGATTTACAAGTTGCAAATTCAAAAATTTTAGTTTGAGTTTGGTGTCCTTACCTGGGGTTTGCATGGAAAGTCAAAATCCCGCCGGCTAATCGCCCCAGAGTGCATCTAAATGTGCGCATGAACTATAGTACATGGAACTCAGATGATTAATGATGAGTTGCAACTGGATATGTGAACGTAGCACCACAATCATGGAAATGGAACATCATGCAAATCTACGAAGTCAGTACTAGATTGGCAGAAGAGAATTATCAGAGTACCGAAGACTAGTAATTAAGTGATCAGAGTCATTTGCAAACTGTAACTTGGCAGCTTACTTACTTTTCATCTGAAATCCAAGTGCTATAGTTCATGCGCAAACTAGCATGTCTCTTCGTGCTTATCCTCATGCAATTCATAACACTATCCAACTTGAAGCCTATGCCAATGCTAAAGCTTCTTACCTCTACAAACCAGATCTTAAATAATCTGAACAAACGATATTCTAAAAAACGCTAACTAGCAGTTGAGGGGCAAGCTAATCATGAAGATATCGATTCTAGAAGTCCCCATTTAATCAATATGATAGAAATTTTGCAAACTTTGTTAAACCAGAAACATCTGATTGCTCATTGTACATTAGCAACTGGAAGCAGAATTCTCTACTCCCATTGCCAGGGTCAAGTATTCGAAGAAATGTAGAAACTAGCTAAACCATCAATTTGAATGAAAGTGAATACAGGATCCAAATGCGATGCCATCCAATTCCATCCAAGCCTCTCTTTACATTTTTTTCTAAAACTTCTAGAGTTTTTTTTTTAAAAAACTGACCATAACTCACTGAAATTTGAATGTCAAGTGAGCCTAGAAACGTCTCGGTTTCCCGTAACAAATGCTCCAACACGAATTAGCCGGTTCTGGCCATCATTGCTATAGCATCAATACCCATCGACACCATCTGGAAATGTAACACACTTGTAGACTTTACATTGTGGGCAAATAACAACACCAACCTGCAATATGAACGCACGCCAAGAAACAACCAGGATTATCAATCTTCACAACGTTATGTTCAAGTCTTTATACTAATCATAGACGTTTCCAACCAGCAACTTCAATTCAACAAAGATAGCTGAAATCTAATATTCATAGTTAACCAATGTGGCTTCGTCATCTGATTAAATGAAGATGTTGCATGTTAATGTCTTAGTTCATTAAGAGCAGTCATTCCAGGTCCTGGATAAATGATCACTCAAATATAATCTCATGAAGTAGTGGCGAATGTGACGATCCTCAACACAACCAGCTGCAAATGACAGTGACAGGAACCCTACTGAGAGCATTTCATTAGTATTAAGAAAACCAATAAACTTATGATACTTATGAGGATAAGTATTTACCAGAACAGGCAAGCTGCTATTCCTTCTATCATATTCCGATTCTAGTCAGAAACTGATAGGGTATGTTAGGAGGAACTTACAGCTCGACAAGAAGGGCATCGTCTGTAAAATTTGTTAGCCCTCACTTGCACATTCGTTTTCTGCCCTTTGCAAAAATCGCACAACAAAAATCCCTTGCCGTTACATGTATTGCAAGGCAGATTCAGAACACCTTCCTCTTCCGCCTGCCACAGTTGCAGAAGAAGATGACGACGTGCCAAATATGCGAGACTACCGACACTTAATTATGTACTGTTAACAGATCTGATAATGTTGTGTGGGGTCTTTAAGGTTTAAAATGCCAAGCACTCTCCAGCCCGCAGCCGAATGTTTAATCACACTACGACTCTCGTTTGCCTCACATTGCGCCACCTTGCAAAACAGGGTACACGTGGCAAAAATTTCTAATCCAAAAAAAGAATTGAGGAAAAATGAAGCTATATAGACGAGAAAGAATTCTCCGAAAGTGAATCTCTCGGAATTGGGCGATGAGAAAGGTAGATAATACTACGGCGAGCATGTATTTCATACGTTTGTGTTATCAGCTCTTCGGCCCCACATGAACAACCCATCAAACAGCCCATTTCTTTCACCAATGTCACTTTGAAGGAGGGCGAATAACTCATTCAATTGAATTGCCAGCTAATAACAAAGCAAGAATGTTCATCTATTCCATGGTCTCGGATAGGTGAGAGAGTTCCATGATTAGGCATTCGCGCTAATACGCCTCTGCAGCACAGATTCCAATGGCTAACGTCGTGCGACAGGCTACTCTACACAAAGAAGGAGTGCACTCGCACATCTATTCCTCACGTCCCCCTCTCCCCGTCAATTTTCTAAACAACATAGACTGAATATCAACACAGAATGGGTTCTCACCGGCGCCGGAGCAGCGATTTCAGACCAAGCTGCGCGCAGAACCTCCACACGCCTGAACCCACAAATTGTTCGGAGCTCCTTGGACACCAAATGCGACACACTGCACCTATTTAGACGCGGTAAAGTGCAGCTGGAGGAGGAAGAGGAGGAGGAAGGCACGCATGAGAGCGCAGGGGAGGGTAGGGGGTGCAGCAAGCCTGGCGTCGACGCCATCGCTGCGAGCTCGAATCAGCAAAATGGCCTCGACGGACAGCCTCGGAGACAGACAGAGTCCCACAAAGACGAGCCTATGCCCGTCCTTCCACATTATCCAACGGTCATAGGGTCTTCATCCATGCTTGGTCCCCTCCTTCAATCGGGTCTCTTCTTTCCTCGTCGAATCCAACGGCAACGAATTGAGCGACCACGTGGCGCCTTCCTACGTTGCGATGCGGCAGCTCATCCATTGACACTGGTGCTGTGATGAGCACGGGTGGAATTATAATTAACTGGTTATTTGTTTAATTTTAGAATTCTTTATTAATCAAGCTCTTATCAAAAGAAGCTTAATATGAAGCAAATGAATTTTATCATTAAATTCTAAAGAACATCTCATTTGAAGATTTAGGCACTTATTTATGGATGGTTGTATTAGGTAGTGAATAGAGGCAATAAAATTTTGAAGAGTTTTTAATGTTGGAGGGAAGGGTGGGGGGGGGGGCATGGATTTTTCATAACTTACAAAATTTGGGCACAGACAATCTTTGTTGCTTCTTAGGTCAATAAGTGATAACAAAGTTAAATTGATATAATGTCATATTTTATTAAGCTTGACAGTAATTAAGAATCCAAGTTGATATAAAATATTCCAAGTTCTTATAATTTTTATATACAATTATAAGATGCATTGCTCCTTCTAAAAAACGGATGCCATTCTTGAAAAAAATCTACAATAGCGCCAAGAACAAAGAACTGGATTGACAAGAGCAAAAAACTAGATGATTGACAAAAACAAAGGACTAGATTGATATCAAGAAATAAGACAACATTTTGGATTATTCCAAGACTTGTATTGGCAAGATTGAGATGTACCTTGATCTTGCCTCCTATTTATACTCTAAGGCCTATGTCCTATTGAACCTTTTGAGAATATCATAGAAGATTTTGGAAGATTGAAGAAGATTTTAGAAGACTGAGGCAAGTTTGAGAAGACTAAAGAAGATTTTAGAAGATTCTAGAAGGCTACAAGAGATTCTAAAAGATTCTAGAAGATTATAAGAGATTTTAGAAGATTGAAGAAGGTTCTAGAAGATTCTAGGAGGTTATAGAAGATTCTAAAGAAGATTTTAGAAGATTTAAAAAAAATTTGGAAGATTTTAGAAAATTATAGAAGGTTCTAGAATGTGGTGACTTGAAGTATGTCTATGACATCACCTCCCTTTCTAACAATGAGTTCTATAAGGAGCTGAAGTGATTTGATGATCAAATTACATATGCAAAAAATCTAAAATTCATCAGAGTAAAAAAATAATATATTCCGTCTTTTGTTTGTTGGTTACCAATTCAACATGACCGTTTAGGTAGCGTCAATGACCTCTAGATATTACTTTTGTTGTATCAACATCCCATTTCAAAATTTGCTCTTTGTTGGGATCTTCAAAACATCCTCCAAATATAATTTTTGGTCTACTTAGAATCATCCTTTCAACTTCAAGGAGTATTATCAAAGCTCAAGCATTTGAATTAAGATTTTTGTGAAAAAGCCGTATTTCCAAAGGTTCCAAATATGGCCTTATTTAACATTAGAATATTCCTTCTTTGCCTTATTTATGTTCTTCAAATCCAACAGATTGTAAAAGTTATAATAGTTCACTAGCCACTTGTGTAACAGAAGAGTCTTTTGACTTTAGTTCTTGTAAATCCCTTGAAACGCAAAGATTTGACATGATAACTAATAAGCTTCTAATAAGATCTATTTTATCTTAGAAAAAATGATTATATACAAGTGAAGGTTTTGGCGTGGCTTTCCCTCTTTTATATTGATATTCTGTTGTTGGTAGAAAAACATCATTTAGAAGCCAAGAAATGTTAGTGTCCACAAAAATCTTTAATGGCGATTAAATCTAGGTTTTTTAGGATATTATTGATGGAATTTGCAAACTTTTTCAAGTGTATTTTTAAGATTATTTGAAGGTTTTTATATTCTTTTGCTAACTCCATAGCTCTTCTAATAAATAAAATATTCTAATCATCCATGTCTTATATGCAAATCTAATATTTCATCTACTTTGTATTCAAGCTCTTGATTGATTTCAACTGGAGTTAGTGGCGGAAGAATTCTTCCAACAATACTTGATTTATAATAGGTTTTTAAAAACAAGATAAGAAAGATTGCATGAATGCATATGTTATTTGGTAGTTCAAGATAGTAACTTATTGGATTTATTTGGTATAGAATCATAAATGGTTTAAATCTTTGGTAGTCTAATTTTTGGGACGGTTGATTTATTTGTATATTTCACCAGAGTAGCTAGATACAATCTCCTATCTTGAACTTTAGTTGATTTTTGTAATGAATGTCTGTATAGTCTTTATATTGGTCTTGAATCATTTGCAGTTGGAATTTTGATTCTTCATAGATGGCCTTCAAGTAGGTAGCTTATTTTTATGTAGAAAGATTTCTCACATCTTCAATTTGAAATGGATTTGCTCTAAGGTGGTATCCATAGTTTGAAAAGAATGGAATTTATCTTTTCAAAGAATATTTGGTATTATTATATACAAACTTGGTTAATGGTAGGAGGTCTATTCAATCATCTTGTTGGTAATTTATACTGCAATGAAGTTACTGTTCTAAAATCTAATTTATCTATTCTGTTTTACCATCAACTTGAGAATGATAAGCTGATAAAAGGTTGATCTTGACCTTCAAAAGTTGAAATAATTCTTTCCAAAAATTTGATACAAATTGTGGTCATTGATTTGAAATAATGTTATTTAGAAGGCCATGTATTAGATAAATATTATCAATAAAAAGCTTGGTTGTTTCCTCTTCAGAAATAGTCTTGTTGCATAGGATGAAATATGCCATCTTGATAAGACAATCTACCACCATAAAAATTAAGTCTTTTCCATTAGAAATTGGGAGGTCTGTAATAAAGTCCATGCATAATGATTGCCATGGGCTCTTAGCAATTGAGAGTGGTTAGAAAAGTCCATATGGTTAGTATTTTGGGACCTTTGCTTGAGCACAAATTTTACATGATTGGATGAATTCCTTCATCAATTTCTACATTGGAGACCACCAATAATCTCTTGATATTAATTTTAAGATCTTATTGAAGCCAAAATATCCAATTGTTGGAAGATCATGTCATGCTTGAAGAATGTGAAGTCTTATAGAGCTTGGAAGATCATATAAAGAATCCTTGAAATATAACAATCCGTCCTTAAATTTAAAATTATTATTTTATTCTATCTGTATATTTTTTAAATATCTCTAAATATTATTTATAAATAGATTTGTCTTCATTGCTCTCTGGATTTCTATCTTCAGAGCTATATCTATATAGGTAGATATTATCAATGTCTTCAATTGCAAATTAGACAACTTCAATATGACTGATTTTTGTTGATCCAATATAATGTCTCTTATCCTTGGTGCAAGATATGACTGTTGAGAAAGAGCATCTGGTTTCCTTCAAAGTTTTTCTACACGATATGTAATCACAAAATCAAATCAAGATAATGATATACTCCATTGTACTTGATAGTGATTCAAAACTTGGGCACTCATAAAATATTCTAAGTATATTCATCTTGTGTTGAGCTCCCTTTAGTAAATGGTGCTATTCTTCAAAAGCATTAACAATTATCAATAGTTCTTTGTTGTAGATCTTATAATTGATTTTTATAATTAAAAATTTTAGAGAGCAAAATACTATTAGATGTAATTGACCATCATTACTAATTTGAGAGAGTATAGATCTAAGTACAAAATCTAAGGCATCTGTTTTTAAAATGAATGATTTTGTTAGATCTGTATAGATAAGTATAAGGGCTAAAGTGAAGGATTCTTTTAGCTTCTTGAATACTTTTTCAGCCTTATTATCCCAAATAAATTTCTCCTTACTTGTAAGTTATATTAATGGGGCCGTAATCTTAGAATAATTCTTAATAAAGATTTTGTAAAAATATCAAGAAATATTATACATCTTTGATTGATGATGGTTGTTTCTACTCCATAATAGTTTGTATCTTCTTTAGATCCATAGAAATCCCATTTTTAGAGACAATATATCCCAAAAACTCAATTGATGTTTAATAAAAAGAACACTTTTCTAATTTGGCATAGAATCTACTTTCTTATAGTTTCTCTAATATCATATGTACATAATATTCATATTCTTATTTGTTCTTAGAAAAGATCAAGATATCATCCAAATAGATGATTACAAAGTCATCTAAATATTCTTGCATAATATCATTCATCATATATTGAAAGACTACAAGTGTATTTATAAATCCGAAAAGTATAACATTATATTCAAAATGTCCGTACCTTATACAAAATGTTGTCTTCTATTGATCCTCTTCTTTGATCCTGACTAGGTTGTAGGCATCTCTCAAATCAATCTTTGTAAAAATCTTTGCCTATTCTAATTGTTCCAATAATCTTGAGATTAATAATAATAGATAGTGATTTTTTTATAGTTATCTTATTCAGACTTCAATAGTCAATATATATATATATATATATATATATATATATATAAAGAACCATCTTTTTTTTTTCACAAACAAGATAGGAGTTTTTACAAGTGATTTTGAATGTCTAATGAAATTTTTGGCTAGATTTTCATCAATATATTCTTGCAAGGCTGTAAACTCCGTTTGTGAGAGATTATATATTACACCAAATGGAGGTTGAGTCCCATCTTGTAATTCAATTACACAATTATAAGAACAATGTTTTACTAACATATGTATTTTTTTTTATTTTAAAATATGTCTTCAAAGTCACAATATATATTAGGAATATCTTGCTTCAGTTGCTTCATTGGATCTTTCATTGGGATAGCATACAATGCAAATGCAGCTCCTTTCTTTACTGCCTACATAAATGCTTTAGCTCTAAGAAATGAAGTAACACCTCATTTCTTCTTTTGATATTTGGATCTTGAAGAAATATTTCACAAATTCCAATCAATATCAGGATTATGTAACTCAAACCAAGAAAGTCTAATGACAATAGGATTTATTGGACATCAAATAATGTTGAAAACAATGCGTGATATTTGATCTCTTATTACCACTTCCAATGGTTGGATTTTGTCAATAACATCCCCTAATATAAGGTTTTGTCTATGAATGACTTCAACAAGTGCAAAATGGATCTTCTTTACAAATACTAAGTTGTATTTGATTATAAAATCTTTATTCATAAAACATGTTGAGGCTCTAGTATTTAAAATGTCTTTAATAAAAATCTCTTGTTTTAAAGTTCTTATATGTACAAGAAGTGTAAAAGAAGACATTGGATTTGGAGGTAGAAAGAGATCTTTTTTTGGTATTTTAGATTTGGAGGTGTCCAACTACAAGGTCCCTATTATGGTTGGATATTTTTATTTTTTGACCTCTTTAATTTAAATATTATACCTTGTACCTTAAATTCTCTTGACTTATTTGGATAATTTGTTGCCTTGTGATTAAGTCTTTTATAATATAGGCATAAATTTTTTAGCCAATGTCTAGTCTTTTTTGCTAGCATTAATGGCTTAAATTGGGTTGCGTCAATTTGCATAGGTTCAAGATATGTTAATGGCTTTTTTAATATTCTTGAAGTTATAGCAGATGCACCTTGATAAGTATTGTTAAAAATTGATCCTCTCTCTTGTAATAATTCAAATAGGTAATTGTCATAAGTAATAGCTTAAGATATAAGTTCTTCTAAGCTTTTAACTCTTAACATTTTGATTCACAAATTTTTTACATCATCTTTTAAGTCATAACAAAATCAAGTTATAAAAGCCTTATCATTCCAATCAAGATCATAAGTAAGTTATTGAAATTTTGCGATATAAATCGCAATTGAATGTTGTCTTTATTCTAGATTTTGAATCTTCTTTTCTGTCATCCTTTTTTGATTGCTATCTCTAAATAGAGCAATACATCTTTTTACAAAAGCCTCCAAATTGTATAGGATTAGAGAATTCTTTTCCAACAATGGAACAAACTATGATTTAACACTTTTTGATAAAAATATGCATACAAAAGTGAGTTGAATAAATCCATCTGGATAATGAAAAGTATATAATTAAAAATAAAGTCATACTTGTTGTACAAACCCTTGAAAGTTGGATCATGTTCCATCAAATTTATCAAGCATATTAGCCTTTGGCTCTTTTATGACAACCTTTGGAGCTTCTAAAGGAATTATATGCATAACTTGTCTACTGCCTGCTTCCTTTAATTGAATAATTTTTTATTATAAATTATAAATCTCTCGCTTAGATTCTTTGGATACTTATTCCATTTGTAGTTTTTTTTTTTGGATTGCAAAAGAATGCCACTTCTTTTTGTATAGTATCCAAAAGAGCTCAAAGATTTGCAAGAATTGCCATTCTATTCTCTGTTTATAAGGATGTACCTCTATTAATCTAATCTACTTCTATATTTATAAATAAAAAATCAATAAATTATCAATGTAGTATTTTTTATACTAAAAAAGAATATTTATAAATAATATTAATTTAGAAGAGAATAATCCACAAGCTCTAAAATATAATAATATATCCTAAAAAAGAAATAATCTATTCTTTTCAAAAAAAGATCAAAGTACAATAAATAAGCATATCAGTTTAAAGGGGAGTAATCCATATTCCTCTAAAATGCAATAGTATCTTCAACAAGACGGATAATCTACTTTCTATCAAGAGAACAAAGCTCTGATATAATTATTTAAAAAGTCTTGTCAAATTGTTAGGAATGCAAGATAGTGGGTTAGTAAAGAGACAAGGAAAAGATTACAGAACTAGAATGATTTCAAAAACAAAGAACTAAATGATTAATAGGAATAAGAGACTAGATTGATATTAAGAAACAATGCAACACTTTGGATTGCTCTAAGACTTGTATTAGCAAGATTGAGGTGTACTTTGGTCTTGCCTCCTATTTATATTATAAGGCCTATGTCCTATTGAACCTTCTAAGTATCTTAGAAGATTTTAGAAGAGTGAAGAAAGTTTGAGAAGACTAAAGAAGATTCTAGAAGATTTTAGAGAACTACTAGAGATTCTAGAAGATTGAAGAAGATTTTAAAAGGTTCTATAAGATTATGGAAGATACTAAAGAAGATTCTAGAAGGTTTTAAAAGATTCTAAAAAACTATAGAAGATTCTAAAAGACTACAAAAGGTTCTAAAAAACTACAAAAGATTTTAGAATGTAGTAATTTGAAGTATGTCCATAATACATACTAAGATGGGAGGACCACTTTGATATTTGATTATTATTGAGGCTTTCATAACTTCCTTCAAAGAAAACATTTGAAACACCATCATGAGTAGTTTTTACATCTAAAAGTATCACCAAATATTGGAAGTCTTTTCCAAGGTCATGATTCCAAACATTGGGAGTCTCTTCTATAGTCATGATATCAAACATGTTGTATTTCACTATCAATCTAAAGAAAAATATATTATTCTTGAAGATCTTTATTTCTATTCTGTCATCTTCAGAGTTATAATAGTTGTAATATCTTGTCTAGTAAATCAGCAAACAATAGCTCTTGAATTAAATTTGTTGGCTGTTGATTCTTCATCTATTTGGTGCTAAAAAATCAACAAATAATGATACAAGATAGAATAAAATCTCTATTAAATCTGCTTTGTTTTATGACAAAGATTTTATTAATTCTTCATCTTGATTTTAATGCACATTGTTGATGAAATGCATTGACTTTAATTGATGCATTTATTAGATTCTTAAATGATTTCATGTGCATTTATTAATATCATATTTATACCAATATACAAGATGTTCCAATTGATCTTGATGCTCCCTTGAATCTAAGACCTCTTCCACCTCAAATTCTTCATTGTTGTCTACTTCTATAGGAGGCGGTGGTATTTGTCTTCTTCTTTCTATATCTACTATATTGTATGGCTCAAGCAATGACATATGAAATATAAGATGGATCTTTATAGATTTTGGTAGGTGTAATCGATAAGCAATTGGATTGATTTGTTCATAAATCAAAAATGGTAAAAGCCTATAATAATCTAGCTTCTCACAAGGACAATTAATCTTAATATTATGACAAAGTAATCATATCTTATCGCCTATATAGAATTGAGGTTGTTTCTTGTGATAGACATCTATATTGGTCTTTTGTCATTCTTGAGCTTCTTTTAATTGTATCTTTATTATACATATAGCTCTGACAATTGATTTGCTAAATCTTTTGCTGTAGGATTATCAGCTTTTAAAAAGCCAAAAGTATCAAGTCGTGGATGATAACCATAATTGACAAAAAATAGAATTTATTGAGTAGAAGAATATATCAAATTATTGTAAGAAAATTCTTCTAATGGCAAAATAATTATCCAATTATCTTGATGATAGTTAATAATACACCTCAAATATTGTTTCTAAACTTGATTTATTCATTTCATCTATCTATCAGTTTTAGGGTGAAAATTTAATGATAGTTTTATATCCTTTTTTAATATTTTGAAAATGATTCTTTAAAATTTTCATACAAATTGCATCGCTCTATCTGATATAATATCCTTTAATAATCCATGATAACAATAGATATTATCAAAGAAGAGTTTAATTTATTTTTTATTTATAATAGATTTTATATATGGTATAAAATATGCCATCTTGGTGAAATAATCTACAATTACGAATATAGAATCATATGAACTTGAATTTGAAAGATCCGTGATAAAATCTATAGAAACAGAAGAATTAGATTATTTTGATATAGGTAATGGTTGAAAAAGTCCATAAAATTGATGACAAGGGATTTTTAATCTTGAACAAACATCACGCTGTCGTACTGTAATTGCTTACAGTATGTAAAATCCACTCAAAATGCCTAATATGTTTATAGATTTAGATATGTGTTAGAATGGTTAGTAAAATAAATTAAAGGGATTGATAGAAGAAACTTTATTTTAATTTTACTTGTTTTGATTATGATATTTAAAAAATATAAGATCTAAATAATTAGTATAAAGCCTTGAGAGAAGATGGGAACCTAAGGATGAAAATATAAGCTAGTAGGAGGCTAATTGGGAGGGATGAAATGAAGGCATGGTCGGATGAAGGCAAGGAATAGGGAACTTCATCCCTATTGGTCGAATACCATGCCCAATGGGCTTTGAGGAGGCTGCCCGCGACCTTAAAAGGAGTTTTCGGCGACTTCAAAAAGGGGGATTTGCAATTTCAGAGGTAGGATTGTAAAGTTTAGGGTATTGGGTATAGTTTGAGAGGAAATTTTAGGCGATTTGGAGTTAGGGTGAAGAAGTTATACTTGTTCAAAGTTAAAGAGTGGATTTCATACATACTGTCACTCTTTTGGGATTTCGCGGAGTTGTACGGAGGTTTTTGGAGATGAGACGGTGCAGTTGGAAAGGTGATTTCAAGATCTACGTCTATTACGAAGGAATTCTTAAGTTTTGAGTTTAGACGAAGGAGATATGAAGAGTTGAAGATAGCGCATCCAATTCCAAGGCAGTAAGTAGACCATTTTGTTGATGATGATGGGGTTTGCCATATCTTAAGTTTTTGGACGAATTTTTGTCTCAAAATTTCCAAGAAGGTGTATTATTGTGCTAAGAAGCTATACATCAAAGTTTCATAGCATTTGGACTTTTAGATTGTGAGATATGAAGAATTTAGTACATGGGTGTTTGTAAACAAGGGTTTAAAGCTACTGCTAGGGTTTTGGCGATATTTAAAGATCGATAATGAATCGACAGTTGAAATTTGTGGTGGTAGTTGTGAAAAATATATCAGTACTTCATGTAAATTTGGAGTAGTTTTGGACGGTTGGATTAAAAGTTATGGGTTATTGAAGTTTGGGAAAAATTCCCTTCATACGGGAGAATGAGGGTTTAGAGTATTTTGTTATGTTTTGAGTGGTTTGAGGAAATTAGGCTTGTGTATTGGGTGTAAAAGCCCTATGGAGATCTCTTTTATATAAAATTGGGGGTTTTTATTATACTTGAATCTTGCTTGAGTAATTAGTGGCAGCCATAAGCCTAGCGCTTTCTTGAGGCAGATTCTCTCTACCCCGACAACGCGATTGTACAAATTTTTTAACAATCTTCCACATTTGAAGCCACCAAAAATCTCTTGATATTATTTTCAAAGTCTTATTATATCCAAAATATCTTGTTGTAAGGAAGTTGTGATGAGCTTTAAGAGCATGTAGTTGTGCTTTACCTTCTAAAATATATGAGCATCTTTTATAATAAAGTTGTTATTGAACTCAAACTTAGAAGTATCATGAGATTTCAATGAATTATTTTTAATATTATAAATAAGAGGGTCTAAAGACATACTTGATTAGACTTGCTTGAAAAAAATTGAATCAATAGTCAATGTTGATTTCATTACTCAAAGGTGAAATTGCTTTAGCTTCAAGAAGATCATTCTTTAATGATCAAAAGCTAAATCTCCTTCTTTTAGTGCAAGATAAGAACATTGTCATGATAGAGAGAATTTGCCTCAAGAAAGTGCGGAGCTTTTGGTTGCCACTAATTATTCGATCAAGATCCAAGTATAAAAAAATCTCCAAATTTATATAAAAGGTTTTTTTATAGAGCTATTACACCTAATATATAAGTCTTATTTCCTCAAAATACTCAAAATATAACAAATACTTTAAAACCCTCATTCCTTCTTAAGAAGGGATTTTTTTTCAAATTTCAATAATCCATAACTTTTAATCCATCTATCCAAATCTACTCAAAATTTATATAAAGTATTAATATATTCTTACCTACTGCCATTATAAATTTTAAGTGTTGATTCATTACCAATCTTTAGATATTGCAAAAATGCTAACAGTAGCTTCAAACCCTTATTTACAAATATCTGTGTATTAAATTCTTTATATCTCACAAACTAAAAGTTTAAATACTATGAAACTTTAATATAAAGCTTTTTAACATAATAATACATCTTTTTAGAATGTTTTAGACAAAAATTCGTCTGAAAATTTAAGATATGGCAAAAACCATCACTATCCATAAAACGGTCTATTTATTGCCTTGGAATTCAATTTGCTATTTTTGACTCCTAATATCTTCTTCTTCAAAGTTCCAAATATAGCAATTCTTCTACATCAAGTATAGAACTAAAAATCACCTCTCTAAGCGCATCTCTTGATTTCTAAAAGTTCTCATATAACTCCTTGTATCTTCAAAAGAGTGACAATAGGTACAATTTATACACCTTAATTTTAAGCTCCTACTCCTCCCTCATTAAGACTCGAAATCTCTTGATTCTTAAACCAAAATTATAGTACAAAAAATAAACTTTCTAACTCTAATCTTTGAATTTCCAAATGCTCTCCTTAAAGTTGCCAAAATCCTTATTCTTTTTGTGGGCAACCTCCTCAAAGCCTATTGGGCATGACCATTGACAAATAAAAATGAAGAATTTCACCTCTTTCCTTCATTCATCCACAATTTATCTTCATCTTTCTAAATAAGCCTCTTAGTAGTTTAATTCTTCTTCTTTGGATTCCACTTGTCTTTCAAGGCTTTCTATTAAATATTTAGATCCTATATAATTTAAATGCCATAACCAAATTAAGTAAAAATCTAAAATAAGGTTTTTTACATCAACTCTCTTTAATTTATTTTTCTAACTATTCTAACACATATTAGAATTTATAAATATATTATAAATTTTGACTAGATTTTATATATTATAAGTAATTATAATACAACAATGTCTAAAAAGAACATTGAATAGACCTTGTTGTTTTTTTAATCAATAGGTGATAATAAACTCAAATCTTAACAAAGACATGCTCCAATGAGTTTGACGATGGTTCAAAATACATGCTGACATGAAATATTCATGGTTCTTGTAATCCATATAATTAATAGATTAGAAGTGCCTTCCAAATAGCAATACCATTCTTGAAAAGAATCTATAATTGTAAGAAGCTTTTTATTATGGATTTTGTAATTGATCTCTATTATTAAAAATTTTCTGGAATGAAAAGCTATTAGATGGAATTTATAAATTGTTTCCATTTGTGACAATACCATGTCTAAACCAAAGTTTGATGCATCTGTTTCTATAAAAAATGCCTTGAAAAAGTTGACGTAATACAAAATTAGTGCAGAAGTAAAAGCTATCTTCAAAGCTTCAAATGATGTTTCTGCTTCTTTACTCTATTTAAGCTTACCCTTACAAGTTAAGCATATAAGTAGAGTTTCAATTTGAAAAAAGTTCTTGATAAAGATTTGATAGTAATTGACAAATCTCAAAAAATATTGTACATCTCTTACTGTTTTTGAAATCTTCTAATCTGTGATTGTTTGGGCTTTTTTAGAATCCATCTTAAGACCATGATTTGAAATGATGTATCCTAAGAAGTTAACTTAAGTAGTGTGAAATACACACTTTTCTATCTTGGCATATAATCCTGGATCTCTAAGTTTTTGTAATACATGACGAACATGAAATTCATATTCTTTTGTATTTTTAGAATAGATAAAAATATTGTCTAAATTATAGACAACAAAATCATCAAGAAACTCACAAAAAATATCATTTATAAGATGTTAAAAAATAGTTAATGTATTTACAAATCCAAAAGACATAATATTATATTTAAAATATTCATACCTAGTTCAAAATATAATCTTCTATTTATCACCTTATTTAATGCAATTCAAGTTGTATACTCCTTACAGATCTATATTTATATAAATCTTTACTTGACTAAGTTGATCAAAAAGTCCTGAAATCAAAGGTAAACGATGCCTATTTTTTATGGTAATCTTTTTAAATCTTCAATAATCTATGCACATCTACAACAATCTATCTTTTTTTTTCATAAATAAGATAAAAATTCATATTGGAGACTTTGAATGACATATGAAGTTCTTAGCCAAATTTTCATCAATATATTCTTTCAATGTAGCCAACTCATTTTGTGATAGATTATAGATTGGTCCAAATGGTGGTTGAGCTCTCTCTTGAAGATCAATTGAACAATCATAAGATCAAAGCTCCAAAAGAATATTTTCTTATTTTAAAAAAAATATATCTTAAAAATCTTAATATTGATTAGAAATACCACTTATAGTCTTTTCAACATAAAAAATAGGTGCAATATATATAGCAAAAGATAATCCTTCTTTTGCTACATGTATGAAAGCTTTTGCACCAATCAATAAGGATTTGGATGTATTAAAATTATGTATGTCTACTTGATTAATAAATTTTTAGATTCAACTATAGAAAAAGTCAAGTTTATGAAAAGTTCAATCTATTTAAAGATTATATTTTTCTAACCATGATAATCTTAAAATAATTAAATTAAAAAGAGATCTAATCACATTAAATATTACTATGCTATTATGTCCCTTAGTTGTTACATCTAAAAGAACAATTTTATAGATAATATCTCCAAAAGAAAACAAATGACTATCTACGATTTTTATGTACATGGATTTAATTTTCTTAATTAGAGATACTTTTTGTTTTTTGACAAAGTCTTTGTTTAAAAAACAAAATGAGGCTTCTGAATCTAATAAGGTAAGAACTTTGTAATTTTTAGATTCTAAAAATGCATCTATTGTAAAACAAGGTGATGGATTTGAAGAGAGAATAGGACCTTTATAAGGTGTTGTATATGATTCCAACCGCATGATCCCTATTGTAATTGAAAAAATTTGTTTTCCAACATATTATCTTCTTTAACAATCATACTTCTCATTTTATTGTTATGTTGCTTCTTTAGATAATGTTGAGCAATGTGCTTCACTTCTTCACAATATAAGCACAAACCCTCTTAATGATCTTGAATCTTTTTCTATTTGGTAAGAGGTTTAAAATGTATTACATCAATTTGCATTAGTTTTGGCTTAGTCAAATAAATTTCTAAAAACTTAAGAATTGCTGTCATTAATTGATTCATCCTTCTTTAGCCAAATCTATATTCTTATTGTCTTTTAAATAATCAATTATTACATGCAATGGCTTGAGTAATAAATTATTTTAAAAAGTCTATTTTTAATATTATTAATAATAAATCTTTGACATTATCCTTCAACCTATAATGAAATTGATTGATAAGGACTTTGTTGTTTTATTCCATATTGCAAGTAAGGTTTTGGAATTCTACAGCATATGTTGTGGCTGACTATGATCTTTATAATAAAGATAAGAACTTTGTCTTTATTACCTTATTTTTATCACTTTTTCCAAATGTGGCTATAAATACTTTGAAGAATGAATTCAAATCAAAAAAGAATTGTGAATCTTTTTCCATCAAAGATATAAATCAAAAAAGAACTTTTTTAAATAAAAATGCACATATAAATTCAACTTTAGTAAATCCATTAGGATATTGGAAAGGATTTAACTTTAGATATAACTTGACTTGTTGCACAAATCCTCAAAATTTTGATCTTGTTCCATCAAGCTTCTTAGGCAACTAATCTTTACCTCCTTCATGCTTGTAGAAGTAAGACTTCTTAAATTTGATTATAAGGCTGATTTACTTTCTTCCTTCAACTATATAATTTTTTGACTTAGGCTTTGGACTTCTTGTATAGACGTAGAAATAGTGCTTCTATGATTGATATTAATAATGTATGAAATTTTTACTCTAAGAGTATTGACAAGCTTCTAAAAATCTATAATAGTTATAAATCTATTTTTATTTTTGTTAAGTATAGCATCTATGATCTTTCCTTCCATCTTAAACAACTTAATAATCCCACAATTCAAATTAGAAGAGGATAATTTGTAATCTTTAACATCAAATAATTTTTTTTTATAAATAGGGATGATTCACTATCTTTCAAAAAAAAAATCAAGGTTAGAAAGCAAAGAATATTAATTTAAAAGGTGAATAGTCCGCAACCTTCAAATACAATAATAGAAGTGAGATAATCCATTCACTTCTTAAACATAAAACAAGAATAATGAATCTTTACTCTTGTCAAACTATCAAGGACATGAATTATACAGGAACAAAAATATCAATACTCTCTCATATTATTTGAAAGAATAAAAAAATCATTAGATAATAGAATATTATTAAAACTAGAATGACTATTACCAAAGGCAAGAAGACTAGAGATTCTTAAAACAAGACTAAGAACAAAAAAAACATTGATAAGAATGAAGAAGGCTTTATTATTGTCTCTATATATACTATCTATATAAGAGCTGTATGGCAATGTTTTATAGGACCTCCAACACATGTCCAATTTGCAAGACACATGTCAAACTTGTAAGATAAGTTTATTATATGTATACCACGTACTTAGCTTGTTCCACAAGCTATCAACATTTGCAATACGTGGCTAATTTATTAGCCAAGTTTTTAGTCTACTAATCACTTATAAATATGTATAAAAGTGAAATTGCATCTATGAAGCTTCTAAAAAGCTTTTTTATAAGATATTATCAAATTAATATACTTTTATTTATTTTTATCTAAATAAATATTGAAATAAATCTTATGTCCATGACAATAAGTATTGTTTTAATGGATGATATTATAAAAAGATAAAGATCGTTTATCTATTATTTCTATATGAACAAGTTTGGATTTTTATATTAGAGAAATTTTATAAAACATAACAAATACTTCATCTAAGAAATAAGTGGACGCCCTTGAATCCAATAAGATAATTGCTTGAAGCTTTTGAGGGCCAAAATAAAAAAGAGTTGTAAAATAACAAGTAGGTTGAGCAAAAAGAGAGAAACGTGAATAGTTTTGCAATATTGAATTGTTCAGTTGCACAATTCCTACTGTGACTGAATATCTTTGTTTTCTTGAATGATTGTACTCTTGATTTTGGTGATGTGTTGATTTTGTTTCTTTGGACAATTGCCAGCCTTGTGGCCTTCTTCACTACAATATAAGCATAGATCTTTTTCCATCCGACACTTCTTTTTTTATGAACTAAGAGGTTCAAAACAAACCACATCAAATTGCATATCTTTTACTTTTGAATATGAATTCAAATTGCTTGCCAATGTAATAAGAATGTATTAGATTGTATATTATCTTACTGAAGCCTATGAATGTTCATCTTGAAAATGTTAGAATAGTAGATTATTAAATTTTATAACTTGGCTAATGGCTTCATTGACCAATTATAGATGTAGAAGCAATAATAACAAATCCTACACATTGTTTCTTAATTCTCAATAGAATTGACTCATCAAAGCTTCCAATTAATGTTGCATACTAATTGCCTAAAATTGAATATATAGACTTATACAAAGTGTGTCCTTTGTCACAATACTCAGATCTTGGCTATTGTGACAAGTCTTGTCATGTTCTCTAAATACTTTTATAAATGCTTCTATGAAAGCTTCAAAGTTATTTAAAATTAGTGATTTTTTTTCAAATAAGAGAGCAAACCATAATAATACTTATCTTGTAAGTAAGATACCAACCAATCCAATATGTGATTCTTTTATTAGATAAATATCAGGTTATAGAATTCTTATCAATCAAATTTGGTTGATAAATCCTCAAAACTTTGAACGTGTACCATTATATTTTTCTAAAAGATTAATTTAAGACTTCCTATGCTGGTGAATATGTGGATTTTTTTGATACAACATAGATAGTAATGCATCTTCAAGCGTAGAAGTTGGAAATAAGTACAATCTAAGTTGTGGTACTCCAAATATTACATTATTATGAATTTTTGCAACAATCCCTTCAATCTTTGTAGTCCTAATAAATAAAATAATAAGAGCATTTATAACAATATCTAACTTGGGCTAAAAAGATTTGATCATACTAATATTTTGACCTCCAGCCATTTTAAAAAAAAAAAATTGAATCTATAAAAAGATAATATTAGTTTTGAAGAGGATAATCTGCAACCTCTAAAATGTCTTAAGACCTATAAAGAGAGGGATAATCCACTCTCTCACAAAAAAAAAAATAAAGCTCTAATATTATAATAAAGAAAATATCAATTTAAAGGAGGATAATTTGTAATCTCTAAAGTACTAGTATACCTTCTAGAAGAGGAATAATCCACTCTCAAATAAAAAAGATTCAACTTTGATATTTAAAATGAAGTCAGTCTCCACAAATTATTAAAAACACAAGAGTACACAATAAGAGACTTGAACCAGAAAGATGTTTCAAGAAGAAATCAACAAGGATTTGAATTATTTGGATGAGTACATGAACAATATCAAGAAAAGTGAGCTAGAATTCCAAGAGATGCATTGTTGAGATTGAAGAACTCTTTAGCCTCGACTCTAATATATATCCCTATTTAAGAAGCTTTTTGAGCGACTTCTATTAAACTAAAAAACTTTTCAAATAGTATCTATCAACTTAAAAGCTTTTTGAGCTCTTTTTATTAATTTGGTAGCTTCTTAAGCTCCTTCTACTAACTACAAAGCTTCTCAAGCTACTTCTACTAACTAAAAAGCTTCTAAAATATTTTAGAAGGTTTAATGAACTTTAAAAATATATATCTCTAGTAGATTTTTATAATCAATAATAGTTATCATCGTCTTCTATCATAGACTAAGTTTAAATTTTTATATCTTTATTACAAAAATATCCTTCAAAAATTGGTTCAAAGCATCTTTCATAGGTAGGTTCTACTTTGATGATGATTGCATTAGAACACCTGCAAGATATTCTTTACCATCTTTTGGTTCTTCATCTTAAGGTCAATGATGTGAAATGTTCAATTGAGATGGCCTAATTGATATGAAATTATTTTCTTAACTATCTATATCTAATTGTGTAAACTAAATTAAAGATATGTTATAATCTTAAATTGGAATGGATTTATTTTTAGATTTATTAGTTCAAATAGATATGAAGATTGAATCTAAAACTTTTAATTTCGACTTTTCTACAAAAAAATTACAAAGTCTACAATGTACCATATTTGGATATGCTAGATGGAGATATTATCTAATAAATTTTCATGTTTTGTGTTGTTTTGTTTGAGAATGCACCAAGTACTTGGTTGTGGAAGGTAAACTTCAATTTTGTATCTAATCAAGAATCTAAATTTTATAATAAAATCCTAAATAATTTTTAAAAAATCCTAATAAAATCATAAAGAAATCATAAAAAATCATAAAGATATCTTAAAGGAATCCTAATCAAATCCTAGCCAATCCTACAAAAATTCTAATATAATCCTAAATAAATCCTTATTAAATCCTATCCAACTTTAATAAAATTTTAAAAATATTCTAAATAAATTTTAATCAAATTTTAATCAAATCCTAATAAAATTCTAATTAAATCTTAATTAAGTCTTAATAAAATCTTAATATATCTCTAATCATATCTTATTATAATTCTAAAAGAATCCTAATTAAGTCTTAATAAACTCTTAATACACTTCTAATCATATCCTACTACAATTCTAAAAAAATCCTAAAAAAATTCTAAAAAAATTCGAAGTAAATTCTAATAAAATTCTAATTAAATCCTAATTAAATATTAATCATATCCTATAGTAGATTTAAAACCTTGATAGCTATTAAATTAACTCTTGATCTTTATTCAAAATTTTATATTTTTTAATTTGTTAGTTGAAAATAAACATACAAAATTTGAAAAAATTTGAACTTATAGATTGAAAAAAAAAACTCCTAATCTACTCAAATATTGGCTGTCCTCTTTTTTTAACCTTGTTGTCAATCTTTTAGCATCAATAGCTCCTTTTTGCACCATTCATATATTTTAAATATTTATAAAAATACTAAAAAATAATTTAATTATTAGTTCAAAAAAAAATCATTTCAATCTAATTAGTAGATTGCTCAAAATCACAAAAATCCTCACTAATCTTCAAAACTTGATTTCTAAGATCCTAATCCACTTAAATTCTAATAACCTTTGATCTAACTCTCTAATTAATTTATAATTTATAATATATATTTAATAAAACTTTGTTTATAGATCCACAAATTTTCTGCTGCAGAACTCACAAAATTCTTTAAAATGTGAACCTACTTTATTTCTTAACAACCAAAGTCACTTGAATAGAACCTTGATTTTGCATAGCTCTTACAAAGTTATTACAAATTCAGAAATATTGAAACTAATGCTCAAAAAAATTCTATCAAGGTTGCTATTTAATTTCATTCTTTGATCAATAAAAGAACCTCCTATTTGTTATAGGTGTACAATTTTGTGCCTTTGGGATTTGGTTTTAATCTTAGTTCACAATCAACCTTCTCTAAGTATCAATCTAAGGTTTTTTTAAAATAATTTTGCTAAAAACTATCTTTTATTATAATCTAAAGATGCTTGTGGTATTATTTTTGCTAATCTATCTTTTTTTTGTTTTGTTTATGGCCCTATAAAATAAGTAGAATATTTTTTTAATAAAAGTGCACTATTAATATTAAATAATTTTACTATCTCTCTATTTTTTACTTATATTTTTTAAAATAATTTTATTATTAAGTTTTCAATTAAGGTCATCTATAATATGTCTTTTTTTACTCTTTCATCCTATAGCCATATTACAAGACAAAAATATATTGCTACTTTAAGTCTACAAGGATATCTTCAATAAAATTCTTATATCTTTTGTAGCGCATTGACTAAGTTTAAAGCTAGCTCTCATGTGTGCTTATTAATATTATAATTATATCAATATACAAAATACTCAAGCTATTCTCATTTTAGCATCAAATCAAGTACTTCTTCTACTTCAAATTCTTCATAGTTATATACTTCAATAGAAGGTGGTGGCGGTTGTATTCTTCTTGATATATATGATTTTCTTTAAGATATCAAAAGAGATGTATAGAAAATAAGATGTACCTTCATAAATGTTGGTAGTTCTAATTGATAAGAAAAAAAATTCTTTATTTTTTAATAGGAAATAGTCCCAATCTTTGATAGTCCAACTTTTACGATGGTTGAGTAGTCTTTATATTGTGTCAAAGCAACCATATTTTATCACCAACTTGAATGAAGGCTGTTCTTTCTTTTATATACCAATTAATTCTTTGGAGTATATTTGAGTTTCTTCTAATTGATGTTTTAAGGTAACTTAGATATTAGCTATTTGGCTTGCAAAGTCATCTATTATTGTTGTGTGGCATGATTTTTAATTTAAGAATATACTAGATACCTAGCTATAGAGAGTTTATCTATAATTTATTGGCCAAAGTTTGATAAATTATTTGTCTTAATAAGACGAACAAATAAATATAACAATATTAAAAAAAAATATTGTATTAGCAAAACTTCTTATATTTAAGTAGGTTTGTACATAAATTTTTTTTATGGCATCTAAATTTTTTTTAATATCCCTATTTATGCCAAATTATAATTAACTAATTTTTGATAAGTTAGATTTTTAATAACTTCTAAGAAAATCTATATTCTCTTTTTACAAATTCATGTTTATATCAAAAATGTTATCATAGCTCTATATATCTATTTTTTTAGTCTATAAAGTCTTGGCTCTCAAAAATCCCTTTAGTTTTTATAAATTGCTCAAATTATAACAAAATCCTTCAATATCTTATTCACCCATAAAAGATTGATTTCTTCTTAAATTTGAGATTCCAATTGTCAATGTGATACAAAAGATATATATCTTTTGTAGCGCATTGATTAATAGTCTTTTTAAAAAAATTATTTTAAAATAATAATCTAATTATATTTTATATTCAACTAAAATCTCCTAATATGGCTTTCATTTAGCTGTACAGTAAATTGTATATTATTTTTACATAGTAGCCAAATCACAACATGACAATGGTATAAAAGAATAAATGTTGGATATAGAATATGCATAAGAGATTGAGGATGTGCATCTTCTTTAAAGCAATGAGTAGCAAATAATTGAATCTTTGCCAAATTTTAATGAACCATCTTCTTGTATTGCAATTGTGAAACAATGCATTTAGATTTAAAGGCCTTATTATTTCTTATTATTAGAGATTAAGGGCCTCCATTGTTTCTAATTTTTTGGCATTCCCAAATTTAAATAAAAAAAAGACAAATAAAGAATCTATCTTAGATTAAGATTAGTAAAATTCTTAAAATTTTGTTTGATAAAATTTGAAATCTTTTTTTAATCTATTATTTCTAAAAATATTCTAGAATTTTATTTTTTAAGTTATTAAAAGATTATTTTTCCTTAGGTGTAAATTGCTTCAAATTTGCTAGAAATTGGTATAATTTCTTAATTGATACAATTCCAAGAATTAATAAGGACAATATCTACTTAAAAAGGCTTAATATGTCTCTTACAAACAAACTCAATTTGGATACATATTATCAATTTGTGAGCTATTTTTTTTATTATTGATCTTCTTGTTTATTGTATTATATTCAATAATTCCTATAGCATGTTCTATTCCAATATATTTGGTAGGAATTTCTAAAAATATTTAAAGAAGCTATCATATCTTCTTTATATTGTCCAATATTTTTTTTTAATGATTTGTTGAATTTCAAAAAAATTATCCATAAGTATTGTATTCTATACCATCAAATTAGGTAGCTATATCTATTTTCTAGAGATGCCAAACATAGGTTATTTAGCTAGATCTATCCAATTCATATAAGAAGCTTGGACATGCTTTCAATATTAGATCTTTGGAATATTTTGGTTCTTGGCATAAATCATTTTTATATGACAGACTTTGATTTAGCTCTAACTTTTGTTCTCACTGTATTGCCAATATCTTGACATTTCTCTCTTCTAATTTATAATTACAACATCTTTATAATTAATAGTTTTATAAATAAATATAATTAAATATTATTATAGATTTTTATAAATATTAAATTTGGTTTCAAAAATTTTGTATAAATTATAATTGCATTCATATTATATGATAATTTTTTAATTATGGATATAAGTGTATTTTTTTGACAAACTCAATAAAGCTATAATTAATTGACATAATTCTAAATCAGTTGTTATAAAGCTTGCTAATATCTATTGATATTTTTCTATCTTCTATTGCCATTATGTATTAATCATTATTCATTTATATTGTAATATTTCTTATTTCACATTTTCTATTAAAATTTATAAAATGTATATATATATATATATACATGTATTTTTTTTTTTCTTCTCAATTCATTGTATTCTTTTAATTTTTAATAGATTTATTTATTTATTTATGAATTATTTATGATTTTTATCATATTTTTTTATTATATTTAGAAGAAAGTGGCCTACTTTTAGTGCCTGTATATTCCACCTCATCCAATAAAGAAGTATATAGTCTTCTATGTCAGAGAATTTTTTTGCTTTAAGGATCCAAAAAATATTCTTAATTCTCCAAATGCCTCCTTCCGTAATATTATCAATCACCCTAGAGCAAAAACATTCTTTGCTATGCTTTTTGAAAAGTTCCATATTGAATTTTGATCTTCTATGTTAAAATCAAAGTTCCTTCTTTTATTACGGTGTCATGGTAGAGAGAATTTGCCTCAAGAAAGCGTTGGGCTTCTAGCTGCCACTAATTATTCAAGCAAGATCCAAGTATAATAAAACCCCTCAAATTTATATAAAATATTTCTTCATAGAGCTATTACACCCAATATATAAGCCTTATTTTCTCAAACCTCTCAAAACATAACAAATGCTCTAAAACCCTCATTCCCCCGTATGAAGGGAATTTTTGCCAAACTTCAATAACCCATAACTTTTAATCCAATTGTCTAAATCTATTCCAAATTTATATAAAGTACTGATATATTCTTCACAACTACCATCACAAATTTCAATCATCGATTCATTAGTGATCTTTAGATACTGCCAAAATCCTAGCAGTAGCTTCAAACCCTTGTTTACAAACACTTGTGTAATAAATTCTTCATATCTCACAATCTAAAAGTCCAAATGTTATGAAACTTTCATGTATAGCTTCTTAGCATAATAATACACCTTCTTGAAAAGTTTGAGACTAAAATTCGTCCAGAAACTCAAGATTTTCTTACACCAACCTCCTTTAATTTACTTTACTAATCATTCTAACACATATCTAAACCTATAAATATATTATGCATTTTAAGTGGATTTTACATACTTTAAGCAATTAGAGTACGACAACAATACATTCTCCTTAAAGATATTATAGAAAATTTATCTTTTATCTTCTCTAAAGATGCTTGTCAAGACTTTCTATAATATCTATGGTATTATAAAATGGATGGCACTTTTTTTCAAGAAAAAACTTTCTAAAGCTATTTGTATGAAGAATTAAGTCTTTTTTTGTAGAAGTCTAACCACTCTCATTAAGACTTAATTCAGATGCAATATGCTACTTTTTGCACCTGTTTATTGGAACGTTGCATTATCCTAATAACAATAATATTATTTCCAATATTTTCATTGATATTTTATTATTTATTTATCTATTGCATAGATTTGGCTCAATATAAGAGTATGTAAAGCATGTTGTTAGACTTGGGTAGGTTCATTATATAGCCACTCAATATCTTTAATATAACTACCACAAAATTAGTCTTTTATAGTGACATGGTGATATATCACATGTTGGCAACTAATCAATACAAATCTTATCTTTTATCTATTATTAATCTTTAATCTAATTATTTAATTAAACTCAAATATATAGCATGTTTTAAGAAAAACTATTATTACAAATCCACAAGTTTTCACTTGTAGGTCTACTATCAAACTTACAAAATTTTAAAAAATATAAATTTTTTTAATTTTATAAAATATTTATTTGATGGATATACTATCTTTGAAGGTAATAAAATCTTTTAGTATTAATATTATTTTTTTTAAAAATGAGCTTCTACTTATTTTATATAGCCATAAATAATATAAAATAAAATAGATTAAAAAAATAAATGATATAGGCATCTTTAAGAAAGAATTCAAAATAAACTTAATAAAAAATTATCTCAAGAAAATAAGAATTTATATCCAAAAAGGATCGGTTGCCAACCAAGATCAAAATCAGACCTTAAGGTACAAAACTAAGGTCCAATACTATTTTTATAGTTCTTTTGATAGATCAAAGAATGAAATTTGAAAGCAATCTTTAAAAGATTTTTTAAAATATTAATTATTAATAATTTGGATACATATCAACTATATAAGAGCTTTTCAAAGTTAGAATTGTTTTAAGTGACTTGGATTTTTTGTGAAATAAAAAAAAATTATATTTTTAAAATTTTTGTAAGTTTGGTAGTAGATCTACAAGTGAAAATTTGTAAGTTTGGTAGTAGATCTACAAGTAAAAATTTGTAGGTTTGTATTAAAGACATACACTCTAGAGGTTCATAATACCTTCTAAAATACTCTAAAAACTTCCTAATTGGTAAAAATCAGTTAAAAAGTTTTCTAATTAGTGGAAGGAGCTCAAGAAGCTTCTCCGTTAGTGGAAGGAGCTCCAGTGGCTTCCCAGTTAGTAGAAAGAGCTCAAAAAGCTTTCAAATTGATAGAAATTATTTGAGAAGCTTCTTAGTTTGATAGAAGCTGCTCAAGAAGCCTCCTAGATATGAGTATATATAGAGGTCGAGGCTAAAGAGTTTTTCAGTCTTGACATTGCATCTCTTGGAATTTTAATTCATCTTTCTTGATATTGTTTATATATTCATCTGTTTAATCAAAAGTTCTTATTTGTTTCTTCTAAAAATCTTGTCCTAATTTTGAGTCTCTTGTTTTGTATTCTTGTAGCTTTGACAATTTGCTAAGACTGATTTCATCTTCAATATCAGAGTTAGATCTTTTCTGGTTAGAGAGCAGATTATCCTTCTACTCAAAGGCATATTAGCACTTTAGAGATTACAGATTATCTTCTTCTAAACTAATATTTTTTTTATGACAATATTGGAGCTTTGTCCTTCTTATGAAAGATTGGATCACTGTTTTCTTTGAAGATCTTAAAGCATTTTAGAAGTTGCGGATTATCCTCCTCTAAACCAATATTGCCTTCTTACAGATTCATTTCTTTTTTCTCTTAGAATGGTTGGAAGTTAAGACATTAATATGAATAAATATTTTGAATCCAAGTTAAACACCATTATAATTGCTCTTATTACTTTATCTGCTAGGACTATGGAGATTGAAGGGATTGTTGTAAAACTTTGTAACAACGCAATAATAAGAATATTACAATTTAGACTACATCCACCTCCAATTTTTATGCTTGAAGATACAACACTACCTATGCTATGCCAAAAAAATCCACCTGTTCAACAATATAAGCAACCTCAAGTTAGTCTTCCAGAGAAATATGATAGTACATGTTCAAAATTCCAAGGGTTTGTCAATCAAATTCAATTGATAATAGTTCTACAACCTAATACTTATTTAATAGAAGAATCACAGGTTGGATTGGTTGGCATCTTGCTTATGATACAAGTACTATCATGGTTTGCTCTCTTGTTTGAAAAAAGATCATCAATTTTGAGTAACTTTGAAGTTTTCATGGAAGCATTTAGAGAATATGACAAAGCTTGGTGGGCAATAGCTAAGATCTTAGCATTATGTCTAAGGGCGTGCTCTACATTAGTCTATATATTCAATTTTAGGCAATTAGTGTGTGACATCAATTGCGATAAAGAAGCCTTGATGAGCCAATTTTATTGGGAATTAATAGATGATGTGAAAGATTTGTTATTGTTGCTTTTGGATCTATAATCACTCAATGAAGCCATTAGCCAAGCTATAAAATATGATAACCAATTATTTCAATGTTGACAAGATTAATGTTCATAGGCTTCAATCAGACAACATGCAATTTGACATACCACTACTATATCAATAAGGATTTTGAATTCACACTCAGAAGTAAAAGATATACAACTTGATGCAGTACGATTTAAACCTCTTAGTTTGCAAGAAAAGAAGTATCGGATGGAAGAAGATCTATGCCTGTATTATGGCAAAGAAGGCCACAAGATTGACAATTGCCCGAAAAAATAAAATTGATATATTATCAAAATTAGAAGTATAATTGTTTAAGAAAATGACAATGTTCATAGTATGAACTATACAGCTACACAATCCAATATTACAAAATTATTTAAGTTCCTCTCTTTTTGCTCAACTTGCTTGTTGTTTTACAATCCTTTTGTATTTAGGCCCTTAGAAGCTTCAGACAACCGCTTTGTTAGATTCAAGGGTGTTTACTTGTATTATAGATAAGGCATTCATTAAGCTTCACAAAATTCTTCTAATATAAAAATCCAAACCTATTCATATAGAGGTAATAGATGGACGATCCTTATCCTTTGATAGTATCACCTATGAAACCATGCCTATAGAAGTATCGTTCAAAGATCATAGAAGCTAGATTATATTCAATATTATTAGGACTCCTTCAAATCCTATTATTCTTGGGCTATCTTGGTTAGAAAAGCATAATCCATCTATAGATTAGAAGTTGCAAAGAATAATATTTTTGATAGAAATCTCTGTAAATTTTTTTTGTAAAAAGCCATGAATTGGTAAACCTTTATTTGTTGGAGCAAGGGCTTTTATAAGATTGGCCAAAGAAGGTACTCCATTTTTTATTTACGTGACTCCAATTAAAAAAGATATGACTTCATTGACAAGTATTCCAGAGCAGTATAATAAATTTCAAGATGTTTTTTAGAAAAAAAATACTAATATATTATTGGAGTACCGAACTTACGATTGTGATATAGATCTTCAAAAAAGAATGCAACCACCTTTTGGTCCAATTTATAATCTTTTTTAAAATGAACTTTTGGTATTGAAAGATTATATTGATGAAAATCTTGCAAAGAACTTTATGAGACATTCAAAGTCTCTAGGAAGTGCATTTATACTTTTTGTGAAGAAAAATGATGGTTCTTTAAGTATGTGCATTGATTATCAAGGATTGAATAAAATAACTATAAAAAATTATTATCCACTACTATTAGTTTCAAAACTCTTGGAATAACTTGGCCTAGCCAAGATCTATATTAAGATAGATCTTTGTGGAGCATACAACTTGATATAGATCAAGGAGGGAGATGAATAAAAGACCATATTTCGGATAAGATATGGACATTTTGAATATAATGTCATCCTCTTTGGACTAACAATTACATCTACTATCTTTCAGCATTTAATAAATGACATCTTTCAAGAATATTTGTATAAGTTTGTGGTGATCTATCTTGATGATATCTTGATCTACTTGAAAAATCGGGAGGAATATGAGGGACATATCAAATTGGTATTAGAAAAGTTGCGAGATACAAATTTGTATGCCAAATCAAAAAAATATATATTTTACCAATTTAAGATGGAATTTTTGGGATACATCATATCTATTGAGGATTTGACAATGGATCCTAAGAAGGTAGAATCAGTTATGCAATGGGCCATTCCAAAGATTGTCAGAGACATATAATATTTTCTTAGATTTGTTAACTTCTATTGGATCTTCATAAAAAATTATAAAATCTACAATAAAGAGCTTCTTACTATTATGGATTCTTTTCAAGAATGGCATCATTTTTTTGAAAGAGTAATGCATCATGTGACTGTATATATACATCACAAGAATTTAGAATATTTTATATGAGCTTGGATTCTTAATTGCCACCAAGCTCGATGGAATATGTCACTGTCTTGATTTAATTTTATTATCATTTATCGGCTTGGGAAGCAACAATGATTGTTTGATGCTCTATCAAATAGATCATATCTTATACCTAAGATAGAAGAAACAATGTTTAATCAATAATATACAACTTTGTTGAAATCGGAATAATTTCACTTTTACACTACTATTACATTGGCGTCTATCAATCCAAGTTTCCTTAATGAGATGCATGTTGCAACCACTAATGATGTATTGGCCATTGATGTCAAGCATCGCTTGAAAAAAAATGTTGAAAAGTTCAAATTTGAAAAAGACCTTCTATATTTTGAAGAATGTTTGTATGTTTCAGAAGAACCAACATGACTGTGTGTTCTTCAATCTTGCCATGACTTTCCCGCTGCAAATCACTTTGGATTTAATAAGACCTTGGAACTTATTTCTTGAGATTTTTGATGGCGTCAAATGTGAAAGGTAGTAAAGGACTTTGTGCTCTCTTACGACATCTATTCAAGATCCAAAAATCCTCGACATCATCCTTATAGACTTTTACAACCCTTGCCTATTCCAAGATGATCATGGTCTTCTATTTTAATGGATTTTATTATAGATCTACTACCATCTAATTCATTAGATATCATCTTTATAGTGGTTGATCGATTCATAAAGATGATTCATTTCATCCTTTACAAAAATATTGTATCTAATGAAGAAACGGTAAGATTCTTTCTTGATAATATATATATTGATATCATGGCCTACCAAATGATATCGCATTTGATTGAGGACTCCAATTCATATCTAAATTTTGAAAGTGTCTTTTTGAAATATTAAATGTGGATATTAAACTTTCTTCGGCTTTCCATCTTCAAATTGATAGCCAAACAGAATGAGTTAAACAAGTATTGGAGTAGTATTTGCAATGCAATATTAACTATCAAGAAGATGATTGGATCTTGTATCTACCATTAGTGAAGTTTGTATATAATAATATTATTCATGATTCAATTCAATAAACACTATTTTATTCCAACTATAGATATCATCCGAAGCTTGATTTGTGGAGAACACCAAAGAACAATAATTACAAGCAGTTCAAGATGCTTACAAGATATCTATAGATAAATTTAGAAATCAATCGCTTGCTTTTCATATTGGAAATAAGCTATGGATTTTTTGACGGAATATCAAGATAAAATTACCATGTGATAAGTTGGACTATTAAAGGTTGGGACCATTTTCAATCTAGAAGTAAATCAATCTAGTGGCATATGACTTAGAATTATCATTTGCTATGATGGTACATCCAATTTTTTATGTCTCTCTTTTAGAATCTTATAGGGAGTCGCATATTTTGAAAAGGATATAAAAATTGCTACCTAATATCAAAATTAAAGACCATGAAGAATACACGGTTGAAAAGATATTTGAAATATCAAAGGTAGGACAAATTAAAATATCTTGTTCATTGGCAAGGTTATGATATTAATAAGTATACATAAGAACCAACTACAAATCTTGCCAATTCGCCTCAAAAGATACACGAATTTCATTGACTCTATCTCTACAAATCCAAACATATTCAATAATAATTTCTTAGTAAAAATTGGATTCAATGAATACTTATAAAGAAAGGGAGAGTTAAACTAAAGCCTTTATCTGTATATAATCATTTGTACCAAGATAGAATAAAATAATAAAAGCAAGTTAATCACCATGTCAAACCTTCAAGCATTGAGAGAAGAAGTCTCAGAAGACTTGTTTATCACACAAGCTTTAAATAAACTAGTTCAATTTTTATAGCCTTTAATTGAGCAAAGTAAGGATAATACATTTCACCACCAAGTATGACCTTGATTAGAGCCATTAGGAGCAAGACCTAATCATGCAAGTTTTAATTCTAATGCTCGAGCTTTAGTAATATTGTTGGAACTTAGAAAGGTGAATCTTTTTAGTCCTAAGAGCTTATTTGGAGGATGTTTTTGAAGGCTACAATGAAGATCAAATCCTTGAATGGAATGTTTCAACAAATAAGGTTCTAACTCAAGGCTATAGGCAATTTCTTCAAGGACCAATAGAATCCATTGCTTAAGAATGGAGAATAAAATACATAACTTTACTAGTACAGCGTATTTTTGATTTCTTACATATATAATAAGTTTGAGCTTGTCTTGGGACTTGTCACTAGAAGAAGAGGTGACGTTAGGGACATACACTTTGGAGGTTCACAGAACCTTTTAGAATATTCTAAAAGCTTTTTAATTGATGAAAGTTGGTTGAGAAATTTCCTAATTAATAGAAGGAGTTCTAGAAGCTTTCCAATTAATAGAAGGAGCTTAAAAAACTTCCTAATTGGTAGAAGCTGCTCAAGAAGCTTCTTAGTTTAATAGAAGCCACTCAAGAAGCGTCCTACATAGGAATATATATAAGAATCGAGGCTAAAGAATTCTTCAGTCTCGACAACGCATCTCTTAGAATTCTAACTCATATTTTTTGGTGTTGTTTGTGTACTCATCTATTTAATTCAAATTTTTATTGATTTCTTTTGGAAACCTTGTCTTAATTTCAAGTCTCTTGTTTTGTATTCTTGTGTCCTTAATAGTTTGTAAAAATAATTTTGCTTAAAACATGTTTTATATTTGAGCTTGATCAAATAATTTGATTAAAGATTATTGAAGTTCAAGTAGATCATGGTCTCTAAAATTAGGATTTGAAGGTTAGTAAGGATTTCTAATATATCTAAAAATCTATTAATTGGATTCAAGTGAAAAGTATATGTGGAAGGTTGATTTAATTTTTTATATATGTGTGAATTTTAGAATCAATTGAATAGTATAAGAAAGACATATTGGTACTAAGAGATTGGCATCAAGGTTGGAGAAGGAGGCCAACCTATATCTAAGCGGTGTCGTATGTCGTGAAGTCTTGCTTAAGAATGCTCGGGGCACCTAATTGTAGAAGATAAAAGGAATTAATAATAATTAGTCCTAACCTCTTTAATCAATCTTTAAACAATCTTTAATCAAATCTTAACTAAATCCTAGTCAAGCATGGTGAAATCCTAACAAATCCTAAAACAAATCCTAAACTAAATCCTAACCAAATCCTATTCAAAATCTAAACTAAATCCTAATTAAATCCTAGTCAATACTGGTCAAACCCTAATAAATCCTAAAACAAATCTTAATCTAAATCCTAACCAAATCCTAACCAAATCTTAATCAAATCCTAAACTAAATCCTAACCAAATCCTAACCAAATCCTAAACTAAATCCTAATCAAATCCTAACCAAATTCTAAACTAAATCCTAACCAAATCCCAATCAAATCCTAAAATAAATCCTAATTAACTTATTTCAACCTTAGAGTATTTTAGAATCTCAATATCTATTGACTAAACTGTTGATCTTGCTTAAAAATTTACACACCTCTTAAAAACTAAGTTGGCAATAAGTATATGAAATTTGAAGAAGATCAAACTTACCAACAAGTAATTCAATCCAAAAATTCAATCAAGTGTCAGCCGGCCTCCTTCTGCAATCTTAATGCCAATTTTCCAGTACTAATATCTCCTTCATACATTATTTAGTTGCTTTTAAATTTCATATGCATATAAAAAATTAAGTCTTTTATACACATACATAAATTTCACTTCAATCCAACTAGTAGATTGCTAGAAATCTCAAAAAATCTAAATGACCTTTAATTTCCAATTTCTAAGACTCCAACCCTCATATACTTCAATAATCTTAGATCAAACTATTAGATCAATTTCAAATTCACAACACCTTACAAGCACAACCATATGCATCGATCTACAAAATCTCACTTGTAGATCTATAATCAATCTTATAAAATATTCAAAAATATAAACCCTAATATATTTAACAAAAATCAGAGTCATTAAAATCAATATTAACTTTGCAAAGCCCTTACAAAGTTGTTACAAATCCAAATCACTCTTAATTAATGCTCAAAGAAAGATCCTCTAATTTGCTTTCTAATCCCATCTTCCGATCTGCCAAAGAATTCTTGACCCGCCGTAGGTACGTGGTTTTGTACCTCGGGGTCTGATTCTGATCCTAGCTCATAATTGGTCCTCTCCGAGTATCTATTTTGAGATTTATGATATAAAATTTTTTCAAATCTATTCTTGATTCTTCTTTAATGATTTCTATATTATTTATTTTTTAAATATATTTTATTTTGTCTTATTTATGGCTATACAAAGTAAGTAGAAATCTCTCCTATAAAAAGATAATATTAGCTTTTTAACTTTTTTCTATTTTTTTCTCTATTATCTATAATTCTAAGATAAATTTCCTTAAATATTTTTATTTGAGCTCCTATATATTATAGTTATTCCCTCTCTCTTTCATCAAATGGCCGTTGTCGGGTAGAGAGAATTTGCCTTGGGAAAACGCCGGGTTCCTAGCTGCTACTAGAACTTGCAGGGCAGGGAACATGAGAGGAAGCTGTGCAAGTATGTTCTATACTTGCACAATATTTCTTCAAGCTTTCAAGTTATACTTGTATTATACTTGTACAAGTCTTGTACAAATATAAAGTATAAATACTTGAATAATACTTATACAAATACTTATATAAATACTTGGTATAACACTTGTATAAATACTTGTATAAATCCTTGGTATAATACTTGTACAAATATTTGTATAAATATTATATATAATACTTGTAGAATACTTATAGAATACTTGTATAAATACAAGTATATATACTTGTATAAAAAGTATAAGCAAAGTATGTATGTATTCAAGTATACCTCAAAATACAACCGCATATGAGGAATACAAGTTATACAACAAGCTGAAACTAAATAAATCACTAAAAATTCATCCAAAGGTCGAATCAAGCGTGCTTATAGCCTATGGAAAGCCAATAATCCATTGTAAAACATATCAAAATTTCACAAATAGATGACTTACCATTTAAAAGTTATGGCTAAAAGAAGTAGGCGCTAAAATTTCCAAGCAAATGCAAAGGCAGCAAAGCTCCTCTTCACTTCAGCCTTTGTTGTGATCACTTCCCTTCTCCAAATTGGACATGCAATAGCTTTTTAGAAAGCTCACTCCATCATCTAGCTTGCTCTAAAATTTCGCATGCATGCCTCTCAAACTCCAGATTTTGTAGCTAGTCGATTCTACTCTTCAAACCCTAGCAACAATTTTTCCTCTTTGACACTTCACGGCTCATAAAACTTTCATCAAAGCTCCAAATGTATTGATTTTTGTTTTTGTAGAAAGCTTACATAAGCTACTATAAGCACCTAAAATATCAAAAGAATTGAAGAGACTGTCCGACTTGGGTGGTTGAACAAAGTCTCTGCCCCTCTTCGTCGGATGGCAGCAAACCCTTTCCCACTCTCAAGCTCACAACTTTTGCTCTCCAACTCCAAATGCTACAAGAGATGTCTTGATAGATAGCTAGCACAATCTTCCACACTATCTATAAATTTCACTAAGAAAGAGTTGAAATCAAACTTGCAGTGGCAGCTCGAAGTTTCTGCCCCTCTTCGTCGGGTGGCAGCAAACCTCACTCTACTAAAACAAGCATAACTTTTTGTTCACAACTCCAATACAAGCAAGTGAGTAGGTTCTAAAATCCTCACAACTTGAAGAACACACCTACCAATTTTCACTACAAACACTTCTATCTCCTCGGAGCTATCTCTCTCCAAAGTTCACTATTCAAAACTGCCTCTCCTCTCGGTCTAACAAGAGGAGTATATCTCCCTTTCTTTCTATATTAGACTATGAGACGCCCACATGGGCAGCCAAATCCTATTGGATGGGCCTTATTCACCCCATGCTCTTCTTTCTTACCCTTCATAAGGTCCATTCTACCTCAAAAGTCAACAAGAAAGGTAAAACAACCTTTACCTTTCTTCTAATTACAAAAGAGTCTATTCTAGGATATAAATAAGGTAAGAACAAAACAAATAGCCATCTTAATTCACTAATTAAGTGGCTATAATAAATCCTCTCCTTATAATATCTTCTAAAATAACCTCTAGCACTCACACATATATTAATAATAGATACAAGATTTTTCATATTTTTATACACTGCACGTAAATGCAGTATGACACCGTGTCACTATACGACATCCATCTCCCCTGAACTTGTACATCCTCTAGCATGCGCCAAAATTTCTTGAATATACCAGTATGTGATATTCACAACCTTGGTCTAATTCTTCATCTTTAATTTGTTCCTCCTCTTTTGTTTCAATATCCCTCAATAGATTTTGTTCTTAATCAAAATATATATATATATATATATATATATATATATTCTTCTTTGTCTGAATAACTTGACTTGCTTACCTAGTATAGGTGTCTTTAATTTTGTTCCATCAAGCTCTTTTCACCCTTTCTTTATAATTCAATGGTAATGGCAAAGCCACTAGTTTAACCTTTTGATCTACTAATTTATACTTAGTCTCAACATGTACCTCTTGGTGATTTAAGATTTCTATAAATTTTTGAATTTCATCATAATATTTTTTTGAACATATATTAATAACTCTATTTTCTTCTTGTAATCCATATTGCAACATATAATTCAATTCTTTGATAGTATTTGCAAATCCAATTTCTTCAAATGTTTTTGAAATAATATTGTCTTCCATTAATTCTCTATATTCTTACAAGATTTGTTCTATATTTTTAATATAATATTTGTATATCCTTTTAATCTTATCAATAATCTTAATACATAATCTTGTTTTAATCTGTCAAGGACATACTTATCAAAACCTTCTAAAATATTCTAAAAGGTTCCTAGAACTCTCTAGAATCTTCTAGAACCTTTTATCATCTTTCTAATTAGTGGAAGCTGTTTGAGAAGCTTCCTAGATAGGAATATATATTAGAGTCGAGGTTGAAGAGTTCTTCAGTCTTGACAATACATCTCTTAGAGCTCTAGCTCACCTCTCTGGTGTTGTTTTTGTACTCATCTGATTAATCCAGTTTTTGCCAGTTCTTCTTGAACTTCTTGTTTAGACTTCAAGTCTATATTCTGTGTCTGTAACATTAATCCAGTTCTTGCCAGTTCTTCTTGCACTTCTTGTTTAGACTTCAAGTCTATATTTTGTGTCCGTGATAATTTGTCAAGACTGCTCTCATCGTGAATATCAGAGCTAGCTCCTTCTTGTTAGAGTGTGGATTATCCCTCTTCTTCAAGGTACAGTAGTGTTTTAGAGGTTGCAGATTATCCTCCTCCAAACTGATATCTATTCGTCATAATATTGGAGTCTTATTCTTCTTAGAGAGAGTAGATTATCCCTCTTTTTGAAGGTCTTAAGGCGTTTTAGAGGTTGCGGAATACCCTCTTCTAAACCAATATTTCCTCTTTGTAGAAACAATTACTTTCTTTCTCTTAGAATGGTTGGAGGTCAAGACATTAATATGAATGAAAGTTTGGAGTCCAAGATGGACGCCATTATGAATGCTCTTGCTACATTATCACAGAGAACTACAGTAATGGAAGGAGTCTCTGCAAGACTTCATAATGATGGAGCATCCGGAATAGCACAATCTGGGCTTCATCAGCCTCGAGCTTCTGCACCAGAAGAAGCAGCTTTACTTGTAGTTTAATAAGAACCATTGCTTTCACAATGAAAGGAGCCTCAAATTAGCCTTCTAAACAAGTTTGATGGCACACGCTCCAAATTTCGAGGTTTTGTCAATCAAATCAAGTTAATAATAGCTCTATAATCCAAACGTTATCCGACGGAGGAATCACGCATTGGATTGGTTGGAACTTTGCTTACGAGACAAGTTCTATCATAGTTTGCTCTTCTATTTGAAAAAGGATCACCGAGTTTGAACAACTTTGAGATTTTTTTGGAGGCATTTGTAGAAGCATTTGGTGAGCATGACAAGGCTTGGTGGACTACAACAAAAATTCAATCGCTACGATAAGGGACTTGCTCTGCATCAGTCTATGCATCGGATTTCAGGCAATTAACATGCGACATCAACTGGGATGAAAAAGCATTGATGAGTCAATTCTATTGGAATCTAAGAAACAACGTGAAGGATTTGTTATTATCTCTTCTTGATCCACAAATGCTCAATGAAGCCATTAGCCAAGCTGTGAAGTGCGATAACCGCCTATTTCAACATTGCCAAGACCAACGCTCCAAACAATATACAAGTCGTCACGGCACAATTATATCGGCAAGTAGCTTAAATTCACAAGCGGAGACAAAGGACATGCAGATTGATGCGGTACGTATCAAATCCCTTACTCCAAAAGAAAAGAAGCAGTATATGGAAAAAGGTTTGTGCTTTTATTACGATGGAGAAGGCCATAGAGTTGGAAATTGTCCTAAGAAGCAAAATGGATGCAACATCAAGAATAGAGGTGCATTTGTTCAAGAAAATGAGGATGCCCAGGCACAATAGGAACCGTGCGGCTGCACAAATCAAAACGAGGTTCCTCTCTTTCTATTCAACCTGTCTATTGTTTTATAATTCTTTTATCTTTTGGTCTTGAAAAACTAAAAATCTTAGCCTTATTAGATTCAAAAGCATCTGCTTGTTTCTTAGACCAAGAATTTGCTAAGCATCACAAAATTCTCCTAGTACAGAAATTCAAACTTGTCTACATAGAAATAATAGATGGACGATCTTTATTATATAGTAGTGTCACCTATGAATCAGAACTTATAGAAGTGACGTTTAAAGACCATAGTAGTTATATTATTTTCAAGATTATTAGCACCCCGTCAAATCTTATTATTCTTGGTCTTTCTTGCTTGAAAAAATATAATCCATCTATAGATTGGAGGTTGCGAAAGATAACATTTTCTATAGAATAATCTGAGGACAAGCTTGAAAGAAGACTCCAAATCAAAAAATCCTTATTCATTAGAGCAAAAACGTTTGTAAGATTGTACAAGGAAGGCACATCATTGATCATTTATGCAACTCCAACTAGTGGAGAGCAGATTTCAATAGCACGTATATCAGAACAATACAAGGATTTTCAAGACGTGTTTCAAAAGAAGAATACTGACATGCTATCAAAACATCGACCATATGATTGTGCAATAGAATTACAAGAAGGAACACAACCGCCTTTTGGTGTCAAGGACATACTTGTTAGAACCTTCTAGAATATTTTAGAAGTTTCTTAGAACTCTCTAGAACCTTCCAGAGCCTTCTCATATCTTCCTATGTCAATGACATATTTGTTAGAACCTTCTAGAATATTCTAGAAGTTTCCTAGAACTCTCTAAAACCTTCCAGAGCCTTCTAATATCTTCCTAGTTAATAGAAGTTGCTTGAGAAGCTCCCTAGTTGGAAGAAGCTGCTTGAGAAGCTTCTTAGGTAGGAATATATATTGGAGTCAAGACTGAAGAGTTCTTCAGTCTCGACAATACATCTCTTGGAGCCCTAGCTCACCTCTCTGGTGTTGTTTTTGTACTCATCTGATTAATCCACTTCCTGCCAGTTCTTCTTGAACTTCTTGTTTAGACTTCAAGTCTATATTCTGTGTCCGTGATATTAATCCAGTTCCTGCCAGTTCTTCTTGAACTTCTTCTTTAGACTTCAAGTCTATATTCTGTGTCTATGATAGTTTGTCGAGACTATTCTCACCTTGGATATCAAAGTTAGTTCTTTCTTGTTAGAGTGTGGATTACCCCTCTTCTTGAAGGTACACTAGTATTTTAGAGATTGCGGATTACTCTCCTTTGAACTGATATCTTTTTGTCATAATATTGGAGTCTTATTCTTCTTAGAGAGAGTGGATTACCCCTCTTTTTGAAGGTCTTAAGGCATTTTAGAGGTTGCAAAGTACCTTCTTCTAAACCAATATTTCTTCCTTGTAGAAACAATTACTTCCTTTCTCTTAGAATGGCTGGAGGTCAAGACATTAATATGAGTGAAAGTTTGGAATCCAAGATGGACGCCATTATAAATGCTCTTGCTACGTTATCATAGAGAACTACAATGATAGAAGGAATCTTTGCAAGACTTCATAATGATGGAGCATCTGAAATAGCACAATCTAGGCTTCATCAACCTCGAGCTTCTGTACTAGAAGAAGCAACTTTACCTATGGTTCAACAAGAACTATTACTTCCACAACGAAAGGAACCTCAAATTAGCCTTCCAGACAAATTTGATAGCACATGCTCCAAATTTTGAGATTTCATCAATCAAATCAAGTTAATAACAACTCTACAACCCGAACGTTATCTGACGGAGGAATCGCGCATTGGATTGGTTGAAACTTTGCTTACGGGACAAGCTCTATTGTGGTTTGCTCCTCTATTTGAAAAAGGATCACCGATTTTGAACAACTTTGAGACTTTTTTGGAGGCATTCGCAGAAGCATTTGGCGAGCATAACAAGGCTCGGTGGGCTACAACAAAAATTCAATCACTACGACAAGGGACTCGCTCTGCATCAATCTATGCATCAAATTTTAGGCAATTAGCATACGGCATCAATTGGAATGAAGAAGTATTGATGAGCCAATTTTATTGGGGTCTTAGGGATGACGTGAAGGATTTGTTATTATCTCTTCCTGATCCACGAATGCTCAATGAAGCCATTAGCCAAGCTGTAAAGTGCGATAACCACCTATTTCAACGTCGCCAAGATCAACGCTCCAGATAATATACAAGTCATCGCAGCGCAATTATATCGGCAAGTAGCCTAAATTCACAAGCGGAGACAGAGGACATGCAGATTGATGTAGTACGTATCAAATCTCTTACTCCAAAAGAAAAGAAGCAGCGTATGGAGAAAGGTTTGTGCTTTTATTGCGGTGGAGAAGGCCATAGAGTTGAAAACTGTCCTAAGAAGCAAAATGGACGCAGCATCAAGAATAAAGGTGCATTTGTTCAAGAAAATGAGGATGCCCAGCCACAATAGGAACCGTGCGGCTGAAAAAATCAAAACCAGGTTCCTCTCTTTCTATTCAACCTGCCCGTTGTTTTACAATTCCTTTGTCTTTTGGTCCTGAAAAACTAAAAACCTTAGCCTTATTAGATTCAGGAGCATCTGCTTGTTTCTTAGACCAAGAATTTGCTAAGCATCACAAAATTCTCCTAGTACAAAAATTCAAACCTGTTCACATAGAAGTAATAGATGGACGACCTTTATTATCTGGTAGTATCACCCATGAATCAGAACTTATAGAAGTGACGTTTAAAGACCACACTAGTTATATTATTTTCAACATTATTAGCAATCCGTCAAATCCTATTATTCTTGGTCTTTCTTGGTTGGAAAAATATAATCCATCCATAGATTGGAGGTTGCGGACAATAACATTTTCCATAGAACTACCTGAGGACAAGCTTGGAAGAAGACCCTAAACCAAAAAATCCTTGTTCATTGGAGCAAGAACGTTTGTAAGATCGTGTAAGGAAGGCTCACCATTGGTCATTTATGCGGCTCCAATTAATAGAGAGCAAATTTCAACAGCAGGAATATCGGAGCAATACAAGGAATTTGAAGATGTGTTCCAAAAGAAGAATGCTGATATCCTACCAAAACATCAATCATATGATTGTGCCATAGAATTGCAAGAAGGAGCACAACCGCCTTTTGGCCCAATCTACAATCTATCGCAGATGGAGTTGGCTGAGTTGCGGAAATACATTGACGATTATCTAGCTAAGAACTTCATTTGTCATTCAAAATTGCCAGCTGGGGCACCAATCTTATTTGTGAAGAAGAAGGATGGCTCACTACGGATGTGCGTGGATTATCAAGGTCTCAACAAGGTGACAAAGAAGAATCGTTATCCATTACCTTTGATCTCTAGTCTTCTGGAACAACTTGGACGTGCAAAGATCTTTACAAAGATTGATCTAAAGAGAGCTTACAACCTTGTGCAAATCAAAGAAGGAGACGAATGGAAGACAGCTTTTCGTACAAGGTATGGGCATTTTAAATATAATGTCATGCCATTTGGTCTTACCAATGGTCTGATGGTTTTTCAACACATGATGAACGATATTTTTTGAGAATATCTAGATGATTTTATTGTCATTTATCTGGATGATATCTTGATATTTTCTGAGAACGAAGCAAAGCATAAGAAGCATGTTTGTTTGGTACTCAAAAAACTACGCGAGCGAGGATTCTACGCCAAGTTGGAGAAGTGCTTATTTCACCAAACTGAGATGGAGTTTTTAAGATTTGTTGCAACTATGGAAGGCTTGAAGATGGATCCTAAGAAGGTGGAAGCAATTGTGTCTTGAGAAGTTTCAAAGACGGTTAGAGACGTACAATGTTTTCTCGGCTTTGCTAACTTCTATCGGATCTTCATCAAGAATTATTCTCAAATTGCTGCTCCACTCACTCGATTAACATGTAAAGATAAGCTGGAATGGAGACCTCTAGCAGAAAAAGCATTTCAAAATCTTAAAACGGCATTTATTACGACTCCAATCTTGGTACACTCAAACTTTACAAAGGCTTTCTATTTGGAAATCGATGCTTTGGATTTTGCTTTAGGAGCTGTACTTTCACAGATGGGCATCGACAATAAGCTTCATCCGGTTGCATTCTATTCACGGAAGTTTTTTGTGGCTGAGATCAACTACAAGATTCATGATAAGGAATTCCTTGCTATAGTGGATTCTTTCCAAGAGTGGCGTCACTTTCTCGAAAGAACTACGCATCCGATGACCATATATATGGATCACAAGAATCTGGAATATTTCATGTCTGCTCGGATTCTAAATTGTCGTCAAGCTTGATGGAATATGTCGCTATTTAGGTTTGATTTCATTATTACTTATCGGCCTGCAAAGCAGCAAAGATTATCCGATGCCTTATCAAGAAGATTATATCTTGCACCGAAGATTGGAGAAGCAGCGCTTGATCAACAGTGTACGACATTATTAAAGCCAGAGCAATTCAAGATTTGTGCTGTTGTGGTGCCAATTGATGCTGACTTCCTCAACCAGGTACGTGCTACGACCGTTGAAGATTCAATAGTCTTTGATATCAAATAGCGTATCAATGATGACAAGTTCAAGGTTGAAGGAGATCTCTTATATTTTGAGGAGCGGCTGTATATCCCAAAAGGGCCAGCACGACTTTGAGTCCTTCAATCTCGTCATGACTTTTCAGCTGCGAGACATTTCGGATTCAACAAAACCTTGGAATTCATTTCCCGAGATTTCTGGTGGCCTCAAATGTGGAAGGATGTGAAGGATTTCGTCCTCTCTTGTGACATTTGTTCAAGATCCAAGAACCCTCGACATCACCCTTATGGACTTCTACAGCCATTGCCCATTCCGTTGTCGGGTAGAGAGAATTCGCCTTGGGAAAACGCCGGGTTCCTAGCTGCTACTAGAACTAGCAGGGAACATGAGAGGAAGCCGTGCAAGTATGTTCTATACTTGCACAATATTTCTTCAAGCTTTCAAGTTATACTTGTATTATACTTGTACAAGTCTTATACAAATATAAAATATAAATACTTGAATAGTACTTATACAAATACTTGTATAAATACTTGTATAAATCCTTGATATAATATTTGTATAAATACTTGTATAAATCTTTGGTATAATACTTGTACAAATACTTGTACAAATATTATATATAATACTTATAGAATACTTATAGAATACTTGTATAAATACAAGTATATATACTTGTATAAAAAGTATAAGCAAAGTATGTATGTATTCAAGTATACCTCAAAATACAACCGCATATGAGGAATACAAGTTATACAACAAACTGAAACTAAATAAATCACTAAAAATTCATCCAAAGGTCGAATCAAGCGTGCTTACAGCCTATGGAAAGCCAATAATCCATTGTAAAACATATCAAAATTTCACAAATAGATGACTTACCATTTAAAAGTTATGGCTAAAAGAAGTAGGCGCTAAAATTTCCAAGCAAATGCAAAGGCAGCAAAGCTCCTCTTCACTTCAGCCTTTGTTGTGATCACTTCCCTTCTCCAAATTGGACATGCAATAGCTTTTTAGAAAGCTCACTCCATCATCTAGCTTGCTCTAAAATTTCGCATGCATGCCTCTCAAACTCCAGATTTTGTAGCTAGTCGATTCTACTCTTCAAACCCTAGCAACAATTTTCCCTCTTTGACACTTCACGGCTCATAAAACTTTCATCAAAGCTCCAAATGTATTGATTTTTGTTTTTGTAGAAAGCTTACATAAGCTACTATAAGCACCTAAAATATCAAAAGGATTAAAGAGATTGTCCGACTTGGGTGGTTGAACAAAGTCTCTGCCCCTCTTCGTCGGGTGGCAGCAAACCCTTTCCCACTCTCAAGCTCACAACTTTTGCTCTCCAACTCCAAATGCTACAAGAGATGTCTTGATAGATAGCTAACACAATCTTCCATACTCTCTATAAATTTCATTAAGAAAGAGTTGAAATCAAACTTGCAGTGGCAGCTCGAAGTTTCTGCCCCTCTTCGTCGGGTGGCAGCAAACCTCACTCTACTAAAACAAGCATAACCTTTTGTTCACAACTCCAATACAAGCAAGTGAGTAGGTTCTAGAATCCTCACAACTTGAAGAACACACCCACCAATTTTCACTACAAACACTTCTATCTCCTCGGAGCTATCTCTCTCCAAAGTTCACTATTCAAAACTGCCTTCTCCTCTCGGTCTAACAAGAGGAGTATATCTCCCTTTCTTTCTATATTAGACTATGAGACGCCCACATGGGCAGCCAAATCCTATTGGATGGGCCTTATTCACCCCATGCTCTTCTTTCTTACCCTTCATAAGGTCCATTCTATCTCAAAAGTCAACAAGAAAGGTAAAACAACCTTTACCTTTCTTCTAATTACAAAAGAGTCTATTCTAGGATATAAATAAGGTAAAACAAAACAAATAGCCATCTTAATTCACTAATTAAGTGGCTATAATAAATCCTCTCCTTATAATATCTTCTAAAATAACCTCTAGCACTCACACATATATTAACAATAGATACAAGATTTTTCATATTTTTATACACTGCACGTAAATGCAGTATGACACCGTGTCGTCCATGGTCTTCAGTTTCCATGGACTTTATTACAGATCTGTTGCCATCAAATTCATTTGATAATATCTTTGTTGTGGTGGATCGACTTACCAAGATGGCATATTTTATCCCTTGCAAGAAGACATCATTAAGAAAAGACAGAGCAAGGCTCTTCTTTGATAATGTGTATCAATATCATGGTCTATCAGATAATATCGTGTTAGATCGAGGAATCCAATTTGTATCAAAGTTTTGGAGATCTTTTTTTAAGATATTGAAGGTGGACATTAAGTTTTCTTTAGCATTCCATCCTCAAATTGACAGCCAAACGGAACAGGTGAATCAAGTTTTGGAATAGTATTTACGATGCAGCATCAACTATCAACAAGATGATTGGACTGCATATCTATCGTTAGCCGAGTTTGCATATAACAACACCTTTCATGGATCGACTCAAAAAACACCATTCTTTTCCAACTATAGATACCATCCAAAGCTTGATCTATCGAGTCCGTCAACGAATAACAACCTAGCAGCTGAAGGATTGGTGCAACAGCTATCGGAGCTTCAAACCACATTAAAGCTTCAATTGCAAATTGCCCAAGAGTCTTACAAAGCATCCATAGATAAATTTCAAAATCAGACACCTGATTTCAAAATTAGAGATAAAATATGGCTGCTTCGACAGAATATCAAGACCAAGCAGCCATGTAATAAGTTGGACTACCGGAGATTGGGACCATTTGTTATCCAGAAGCAGATCAATCTTATAGCGTATCGCTTAGAGTTACTAATTGGTATGAAGGTACATCCTGTCTTTCATGTTTCTTTGTTAGAGCCTTATCGGGAATCGTCTTTTCTTGGAAGAGTGCAATGTCTCCCACCTAGTATAGAAATTAAAAACAACGAAGAATATAGGGTGGAAAAGATACTAGATTCATAACAAAGATGGAATAAATTAGAGTACTTTGTGCATTGGAGCGGCTACGATATTAATGAAAAAACATGGGAATTGGCCTAAAATCTTGCCAATGCATTGCAAAAGGTACGGAAATTCTATTGACGATATCCTAATAAACCAAAAACTGGCCATTAATGAAGCGTGAAGATGAAGCCTTCTCTGGAGAAATGAATAGAAAAAGGATCCAAGTTTTTCAAAACATAACTTGTTGTATTTTGTAGTATCAAGATATCTAATATTAAGGTGTATTTAGATATGGCTAGTGAGAATGTAGATACTGTACTAGTAGTACCATCTCAATCGAGTAGCTCACAGCATTGACCTCAAGATGAAGAAGTAGAAGAGCTAAGAAGACATTGAAGAATACCAAGCAGCAGGTCACTTGTAATTGTCTTTGAAGTTGAACCAGCTCATGCAAGTAGTGGCGAAGCGATATTTTCAGGTCGTTTCTACAATAAAGATACAGAAGTTCAGGCATGGTCTGAAGTAGAAGGTGTTGGTCATTATCAGTGGCTACAACGGCCCATGAATCATCTGCCTCGTGAATAGCAACTGGAGTATATTGCAAAGACTATACGGCAAATTTTTGATTTCCTACGTTTATGAGTATACATCTCAAATGGCTTCTCGGAGACCTCAAAGCTAGAGGAGGAGGTGATGTCAAGGACATACTTATCAAAACCTTCTAGAATATTCTAAAAGATTCTTAAAATTCTCTAGAATCTTTCAGAGCCTTCTAATATCTTCCTAGTTGGTAGAAGTTGCTTGAGAAGCTTCTTAGTTAGTAGAAGTTGCTTGAGAAGCTCTCTAGTTGATGGAAGCTGTTCGAGAAGCTTCCTAGATAGGAGTATATATTGGAGTCAAGGCTGAAGAGTTCTTTAGTCTTGACAACACATCTCTTGGAGCTCTAGCTCACCTCTCTGGTGTTATTTTTGTACTCATCTGATTAATCTAGTTTCTGCCAGTTCTTCTTGAACTTCTTGTTTACACTTCAAGTCTATATTATGTGTCCGGGACATTAATCCAGTTCTTGCCAGTTCTTCTTGAACTTCTTGTTTAGACTTCAAGTCTATATTTTGTGTCCATGACATAATCCAATAAGTCTAATAGATAATACATTCTCTTTTAAATTAAACATCATTTTTTATTTTTTTATTTTTTTTAATTTCGCTTTACAATGGTGTATGATAAAAATCCTCAAGGTCTTTAAAATTCTCATTTGATAATGGCTTATTTCTTAACTTTTCACGATTTTTTTCATGATTGGCACAAATAGTCAAAAATTAAATCGCTTTCATTCCATCTTGACATCTTATCTTTGCATAGGCTGAACCATCATCCATTACCTTTGCCTCTATTCGTGTAGTGGTAATATATGGTTGTGTCAATATAATAAGATGTATAGACATCTTTTGTACAAAAAAATATTATTCATGCATAATATCGCTTATTATTACTTTGATATTTAGACAAGTTCCATATAAATCTTCTTTTGAATTATTTGTTGATCTTATCATCCACCCATGTTCAGTATCAATAGGCCATTTTTTTTTTTTTATATAGCTCTTTTGATATCAAATTGATTTCAAAACCATGATCAATTAATGCCACAATTGGTTCCTTCAAATCTTCCAATTTTACTAAAGTTTATGTAATAGTCCTTGCCTAATGGTTTCAAAAATAATGACTAGATGGTTGAATCCTATTTTCTTCTTTTGTAAGTCCAACTCATGAAACATCTCCTAAAACTTGTATTTCATTTTCTTCATCTATATTATTTTTCATTACCTTTGTTTCTTGTATATTTGGTGTCATAATATATCCTATAGATTGTCATTTTTTCTTTATTGTATCAATAATAACTTCATGAAATTCACGCTTTGTAATTTCTAAAATTTCACCAATTGTAAATTCGACCTTCTCTCCTAAAATCCATTCTTCTAAAATCTTCTTCAAATCTATAGCAGCCTCAATATCTGATTGTAATTTGTACGCAAGAATCTTCTCTTTTTTTTTTAGAATTTCCTTCTTCTTTATAGAAAAATTCTCCACTTCTTCCTCATATATAGGATTTTTTTGTTGCCTTACTTTATCTCTTCTTGTGGTCCTATTTGATGGCCCTTCATTATTTTCATCTCTTCTTCATTTTTCTTCTATTAATATTTCATGTTGACTCCTTGCAATATGAGCATGCACTAATAATCCATCTACTAGATCATTCTATCAAATAATTTGCTGAATATTATTATCAACATGTTTTAAATCATTTGCAAACTTTCTCTTTTCGGCATAATTCATTGCACTTGTCCACAAAGCGCAAGATTTTCTTGGAAGTTCAAGATTTACACTTAAATATTTGCTTTGATTTGCTTCCGCCCAATATGTTGATGCTTCCTTACTTGAGATTGTATGCACTTTAAAAACATCTCTCACAAATACCTTCATTCCTCCTTTATCAAAATTTGTTTCCAATTTTTCTCTACTTTCTTTCAAGTGTATCATACCATCTTTAAAAAAAACAACTCTTTTGTGTAGCGCCTCTATAAAATCTTTACACTCCCTTCTTGAATGTTCTATGCTATTACACTATATGCACCTATGCATTATACCTTCCATTCATCCTGAATTTTGTCTTGTTGATATCCTCAATGATTGACCATTTTTCAAGTTTTGTAAAATTCATTTACAAATCTCTCATCCTGCATATGATCTCATCTATATTCATTTTTTTTTCTTTGATGTGGATATTAAAGATTGAATCATAGATATAAGATGGTTGGTAGGCAATTTTATCTTAGATGCTTGCAATGGTCTTTGAATACCCACCTTATCTTTTCTTCTTTCTTTTTTTGTAAGCAATCCTATTGTATCTTCCACTTCTTTTTAATTTGATGTCAATCCTTCTTCTTCTTGCAATATCTTCAAGCAATATTTCCAATTTTTTTTGCAACTCTCCATCAACCACTTGAAGAAAGAGTTCTACTTTACTTGGATCTAGCAATTGCCTCTTCTTCTTTGATAAATGAGAATATTGTCTTTCAAATTTTTTTAATAATTTTGTTGCTTGAAGATCCTTCTTAGGCCTTTCAATCCATTCAAAAAATAACTTCTCTGTAATCCAATTTTTGTCTTTTAGAAAATATTCATTCCTCATTATTTGATAAAATTTCTCCTATAAATCTCTAGCATGTCCTATAATGGACTTCATATGATTCCTTATCTCTAGTGCAATAGCTAATTCAAATAATTGAACCATCTCCTTTTTAAAAACATGCTTCAATTCTATTTCTTTTATATAATATCTTAGATATCTTGTGATATTCTTTCTTTCAAATTGATTGAATTTGTTTACAACCACTTGTAATGCTTTGTTTTTCATACCTTCTTTACTGTCTTTAATCTGTTGCTATTGCATGAATAAAAAAAATTCTTCAAACATACTTGCAGAATTAGAATCAAAATATATACCTTCTCCTCCACTAATACTTTTGCTTATAGCTTCACTTGAAATACCATCCATAGCTCCTAATTCTATTCTCTTGCCTTCCTTCTCCATAGTTCAAATAAATTAAAAAATATCCAATTACCTTCTACCTCAAGCTTTTTATATTGGGTTCACCAAATATATCGTATGTTATGAAGTCTTGCTCAAGAATGCTCGGAGCACTTGGCTGTAGAAGATAAAAGGAAATAACCATAATTAGTTCTAATCCCTCTAATCAATCTCTAAATAATCCTTAATCAAACCTTAATTAAATCCTAGTCAATCTTGGTCAAATCCTAACAAATTCTAAAACAAATCTTAATCTAAATTCTAACCAAATCTTAGCCAAATCCTAAACTAAATCCTAACTAAACATTGATTAAACCTTAACAAATCCTAAAACAAACTCTAAACTAAATCCTAAACCAAATCCTAACTAAATTATTTCAACCTCAAGGCAATTTAGAATCTCAATATCTATTGACTAAACCATTGATTTTAGTTAAAAATTTATACACCTCTTAAAAACTAAATTGGCAGCAAGCACATGAAATTTGAAGAGGATCAAACTTACTAACAAATAATTCAACCCAAAAATTCAATTAAGTGTCAGCTAGCCTCCTTCTCCAACCTTAATGTTGATTTTTTAGTGCCAATATCTCCTTCTTATATAATTTAGTTGCTTTCAAAATTCACATACATGTACAAAATTAAGTATTCTATACACACATATAAATTTCACTCAAATCCAATTAATAGATTGCTAGAAATCTCAAAAAATCTAAATGACCTTTAATTTCCAATCTCCAAGATCTCAATCCACATAAACTTCAATAATCTTAGATCAAACTATTAGATCAATTTCAAGTTCATAGCACCTTAGAAGCACAACTATATGTACCAACCTATAAAATCTCACTTATAAATCTAAAACCAATCTCACAAAATACTCAAAAATATAAAATCTAATATATTTCACAAAAATCAAAGTCATTGAAATCAACCCTGATTTTGCAAAGCCCTTACAAAGTTGTTACAAACTCAAATCACTCTTAATCAATGCTCAAAGAAAGACCCTCTAGTCTGCTCTCTAATTCCACCTTCCGATCTGCCAAAGAACTCTTGACCCGCTGTCGGGTAGAGAGAATCCGCCTTGGAAAAACATCGGATTTCTAGCTGCTATTAGAACTAGCAGGAAACATAGGAGGAAGCCATACAAGTATCTTGTATACTTGTATAATACTTATTCAAGCTTCCATATTATACTTGTATTACACTTGTACAAAATTTATATAAACATAAAGTATAATCTTTTATATAATACTTGTATAAATATTTGCACAAATATTTTATATAAAATTTATAAAATAATTATATAAATACTTAATATAAATATAAGTATCTATATTTATATAATATATATAAATAGAATATATATATACTCAAGTATACCTCAAAATTCAACTGCATATAAAGAATATAAATTATACAACTAGCTGAAACTAAATAAATCACTAAAAATTCATCCAAATTTAAAATCAAGCATGCTTATAATTCATAAAAAGCTAATAATACATTATAAAACTTGTCAAAATTTCACAAATAGAGGTCTTACCATTTAAAAGTTATGGCTAATTGAAGTAGGTACTAAAAAGTTCCGGCAAACTAGAAAGACAACAAAGCTCTTCTTACTTCGGCTTCTGTTGTGATGACTTGCCTTTCCAAAATTAGATATGCAATAGCTTTTTGGAAAGCTATCTCCATCATCTAATTTGTCTTCAAATCTTGCATGTATACCTCTCAAACTTCAGATTTTATAACTAGTTGAAACTATCCCTCAAACCCTAGTGACAATTTGCCCTCTTGCTACTTCACAATTCATTAATTTTTCACAGAAGCTCCAAATACATTGATTTTTGTTTTTATAGAAAGCTTATATAAGCTGCTATAAGTACCTAAAATACTAAAAAGATTGAAGAGACTAACCAACTCGCATAGTTGAACAAAGTCTCTGCCTCTCTTCATTGGGTGGCAGCAGATTTTTTCCCATTCTCAAGCTTACAACTCTTTCTTTCCAACTCCAAATACTTTAAGAAATAGCTTAATAGAAAGCTAGCACAATTTTCCATACTTTCTAAAAATTTCACTCAGAAAGAATCGAAATCAAACTTGCAATAGCAGCTCAAAGTTTCTACCTTTACTTCTCAATAGCAACAGACCTCACTCCACTAAAACAAGCATAACTTTTCACTCACGACTCCAAAATAAGTAAATGAGCAGGCTTTGAAATCTTCACAATTTGAGAAAAATACCTATAAATTTCATTACAAAAGTTTTAGTACCCTCAGAGCTATCTCTCTCTAAAAATTGCATACCTCAAAACTGAAAACCCCTAGTTCTAACAAGAGGAGTATCTTCCCCTTTTTCTCTACATCAGCCTATGCCATGTCCACATGGGCAGCCAAAATCCTATTGAATAGGCCTTATTTACTCCATACTCTTCTCTCTTATCCTTTATAAGGGACCATATTACCTCAAAATCAACAAGAAAGATAAAATAGCCTTTATCTTTCTTCCAATTACAAAAGAATCTATTCTAAGATAAAAGTAAGGTAGCAACAAAACAAATAGCCATCCTAATTTACTAATTAAGCGGCTAAAATAAATCCTTTTCTTAGAATATCTTCCAAAATAGCTTCTAACACTCACACATAGATAATAAAAATAAATAAAAAAATATAATATTTTTATATATTACATATAAATGCAGTATGACATCGCCGTAGGCACGCGGTTTTGTACCTCGGGGTCTGATTCCGACCCCGGCTCATAACTGGTCTTCTTTGAATATCTATTTTGAAAATTTTGAGATAAAATTTCTTCAAATCTATTCTTAATTCTTCTCTAATGATTCCTATATTATTTATTTTTCTAATATACTTTATTTTGTCTTATTTATGGCCAAACAAAGTGAGTGGAAACCTCTCCTATAAAAAGGCAACATTAATCTTTTAATTTTTTTCTATTTTCTTCTCTATTATCTATAATTTTAAGATAAATGTCCTCAAATATTTCTATTTGAACTCTTATATATTATAGTTATTCCCTCTCTCTTTCACCCAATGGCCGTGTCACTATACGATAGCAGATTATTAGGTTTATCTTTTATTTGGTAAGTTGGATCTTCTTTAAAATATTTGTGCTTATTGCCAAGTTAGTTTTTAAAAAGCATGAATTTTTTTTATCAAAATCAATGCTTCAATCATTAGTTATTGAAGTTTCAATTTGCTATAAGATTTATTAGAGCTTGATTAGGATTTGATTATTATTTGTTAAGATTCATTTAGAATTTGATTAGGATTTGATTAAAATTTATTTATGATTTAGAATTTGATTAAAATTTGATTAGAATTTGATTAGAATTTAACAAAGATTTGACTAGAATTTGACTAAAATTTTATTAAGATTTTATTAAGCTTTGTTTAGGATTTAGAATTTGACAAGAATTTGATTAGAATTTAATTAAGATTTTATTAGGATATCTTTAGGATTTAAGATTTAACTAAGGTTTCATTAAGATTTGTTTAAGATTCAAGATTTGATTAGAATTTCATTAGGATTCTATTAGGATTTGACTAAAATTTGATTAAGATTTTATTAAGATTTGATTATATTTTTTATTTTTAGTATTTTAAAAGAATTTTTATAATAATATTTTAAATATATATATATATATATATATATATATATTAATATTTCTTTAAAAATTATTTATTATTTCTTTATAATTTTTTTAGAAGTTTTTTAGAATTTCTTTGTGTGTCTTTTATAATTCTTTAAAAATTTAATTGAACTTCTTTAATATTTGAGCATATTTGTTAATCTTTAATTGTAATTTATATATAATTCTATTAGAGGTGTTAGGACTTGTTGTTGCAATTTCCTTTTTATCTTCTATAGTCAAGTGCTTGGTGCATTCTCAAGTAAGACTTTACATAATATAATACTATGACTACTTGTAGGCACTAGTTTTTTGTTGACACTAAGCACTTCTTAGTTTCAACTTAATGTGTTCTTCATACATCAAATACATTTCACCATTCCATCAATTTCATTCTAGTATACACGTCTATTCAATCCTTAATATTGCTTCTTGATCCATCTATCAATGGCCTCCAATGACTTTAATACATGTTTTTTAATTTTAGATCTTTGTTTGTTTTCTTGTAATTTTAATATTCTCTTCATATATATATATATATATATATATATATATAATACTTTTTGATATTTAGATTTGTCTCGTATGAGTTCATATATTCAATGCATATTGTTTTTAATTTTGTCTATTGGTGGCTCCCTTTCACTTGATGCATATTTTTTTTATATTTTTGACCTTTCTTTTAATTTCTTGATTTTTTCATATATATTTATATTTAGTGAATTCAAATTTTTTTCCTATGAGTTCTTATATTTGATTATGTCTATTGGCAGCTTGCCGAGATTGGGATGTCCAATTATTATTTCTGAATTTTTTTATCGATAATTAGTTAAATATAAGATGCTTGTGGGTGTTTAATAGTTGAAGGGGGTGGACCCTTTTGTACACAATTGTACAAGCATGGACAAGAATGTAGTAAGCATTTTCACAAAAGTATAGAATTTTTACAACAATACAGAATCTTTATAATAAGGAACATTAGAAAAAAAAAATTAAAGATAAGAATAGTATTCAAACAATGCTACCAACAAGATGCACATGACATGTCTAAATCAAATAGAGAATACATGTTTCAAAGATGTGAAGAACTTAATTTTCTAAATAAAAAACCTGTATTTTAGTTTTTATTTATTTATTTACAAGCATCTCTTGCAACTGCCAAATATTAAATACTTTCAAAGTCCTAAATTTCAAAAATCTGGAAAGTATCAAAAAGGACTGTCAATGGGATCAACCCACAGGAACAAAATCAAAATATGCCCAATCTCCGAAAAAAAAATTCCCAATCGTATCCATCTCCCTGGACTCCAACTAATTTCAGTATGTGGGTTGTGCTAAAACTAAAAGTTTTGATCGTTTTGCACATGAAAACGAAGGCCACCGACTTGAGGTGGCGATGAGCGAGGATGAGGCATGCGGCGTTGCCATCCAGCATCCGAACGCAGCAGAACCCCGTTGTTGCGAGAGGGATTTGTTGTGGTGTTAGGTCAAGGCCCTTGCACGGAGTTTTAGGGCAGATTCTGTCATGGAAGGAATACTGCTGCTGCATCAACATTCTGTTTCCAAAAGCGACACCCACTTGGGTCGATCACCCAAATTCTGTGGCAGCACATCAGATGATGATGCTGCTGCTGTCAGATATGCAACGAAGTGTGGTCCCCATCGGCGTCAACATCTGGCGAATGCGTGCGAATTTCACCTCGCGCCGACTGCCTCGGTTGCGCATCCCATAATCCTCTCAGCCTCTGCACCCAATCTGCAAGGTTCCCATTTGACTCGGCTCTCTTGGTCTTGCTTACCCTTTTGCCTGTGGAGCTTCTGCTGCCAGGGTCATCCGACGCCCAACTTACAGCAGCTCCAAGCTTCCAGCATTTTTACCAGCACTGCATTCCGAGTTGTTACAGTTTTGTGGCGTTTGTTTTTGGTCGTCAGTTTTGCAGTTTCCATGGATGGTGTTTGGTTGGTGCTGTGGGGGATGGAGCTCCATTAGGGTGGAAGCTGGTTTTCTTGTCTGTGAGCGCTTGGTGCGTGTACGGAGCCCTGGGAACGGATCGCCGTGCAAGGTCGGTCTGTTTTCAGAAGATTTTTGTGTGCGGCTGGTATTGAGAGCGTATTTTGTGAAAATTTGTCAAGGCATCGACGCTGTATGTTACACACCCGGTAGTGCTTTTCCTGTGGTTCTTGGTTCGAAGGTTGACCTGTTAACGAGTGACCGCGTAAGGAACTTATCTCTGTTCCTTTTAAGATTAGGTCTGGTGAGCTGGTCTTGTTTCAGGGTTCTGAGCTCGCAGGTGCTGCCATTGACGTGATACAACTTTGTGATGTCGTTTTAGCCTCGATGCGAAATCTTGTTAATAGACGGTTTATGTGGCTGTTGTGCTGTTTCTTGACAACGGAGGAGGGTTTGGGTGCAGGTTGCTTTCGAGAAGTGATGAACACGAGGTTTTGTTCGAATGAATTTCGCAGTGGGTGATCAGGGTGGAAATTGGGGACGAGGTAGTTGTTGAAGATGTTCTCGTCGTTAACTCTCAGTCTGATGTAGATATATCATACGTTTGTTTCTGCATAATTTCCGCTCGATAGGCTTGGTAAATACACGGAATGGAATATTTATTTTTATTTATTTTTGGTTTACAAAGGTGGTTGCTGAAGTCTCTGGATTAACTTGGTAATGTCTTTGTGGCAGGTGCTAATGCATTGGATTTAGAAGGGTGCGCAGTGGGAGAGATGGTGGGATCATTTAGAAAATTCGCGTGCTGTAGTACGAGCCACCGCCCGAAACAGCACTACTTTTTGGTACGTGGGTTCTCCTCTCGCTAACGTATTCCACACATTTCTGAATTTGGTAGCAGATTGTGGGTGGTGTACTTCTTTCAACTTTCAAGGTTGTGAGCAATTTGCAGGTCGTACTTCTTTAAAGATCAAGATCATTCATTTTGTGGCGTTATCTTACATGGAGCACTCAGCCCATATTTCGAACACAGGAATATTTGTTGCCATGGGAATGTATACGATGCCATGACACAAAATTCTTGGTGTTGGTGATCTGCAGGTGGACACTGTAAGGGGGAAGAGAATCAGTCCTGATGCCGCTCTACATGGCGTGCCTCCTTTGAAGACCTTCGTACAAATTGAGCATGTATCAGAGCCCAAAGAGATTGACAAGCCAGTTCAGTGCCCTCCATCAGAAAATAGCATCCTTCAGGTATTTCTTCCTCGCGTCGCTCCTCATGTTCATTGCTCAGATTTTGTCTGGAACAGATTTCTACCATCAGTTCGCGACATAAAGAGTTTAGAGACGCATAGCCGGATGTGCACAACGCAGTCATATGCAATTGTACCCGAAGCTCTCTTGGTATATTGACCTTAAAGAAAACTCTCATCAACCTTGTAATCTGTACTTGTGGATATTGCACGTTAAACAGGATGGATTGATATGGAGGGAAAGAATAGCGAGTTTCCGGCGCCAAATGAAAAGGACCGGCACAAACCAAGAAGGCGACACTGTTGGATGCACAGAATCGATTACTGAGAATCCAAGTAGATCAGACCGGGGCAACCTGGGCGAGAAGGACCTATGGGTGACGAGCAGTGCACCTGCCCGTTTAATCACACGAGAGCTGGAGTAATTTGCTCGTCGGTCCCGGTAGAACTGCCTGGAGGTGCAAGGTGCACAGATGCATTTGTACAGCAAGCTAGACCCAGTTCAATTTCCTAGCCTCAGTTTCCAGCTTGGCTTTGTCACTAGAGCAGGGTTAACGTGTCTTATTAACAAGGTATAGTCGGATCCTTTGAAAAATCATGTTCAGGTCCATTGTAGTCGATTACACCTTTTCCAGAAGTCAGAGTTCAACTATTAATAAATTCTCCGGCATGAGTTTACTTCCAACACCTTCACGATGTGAATATGGTGTATCCATCAACTCGAATATTGCTTCTTCTTCGTTGCAAGTAACCTCAGCGACGCTTCTAGACCTTTATGAGAAAGGCTTCGTTTGGAATTTTTGACAACGAACAACACTAGACTACTTGGAGATTTAGTGCAAATATCTTGGTTAAGTGAAGGCGTGGCAACAAACCGGATCCTCAACATGGGAGTAAGATGTATGTGGTGTACCAGATGACGAAACTACTCTAACGCTTGATGCTTGCCTAAAGTCTCACAGTAGTTTACCAGAAAAACCTCACACCTCATCAAGCTGTCGTCCTTGATAAACTTTCTATGTAATTTAACTCCAAGGTGATGCAAGTCCCAAAGTCCCGAAGCAACAATTCTTTCCTGCACGCCGCGAACAGAGTGACTGTACTTCAGGCTGCGGATAATTTGTATGTGACGGTTTTCACGCTCAATACGGGTATAGTTTCCAATTAAACCACATGTCATCAATGATTCCAAGCTGATGTGACGCGAGACAGTGCAGTAGCAACTTTACTTACCAGCTTGCACGCTTCTCTTTGAAATTAATCATCGCCAATATCGTCAATTGTACTTGTCACAAGCATGGAAATTTAAGGTTTTTCTGCCGATCCTTTGGTAGGTGCAGGTCAAGAGTCGGTAGACAAGTCGTGAAACTGACCCTGGAGTGCATCACATACGGCGAAGCAAGACATGAGCTCCTAAAGGATTTTTTTTTTTTTTTTTTTTTTTTTTTTCTCCCAAATTTTAATTTTAATTTTTTTGTCAACAATGAGGTGAATTTGATTCACATTCTTAGAAATAGACAACGATGCACATTCAGTAATCTTAAATTGTATGCGACATATGCCACCTTTGCTTGACACGATGGAGGAAAAAGTGGCAATCTTTACATGCGAGGCGAATGGCACTGAAGCGCCTGCCGCGAGGTTGTTAGTAGCTCGCGAAGCATTCGTTTCCATCAGTGAATTACAACACGAGGGTATCGAAAGGACCACACTCGGGACGAAGACTAAATTGCTGCCAGAGTCACGGTTCTTTCCGTGAAGGGTGTGATTATATGCAGCGTGAGCACGACGAGTGCCACTGGCGGCGCGGATCACCAACCACGCGATGGCTGGGTAAATCAAATTGTTGAAATTGCTTTCAAATTAAAAAAATTCGAATTGAACAAGTCGTCTTTGGTAGAGGACACGGGGGCTGCTCCTGGCGCTTGTCTTTCTCATGTGTTCCAGCGCTGGATTGGACAACCTGCAGCAATTTACAGTTTGGAAGGCAGCCATTCCAACACTCACGATGTTCCGCCATAACAGAACCATCACAGTTGATCATACTCCACTGCTGGAGTCTAAACCAGGATTTCCTCAACGAATTTACCTCTACAGAAACTCAGTTGACGAAACGATTCCCAGCTGCAAGACTCCAAAATCAGACTTGAGCAAAATGGTACAGAAGATTCATCAACGACACAACTCACGGAACAGTCAGGCAATAACAACAACAGCCGGCAGCTCACAGACCACGAAAGCGTATGAACCAATCGACTCAGTCAACCTCAAGGACTTCAAGTTGCACAAAAGTCGGGATGTTTCTCTCCGACACTGCTGGTGTTCCTAGTCGTTGATTGGATCGACATCATGTTGTCCTGGTCGCGAGAGTTGCCAAGGATGAGACAAACAGGATTAGTGGCAGTTGGGTGATAATGAATAAGCCGGATTGAAGGGCTGCAACCCCGAGTTTACTGCATGAGCGCGCGCTCCGAGGAGTGTTTGTTTGTGATCAGATGCCAGTCTTGGTGTTTGTCGTGCCAGGCGGCGCGGTGTCTAGATTCCGCAGAGCATTATTGAACGAGAGGGGGGAGGGGGTCTGCACTGCGCTTCCTGTGTCGCATGTTTGGTGATTTGGCTCACAAGTCTAACAGTGCCAGGAGTGAATTTAGAGATATATATATATATATATATATACATACATTTTTTTTGTTGGAACATCACATAGTGGTTGTCTCCATACTAGCGTTCATTAGTGAAAGTTAGGTATTTTGTTGCTGGGATTTGAATTGGCCAATCTCATTGTACCAATCTGGCATCCTCTTTGGTAGGTTAAAGTCATTGTAGACCAAGAGTTGCTCACCACTTGTGATCTGCTAACATCTATCAGTCAAAGGGATTTCATAGGTGAGATTTGTCAATTTCATGGTATCATCCTATTATTTTTTGTAATTTAAAGTCATTGTAAAATAAGTGTGAAATTAGTTAATTGTGCTTGTAATCTACAAATACTAGTGTTTATTAATTAAGTTTAGGGATTTGACAAATTGGATTTGAATTGCCAATCTTAAAATAATAACCTATCAATCTTTAGTAATCAAAAGTCATTACAAACTAGACATAAAATTAGTTGATTGTCAAGCAATCTACTTTTTGTCACTAGTCTTAAATGTAGTGGGTTATTTTTTATTCTTTTATCTTTTTCAAAATTTGAGAACTGATTACTCTTTTTCTTAAAAAAATGCAATCAACACATATTCAAAATAATATTTTTTCATTGATTTATGTTTTTCATCTACAAATTAATCCACAAGACATCAAAACTTGGAAATAAATGTCTTTTAGTGGATTATTTATTATATGTAGATAATTAATTGAATTCACTTATTTTAATCTATTCTTTTAAAAAATAAATATGGTTTAATTTTTAAAAGACTTATATTTTTTCTATTTTAACATGCTTTTACAATGAAACATATGAGTGTTTTAAAATTTAAAAATGGAAGAAAAAGATATGAGATGCTTTATGCTTCTAAAGCATTCTAGATTGATTCTAATTAATATATATATATATATATATAGATATAGATATGGTCTATGATAAAATATATTGAATTTGTTTATTTATAAAAAAATTATTTTATAATTATAATTATATTTGTAATAAATAATTATGACAATATTATAGGATAAAGATCTAACATATAATATTGCAACAATGTTATTGTAATAAAAGATATTTTATTAAAAAATATAATCAAAAATATTATATAATATAAATATGTATAGAATATTTTTTTATGAATGTCATGTATATCCAAAGTTGACATAGTTTTTAGGCCTTGATATTATAGATTATAACAATACTTATATGTATCGATATATATATATATATATATATATGTGTGTGTGTGTGTATCGATATATATATATATATATGTGTATATCGATATATATATATATATATATATATATATATAAATCTAAGATTTTATTTTTATTTGTGTTTAAGGTCCATTTAGTAATATTTTTATGTTACTTGGTCTAATTTCTTTAAATAAGATTATATATTTATTCTTTGATAATATTTAAGACACTTGAATCATATAAGTTTTAAAATAAGAATTTCTCTATTAATTAGATTTATTTATTATTTAATTGATATTAAGATCTTATTCATTTAAATATGTATATTTAATTGACTTTTAAAAATAAAAATATTTGTATATACAATTTTAAAACTAAAATAATCTAAAATCAAATTCAACAACGACACATTATAAGATTTATTCTAATTTATTAAAAACTAAATTATGCATATAAATATTATATATATATATATTTATATAAATCTATTTAAAATAATTCTAAATAATTTATGTTTATTTTTAAAAATATTACAATAAAAGAACATGTATATTTATTTATTTATTTAAATTAAATATTTATCAACTATTTTAATTTTTTTAATTTTTGATTTTTTTTTGCTACCATTAGATTCACAAGAAGTCAAAATCTAACTACTTGTTGCACTAATCATAAAAAAAAATAATATACTTAATAACTTTCTATTATATGTATTAATAATCAAAATTTAATTTTACATTATAGTTTTTTAATACTTAAACATTAAAATATGTAAATTATCTTTTAAGCAAACAAGATCCCTCTTTATATTTGAGGTTGTTTTAGGTATTAGATGTAAATTTAATCAATGACTGTGTTAAGATGCATTAGATAGATTATCTATAAAATGTTATATATATATATATATATATACATATAGATATAATATTTTGATGTTATAAACTACCAGCGTGAATCAAGCATCTATTTGGCCATAATTTTGGCTATCTATTTGGCCATATTTGGCCACAAATTCTAGCCATGTTTTTTAAAACTTCAATGTCATCTATCCAAATTTTGTTAAAACAATCTAAAATCAACATTATTTATTTTTCATTTTTATAATCAACCCAAATTGAAAAAAAGATACAAATATGTGCATTTGGCAAAGCCTATGTATATTAATAAATGTTTGCACACCTGAATAGTATTCACAATTTTATGAAACTTTAAATAATATACAACCAATATATTTTAGCTATAGAAATGTTTGAAGTGGGACAATTTCCTTGAACTTTCCAACTTTATATTAATGCTACAAAAGTCAAATTTCTCACTACAAGTGAAATGTGTTTGTGAAAAAAATTGCTTTCTGTTTAACAAAAAAGAAAAGTACAAAATCAGCATGAAAGAGAGTAAGGCATCATATCAATGTTAGCTGATTTTGACAAAAGATCCTAAGAGTATCTTAAAGCTTGAGAATTAGCTTGAAAGAAAGGTTACATGGTTTACTTTCTTACTCTTTGGTCTAAATGTGTTAAACAAGTTGAGTTCCCAAATTTGAATAATAACAACAATATTAAAATGCCATGCATGTCATGGCAATTCAAAAACATTTTTTCTTAGCCCCAAGTACATACACCAAACAAATGAATCAACCAACCAACCAACCAACCAACCAAAATTCTCCAAAAGCACAAAAAGTGACACCAGCAGTGGGATTAGATGCCAATGGATCAACACGGTGGTGGGCAATATGGGCAGCAAATACAACCTCCACAGAACCCCTCCACAACCTCAGCAACACAACACACCACAACACAAAAACAGGCTGGAAATGCAAAGAAAAAGCACACAATAAGAAGGGACCCAAAACCCTAAAAGCAACTCAAAACGATCAGATGCTGGTTGGTACTAGTTGCTCGTGGTTGTTGTGGTTTGTTTTTGGGGTGCTTGATCGGGTCGTCGCAATGTCCCAAGGAAGCTATGAATATGGATGCCATGCTCTGACACTAGCCCTGCCCTGCACACAAAATCATGCCTTCTCTTGTGCGCTTGTGCGTGCAGACGCCGACATGACGAAGATTGGGGGATCTCTTCTTCTTCGTCGTCTTGTGCTTCGGCGTCGTTGTTATCGAGGCTTTGTTCTCGTGTTGCACTGTTGCTCTGATGGTGGATTACCGAAGCAGCGCCATGGCAGGCTGGCGATCCTCGCGACACTAAAGGCTCGCAGGATTCCTGGAAACGGCTACGGCTCGTGGGCGTTTCCAGGAACCCTGCGAGTGCGAGTCCTTTTAGAGGCGAGGCCTGGCCGTGGAGGCTAAGCATGATGAAAGTGACGCCGACCCTGCACAGATCTGCCGTGCCCGGGCTACTCCTCACCAGGCCCCGGTGCAATACCGCCAATAATTCCCTCGTCATGGCTCAATCGTTGCCACCTACCCACCCTCACTCACTCCCTCGCTCTCTTCCTCTCTCAATGGATCGCCCACAATTTCCAGCTCACTCTGTTCGTTCATTCACACTTGTTAGTTAGTTCGTTAGCCTTGATAACCGGTAAATGGGGGCGGAATGGAAGTTGACGTGCATGGTTTCACCTGAATTTTGGGTTCATCTAGTGTATTTATCCTGCTGTGTGCGTGTAGTTTCGATTGATCCTCGTTGGAGTGAAAGATCAGTTAAAATGGGTGGAAAGTTGATTTGGGGGGTAAAGGGGTGGATTGATGTGTCAGACGTGCAGCAGCGACCCAGGAACATTTTTGGCATTTTGGGGGGAAATGGAGTGATTGAGAGTGGACCTACACACCTCCCCCGGCTGTGAGGTGCAGTAACTATCCATCAGATTGACATAGAAAGAAAGACATAGGCTGCATCTTCCTCATGATGATTGCTGCCCGTTCACGATTGCGGCCATTATGGCACTCGAGCACTCTCTTGTGGGTGTCTATGTGGATGGGCTCTGAGTCATCAGTCAGAACGAGGCGGGATCCCCCACGTTGAAACCCATTGTGCTTTGATCCTCTGCGTGACGCTGCACCTCCAGACTTTCTTTGATGCCAAAAGTTAGTCGCAGGATTTCTCACAACGCCCAAAGCACAGCAGAGCGGGGGGGATGTGTAACAGCTTGCTGCGTTGGAATGATCCGCTTCTTATTGTAATGATGCATGCCTTGATGAGGGGTGGTCACGAATTGCTGTTGTGAGAGATTTGGGATTCTCAAAGATTTTTTTTACGGGTGTGCATTAAAAAATTTTAATTGAAAGAGTTGCAAGAAGTGTGGAGTTTTGTGCACATGGGAGTTTTTATTTTCGTTTCGTTTTGTTGTGTTGTATTTGTATTTTTTTAATTTCTTCCAAAGAGCGTTGATGGAATAGGGGCGAGGGTGATGAAGAGGAGCTGAGTTGATAGTTGAGTTGCTCGACGTCACTTCATATGCTTCATTCTGCGTACTACCACTACTCACAAAACAACTTTTCTTCGCCAGTTTGTGCGTGTGATGATCTGACTGCGAAACTCTTCTCCACAATGACAAGAGGAGTGGGTTTCAGAAAGCGCGCAACGTAGGTCAGTGGGTTATACTGGAACCTCCTCTCGCAAAGTTACCCCCTCCGTCATACCGTACATCGAGGTAGTCGCGTACGTAAACAAGGTCGTGAAGAGGAGCTCGTAGATCGTCAGCTCCACCGAATTTCCAACAAAAGTTGGAAAATACTCACGAAGGAATGGAGAACGTTGTTGGACGTACTCTGACGAAATTTTAGAATTTATAACGACACGATTCAGAGCACCACATTGAACCGAGCGAGGCTGACGCAGAATGTGACGCATATCTTGTGCGATACAAATACATCTGAGCGAAAATTTTGAAGCCGCTGCATATGGAGGGGGCACAATAGGCTCCTGTCTGCTGTAGTGGGTGACAGCCATTCTGCCAAGCGCGTGGAAAAGAAACCGACTAGAAGATGGACACAATCGCCATCGTGCAAGTGAGAAATGTGCCACCTAACACCTTTGGGGGCGACTGGGACCGCTCCTACAGCCCGCTGCCTGACCTGTTCTTTTGCATCGCAGTTCTATGGATGCTCCTTGTGGTTGTATGGACTCTCAACACTTGGTCCAAGCGGCGATGGCAGGTACATAGTTGTCAACTCTTACTCCTGTGCCTTCTCTATGTTTCTTCAAACCCTTCAAACCCTTCAAACCAACGAAGTAGAGTGAGATAACGATTGAAGGTCTCACCATCTCATCACTCTTTTTGGAAGTAACTGCAGCTTTATCACAGAGATGCGTCATTGGCAGAAATGAAATTTTCGTGCAGTAGCTTTGATTAGAGGGTGAAATTTCAGTGTATTAATCTCTAATTCATACAACATTGTGGTGAAGAATCAGAGTATCATCATCTATCTTGACCTTCTCATGACCTCATACTAGCGAATTCATCTAGCTGGTTTATACCGCCATGATAGGTTTCTTAAAGTTTCAGGTCAATCTGGGAAGTTTGCTTCCTTGTTTGTGATGGAATATTCCACCAGGGTATGCTAACATCTGCTTGATATGCAGAAGTTAAAAAAGCTGGTGCATATCACGAAAACATATCTGTTGCAATTTTTTTAACTAACAGAGGAAAGAACTGAATATTTGCAGACTAGTAGTTTACAGTGGGTGTTGACAGCTATTCCAGCCATGAAGTCGCTTGTAATGAGTCTTTCCTTTGTCTTCTGGTATGGACTTCCTACTTTGACTATTTTCATTCCCTTCACATTTTCAGCGAATGAGTCTTTCAGTCGCCGACTGATAACGGTTTCACAGATGTCAAGCGCAATCTTCACACCCGGTTGCAAGTTGTCTCGGCGCACGATAGAGCGTTTGAATAGTTGTTGGCCTAAAGATCTCTTGATATTATTTTAAATTGAATGACTTGAAAGAATGTGTCTTAACAAGTCAAGAATACAATCCACCCCAGAAAGTAACTATACCTCTGAAGCGAAACAATAATGGATTGGAGGATTGCAGATTTTAAAGTTTCATGTAAGAGGTGCCGGTTAGGACTACTTTAAAGTGTCACGACCTCATGCTCATTATCAGTGAAAAATGTTTTGAAGCTTGTCAACGTTGTTTATGACGTCAGGTATTCATGCATACATTTGAAGATGTGTTCGTTTTGGGTAGCCTTTGGAGTATTTGTATCAAGAATCTTCTTCGAGACAGCGTGCTTCGTCACCTTCTTGTTAATCTCTTACGGCTACTGTATCATGCATGAGCAGCTCTCTCTGGCCCAGAGACGAAGCGCTGCTGGCCTCACTTCACTGCTATATCTCACCCTCACTGGTTACAAGGCTGCTGTTCCTCAGTTTGCTGCAAGTACTCCTCACCTCAGATGTCTAATCTAGGGGGAGTGTAGAACCCCAGATGATGAACTCAGTTGAATTCTATGCTTCTTCTAGCACAAAATTCAGCTCACTGATGATTGTGCGTTTTTTGAGATGATTGAAGTTACGTATGCGTCTCCACAGAGAGAAAACGCGAATATTGCTCAATGCTCTGCCCATCTTGTGCAGGTTCTCATTGTATTCATCTACGCGGGTCTTCTATATATTATAATGGCACATATTGCACAGAATCTGTCACTTTTGAGAGAGCAGCTGCAGCAAATACAGGCTGAGGGCGTCCACATGATGCACAATGCTGTTCATACGAAGTATGCCATGTTCAGGTTCGGGTCCAGCCACTCTGAAAAATTTAGCCTAAACATTGAACTCCGATGCTCATACTTCACAAGGCAAATGACTTGCATGCAAAAAACATTACTTCCTAAAGTTCGGTGATTTTCTCTGGTGCGATAAAAAGCTGACATGGCTGGAATATCATCAATCGTTGGTCTTCGCAGAAAGTTTCAAGGAGCAGTGCTGGCAATGGTCGTTGCTGAAATTCTTGTACGTGGAGATTTTATTATGTGTTTCAAGGTTAAATTATTCTGAATATTTTATACACATTAAAAGAAGTAAAAAAAAAAAAAAAAAAAAAAAAAAAGGAGGGGCGGGGGTGACTGTTTTGCACACGCACAACCTATTCACCTGGCAATATTTAGACATGGAGAATGGTAGCCTAGTCATTTTATGTAGGATACCAAGTGTGCTAAGATTTCAAGCACTTCTCTCGCATTCCGATAAGTTAGCTGAACTGTTCACTTCCTATTCTGCAGCTTTTATTATTCTCTTGTCAGATGATGATCGTTATATAAGTGGTGATATTCACTTTTGACAGATTCACGCTCAAGTGGAAAGTGTAGTTAATGAGTACTGGATGCGCCTCCTGGTGAGGGAGATGACAGAAGTTTTTATCTTCCTTTTTATTGGGTAAGATTTCTCGAGGCATCTCATATATCTGCTCTTCCGTCTATATCATTCGCCAGGTCTTGAAGCATAGGATTTGCATGATAACGAAGGAAGCAACGAAGAAAGCTGCGAATTGTATTAGAGCCATTTGATGATTAAACAATGTCTACGCATATCATGGTTTCATATCCAACCAAAAGTCAAGTCTGAACCCGTGATTTGGTGCAGGTGGACTTTCAGATCAAGAGAACAGTTTCCGTTCTTTGATGTCATGCCAACATCAAATTCCGCTGTACAGCGAACCCTGGCCCCAATATATAGTGTGGTAAGTTTTTGCGAACGTTCCAGTATCTTGTGCGCACAAATTGTCTATCTCTTTCACGCCATGCTGAGACTATTTTCCACCTGTTGCATTAACCGGATCTATCCTCATAAATCCTTGCCCAACCAATAAAGACTTGCGATACGTGAGCGCTTCAATTTGACTTCGAACCCATCAGCTGTGTCATTAAGGACATTTGCTCTTTTGGTTCTTTTCAGTCTTAATGTTGAAATTGAGGCGAGGACGTAAATCAAATCCCAGTAACATGGGCTGGCTGCCTTCACCTCGTGTACTGTTTCAATGACGAGTTGCGACTTTGGTGCAGGAAATGAATGAGAGGGAATTCAGCAAATTGTATTACAAAGAGTGGCACATTGGAGTGGTAAGATTCACCCTTCCAGTACATTTTTATGGGACTTAGTTTGAATACTTGTCACGAGTAATTCTGGCATTCATGTAGCGTCTGGCTCACGCATGGATGCATTCATTTGGCCAATTAGCAATCGCGCCACGTCTTTGTATCCATGTTATACCTCAAGTTTACGAGCCATTCAGTCTTCAATCTCAGTCTTCGTTTGCCGTTTACTACACGGCTTGTAGATTTCCAAGCTAAAAGTTCTGACTCTCTGTGCCTTATTCTGCAGCCAACTACGATTTCGAGAAGTGGGGATGAGAACAGGCCCACATTGGTTATTGTGCAGAACCCATGTCTATCCGATTTCACCTTTACGGACTTCACCAATGAACCGTACCTTAATGACTTTTCTAAAATTCCGGAAAAATTTCAACAATTGTGGCCTAATCCATCTTCATCGTCAATAAGTGAACACGAAGGTCTGCAGCTCAGATTTAGAACCACTGGAGAGCTTTCTACAGTTGAGGAGTCTGTACTTCGCAAAGGTAATCACATGGCCGAGTATAGTCATTGGGAGTCGAAGTCAAGAAGCCTTGACATCATGGTTAGCGACAGTACGGGGAACATGGAACAGGTCCCAGTGGATGTGAGGAGATTCAAAAACTACGCGTTCGTTCCATTTGAGCATTTATGTGGTGACTTGCGGCCTCTGCATTCAAATACACATCTAGGCAAAAGCTTGCAATCCTCTGTACACTACCAATCAAACTCCAAATGACGCAAGCCATCCCAATGTTGTAACTTCTAACCTTTATAATCTATTCTTGAAGCCTAAAATTGCAAATCCAAAGACGTACCTGTTGATAAGAAAGCCTAACGAGTACGCATTATTTAGAGCCCGAGCTGTCTTGCTGACAGAAATTGTAGCTATAGATTTTTATCCCAATTAGATTTGGATACTACAGGTAAATCAAGTTTCACGATAAGATACACATATGATGCATGACAAGTAGTGGTGAAGCGCAACTCTAGACTTACGTTTTGAAGCTAACAATTCCAACATTGGACGATTGTATTCCACAGATCCGTACAAAGTAGGTGAAGAAAAGTGGTGAAGCGTCTGCATGTGTGTGTTTATCTTGCATCCAAAACCAATCGAAATTCCATCCATAAATGATTGGACGTTGAGGCATTCAAGACACTAGCTTTGGTTCCTTCACTCGGAGGTAACCTCCGTGCTGAAATTTAACCAGTAACTCTCTTGAACCATATTGTAGCTTACAAGGAAAGTCCGCTTATCAAACGCAATGAACAAAGTAAACCAACGTGGGTAACGCTGTCTTACACATACAAGACTTTCAATACTTAAGTACTTATCAAGATAAGTATGGTTCATAGAAGAATCAGGACCACTAGTCTTGTGGAATTTCTTAATTCTTTACCAAAACAGCCAAAAGGGAAGGGTCAAAACTACCGCAAGAAACCACAGCAATCAACTCAGAGAAAGGCCTTTACTTTGTGCAACCATTCGGAGCCGAACATGGCTCCCAAGGAGATGTTGAGGAAGCCTCTTCGATCTCCGAGTTGATGATGCTCTCCTGATACAAGTTCTCCTGTAACTCTCCAATTCATCCGTCTCAGCCTTGCCCAATCTCTTCCTTACTGTGTTGGAAGGAGATGAAGACACTCAGCTTGCATTCCAGTGATAGAAGTAAAAAGGTACTGACAAAACCCATATAATCTCCTAATAAGCGTGCCATTATTAAGGATATGTGGAAATTTTCATATTAATGCAAAGAACAGTAATCATCTTTCGCAACAATTACTTGTAAAAACAAAGAACAATTACCTGCATCAGTAGGTCCATTTCGAAGTGAGATACAATACTTATACACGGAATGCAATAGAGGAGCAATATCGATCGGATACATAGTGGTCCCTCAAGAGAGAATAAGAATTAGGTCTAACTACAAAATTCTGATAGGTGCTCTCGTGTTGGACAACTCTTGGGCACTACGGCAGCACAGGGCAAACGTCCAATCGAGATTAGAGACTATGTATAAACCCAAGAAGCACGTCAACAGCTTACCCACTGAAGTCAACGAATATACTTGCGTATGACATGATGTATTCAATTTCGTAGGTTCAAATTGATGATGCACGTCAGCGTATGACATGGTGTATTCAATTTCGTAGGTTCAAATTGATGCTGCACGTTAGCATATGACATTGCTGTTTTTTCTCATTCAAATACAGTCTATTCATTAATTTCAAGGTACGGAGACTGGAGGTGGCAACACTGAAGAAAGTAGTCTGCGCCGGCTTACAGCGTTTTAAATGCGAGTTTCAAGCGGCATAAATCCCTCGAACATTCCATTCTCCACGCGCGAGACTTTGTAGCAATAAATTAACCATACCATTTGTCTAAACTCTTGCCCAATGCCACAACTCCGCAACACGACATCCCTCAAAACATTGATCGAACTAGCAGGTTCACATCACTGCAAGTTAACGCATTGTGAGTCACAATAATCCACACCACCTCCAAAAATTTCGTCTATTCTGAACAAAAAACTCAAGAATCTCACAGCTCATCTCCTCCTGAGAAAAATCCAAAGCTCCACACAACAATATTCAGTGAATCCAACGAACCTGCAGGGCTCTCACTCTCTCTCTTGCGGCAGTCGTGAAACCGTAAAAAAAGCAAAAAAATTCCGCTAGCTCTCCTCGTATTGATACACGGGAGATGTTTATACACTCCGGGTATCTGGATCTCCCTTGACTGACTGGTTGTGTGCTATAATTATTAAACACTAAAAATCTTTGTGTAACAAAGAAAAATATATGTTGAATGGAAGATAAACAACCAAGAGATTAGTGGAGGACATGACTAAGTCCGTTTTTTTAAACCAACATTGCATTTTTAAGTTATCAACTAGAGTGTTAACTTGAATTTACAAGAGATTTTTTTAATGTAGAAAAACAATAACCGCAATTTAATAGGATGCAGTCCTCTATTTTCTTCACATTAAGATAGTGTGGTTTACAGTTCAAATTCGGAGCATACTATCCTATTGGAACTAGATGATTGAAGTGGATATAGAGCAGAACAGGAGTACTAATCAAGAATCACTTTGAGTAATTAAAAAAATAAAAGAATTAACTATGAAATAAAATTTAAAAAACAAAACAAAACAAAAAATCAAACCAATTTTTTCTTTTCGGATCTTCAAATTATGTACGAAAATGTCAATTATTTATTGAATATGACTTAAATATTATTATTTACAACTCATTTGTTTGGAGATAGGATATGTAGAAAAGAACTCAAATAATCAATCATATGAGCATTTTATGGAGCATTGAAAAATCAAATTTTTATTTTCAGTATCTGATTAAGATTATTATTGGAATCATAAAAATAAATTGTAGTGATTATGTTTCTTTAGATTCTCATGGTAGATACTGAATTTCATAGAGAGAGGCAGTCTAACATGTGAGAAATATTCATTGAATTAATTTGAAATTATTTCACACAAATCCAAATTTACATATATCAAACAAACACAGATACTATTACTGTTTACACAACCAGCCTACTAAACCATACAACAACCATCATCTAAACATCTTCTATGGACACATACTATTCCAAATTATCCAAGATGCTTTTGGATAATCCAGTCTCAACTTCTCTGCTTCAACATCAACTACACTTAAAATGCAAGACTTGTGAAAAGAGCAACCCCTCTACTTATCCATTTGGCTTGAGGTTGGTCTGAAGCTAATTCCATGAACATCACAAAGTTGGTGGAATGTCCTGTAGTTGACAATGTACCTAAAGAATAGCACCAAATAAAACCAATTTGAGAGGTAACAAGCAAATAAAGACATATGTATATTCACAAAATACATCAAAGCAAGATCAACATATATCATCTAAAAATGAACCAAAACACATCCATCCATATGTACCAGCACGAAGTAGGGTTTTGTAGACTGGGCAATTGTAGAAGCCTCTAGAAGGTAGTTTCCGGTATTGTTTGGGATTCAACCACATAATGGGCAAATTGGTGTACAATTCCTTGGGACGTGACTCGGCCAACACATGGTTCACATAATCCCACCGTGCACCCTCTAGGGATAGACCACGGATGTAACATCCATCTTGGGGAGGCTCTTGGATGGATTCCATCACAAGATGGTCTATGTGCACAAAGTCAAATTGCACCGTATCAATGGGCATCTTGTTCTTCCGTGCAAAGTTTTGAAGTGTGCACGTTAAAAAAGCCTACATGCCAAATTGTGTATTACTACTACTCTTCTTCCTTGGTAATTCTTTTGGATTGAAATGTCAATCAACTTAACAATTACACTTGACATTAATGTTAATTAGTAGTTAAAAAGAACACAATAAAACAGTTTGTTCATGTATAGTTACTTGAGGAAAAAAGAATCCAGAAATCCAATACACTGCTGGAGCACCCTTGTCAATCCATGTTGAAATGAAAGTGCATCTTTCAAGCAAATCTTTCACCCACAAAGCCAATGGTTTCAAAGAAGGGTAGGCCTTGCCTTGCCACATTTCTGGAACCTAGCCAAATTATCATCATATAAATATTTAATTTTAAGGAATGTTAGATCATATAGAAATACATATACATATCACATACAAAACTTAAATTTATTATACATATAAATACCTGATTGGCAAACACATGGACGGTAAGCAACTCAAGTTGGGTGGACATGACCACCAATCCTTTGAGGGCCTTCAAAACATCGGCAAGGGAAGTGGTGATGGTGGCAATAAGGCCATTGTATCGGATGCACTCTTGCGTCAATGCCGTATTCATGCTCTCCTCATATGTTGTTGGATACACTTCCAATACATGTGCCACATCAAACATGGCCGGCATTGACAATTGAATTTCCAAGCATATCTTCTCAATTATAGCTTCTCGTGATGGCCCTTTTTCTCCTCCTTCTCCTTTCTTTGTTTGCTCTCGTGGTTGTAACCCTAAAATTGTCTTAAAGAGATCATATGTCTCATTTTGGTCACACATGATGTCTGCATTTTCGTGAAGGCCAAAGATTTCAGGTTTTGGGTTTAATGGCAACCCTCGTATGTACCCCAAGTATCCATTCAGTGTGGTTATTCCTTCAGGAACTGCAAAGATGCCAGACTCACTGAACTTGTAGCCCTTTGTCTCCACAATCTGAAAATTTGAAAACAGACTTGTAATCTTTTTCATTTTACAAATTCTTTAGATTTTTGTGATTTTACTAGATTTTTCATTGAGACAGTATTATGAAATAGATTTATTATAGGAAAGTTTTTTTTAAAATAATTAAATTCAAGTCATTTTCCTTTCTATTTTTTAATTTGAATTTTTTTTAATATATATATATATATATATATATATAACATTTTGAAGTATTACCTCTCTGGTAATAAATGTCAAAAGAAGTGTATTCATACACCTGCGGTCTTTATCATCTGTCACATGACCACCATAATTGATTTCTCCACTCAAAAACCTGATCACCTGTAGAAACCACAACTAGTGTTTTAGCCAAACAATGCCTAATCAAGTTTTAAATGACTTTTTAGCCCAAGTAAACTCAATCACTTAGTCAAACAAAAATCCAAAAAAATCATATCAAATCAAATCAAACTAAATGAGGATTGATTGAGCTTATTGATCCATTGTAAAAGATCACCTTGTAAGGGATTTCTGGGTACTCATTAAGAAACATTTGCACTTGAACTTGGCAAACACTCAAATCCCCATCTGTGAAATCATACCGGATGTTCCAACCCAATGGTCCAAATTTCCGACGCTCTTGAATGACAGCATGGAAGAGGCAAGTCGCAAAAAGAAGCCGTTTCCAAGCTTCAGGATTAGAGCAATCGTTCATGAATTTGTCATTGTAGCGCAAATAGGCTCTTACAAGGTTGGCTCGGAGGCCCCTTGGAGGCTCCAAAGTCATCTTCACTCCATTTTGAAGTAATGCTACAGGAAAGTCAGGACTTGGCATGCTAGATAACCAAAGCCGGAAATCTTGGTGCACCTATTGATCACCAAAAAACACAAATTCACATTTGTGATTTTTTTTTTAAAATACTATATTTAAAATCAAGTATTGTAATTTTGTTTTGTTCAAAACAATGTTCTTAATAAAAGGAAAAGAATGGTAATGTATGGTGACTATGATTGAGAGAAGAATTAATAAAAAAAGAAAAAGAAAAACATAACAAAAAGTATAAATGAAAATGAAAAGAAACCTTTTCAATGTCAATGTTATCCACAATGACATCAAGTGTTGGCATCCAAGATTGAGAGAGGTGACAATTTTGTAAACACACCCACATTCCACGCTCCATACCACGCATCAACAACTTCTCTGCTTTTGGACCTTGGCCTTGCCCCAATGAAACCTATATTTATATATATATATTTATAAATATATCAACAATTTTGTGGATTTCTTTTATTTGTATCATTGTTTTGAATTTATTTTTCCTTGGATGCAACATTGTTGAAAATATAGTGTACATGTTTGAAAACATAATATTTCAATATATTTTTTTATGAATGAATATCACACAAAAGAATGCAATATAAAAAAAAGGAATGTTATGAATGTTTCAATGCATGTGAACCTTTTCAAATTTCTTAGAAAACCGATGCACATTTGCAAGTTTCAATAGATCTGCCATGGGGTCAGCACCAGAAGAGAGCACAAAAATGAGAGGTGTTGCCGGACCCCCATCTTTGAAGCACGAGTGCAAATCAAAAGCTGGAGGTTCTGTAAATTGTTGGCCCATTTCAATGGACACAAAATCCTACACATCAAAAAAAATTCATCCAAATATTGTATTTAAATTGCACACCACATAAATAAAAAAATATATATATCACTACCAAAAACAAAAATCATTCATATACTAGTGGTAGATGTTATTGAATATGGATGATAAGTTGATATGGATTTATACCACTATGGCAAGAAGGGCTTTGTCTGGTCGAATACAACGTAGGAACAAAAGTTTTTGGAATTGTGACAACTTGGTGTTCCATTCTCCAGCTAAGGGCAATTGATGAGGTGTGCCAGAATCAAAATAATTTTGATAGTGCTCAAGATTTTTGGCAACATGTTGGTCTATGCCTTTGAAATTTGGAAGCAATCCCAAGTTCAATAGCTCCATCCAAACCTGATTCCAACACCATTTTACTCAATATTTCATTTCCACATCATGCTTGAAATTCATTGGTTTTTTGATTTTTTGATTTTTTGTATTTTTTTTTTTGTTTTTTAAATTAATAAAAGGTTTAGGGAATTTGATTTGGATTTTTTTTTTTATTTGGTTTGATTTTTTGTTGGCCTTACTCAACATTGAAAAAATTCACAAGCTCATACTGTTTGGGAACCACTACAAAAACACTTAAAGTAAAAGAAAATAATTTTAAAAACTCTGTACAGCATCTATCCTGTGATATTTTTCAAAGGTTGACAAAGTAATGTGTTACACTTTATGTGATCAGATGTTACACTTTTTCTAAATGCATATGAACATTAAAAGATGAGTGTTTTGGAAATTCATTGAAACCTTTTCACTGATCCAACTTGGATCTGGGTTGGGATCTTTAAAAGCTGTAGATGTACCTCCTTGTAATAAAAATCTCCATTCTTGTGCATGTATATGGCCATGTCCCTAATTTGGTTTTTTTAAATAAAAAATCCACAAAACTAATCACGTGATTAAGCCATGTTCCATGCAAACATATTTGAATCAAAATCCAAAAAAATCCAAATATAAAACAAATTTTGTAAATTATTATATAATTAAATAATTGTAAGAAGTGTATATGAGTTAAATAAGTGTATATAAATTAAATAAGTGTATATGAGTTCATGGTATAAAAAAGGTGAATTTACCTGTAGAATTTTGATACAAAGCATGAGAGAGAACATCAATTTGTGTTTTTCAAATAATGAGCGGCATACATTGACATATAGAGAGTATGTGAAATAATCATTGAGATTTACAATACGTTGTTGCACATTAGAATCTAATTTAGCACTTTGAATTGCTTTGGTGAAGAGATGAATGAACCATGGCAAACTATATTGGTACATGGGATCCACTGTTGCTAAATCTGAAATGCAAAAAAATAGTAGAGATGCCCGATTGGCCACTGGTCGATAAACCTATTGAAACAAATTTTCCCCAAAAATGTCCCAAAATCATTAATTAGGTGGCTTATACATTATTCAAATAACACAATATGCATGTATAAAAGCAATATTTACTGATTTGCTTGAGGTTAGTAATAGATTACTTACCTCACGAGTTTGGTCTATTGACAATTCTGTTTTTTCAGCATCTGCTACTTTGACTTTGATATCATCCGAAGTCATTTTTGACTCAGCCAAAGTATTGATTAGTACTTCATCATCTAGAATATTTCCCTAAACATATCAATTTTTTTTTTCCACTCATCAAACAACATACTTTATATATATATATATATATATATACATACATACATATAAAAATAAAACTTGGTACATGGATGATAAATTTAATATCCAATTAGATGATTTCTTTAAAATATTTGAATAGAGGTGGATATGAAACAATTAGAAGACCTTTGAATTTGCTAATAGGTGCAGAATTTGGGCTTCAAGGTGTTTCAATTGGGCACGCATTTTTGCATTTGAAAATGTGAGTTGGACTTTGTGCTCAGCAAGATCAGGTCTTTCAAACTCAATGACATTTCCCAACAATTGATCTTCTAAGCCTTCCATTGTCACAAAGAAATTGAGAAGTGTAACCTTCACACAAATCTGACCAAAATAAAATAAAATAAAAAATCATCAAATAAATAAACAAAAATTATACTAGTAGTAAATTTTGATAATTTCATTAACATGTTAAATTATCTAGTAATCATTTTCTCAATTAAAAAAAACTTATAAAACTTTCTTTTATTGAGAGTATTATATTTACATTTTAATTTAAATCTATTTAATTTTCTAGTTTTGACTTTTTTTAATTTCAAAACCTTATATATATATATATATATATATACAGTGGATGAATTGATGGATGAGAAATAATGTATATGTGCATGGATGGGATGGATGAGAAATAATGTATATGTGCATGGATGGGATGGATGAGAAATAATGTATATGTGCATGGATGGGATGGATGAGAAATAATGTATATGTGCATGGATGGGATGGATGAGAAATAATGTATATGTGCATGGATGGGATGGATGAGAAATAATGTATATGTGCATGGATGGGATGGATGAGAAATAATGTATATGTGCATGGATGGGATGGATGAGAAATAATGTATATGTGCATGGATGGGATGGATGAGAAATAATGTATATGTGCATGGATGGGATGGATGAGAAATAATGTATATGTGCATGGATGGGATGGATGAATGAAATTAGTATAGATTGAACCTCAGGAGGATAATGTGGATTTCTGAGTTTGGTGGTTAAGTAAAAGCGGAACTTTTGGTGATATGGAATAATGTTATCCCCAATCTTGATGACTTCTTGTCCAGCTTGTTGAAATGTTTGCTGTAAAAGCAAAGGCTCAAGTGCTGGATCCAATACCTCCAAAATATTCTCAAGTAAAACAGTTCTGCCAAATCTCACTCCATTCTCTAATGTCCTCAAATAATCTTTCTCAGATAATTTGATGACATCACACCCAACATCTTTGAACATGTTTTTTATCCACTTATTAGCTTGTCCCTATATGTCATCAAAAACATAGCATGAAAAATTCATATCTTTTTCTCACAAACCCATGACTTATACAAAAAAGACAAGCCATTATATAAAAATATATTTAATGGATTAAATCCAAAAATCTGTTCATATTTAACAAAAAAAAAACAAAAAAAAATTGTAAGGGAAGAACTTGAGGGTCAATCATGAGGGGCCATCTCCGTGCTTTGGAGATGATAATGCCATTATCTTCACTAAGGGAATCACTTGGCAATCCCGCAATATTCCAAGCACGCATTTGAACAGGGTCTTTTAAACACAATTGAAGTGTTGTATTTGGTGTATGAGGAACCTACACCACAGAGCATATTTAGCACAATAAAAGCCATGACAAAAGCATATTCTTATATCAAAATCATATATAAATAAATATGAAAAATATTACATAATGAATGTGATGTAGATATGTTAATACCTCAAGATCTTTGAGTTTTTGTAACCATTCTAAGTTGAGAGAGGCTCGATAAGGAGGAGTAAATGGCCCGGAGTATGCAATGTGCCCTCCAGCTATAATAACATCACCTACAACAAACTCTAAATCAATGTCAATGCAAGCAATGTTAGCAATCCATCGGGCTCGTTCTCCTCCAAGGCCACCAATGAGTTTTCTTGCTCGGTCCAATTTTTGTTCCACAACCCAAGCTTGTTGTGCAAATGTTTCTTTTTTGTCAAGTGCAGCATCAAGTTCATCTTGAAGCCTAACCAATTTTGCCTCCACCTATTTATGCATATATATCCACTTTTTAGAATAGTTTGAGTTTTCATACAATAGTAATAACATTTGAAGGTGGAATGGTTATATGAATAAATAAAAACTCAGTTGAAGTCTTAGTTTGTACCTCTGATAACTTTAAACGTGCACCATTCAATTTGACCATAACCTCACCAAATTGAGCATTAGCTACCTCCAATTGGGCACGTTTGGGAGCAACCACCTTACAAACCAAATAATAGGAGTGCATTGCACGGACCCACATGCAAATAGATGTACATGCCTTGGACACCTTGGCCACCTATAATTTAAAAAAAATTGTAATATGAATAGTTTCAATTAGAATGTTGTTGTTGTTGTTGTTGTTGTTGTTGTTTTTTTTTTTTTACAATTTATTTTCAACATTGTAAAAATTCCTAAAAGAAAAAAATATGATACACAACATTACAATAACATTCAAACTTACTGTTGCAAATAAGTAATAAATAAAAATAAAATTATTTCCAAATAGCACCAAAGGACTACTAGGTAATTGAACCAATATGGCACAAAGCTTGGAAGTGAATCTTAGGTATATATATTAATGATTTTTCAGTATTATTTTTATTATAATTTCATTATTTGAAAAACCAAGCTTCAATCATCTATGTGCACTTCAATTCGTCATATAAAAATCAATAAACACTCATTGGAAATTCTTGAGTGAACAAGAAAATTAATGCAATCATGAAATTTTTTATCATAAAAACTCAAAAATTGGGGATAATCTAAATTCATTGATTTTAAAATAAAAAAAAATTGAAGCACTATAATTTCTAGAATTATATAGAAATATGTGGAGTCTGTATGTCAGTAAATATGAAGAGAAATACACAAACAAATTGAAACCAACCTGAGTGGGAGTAAAGGCTTCCATTTGAATGAATGGTTCAATTTTTTCTATTACAGCATCAGGGATATTATCTTTATCAAAATTCAAGAGAGAGTCCAAAAACAGAGTTGGATCTGCCAACAATTTCCCGCTAGCTTCCCAATAATCAGGTATTTTCTTACCCATCTAGCTGACCAAAACGCAATACACAAAATTAATCAAACAAGCTCCATCTTTCCAATCTCCAAAAAAAAAAACCCCACCCATTTACAAAACTAGTGTAAACCCCAATGTCTTTTGTAAGCACTTTTAATATGTTTTAAAAAGAAAAGGTTATACTAGTTAATTATTTTAAATTTTATTTTAAAAAATTCTAACACATACCTTGAAGAAGCTCATAAATAAAATCATGTTAAAAAAACAAATGTATAGATTAAAAGAGGATTTGAGACCTTATTGGGATCATTGATCATCTTAGGTGTTACGGCAAACATAATAGATGTGGCCTCCATGACCATCTTCACACCACTTGGAGGATTCCTGAGTGACTTCACCTCCACAATGTCATTTTGTGTGAGGTTTTTGAGGGATGACAATGCCATATCAAGTGCAGGCAACGCCATCTCCAATTCTGCTTGTGCACTATCAGCTATTGCTTTTGCTGCTGCAGCCATCTTGTTTGCTTCAGCTTCTTGCTTCTCCACCTACATCTCTTCCAAAATTCAAAATTAGTGGAGAAACAATATATAAAATAAATATGATTTTCATCACATATGTGTGTTTTTGGTGGAAAACATGTTTTTTGTAAGGTGCGTACAACAGCTTTTGTTTTTGCAGCATTAGCTTGATCAGTAGCAATGGTGGCCATCATGTTGTCAGCTTCATTTGCTGTTTTAATCAAAATGGGTTGCAATACCACAAGCTCATCTTGCATAATAGAGACCTCATTGGCTGTGGTGAGTAGCTTGTCCAGACCCACCATTAGACGTTGCTTAAGTCCTTCAAGATCTTCTCGTTTCTCTCCCAAAAGCTTCATAAAACACATCAATAGTTCCAAATAACTTGTGGGTGTTACATAATTATGGCGTTGAAGTTCTTCAAAAAATTCCTTTGTCTTTCTCTCAACGGATTGATGAATGAATACACAAACATTTGTAATTCTGGTGACCTGTGTAAATTGACATGAATATTACAAGTTGTGCACATGTTCATATTTTAAAGAAATAAAATGGTACCTTTACAGATATATTTCCTTGTTCAACTTTATGTATTACTAGACATAAATTATAATAAATATGAGTGAATGTAAAATATAAAAAATATGACATATTTTTAATAGGAATTGATCTTTTCAAAATTAAATGATTGCAATATTTTTTAAGAGACCATCAATAATATAATATACATTTAAATTATAAAATTAAGCAAAATCTTACTTCTATTGTTGAAAGCATTTCAGTTGCCATTAAGAAGTTTTGAGCAACAGAAATTAAAGCTTCTTGTGGCCATTCAAAGAACCAATCTATGGTGCAACAATTTACAAGTGATGGAAACATCCACAACCTTGTACGGAAAGCATCTCCAATGGGACTCATAGCTATACACACATGAAGATTGGCTCTGACTCTATTCAAAAACTCACTTTCTATGCCTATCTTTGTGACTTGCATGCCTTTAGTAAGTAAGATGGGTCGCATAGCATTTGCTATTAAGTCTTGGTCTTCATTTTTCCACAAATTTGGCACCTAAAATAAATTATTTCTAATTTTTAAACTTATATGTATGTATGTATATATATATATATATATATATATATAAATGAAAATTTTTATAATTTATAAACATGCTTTTAAAAGCTAAGGCATAATCAAAAAGAAAACATGGAAAAATCATTTATCATTTCACTTGTTTCTTTTTTAATTTAATTTTATTTGAGTGTTTAAAAGAAGAATTTAACCTGTACTCATTAATCTCATTTATATATATATATATATATATATATATATTTATCTGCACACATGTTATATATACACACAGAGAAAAAATAACAATAATAATAAAACATAAAGATCACAGTGGGAAGACATGCTTCAAATACCTCTCCTGAGTTTAAAATATTATTGATGTCTTCTAGAAAATATTCATGTAAGATTTGAGTATCTGAAAATAAAAAAACTGTTGGCTTATCATCAAGACCTGCTTTTAATAATATTTTCTTTAAGTCTTCTTTCCATTCATTTTTGCCATACCCTTTGGCAATTTCAATCTGTACATACATAAAATCATCAATCTTTTGCTGTATACATATATATATATATATATATATATATATATATAGTGCATATAAGTATACATACATTGCTTTTTTGGAATAAAATTGCACTGTAAAAAAAATGCATATATTGTTTAAATTTTGGCATTGTAGGTTGTTTCTAACAGTGCCAATTTTCCATTTTAAAAAATCCATGAAGACATTGATCAACTTCATCAACAATGACAAGGTTAAAGAGAACACCTGAAAAATTTCATACTCTTCCACAAATGCTGCCAATCGGGTCAAACTTTGTCGTCCACTTCCTCCAACTCCCAGCAATAGGGCATTTCCAAGTGGCAAGCGTATAACACGACAAATGCGTGATGTGTGTTCAACAGCATCCAAAAATAAAACCAACTTCATGGGTGCACTACTTGTGCTATTATACTCTTCTAGATAATTCTCTGCAATTTTTTGAAGGGCATGAATGTCATCCACCTAGTTGTAATCAACACAAATCATTATATCACTTTGATATGTATGTATATATTTATTGTGTATATTTTTAAAAAAAGAAAATATATTTGATATGTATGTTTGAATTCATGATAAATATATCCATTCATTTATAAAGTTTGTTACATTTATTTTTTCATTAAAAATTTGTCTTTATTATTTCAAAAGCATGTTTTCAGATGAGGGAAAACCTTTTCATAAATTGGGGGATCTGATCCAGGATGATAGAAATCACAAAATACAAGTCGTTTAGATGATTTGAATAAGAATTCCCATGGCATACCAAATCTAGCATCCAATTGTTTTGTTACATTGTTCTCAAACCATGCTCTGTCATCACTGTTAACTAGCCGATCCTGTTCCATATAATACAACCAAGCTATAACAAATAATATCTCAAATCTTCTATGACATTATGTTTTTAAAGTATAAAAAGTTTCATTGAATGTGTCAATAATGACAAGACAAATTTGCATATTTATCAGATTTTATTCTTAAAAATAGATTTCACACAACACTGGATTTTAAGCATATTAATTCAACAAAACCACACATATCTGTTTGTCAAAATGGGCCAAAACATACAGAAAAGACCCTCATGGCTTCATGCACCCAGAGGGAGATAAATGTTTCTTTTGCAGTGCATTGTTGGGGGTCAGCTCGAAGAATTCCTTGAATGACTTTGCTAAGATCTCGGAGATTGAATGTATAATGAGACTTTGCTGGAGTGGGAAGAAGCTCTTGCCTGATAGTATTGTAAATTTCAATGCTTCCCCTCACAATGTCTTCACTGCAACTTTGGATGTCAGGGTTAAAGAGGGTATTCAAAGTGGCATTCAAAATGGTGGAAAAGATGAGGAAGAGGCTATGGTCGGCCATTTCTATGAACGACAAGAAGTTAAAGTGGCGGAGGAAGCGCATGGTGACAGGGTTGCGACCTCCACCGGGAGGTCCCATGCACCCCACCAATTGGATATCGACCAATGTGCGGAAGGCACATGGTGGGATGCGGTCGTACCACCCTTCATGGTCCATCCATTGCCGCAAGATTTCAATCGGTGGTTGTGCAAAATATTTCTCTTGTTGTGGCATGTTCACATCATCCACAAAGATCACATACTTTTTAAGTGAAGGAGGGCCAAAAATGCCTTTCCGACGCTTTTCTGTTTTAGAATCTATCAAATCCTGCAATTTTTAAACTTTTTCAAAATTAAGATATTTTAACCCTAAAAGGGAAATAAAATCAAATAAAATGCACTCTGGTATTACAATTCAGGTTGAATGCATATGCAATATGATACAGTTTTATACTTTTTTCAAAACATATTAAAAGAAATGGACTGTGTTTTTCTTACTTGTGTTTGATTTGCACTAGTTTGTGCTGAGAAATTAATGAACATGGGTATGAATTGTTGGTCAAGATTATTTAGCAATTTATCACTTATTACCAAAGTCTTACCTGTTCCTGTTTCACCTACACACAAAATGTGTTTGTTGATCATAATTAAGTGGTGCACAACATATTTGTATCCAATGGAGTCAACCGTGGGCACAATCAGTTGTGAAAATGGTTGGTTTGGGTCACATTTATAAGGTGGAATTGTCTCAAACCATTTTTGCCATTGGCAACTTACAGGATCAAAACGTGCACCAAATAGACTCCATTCCAAAGGAAGAGGGGACTTCAAATCAACCTTGGATATCAAATCTTGCATGAATGCATCAAATTTGACTTGACCATTGTTGTCACAAGTAGCACCCACACACCATACTATAGAAAAGATAAAAAAAGGTTCAATGACCTACACAATATGAACAAGGTATTATAAACACTAGACTTATCAGATATATGATTTTATTTTTTATTTTTTATTTTTGCATTGTTAATAGTTAAACCTTGATTGATGGATTTATTTGTTTATTTATATACATATATTTAAATTCAAGTATTTTAAATTCTATGACATTATGGTATTACTTGTTTGGCTCGCATTTTGTCCTCTGTGCTGAGTTCTGTTCCACCATTCTTTGCAAAACCAACCAACAATGCATCCATTATGTTGAAGGTTCCAAGAACCATGTTGTCTTGTGTTGTACAAACTGTTTGTTTGAGTTTCTTCTTCACATGTTGGATACATGGGTTGCAAACCTTCCAAAACAAATTCCTAATAGTGTCTTCACCTACTTGTCTTAAGTCTTTGCTAAGCCTTTGAATGTAAGAGTTTAGTAGAGGTTCAAAGCCCCGAGCATGAGGCTCCAAGTAGATCATGCCACATCTGCTCACTGTAGCTGGGGATGCAACTGCCAAATCCTCAACCTCAAACATCATGGTCATGGTGTTGGACATTTGGATGATTTCCCCACTCACCAAACAAAGCTTCTTGTTGTCATCCAAGACAGTATTCTACAGTAGAAGACAAAATCAATCTTTAGCACATGAATGAAAAATAAAAAATCCACATTACATAAAAATTTTCAAGAAATACTTATGATGAACAATTCAATCCTAGTTTTCACCATATTTTCAATCCAGATGGCGTCCACAGGTCCATCAAACATGAGCCATTTTTTCGCAGGAGACATGTCCTCAACCAACTCCCTCATATAACAAGCCAGAACGCCGTCCGTCCATTCATGCGTGTTCTCATCAAAGTCTCCATACAACTGCCCCATCGATATAGATTTCGGATTCAAACAAGCAATCCTAACCTGCGAGAAGAAGAAGAAGAAGAAGAAAAGTAAGAAGAAAAACTTTACCACAAAACCCACTGATCAAAACAACACTTTGGAATGCCATCATCGTCCAAAGATGCTACAATTTGAGCAATTTCTTTTCAGCGCCGACAGACGCAATTTTAGGCCATAAGCTGAGATTCCTCCTCGTCGATGGACACCTACCCGGTTGTATTTTTCAGAGCCTTCGTTGTAGAGCAGGGACATGGCTCCGGCGAGAGCTCGATAGTTGCATGTTTTGCCACCTCCCGTGGGACCGACGAGCATGAGACCATGCCTCACTAGAGTGGTTTCATACAGTTGAATGATCTGCACATCTCACTCAGGATACAGTCAGATCCATCTATCTTATATTGTCTACAGGAGTTCGAGTTGCAATGTTGCTGGCAATCCGTTGAAGGACGATGACTTGGGCGGAATGAAATAGGGTGAGGACCTTGTCTGTAAAAGCAGCCACTGGTTGGAGGTAGGCTTTGAGACAGTATCTTGAAAGGGCATCTAACAGATCGCTGTAATCGATCGCCGGAGGCACCACTCCTGGAAACAGATCAGTGATGATCCCTGAGAATAATGGCAAATCTTGAGTTAAGAACTTGGGCACGTTCACGTCGCGAAGCCCTCGAAGTAGCAGCACATCCTCGCTCTCATCTGGGTACGCTCGCTTCAAATTCCCGGCGGCGGTGATCACACTCTTCACGGCTCTCATGCCGTAATCGTAATGGTCCTGAAAATCCCACGTACTCACTCGCACAGTTAGTATATATGTATAATAGAAAAAAGGGAACTCAATCTCATAGAAACGAAAGAGTATACATAAAGCACAGCAACGCGATGAGATGTTGGTTCATGATCTTCAGCTACTCTCACACATCGGGACCACAATCTGGTTACCTGCGATGACAGTTGCTCCGAACACAATTTAAAAGTTGTCACCATTTTCGCTGCCAGTGGTTTCGCACTGCGAAAACCAAACGAAAACAGGCTTATCTCTCCGATCAGTGCGTAATCAGGCACCATCATCGCGCATGGCCTGAACAAAGCTTTCAGATTGTCGGGAAGCTCAGATCGTCCAGCATACCTAGCAAACGAGGGATGGTTACATCAGTTTGTTTGCAAGATTGTTCGTCTGTTTGTTCAATGGGAAGAATCATTCAGAAAACTAATTCTGTCCCAGCAGCGAAGAAGAACGACCCAAGCGTCGGTGAGTGAAAGGGAAAGGTAGGAAATCGAACCCGGGGTTCATGGTGATGTAAACGGAGCAGGAAGGATCCAGGGAGATCTCGGTGTCTTCGAAGATGAAGCGCTTCAGCTTGTGCTGGATGGCGAGCTGGATGGTAAGGATTTGCTGGGCGATGACGGACAGCACCTCCAAGTCGATACGATTAAACTCGTCGAAGCAGGCCCAGGCGCCGCTGCTAGCGAGGCCCTTGAAGAACTTGCTCATGGCGAGGTAGTCGAGACCGTCGGAGCAGTTAAAGACGATGCACTGCTTGGCCATGGCTTTCGCCAAGTCCTTGGTGGTCTCGGTCTTGCCCGTGCCAGCCGGTCCCGCGGGCGCACCCCCTAGATTGAGATGCAGCGCGCCCATGAGCGTCATGTAGCATCGATCGGTGAGAGGCGTGATCACCAGGCGCGGTGTGTTGCCCAGGTACTCGTACCCGTAAGCCAAACTAGCTTGCACCATCTTCACCCACACGCCGTCGTTCTCCCAGTAGTATCGCAGCTGGCTCACCCACTCGAACTCCGTCACCGCCGCCGTCTGCCGACTCCGATGCACCCCAATCATAAGAAACTTCACCGACACCGTCACCGACTCTACCGACACCGCTACCGACACAGCCCTGCTTCGGTGGTTTCGAGAGAAAGAGGTGTAGAACTCCGGAGGATGAGGATTTGTTTGACTAGTTTTGATAGTTTTCTCTGTGTGGGGTACCTTTTCATTGATGAGTTGTTGCACGACGTCGCGAGAGTGGACATCGATCACAATGAGAGCGCCGAGAGTGAGTCGGGCAAGTTTCGTTAGCGGCTTTCGAACAAGGTCGGTTAATCCCAGTAGTTGTCCAACCTACACTCAGAATTGTGTTGTTATAAACATTCACAATCACAAATCATACATGTCGTGGTATTGTTTCTGATTATGTTGAAAACTGTGAATTCTGCTGCAAGTGAAATTGAATCTTGTTGTAATAATTGTTAATGAAAAGAAAATACTATAATACATCAGCATTTTTTTATTTTTTAAAATTTTTGTTGAATATATGGAATACTCTATAATGAAAAAAAACGTGCATGAAAGATGTGAATAATCATTTTAGTGATATATGTGTATTTGAAATTTTCTTTCTTTCTTCCTCTCTTCTTACATATTTGTTTTAAATTAGAAATGGGGTTTGGGTGAAGTAGACCAATATTTGATTTACATCTAAGACATTTTCCATGGGGTGATGCTGACCTGGACATTGTCAAAAAATTCTTGCATGGTGTTGGTGTTGATGCCTTTTTCCACACCTTCAGTCCAATAAGTGGAGCTCCCTGCCAAAACTATTTGCCCTGGCCATTCTTGAACCCATGTTGTCCTTGCCACACTCTTATATGCTATCAAGGCATGCTTGCACTATGCACACACAAACACCATAACAATACACTGTAATAACAATTAATATAATATAATAATAATAACAATAGATAAATGAAGTACAAGATTGATGTTCTATATAGTCATAAAAAAATATAATATGCGTGTATATTTTGAATGTTTTATTACCTGCCAGTGTATGCTTTGTCTCATTTTAATCTCAACCTCACTGAGCCAAGTTTCAACATTTCCAAGTGGTTGCATTGTTGTTGGAAATAAAATCTATGCAATAGAAACAATAAGTCATAAATAATACATTGCATTGAAGTGATAAATAATTAACAGATATATATATATATATATATATTCTGAAATGTAGACACAAATGTGTGTAGGAAATTTGATCATGTTGTGAACCAGTATTGTCATAAAGGTATCACATTCATGGAACTGTATCACAATGGGATGGAGTTTCATTTAATTCCATGTGTATTTTCAAATGGTTTTCTGCTTGATTGAAATTTTATCTATAAATAATTGAGACTTGTTAAATAATAATACCCACCTTTTCTCCTTCTCCAGAATTCATGGCTGTGATTGTTAAGTCCTCCATAAAGTCTAGTTTATCAATGGCTTCAAAACATTTCCGTAGATGAGGTTGCACTGCTAATGGGTTTTTAGCTTGTGACAAAATTTGAAGTAACTCATCATTTGAAAGAAAGAAAAATCTACTGAATGCCAGACGCTTGGTTTCCAAATAATCCAAGAGCCCTTTTTGTATCATCTCCAAGATCTTCATACAAGTGCAAATTGTAGTTATGAATATGTTATATCAAGAATTAATGGATTAAAAAATAAAATTTTATGTCAAAATACATACAAAATTTTAAAAATGTGTACAAAATGGTGTGTGTGAATATATTTGTGAATATATATATATATATATATATATACATGAAACTAACATATTAAATGTAACAGACTATACATATAACATGCAGAATTAAAAAATAATATAATAAATACTTACTCTATTAGATTCTTTGAAATTTTCCAATAATATTTTGCTAGAGCATATAGTAAGGATGCTTGGAGTAGTAAATGCTGTTGCCATAGCTCTTCGGTAAACCAGGTCAACTTGATCAAATCGCTTGCTTTCAATGGGCAATTGTGTTTTAATGTCTTCACTATTAAAAATGGGTTCCAAATACATCCATTGTCTTTGCACTTTAAACCACTCTTCAATGATTTCTGATACCAAAACCAATGAAGCTTCCCATTTGTCAATAACGTCTTCAAATGGTTTTTTGAATGGAGAGAAACTCATTGATTGTGTCAAAACAATATGATCATCTAATTGTTGAAGAATAGAATCTTCAATCTTCACAATATAAGTCTTTGTTGCTTTGTAAGGAATAATCTACAATAACATTCCAAAAGTACAAAATATTATATTTAGAAAAGACATTAAAAAAAAATTATGCCTAATTTGATATTATAATTAGATTGAAGTATTTATTGGCATCATTATCATTAAACTAGATTTGAACTACCTCCAAATTTAAATTGTTTGAAAACTAATATGTTGTGCAACTTAAAATATTAATTAATTTGTATACATGTACACACAAATGAGATTTTTAAAGTGAATTGGAACACGTAATAATAGTAATAACCTGTAATTCAAGTGAATTCCAATCTTCTTGCATTTTTTGTAATGCCATTTCTATACCATATTCTTTACTAGCTAATTCTGATACTTCTTGAATTACATGGAGATGATCAAGTAAACCCATATCTATTGCAGAGGACAAGGTGAATTCACAAGAAGGTTCAACAACTAAATTTATTGCACTTGAAATTTGCTTCCAATGCCGGTCACGCATACCTTCTTGGTGCAATGAGTGAATTAATGGCAAATATGATTTAAATTCAGTAACCTAGAATGCACCATCTAAACATTTTTAATTAATTATCATCCTTTATCATGTTGATAATTTTTAATATTTTTTCTCTTTTATGTATAGTTGTATCAATAAAGTGAGAATTTATTTCAGTAATTTTGGAAATTTTTTGAACAATTTCTTCATTTTACAAAAAAATCCAAAATTATGATTAAATAAGCAACAAAAATCAAATTAAAAACATTTTTTTATAAAAATCAAGTAAAAACTAAAAATAGACTAATGAGCTCACATTGCTATATATATATATATATATATATATATACACACATTACCTGGGAACGAATAAATTCACTGGATATAGCTTGGGAAACTAATTCACGTTTTTGAAATTCACGAAATGTTTTCAATAAACCTTTCCACCAACCATTGACATTATTGTCCACTAATGTAGCATTAAGAGAATCAAATGGGTCATTCATCCATGATTGGTAGGATGTATCCCAACTTTGTGCCGTATCCCACAAATAAAAGAAAGGTGCAAATTCATCCACTATTTTTTTCAATTGACCATAGTCTGTTGATGCAACTCCAAATAAAAGTTCTCGCGAATTGAAGAGCCGAGATTGCTCTACTGCTTTAATAATCCGATCATTGAGGGAGTGGGCATCATGAGCAATCTTCTTCGTCTAAACAAAAATTAATCCAATACAATTATAATCAACCCACCATATTTGTAATGCATAATCAATTAATAAATATAATTCTTTGTACCTTCTCTTAAGAGAGAAACTTATGTACATGAGATAGTTTAGTTTTTAATAGTAAATCAACTTTTTTGTATGCAAATAGTAAAAAGGAAATGGTGGTTAACTTGGTTCAAATCAGTGAATGTTGCAAAATTTGCAACTGCAACTTCTAGAGTGTCCATTGTGCTGATGAAAGATGCTTGTTCTATTTCCATTTCTCTTTGATAGCGCTCATTGTCAATTCTCAATATCTTTGTAGTCTTTTCCATTTGTTTTTCAATTCTCTTGGGCCAAGTCAAAAGTTCATATTTTTGCAAGAAATCATTCTCTGATAGTGGAATTTGTAATTCATCAAGAGCATTGTAATAAACCTACGTGTAACATATTCAACAATACATCAGATTAAATCAAAAATTAAAGATATAAAAAATATTCTTGTTGGTTTCAAAAAGTCAGCTCAAAGATAATTTAATATATTGAAAATCATTTGCAGAAGGAATATTATGATGCATAGGAGTGATAATTTATTATTTGTGAATAGTTCTATTGAAACATCAATTTAAATAATCATTTAATGTTTTATAATATTCTGTAAAATCTAAAAAAATTGAATTCAGTAATTAACCAAAATGATATGCAGATGTACCTCATTAGCCTCAATTTCAGCACATAGTTCATTAATCTTCATGGGCATTGTTATCATGGCTTGCTTAAGAGCATCAACCTCTTCAGGATTATTAGTTTTAGTTTTCAGCACTTTTTCAAGATTTTCAAATTTGGATGAGATTTTGGCTCCTGATTCTTGAGGAAGTTTTGCTATCATTGTAAGCACTGCAAAAGAAAAAAAAGAAAAAAAGAAAAAATATCAAGTTTTTATTGCTACAAGTATGTAAAACAAAGATTTGAATGAACATAGTATATTTGAAAAATGTAAGTTAATAAATATTTATATTTTATTTTAAATAATATTAATAATAAACCTAAGTCTATGAGTTGTTGTTTTTTTGTCATGAGAAATGTCCGTACTCTCTTGGTGTCAATATTGAAACAACCAAATTGAATTTCATTTGGAACACTACAAAAATTAAATGTTACAATTGTAGATAAATAGATTAAGTTATTTTTATAAAAATTTAGCTTGAAATATTATAATTCAAAAATTATTTGTTTAAACAGTTCTGAAATAAAAAAATTAAAATTTATTATGTTTATATCAAACCGTTTATCCAGTTGGTCTAAATCTTCTTTATGAGTTTGAATTTCGAGTAGCAAGTCTTTTAATCCCGTTTTCTTGCTCTCTAATGTAGTCTTATACTCTTTAATATTAAATTGCAATTGTGCTTCATACACACTATATAAGTCCAAATACAATATTGCTGTATTCATTGCTTTTCTTGCAGCTTCCTATAATGACAATGAATAGAATTTGAATAATTGAATTTTATAAGTCATGTACACACACATATATATATATATATATATATATATAAATATATATATAGAAGACAAGTTTTATGAGCAATAACCTGCACTCTTGTTATCAAAGCTTGAACTAAAGATTCTTTTGGCTTAATGGTTGCAATATGCAAAGTTTGGGTCCATGCCAATTTGTTCATCACAAAGAAATGGACTTGTGGAATTGATTTTAATGAATTGATGCAACGCTCAATAGAGTTTGTTATCACTTGCTCAATCCTTGGAATGTGGGTGTTGTAATCAAATATAGTGTTTTCAAGCATTACAATCTCTAATAAAAATAAGGGTGGTTTTTGTATCATCTACAATATTTTTACACACATGGATATAAGTATATCAATAAACAAATAAAAAATATGCATATAACTTGAGTAAACATTATGTGATTAGTTAATATCATTATTATCAAAAAAAAAAAAAAAAAAAAAAAAAAAAATTTGCAGTAAAACAAAATTGAAATCAATGCATGTTTTATTGATGTAATTATTGAATGTTTGCAAAAAATTACAATTACAAAAAATGAGAAAAGAGATTTTAAAACTAAAATCTTAGTATGTGATTGTTTCAAAATGTAATGTATTAATCCACAATATTGTATCTGAGTTGTGAAACATATACTTACATATGAATAAGTAGCCTTTGGCCATTCACAAATCACTTCATTTATTGACTTAATATTAATATGTGCAGAACTTATGTGTTGCTCAACAAAACAAGTATATTTCTGTAGAGCATCTTCCATCAAGTATCGAAGTGAATCCTCCATCATAAATTGAATCATGGTCAAATACCTCTTTGTCTTGCTAGCGTTATAAGCATCTATGCTTGCTTCTTTCATATTGAACCAACCTTTATCAATTTTTTTGAATGCAACTCTGAATATATTCTTGAGAGTATTTATCCAACTGTTTCCAAAAAGGTTTGATTTTAAACTTAAATACTCTTGGGGTTCATATATATATATATATACTTTAACCTTTATATACCTTTCATTGCAGAAAAGAAAAATTGTCATTCTCACCTTTCTTTCAAGTAGGTAGTGCTTGCATCAATAGTTGAAGCTTGCATCTGTTCAAATTCTTCAATTCTTAAACTCTTTGAGTATTGGGTTTGTAGAATTGTGAGGGTTAGAATCTTATTGCATTCATCTCTTACTTTGACTGTAGCTAGGATCACCTCAGGTCGTGTAAGACAGGAAGTTAAGTAGAACTCATTCTCTTTTTCTTCAAATTCATAGCCAGGAATTGATATAGTGCCATTTCTGAACAAAAAAATACGTCAAAATTCCAGAAAGATTAATCCAACACTGGTTCATTATATATCTTTCTGGTTTCTGGTTACAGTAAATATTTGCACGAGACCATAAGCTATTAGTTTCTTTGAACAAAAAAAGATTGGATATGTTCATTAAGTAACCTATTATATATACAACTTAGGTCTCAATCAACTTAATAGTTAATTTATAGGAAAAGGATTTTCGATACCGCGGAACTCGTGGCTTTGATATATCTAAAGGAAGTGGTTCAGAGAACTCTATTAGATATTCTTGGGCAGGAGTTTCTTGCCGGTGAAGACTCTCAATAAACACAAGTTCATTCATTATCCGGACATAATCTTGAGTAACCTCAAATAGATGTTGAGATAGGTCCTCATTTCGCGCTCTCATAGCTTTTGTATTGTAAACATTTTGCTTTATCCGCTTAATTACGTTTTCATCAAGAGGTAGAATGTCGTCAGTTGGCATGTTTTTTACGTACATCCCAAACCTCTGCAGACATGGAAAGGTCATGATTGTTCTTCAAAGATTTTCTTGACGCAACAAAAGAGTTTCACAAATTCAAAATAGAATTCGACTATTATGGATTCCTTTTCTGAAACGTTTAACAGTACGGACAACAGAGAATGTAATAAGATAGAATCAAATACCATCTTCACTTTAGCTGCGGCACGGACTTGTGATGCATGAACAACTCGATCAGCAAAGAGAAGTGGGTCCTCAGCCGAAAAACACACCTGAATTCTGCGCCATCCTTTTTTCGCATGTACGTACTATATAAGTGTCGGATAGGTTAAGGTTTCTAGAGCCAAAGAAATTGAGAAAGGAATACAATCGTGAATTATTCAATCTGAGAAACAGAACTGCAACATCACACTAAATGGAATGACTACAACAGTCCACATAGATAATGGAAAACGTTCGACTGAAAGATTAGCACTGAAAACAATCATCGAAACCTCGGTCCAAAGTATTACCTTGGTAACCAAGCAGTCTCTCCACTGTAATCCCATTTCACCAAATAAGTATTGCTCGGTTCAAGATAATCTAGGACGGTGGCTGGCTTCCACTTAGTTGAGCCATTAGGTTGTGTAAAGCCTGCCTTTGCAGGAATAATGATAGATTTGTCAACCCTGCACCCAAACAAGAAAATTTCCCTAATAGGCTGAGTACATCCAGACAGCAAACATTCGAAACAAGCAAGAAGTAGAATATATAAGCGAAGGCAGAGAATTGATTGAAAGTAGAAACAATAGAGTAACATAATGAAGTCGAAGAGTAGCCAAGAAGAACTAATTACAAATACTAAACTTTGCCGAATGATCTCATCTTGCGTCAACACATCAGATTTCAAATCAAGTTCAACTAGTAACAATGCGAGTACAATGAGTTCCAACAAGTATACCATCCAGATGGATGTCTGGTTTCAAAGAGGCTATCGTCAAATAAATATAAAGGTAGCTCTCCGTTCTCTTCACCGAATATCAGTTCATCAGAATCCACTCCTCTCTCCTTAAGTAGCTCCGCAAGATCCTGTAAGGCAAAGTAACGTTTCAACCTGTCCAAAATGTCCAGAAACGAAAAGATTTTGTAAGTTAACAAAAGTCGACATAATGTAAAATTTTAGTAAAAAGCCTAAAGAAGCTCAATATAATACCAACGACAAACCAAGAGCAAAAGACTGTAAAATCCTCAACAGCAGGTGCAGGCTTTTTTCACCCTCTTCTTCGAATCTAATTGATTCAAAACCTCCAGTGAAAGGCAACATCGACACGGCGCAACTCAGGTGGCCGTTTCCAATCTCACCTCTGTTCGTCCTGCAAAGTAATCAATACTTGCTACGTCACACCGATACTGGACACTTTTAGAGTAGAGGAAGACCAACCTTGCAATTTGCTCTTCTCGCGTAAAGTCACCTTCTTTTGATTCATACGGAACCTGAACTGATGGGTTTAAAACGCTAAACTGCAAGAAACAAATGCGCCTGTCAATGCCTGGCAATGAATTTGTCAAATTCAGCACAAAACCTATATTCACCAGGCATGGAGCACTGCTGTAGAATGTTAGTTAGAGAATAGAACCTGTACTTCTTGAGCCATTTTGCAGGACCGATCCAACTCTTCTCAGTCCTTGGTGAAAGTCGTCAAAATCCTTCAGATGCAAGACGTTACAAAGTAGAATATGAGCATAACAGAGACTCATGTATGAGCACAATGAAATAACAAAGAATCAAAACTCAACTTCTGCAGCAATATCCTTCGGCAGACTTGGTCACCAGATATCTTCACTTTCTTACTTCATAGATCCGAATTCATGAAAATATTTTTACTAATCGAAAGGAAATGAGGTGACAACTTAAATGCCTTCTAGAGTCATGACAAACATGGTTGAGGTTCACGGAATGAGGAAAACGAGTCGTACACCTGAGATAAGCTGCCCTAATTTCAAGCACACCTCAATTTCCTCATAAATTCAATTGTAAGCAAAGTTCATATTTGGTAGTAAAAACCCTAATAATCAGTTTCCCTTCGTGACCTAATGCGGAGCTCCTATTTGCACTACCTTCATGTGCAGCATAGATCGAGAACAAAAACTTGACAACCATGCGCTGTTTCTAGATGTGTGGTATCATGAAATATGGAAGATGATGCTCGTGAATAGCTGAAGAAACATGTGCTAAAGAAGTCCAGGGTATTGTAATTCAAACGTTCGTTGTTGACGGTAGCATGGTTGTTACTGCTGTATCTATCAAGACGGCAGGATGTCAAGTCTTGAAAGAAATAACAGTAACAAGCTCGACCAGTAGCAAGGTAAAATAAGTACCTCGAAATTCACGAATGCAGGGAAGCTGCTCGCATCTCATACGCTTGATTGCAGCGAAATCGTGCACAGTAGGTATCATTTGCGCCATATTTTTATCCTTGCACAACTATCAAGTTCAACCATGAGTCACAGCATGACTTGGGCTTTTCATGTATTATTGAACTGTTTGAGTCGCTCACATTTCGGATGGAGCCACATGCGAATACAGCCTTCGTCGTCCATGGCAATTGCTTCACACCAGAAGAAAGAAAACCAGAGATCAACCACAATAACTGATCCGGCCAAGGAAAGGAAGGCTTGGGAGCTCATCAATCCCAAACTTCTACTGACAAGGTCAGTTGCTGGCCAAATTAAAGAACCAATTCCTTCACAGGTACTTCACGCGCGACGCAACATTCGTTCGCCTAAAGAAATTCCGATTACCTTTTCACGGGATCCAATCGGAAACCGTTGACAACGTAACAGTCGACAATAAACCAAGACATTTCATCAATCCATGATCAATTCCTCCCTGGCAGCGCATCTCACCGCCTTACATCAGATCTTCCGGCACCGCGAAATGACTTCAGAATTTCTCTTAACTACCCTTTCTTCATCAAACACAATTGCATAGAGTGACTCAAAATGCTTCGACGACATCTCGAAATGTTCTGCGCTCTCGAATTCGCAACGCCCGCAAGCGATTACGCAAACCCTGGCCTGCAATTCGGGCCACACCCGTCGACGACAGCGACAAATCCTCGGTCGGAGTCCCGCCAAGAGATGGCACTCACCCCGCCAGTTTCCTTGGCGGTTCAAATACGCCCGCCCCCCGCCCCCCGCCCCCGGCATGGAATTCAAACTACGACCCCAATTACACGAGGAGGATTTACCATCCAATTTCTTCATCTACATTCATCCTCCTGGAAAGCTCTTTAGTATACGGTAAGAAACGGGGAAGAGAATAACAAAGCGGCTTCAAGAGCTCCACTGCTGGAGCCCTGGTGCGCTTTTATCTAGCTACCACCTCGAGTTGAGCGCATCTTGGAGCTCGGCGAGGGTGAGAAGAGATCATGAATGCCGGATAGCAGAAGAGCTAGATCTGTAGTATTTTACTAACAGTAAGGTGCACCTAAGTTAGTATGTGCTGGTGGTGCGTATACAGGTGGGTGGCAGTGGGGTGTTCATGTATCCATCCATTTTTCTTTTAGCGTTAGTTTTGGCTTTGGTTTTCTTCCCGGAGGGGGGGTGGGGTTGGGTTGGAGATGCCGTTTAGGCTTTAGTCCAAGGGGAAGTCAACAGTAGGTTCCTGCTTTCAAGGGTGGGTTGTTGTTTGTAGCATCAGTCTGTCTTGGGGTGCCATGCCATGAGATAATAGGTACTATAACAGGGTAGCATCCATACCGCTGCGTTGTACAGCGATGATCTTCCGTCCCCTCATTTTTTTCCCCTGCAATCAGCCTTGGACGTCTCGGACCAAGCTACTGGGCTGAGAGAACAAGTCATTAAACAGATTGGGTACGTGCGCTTCCGTGTTTCATGGTACCGGTAGCGACTTGAGTGAGGACAGTGCAGCTGATGAGCGGCTTTCTATACTTTTTATCGCCTGTGAACTACGTACTGTTGTGACTGCCGATACCGACTCGGTCGACACTCTCCACTAGGGACAACGCCCTTGTCCATTCCATAGAAATATTTCGGGAGCACGAATTAGGGTTTTCGCGCATTAGGATAATCTTGGGACTTGTGTTGGAATTTTAGTATGTGGGTGCTCGAGAGAGGGGGTGAGATTACCGAAGCAGGGGAATGTTTGTATTCAATTGGAGGATATCGATTTTGGGTTCGGTTATTGATGTGTAGGCTTGCAATTGGGTAAGAGATCAGTGAAATATCCGTTTCTACTTGGGGTTCGTGTTGTAGACGTTTATGTGCTCTAGGGTTTGGTCGACTGGGATTGAGGGTTTCGGGTTCCTGGGTGGGTTTGGGGCGTCTCATGGGCGGGGTTTTGTTGACACTCCCGGCCATGGGATGGAAGGATTGGTACCTTGGCAAGAAGAGGTGGAAGGATTCTTACAGAGTGGACGAGTGTACGTTCAGTTGCAGAGAATACATTTCCACGTTTTAGTCGCATATGTTGACCAGCCAGTCGATCTAGTTATTTGACTTTTCGTATAAAACCCAATGTACTGACTTGCCAATTACAATAAGCAATAAGCGCATGATTAGCATCCGGCAGTTGCCTGTCGATGTTATTAAGGATAGAGTATTATAATCGTTTAATTCAGGAAATCATTTCCAGCTGAATTATGGGGTATGCATGTTTTAGGATGTGGCCTTACCTGTTGTCAAAGTGGTACGAATGTCATGTTCGACCCTACATCGGAATACTCTACTTTCTTGGAGGTATCTCAATATATTGGTAACTTGCGCTTTGAATTCATGCAAGGCATTTTAGAAATTCGTTGCGCAGAATTAGGTTGTGCTAGTTGTGTACTGTATCATCTGCCCATCTCAAGTTGTGCCAACAAAGGTTCAAAAGGAGGACTACGTTGTATTTTATCGAAGACAATAGACAACACTAGAACGGTACTGGATACCAGCCTGAACATAGATATCTAAGCGTGTTAAAGAATGTAATGGAAACGTCTGATTTGTTGTAAAAATAATACTAGCTGTATCAAGATTGGCATGTCTTCATTGTCCAGACAGGAACTTGGAGCCTTTCTTGCATTTTTCGTTCTCAACTGTGATTTTGGCGACTACATAAACTTGCAACCTATACATCAGTGTCGTTAAATTGGTTCATGTTTGAGGTTCCTAAAACTACAGGGTAGGTAGATGAATTCCTGTTTTTTTGGAGCTCCTTCAAACTGGCTACCTCCTCCAAACCGACTCCAGATTCTGTCTGTCTGTTTTGTGGGCCGTTTCATGATTTATCTGTCGGATGAAAGAGAGGTATTTAATAATTAGAAAATATTAACTCGATTTTGAGATTCATTTACCCCAATGGATTTTGCAGGTTGCTTATATGTGGATTCTACTGAATCCACGTTTGAGGTGATGGAGGACATCACATTGATTTGGAGGAATGATCAATCATCATCATCTTGGGAAGAGATGCTGGTGCTTGGTGTGGCTACAGGGAAGAGAGTCTAGCTAGGTCGTAAAGTTTGTAGTCCATTATCGTTGAGATTGATCTTCACTTAGATCATGTCACAAAAATCCTAGGGGTTGCTTATTTAAACGAGATAGAGTTGGAGGTCGCATGTCAGCATCGTTGTTATCAGAGGGACAACACAGTGATAAGAGCGCCGTAGGATATGGCGGAGAAGGACAAGAAACTGAAGGTAATTCTTAAACTGCCAAAGAAATCAAGCAGCCGTAGCAAGGCGGGGATCCCTGGTGCACCATCGTCACCCGGAGGAACATCTCATAAATTAAATTCCTCACCAGTGGTAGAGAGTGAGACGCCGTTGAAGCCGAGTTCTAAGGTCCTTGTTCCCAATGCTAATGCTAATAGTCGTGTTGCCACCCCTCCTAAGAAACGCAAGTTTAAGACTTTAGTTGAAGGGGATGCCAAGGATGATCTAGGAGGCATATGCGGCGTCTCAAGTACTACTGAAATTCTCCCTGTCTTCAAGGCCCCCTTGCCCCCTTTCGCTAAGAAGCCTTCTCATAAGGTAGTCAGCAACAATCCTCTGCTTAATATAGGTTACTTTAATTTGTAGACTGTAATTATTTGTTATTAAACAGATTTCACCTCACAGAGAATGTTTGAATTGATTTCATCCGAATATTTACTTCTATATTAGTGTACATCTTACGGTTAAATGTGCTTTTCAGAAAAAAGAGAAGCCGATTAATGGAGAAATTGAAGCTCGTTTTCCAAGTCTAGGTAAGGTCGATGCTATTGTTATCTGTAATACTTCAGTTGTGTACCGTACCTGCACCATCTAGTAGGTCGTTGATGTCTAAGTGAAGTATTCATATTTTCCTCCTCTTACGAATGTATTAATTATTCCATGGATTGGCCATGCACTAGGTTTTCGTGACATAAAACAGTTGGTCCAGCTGCCTCTAACAGATTCTGGAATGTTAATAGGAAAAGGACAAGGCGCCTCACCAGCGCCTGCAAAGAAGGTGCTTGAAGGTGTGTTAGACAAGCTGAAAAAGTGAGTACAAACACCTTAGAATTGACGCATTTGTTCAATTTTTGTGGGATCGGATTGTCCGCTTTTATTTCGATATATTTTTTTATAAATGACAACTTGTTTTCAAAGGCCTCGAATATTATGAATGATCAAGTAGCATGAAAGGAAATATGAGTTGATCGGCTTTTTATAATGCTTATGCAGGAAAGACACATATGGAGTATTTTCGGAGCCTGTGGATGCAAACTTGGTAAGTTCATCAAATTCCTACTAGAAATGAATGCGGCTTGTACCCATGAAGGAGGAAGTATTCATAAGTCATAAATTTTGCATCTGCAAGGCAGCTGTTGACCAAATTCAAATGTGGCGTGCTTATTAGAAGTTGCATGGATTTAAGGGTGACATATCATAGTGGTGTTTGTGCGGTTTCTTGCGTATTGTAGATTCTTTTTACAAGTTGTCAAGTTTTTATCTCCTTGACCTGTGAATATACTTCAGGTTCCAGATTACTATGATGTCATTAAAGAGCCTATGGACTTCGGCACGATGTATAAGAAGATCTCAAAGGGGCTGTATAACACATTAAGTCTATTTGAGGTAAGCTTTACAATTATAATGCAAGGTATGTAGTTTCTATAGTTTAATCTCTCGGTTGTCGGCTTGGTAATCTGATACCAAGTATGATTTTACCAGTTGTGCTTATCAATTTCTTTATAAGACAGCCATTTCTGTAGATAACCTGTATTTCAGCATCCTGTTGCAGGGAGTAATTTGTGTTTTGCTTTTTAACTTCGTGCAGAAAGATATCATGCTCATTTGTAACAATGCTATGCGATACAATGGCCCAGAAACAGTATACTATAAGCAGGTGTGATTTCATATCTAGATGGATTATTGAATAGTTACACAAATATTGTCATGTATTCCTTTACTTCTCGTATATTTTATGCATCTTTCTTGTTTATCATAAATCATGTGCTTTACCAGTATCCGGTGAGTATTAATGAGGAAGATCTCATCCTTATGTATCCAGGCACGCTCAATACAAGATGCTGCCCGTAAGGCCTTGGATGTGATAGCTAGTCAAGCTGGGGCTGCAGAAGCTGGAACCGCCAAGCCTGCTGCGCACAAAAAGCAGGCTCATCCATCAAAGAAAGCATGGACAAACGCAGCAGCTGCAAAGACAACATTGGAACCTGCGAATTCCGATTTTGCTTCTGGGGCCAGTTTAGCAGCTGAGGGAGAAGCTCAGTCAAATAAACACGATGTCGTCACTTCCAAAAGAGGGGCACAGTCGGATAGATCTGGAAGTGTTGCTGGAGAGGAGCCAGGATATGGGATTCAGTCACAGGCAACTACCGCCTTTGAGCCAGACGCAGATGTGCAAGATGAACAAGGTGAATTTCTATAATTTAATAGCTCGTAACTTTGCCAACCGGGCGTGTTTCCTTCTTGCACACATGTGGAACATGAGTATTTACTGATGTTGTTGTAGCTAATCTTACTGAAAACTATACGTACTGATTTTAAGCGTAAATATATTGATTTTATTATGTCTTGTTGGCGGTTCAGGGGCTCAACAGAAACCGGTAACTCTTAAGGATGGGCGAAGGCCTTCGTCAACAGAAGAGTATCACAGAAGCACTTACAAGCCGCGGAACCTTCCTGCTCATGGACGAGGACCTCCTCTTGCTGGTGTTGGTGGTGAATTGCATCACCTTGTACCAGTAAGTTTGACTACTTCTTTTGACGTTTTAAGGAAAATCGTTGTTAAATTTTAGTGATATATCAAGCTTGGAAGTGCACTAGAGTGATTTTTTTTGTGTGCGAATTGCAGACAGGGTATCAGTCAGAGATTGCCTATGCAAAGAGCTTGTCTCGATTTTCAGCCAAACTGGGACCTGAGGGATGGAAATTCGCAGCTCAAAGATTGCAGAGAGTATTAGCACCCTCTGTACCTTTTGGGCAAGGGTGGATAGGTGTGCATGAAGCTCCCCCAGGCACGATTTTCAGAAAGTTTCCTTCTGATGCAAAAGTTACAAATGCAACGAGGATCAATCGAAATTTGAGCTCCACAGCTTCACCTAACCCTCTGGGAGGTCCATCCTCTTCTTACTCTCCAGTTACTTCTGCTTACGTGCCTATCCCTAAATCATCTCGCCCATTAACGATAAATTCCGCGGCCCAAACTGCAATGGATTCTTCGCCGACCAAGGTTACCAGTGCCATGCTTGTATCAGGAGCAGCAAGTCAAGTAATATTTCCAGGAAAGTTAACAATGGTTGGTAACTTATCTACAAACATTCCTTGTATATCTACTGGTTGTCATAAGTTGTACTCAACTTCTAGTAGCAAAGCTTGAGAGTTTCTCAATTATCGTACATTGCATTTCTTATTGCCAATTTTTTGTTGCTATGTTCTGAGATCATGCTTGCTTTTGCAGGAATCAGTTGTAGAGAAACCTTCCCAGCCAGTTTATCAGCTGGAGCGCAGCAGAAGTTGAGGCATGCCGAGTACTAGTGATGGATTGAGTGTATTAACAGGATGGTCTTTGTATAATTCCCGGACTCCTGCAAGTTAATCTGCCATGCCTACCTCAGACATGATAATGTTAACTTCAGATTCAGCCAATGGTGGATTGTCAAGATGGACTGGTTCAATATGACAAGATGCTGCAACATTTGTATATAGTGCTACAGGTTGAGCAGCTCCCATCTTAGCAAATATGAACGCTGGGCAGGTTGAGGTGAGGAAGTCTAAAGCGCGAAATCTGGGGCCTCTGGTCTTGCAAGAGCAAAGATGCTGTCAAACGTTCATCATTCTCGAGCTCCAAGATTCGCTTGGTGCACGCAACCACATATGTACGAAAGCATTCCGTCTTATAGTATGTAACTTGGTTTAATGATTCGGGTTCCATTAATTATGGACACTATGTTTTTCGCTTCTTAGTTACAGCTCATTTCAGAGCTTGAGCTGAGCCCATTGAAATCATGTGCTTCACAAAAAATTACAGCTGATCAATGTTGAATCCAAATGAACTGTAGCAAATGGAGCAAATCTATTGTTCAAAACTTCCTATTTTGAATTTTGCAGCCTGTATAATCACCACCAGCTATCAGACATTTAGCTAGCTCAGTACGTTTGAAATATCAAACTGACAGTTTTAAAATTTGAAACTGAGAAGATGGATATACCAAGGCAGTCATGAAGGTCGATACTACGTTAAATTGAAGTGTGTATGGATGGAAATAAGTACCTTACATTGAGAAGATTATCATGAAAAGGCGTCACCCCTACGACTCTAACTCCACTTTGTCTGGGATCTTCTCTGAACATTGTTGGCACCCACTTTCAAACGCTTTTTTGTTTGTAACCAATCAGATGATTTCAACAAAATAAAATATGTTGATATCTTGACATTTTTGTAGTTTTGCAATATGATGTGTATTATTCTCGAACATTAGACTGGATGAACAAAATATATTTGAGGATAACAAAAAATGAGTAAAAAATATTTATAAAGCTTGTACATTATAAGATAAAAAAATAGAGATGAGATAAATATATATAACAATTAAATAACTACATTCTTGTCTCTATTGAATATATTAATTAGTTTTTTCAAGATTTTTTGTCAAAACTTGCAAAAGCATTCTTTATTTTAATTTAGAATTTCAAGATTATAAAACATTTTTTTGAAAGAACTACGAATCAACAATTTTGTTTTAACAAAATCTAAAAGTAGTAGTGCAAAAAATAATATACTTTTTAATTTTAATTTGTATATAAGTATCATTAAATTTATAATTATTATTATATTTTTTTATTATATTGAAGATGGCACATAGATTCTCATTGTTAACTTGTGTAAAAAAAAAATATATATATGTATTAAAAAAAAGTAATCAAGTTTTTATCTAAAATAGCTTTGGAATGTTGAAATAGAAGCTTTATATTACCAAAAATATTATATAAAAATTTATTCTAATATATATAGATTTTATTTTATTTTATTTTCATATTTTCTATCTTTAACTTAGATGTTGATAATTTTTTGTAACAAAGAATTTAAATCTTCAATACAATGGTAGATTCATCAAATTATACAAAACTTTCTAATAACATTTACTATATTAATTTCTATTAAAAAGGCTAGATATTCAAGATTTTTTTTAATATTGTAACTTGAACCAAAATCTACTCAAATTTGTCAATAACCATTAAAAACTAATGGTGGTTTTAATAATAAAATCCTTTAAAAAATACATTATTTTTTGTTTAAAGATTTTATTCATTTGTGTATTATTCTAGTAGAAATAGATATAATAATAATTATTAATTAAAATATTAAATTTAATTGATAAGAAATAGCCCATGTAAATCTATTTAAATCTATTTAAACCTCTATAAACCTATTTAATAACTAAAATGTTAAAATGATGTCTATTTGTTAATAGTTTTTTTAGTTTTTACAGTACATTCTTTAGATTGAATTTTTGTACTAAATAGTTTTTGTTACAAATAATTTTTTTATAAGTTTTTAAATTGTTTCCACCTAATAATTTCTTAAATTAAGTATTTTATTAATAAATATTTTATTTTTATATTTTATTTCTATATGATTATTTTAAAAATAAAAGTTATATATAAAAAGGTGTGATATTACATATAAAGAACCATAAATACTTCCAAGAACTTGTGAATCTTAAATAAATAAATAAACTTTCAAATATTTATAACTAATACTGTTTAAATTTTAAGATACTAAAAAATCATTGCAATTATTAGTGTAAGCAAAACATTACAACTTTCTAAAGTAGCTAGAAGTAAGATTCTACATAATCGATTGAAATTCTAGATAAATAAAGTATTTAAAAATTATTACTTTTAATACTAATAAAACATATACATTGCATAAACAAGTTGCTGCTAAATAATCTTTGTTAAAGTTTCTAAAATAAACAACCATTACAACATGCATTATAAAATGAAACAAGAATAATACCATTTTTAATGACATTAGTTCTTTTGGTGAATTTGATTTAGTTTATAAATCTCCAACCTTCTAGTACCTTAAAATAACAACTTGGTTATCATCTTTCTATGCTCCAATTCAAGTAATCTTTGTTATCATGTCTCAACCACCTTTTCATCAAAATATTCAATCATATTTAAAACATGTCTCAACCACAATGTCATTCATCCTAACACATAGCAGCAAAATATTCAGAAAATATGTGATGATTATATATATATATATATATATATATCTGAAATATGAACTATTCAGATTCCTACTTAGACAATGCGATTATTACCTGGCACCTGGTGGGCCCATAGCCGCGAGCCACGCATCTCCCCGGCTCCTATGTCCACACCGAGGCGGAAGATTTTTTTTCCGGTCATGTTTACAAATTGGGGCAAGATTTCCCGAGTACGCGCGCGGATACGAACGCAATCGCAAAAGCGGACGAGAATTTCTGCACTGGGATGCCGAAATCTAACGGCGAGACGCGATGCTCTCGAATCAATGCGAGGGGATTACGAAAATTCGACCTCTCAGAGCAGCGCGACGCTATCTGAAGCTATAGCTCAGGAATGAATCTCCATCCATTCACGCGCGCATCTCGACAGGCCAGCCGCGCAGCTGCTTGAATAGCATCGCACGCCAATTCCACACTGTATCACACACTACCCATCTGCGCGTTATCGCTCAATCTCCGCCAGGCGCTTGCTGGATGTGTCGCCTGGCCAACGTCTCGCAACACCAAATTTGGGTGTAGCGGTGGATGATTGTGTTTTTGAGAACAGGGTAGCAGAGGAACGTTTTCGTTTTCGAAGAGATTTTGTGGGTTGAAGGTATTTGGAGTTGGGTCTTGCTTGATTGGGAAGAATGACGAGCGTAGGGTGCGCTGTGTCGCCTGTGACTCATCCGGGAGCTGTGCTTCGTTACCAGCCTTCGTCCTTCTCTGTCTCACCTGCTTCTGCTTCCTTTTCGGTCTCGTTTACCGCTTTGCCTTCGATTAAGGTTAAGGGTGCTGCATCTGGTGCGCAGCAGCCTTTTGTCAGCCAGTTCTATGGACGACGGGACGCCCTGGGTGCCTCGTTGAGCTGTTCTATCTCGTTCGACAATGGGCTGATCGAGTGTGAGAAGCCGCGGGCTTCGAAGGTGCGTGGTCTTGACTGCAATTGAGAAGTGATATAATGTCGAGCTATGGGTACATTTCCAGTTGAGTGAATTTCGTGGGGGTGTGTGTTCCATGGGCGAGTAGAGTCTGGTGGAAAATTGTGGTGGGGTGTGAAATATTCTGGGTACTGAAGCGGATAAATTCATTCTGATTAATTTGCGCCGGCATTGGTGCTCATCACTAGGAATAAGTGATGAGAAATCTGTGATGAATCGCAGTGCTCGGCGGCACGGGCACTCCAGGGTGAGGTGGCTCCTCTGAGAATCATGATTTCTGGCGCTCCTGCATCCGGCAAAGGCACCCAGTGTGAACTGATTGTGCAACAGGTACTTGCCTTGGTGTCACCTCTACTTACACCTCTCGCTTTCTTCTGTCTGCAACCTCGAAGGACGGCACACGTCGAAGTTAATTATACATAGAACAGCTAAGAATCTTATTCATGTACACGATTATCCTCTTCCATGCATCTTACATTAGTAGTTCCTGCAGTGCAATCTGAACACTGCCACATCAATCCATTCTGTAGGAAACTATGTTCTGACTGGCTGGTAAGAAGTCCTAACTGGCTAAATAGCTTGATACTGTGACCCGCATCTCTACACCCCTCTAATTGGAACTATTCTCACTTGCGGTGTGGCAGTACAATTTGACTCATATATCGACAGGTGATCTCTTAAGGGCGGAGGTGGCAGCTGGGACAGAGAATGGGAAACTTGCCCAAGAGTATATGCAGAGGGGAGAGCTCGTTCCTAATGACGTTGTCGTTGCGGTAGGAGGCTCTTTCTTGAGAACTTATACTTCCCAAGTTTATATCTGTGTTAGGTTTTGTCTTGGTTGGTTATAATCCAAACGTTGTTGGCGTATTAGCCTGATGCACAAGAGACACAGCTTATTTTCTCCACTTGTTCTATGCTGCAACTTGGATAGCTATGTGAGCGTATATGTATACCGCCTGAGCACACAGTTACTGCGCATTAGATGAGATGAGTTTCAGTTCACAATGATATGTACTTGGAGATTGTGCAGATGGTAGAGAAAAAGCTTGCGTCGGCAACAAACGGATGGCTCTTGGATGGTTATCCTCGCAGCTTGTCTCAAGCAGAAGCTCTTGAAAATATGAATATCCGCCCACATCTTTTCATCCTTCTTGAGGCAAGTGTTATCACTTCCCAATGTTTTTCTCCTATATGCTACCAGTTGTCATGGCTTGCACCGCTAAGTATCGGATATTCCCTGCTGTAACTTGAGATTGGCGATGTTTTCTACAATACTATATTGTCATTAATCGCATGTATCCAAACCCTGAAACAATCGAGATATGGGTTTCAATTTAACTCCTTCCAATTAGTCTCGACTTTCCTGTAGTTCGTTAGCGTAAGCAGGTTCTCCTAGGATCTTGCAGACAAATCCCAAAGCCCTGGCTTATCGTGCATCTGAGTTGCTTGTACAGGTGCCTGATGAGATTTTGGTAGGAAGAGTAGTAGGAAGGAGGCTTGACCCTGTCACCGGAAAAATCTACCATCTTATGTACTCGCCTCCAGAAACACCAGAAATTTCTGCTCGCCTCACACAACGAGGTGATGACACAGAGGAGAAGGTGAACTTCGACAATACTCATCTTAATTGATATGGTTGCCGACACAAATATTACTTTCAATTTGGGAAACATAATTTTGAAGTTGCAAGCACGTTGGTTCCTGATTTACAGTGCTTAGTGTTTGATCTCAATGCTAAAATATCTTACTTGATTATACTCTCTTTGCAGGTGAAACTTCGGTTGGAGACGTATTATTCCAATGTGCAGTCCGTGCTTGACGTTTACAAGCCCGTGACGAAAGTTGTAAGTTTCGATTTGCTCTTAAGATTTGAATCATTCTTCTACGATGATCTATGTTTTCCTTCTAGAAAATCGAATGGAATATTGAATGACACTGCCGATTGTTCCAGGTGGATGGGAACCGCCCTAAAACCGAAGTATTCGCCGACATCCAAAACCTGATTATGGAACTTCAAAGAGAGCCAGAGAAGGCCGTTGCACAATCTGTCTCTGGAAGCCCTTGATTCTAGATCCTGCATTTTTAGCTATTAATTTTCCCGAAGATTCTTATCCCGCTAACCCCCGATTTTGGGTTCACCTTTTAGGATAGGAAGGAAGTTGACAAAAAATGTTATCTTCTTTTTCAACAATTTCTCATAGATTTTTAAGCTTCCTTGTGTTTGATCCTGTCAACAGAAAGCTGCTGTTATGCAGGGTAATGATAACCATTGATAACACATTGCGCAAGGCATACGTGTATTTAGCATGATTGAATTTTTTTTTTAACAGATTGTTTATGAAATACTTACCTCTCAACACTAGATTTGATGTGGATTTCATCGTGTAGAGGGATATCAGTGAATTCTTCAATCAGGATGCAGCAACCTAGAATCAAATCCCAGATGCCCTGAATAAGTGTCTCCCTTCTGACAATTCTTTAAACTACTCCTATCTTATTGAAGTTACTCTAGGTTGCTTGTGTACATTATTGCAGATAACCTCAAAATACTTGAGACGCTGTTCAAAACAGAGGTGGATGGGAAAGGAGAGACCGACGGAACACTGTTTCTTGTGAATATTCATTTCATGGTTGGTTACCACACACAAAATCCGGAGCACAGATCAGACGCTGAGAATAAATTGTGATGGAATACATGAATCTTACAGAGCACCAGTGTAACAAATTGGAAGCACCCAATCATTCCAATTGCTAGAAAGTTCACATTTAAAACAGAAACAAATTACATCCTGGAGCTATTTATCAACGCAGGCTATAAACTATTCAAGATTCGTTCTTTACACTTAAATCATTTATCTCAAATCATAAATAGTGTGGATTACTTAATAATGGTCCACACTAATACATGTGGTCCTTGCTGGAAACCATGTTCATAAATAGTGTGGTCCACACTAATTACTATAGTCGGTGTAGTTAAACCGATCTGAGAACGATCATAGACGTTCATGCATTGTTGTGGTACAAGAACACATGTAGTCTCCAGTTCCCTACACACATCATCATGAGTAACAGAACACCGATGATTTGGAAATGACCAAAGAGGATCGTTGCTGCCTCACGCCAAGTAATTAAGCTGGTAAAAGTTCCCCAGTAGCAGAGTAAATCCCCGAGGAAACTACCGTAGAATGTGACGATGTACAAGTCCATGGCACTCCACTCTGATGTAAACTTTCACAACAGTACTATCTGCAAGTAGCCAAGAGCCAGAAAGATAAAAAGAAAGAGTTGAAAAAACCCAGCTCAATAGAGCCATTGCGGCAGCTATTTAAATATCTGCTGCAGTGGTTGAGCCCACATTGGTTGAGATCGTTGTCTATCAGCACAGTGATTCCAGCAGTTGCGCAAGCTCCAGCAAATGCCATGGTTGAAGTGACCTGATTTTCAAATCCGCAAACTTGTCAAGGATAAATTTCACACAAAAAAGCTAATCGTTCCAGCACAACTCGACAAAACGCTTTAGTTTGCACTAAGATATTCACCCTGCAAACAGCATCGAATAAAACATAATGTCATTTCGTTTCAGTATCATATGTAAGATAAACTTGATAATTCATAAACAAAAAAACCTGCACCATTGAAATAGAAAAAACCACCCAGGAAGTGGTGAGCATTCGCATAAATGAACCCAAGATTTATGGGAGCATGCCTAAGGATAATAAGCCTCTTAATCACCCGCAACCAAGAGACTCAATATCGATGAGTTTCGAAGAGGTCGTTTTGCCAGCAATGCATAGGAATCCACAGCTCCCGAACAAAGACTCCAAATGCATTGAAATACCATAGCTGCCACAAGAAAACTGCATCACACGAGCAAATCGGGTTATCATGAAAACCTGATCGAAAAAGTAAGGAATACAGCAGGAATCAACAGTAGCAAACTGATACTGGTTGGGCAACATGACACTAAACATATGAGTTAAGGAACAAAAAAACCGTGAGGTCCCACAACGCGATACGTGCCTAACACGCTCTGCAACACATAACACCTGTTCTTTACACTTCTAGTGCCAAGGAAGCTTACACTTCAAATCATAGCTACAAAGACTCTTAAAGTATTCAGGTGCATTTCAACGACGTTACTGTAAAGCAGCAACAGCATCAATGTTGTTAATCAACAATAAGAAAGAAGCTTTATCCATCAATTGCAACTACATTAAAAATCCACGTGACTTCTTTCAGCCACCGTCATCAGCGTCCAGACAGAAACCATTCGTTCGTGTCATTCCACTACATTTATCTAAAACCTTCCAGCATTCTGTACCAGAATTTTCGGAAAAAAAAAACAAAACAAAACAAATGGAACATATAAAAAATCCTGGTCCCCCGAAAAATGCATTAGAACTTAACACCTTTAGACACTAAACAAAGAGAGACGAAAAAAATTTGAGTATTGGAAACAGGAAGATTCGTACCAGAAACTTGTTACCGAGGAGAAATCAACAATCGTAACCATGATACAAAGAGCAGTAAGGGCGAATCCCATTTGCACAAATCATAATGCCAAGCCCATCAGCGTTCCCGGTGATCCAGGCAAATCATTCATCCTTACTGATGGAGGTACGGGAGGTTCCGCACCTTGATATTGTGGAGGAAGAGCCACAGGGTGTGCTACGGAGTGACTCGCCACCTCATGTCTTCTTAAAGTACCTTACGAGATCCTTTCTATATCATCTGAAGAATCAGCTTCTTCTAGACACGCACAACAGAATATTAATAAGATGGTGTCCTTCACAAATCGTGTTAGGCGAACCTTTCTAGCAACCATCAACTTGTATTAAAACTTGCGTGGATTCCCTTAAGCATCAGTGTAGGAACTTCCCCTTGACCAAAGTTGATAGTTTCCTTTTCGTAGCATTCTGCTCTAAATCTCCTATTACAGAGATGTTCACCGACAAAGATCCTCTCTACCGTCTTCACGCTTGATGCTCCTAATCGCAGAGGTTGGTTCTTCCTAAATGCTTGTCCAGGAAGTGGGCTCTTTAAGATAATTGAAGCAGAGAGCCAAACTAACTGCAGACAACCATTTGCAGCGATACTAACACCAATACGACACAAATCATGTCGGGCCCTAATTTGTAATAAAGGATCATAAAGCTTCAGAAACTTAAACGAACTGTTGCCTGTAGTCTACCTTGAGCATTTCAAGTACAATCAACCTACCGAATCGCTCAACAATCTAACCACTGCAATCTTGCATAACCTCCACGTGGAGAACTTGTCGTGTTGATCATGTCGATGCATGAAACTGGAATATCTTCTAAAGATTCTCCAGGATAATTCACTCTAGGCAGATGTGTGGCAATCATGTATCATCTTGTGTACGCGACACAAAATGAAAGATAATATTTGGAAACCTGTTATATTATCCGCATATTATTAATTGCACTACATCTCGTATAGCGATTGCGCCAGAGCTCCATTGAGAAGACCTGTACGCAATAAATAACCTTAATTAACAATATCAAATAATCACTCCACCTGCAAACTCTTGATTAATGTAGCTAAAATATCTTAGGTTACGACACTCAGAATTTTCCCGTCCATGATACGTTGAGAGCAACACTCACATGACAGTTTACATTGACAGCGACACGACCGACCCCGCGAAAAGAGAGCACTTGCTAATCGTTTGAGGTCTTAAAACGTCCAGAATCGACTAAATAGTTCTCACCTGCTACCTATAATGTTAATTGTTACAAAGAGATACTTCTTACGTTTCCTCACTTGATTAAAAGTGTGCCGAAACTCGATTCCATAAGATTCTCCTACTTCACTGGATGATTCAACATAATCTAAAACAATCATCCACAGTCTTTCGATTAGGTGCATACAACAAACGATGGACCTGAATTGATCATGCATAGAACGCAGAATCACAGAATAGACAGAGCTAACATTTATGAGAAAGCGTAAGTTATGATCAGACAAAACTACAAGTATCACAAATTTTGTTGCAGCAAGTGACAATGTCAGTATCCGCGGCCACTAGGTTAAAATATGCACAGCCCAGGCACAAGGTGACTACCTCACGCCTTCACCGTGCTATCAATCCCAGAACGTGCTCCAACCGTCCTCGTCAAGATACAAGTCGAAATTCATAAAACTCCTCATAACTCAGTCTCTACACGCCACTATGAAACCTCTAAACAATCAAACTCGCTTGGAATCCACCCCTACACGACAACTCACGTCAAGGCACTCCCAACCTCTCCCCACGCCGCCCCCTGATCATCCAGATCCACAACTTCCGTGGCTCACTCAAGCGCAAACACACACACACACACACACACACACACAACGAAAGGCATCTGCCGCGCATGCACAACAGAGGATCGAATTCCGCGTGCCTGATTGGGTTTCGAAAGAGCTTTCAACCAACTTGCAACATCACGAAACGTAGTTTAACGCTGCGCGAGTGAATCTCCACGGCCAGGCTCTAATTCAAGCTGCCCTTGAATAGTGACGAGACAAGCAGATGAGGGATGTGGTATAATGTACGCATTTAATTCAATCTTGTACCATATTCAAAGTGCTTTTTTCATAATCTTTTTATTACAAAATGTGTGTAAGGAAAATGGTTTCTTAAATTAATTTTTTTTAGTTTTACTGTAACAAGGAATAGACTTTATGTACTTAGATTTGGCTCTACAAGTTAAAATCTTGTGGTTGTTCTTGTATTTTTTTTTAAAGAAATTTACAATTTTCATATTCTCCAAACCATTATCTTCAATTTTATTGCTTTTTATACCAGGGCTTATTTTTTCTTCCACATTATAATAAAATTTAAGAAAAATAAACACTAAAACAATGTATTGAAAAGCTGAACAAGAACTCAAATACAAATGCAACAACCAAAAGACTTGATGTCGATGTATGAATAGTACATTGATAATTTATTTCTTTTCTTTTCTAGAGAATTTCTATGTATCTGAACTTTTTTTTTTTTAATCTACCTGAAAAAAAGATGTCAAATACATTCATCCAAACCATGACACATTTACGGAAGGATTAGCAAATTTAGGTGAACCTTCTTTGCCCAGTGAACAATCATGGGTGGACTGCTTCAATAGTCCGATCAAAGTTTTGTGGAGCAACTTGCATTTTGTCCCTTATGATCCTGCAGTGAAGTACAAAAGGATGTTTTCAACAGTCAACCGTAAAAAAAAGTTTATGTTAGCGTGAATCCCACCGACGCATGGCGGATAATATGAGATGATTTAAGGTGCACTGCTGAGTTTTCACTTGGGGGAAAATCTGGGTGCCGGTTGTCTAGGGCCAATTTACACAGCATTCAACACAAACGATAGCTTGATTGTCAAAAGAGACTCAACTTGTGAAGTCAGGCTTCATTTCACTAGCTTCCTCCTGTAGAAGATATACATACAAGAGTAAATACAGATGTGGATCAAATTTAATAAAAGCACATTAACTAGTGGTCCTTCGTAGATGAAAGTCTGAGGGGGTCCCTGCAGGTTGCCTAGTTCTAAAATGACTCCGTTCATCGACTGGTATGGATCCCTTAAGAAGCCAAATTTGCACTCCAGTTCTGTTATATTCACCTTGAACGCCAATGCGGGTAAGACCAAAGGAATAACTAGACTAACACTAAGCTGAGCTTGTAGAGAAAACAACACTGCGGCTATTGAGCGAATAAAGTTCGAGGTACATTAATCGAGTTAAGCACACATGACTTGGTCACATGCTTGCAGAGCCTGGCCTGCAAAAAATCGGACATCCACATCAGGGTCTTCCTGAAGTTCCAACAAGCATGGCCGAATTGTTTGCTCCACAACCTGCAAGGGAAACGTGTCAGAAAGACCAAACTGATGCCACCTTTTTGTCGCACATGATATGCATGCAGTAAGGACATACCACTCAAGTACTAAAATTGGAATACTACTGGGCATAAATGAACGCTAACACTTAAACAAATAGTATGTACAACATCTAATGAAGTTCCACTGGCCAGATGTTTCAGAACAACGCGTTCAATTAACAATCCAACAAAAGAAAGCTTCAAACCAATTTATAAAAACCACAGCAATATGACAGCAATTTGAAAGCGATGGTCAGAAATAATAAGCTGCACACATCACTGCAGGCGCTACTGCACCTTCTAACAATCGTGTTACTTTATTAAACGATGAAGGGAAATGCACGCAAGATGGTGACGAGCTTACAGTGGAATCGACAATCGGAATCATGGATTGCAGCATTTTGGCAACGTTAAACTTGATATTTGGAACTCTGTAACCGCAATCACAGAGAGTTAGCTAATTACACAAGACCCCAAAACCTACCTAATACCAATCTGTTGCAGTTGACTGATAATCAAGTTCAATTACATATGGAGAGCAAAATAAGGTACCTGTCTTTTGCTGCATTGATGACCACAGGCAACATTGTCTGGCAAGTAGCTTCGGAACCAACTACTGGAGCAAGAAGAGAAATCGCCACAAGTACCGTCATGCGATACAAATAATGAGGATTGTTTATCTTTTCCATCACCTGCAGGTCCCACCAATTCATCAGAAAATAATAACGTAGAAATTGTATGAAAGTTATCTCATGTTTAACGGATCTGACAGATAGACAAGCCTGTGCTGTATGCAAAAGCCCACGATTCTATGCTCGTTACCACGACAGTCCTCACTACAATCTTATAAAGTAAGTACCTGTGGAATGATGTGCTGCAATGCCCACTCAGGACCAAACTCTTCGGCAAGACGCTTGAGATTGTTGGCAGCAGCCTCTCGGATAGAGTACACCTGTTAAACCAAAATAGAATGAAATTAAGTACTGAACTAATTCTAAAGAAGCAGATATATAAAGAGATCTGATTGAGGACGACTATCTCGAAACAAACGAAACATTGCTTGATGGGAATATATGAACCTGATCTCCAAGCCACTGCATGCAAAGAGCGCCTAGTTTGTCGTCGAAAAAGTCCACACCTAATTGGCTGGCCAATAAAGGGATGTACTCAATTATGGCAAGACGGACACGCCAATGCCGGTCCTCTGCTAATTCGACGATGGCTGGCAAAAGTGACTGGGACAGCAAGTCGATACCTATCACCTGTAAACGAAACGTCCAACTTCAGATCCATTAGTCTTCCTCTTGGTCAGAAACAATCAGTGTCTTCGTGTAGGTTTGTAGAATATCACATCCATAAACAGTAAAAAGAAAGACGACGACGTTTACGTAAGTCAAAGGTTTATCAGAATAGCAAGATGATGACACGTAATGTAAAGCTCTTAAGAACTGGTCGTTACTTGATTCACTTGATCTAACTTGCTGATAATATTTAGTCGCACATCCGGAAATTCATCTTTCAACAGTGACAGAAATATGGGCAGAAGTTGCTCAATGGTAGCTTCCTGCAAAAATGATGCCAAAAATACATTAAATTGCAAAACACTTTGGAGAGGCTTATGCAGATGTTGAGAAGGATGCAGAGATATCAATCCAACGTTAGACATGGAATATTGAATATATTTAAAATCCGTGCAAGAAATTGAAGTAAAATATTATCCATCAAGAACAATTTTCGAACACAAAACAGTTAGCATGCAAACGAAGGTACCGATAACATAAAAAAAGTAGAAAAAAAAAGAAAAAAAGAAAAAAAGAAGAAGAAACGAACCTTTCCTAACAATGGCGCCATGCCCATAATAACCGATGCAAGAGCAGCTCGTACATGTTGTGACGAATCAGTCGACAAATCCTACAACAATGTGCACATTGATTAGAAGGACGAGGAAAAACTAAGAGTACAATGCTGTGACACTGAACTTCCATAAGAAGGACGTGAACTAAAGTAGAAACAACAAGCCTCTTCAGTAAAGAAAGAGGACATACCTTCACGCACGGAAGAATATGTAGTTGGGCAACTTGAGGGCTGACGATCCCGCAAAACTTAGTGACTTTGCCAGCCGCAGCGATGCGGACTTCTGCTTCATTATCCCGCAATAGACGTACGTATGCTGGAACAAGGTCCGTCCTAGAAGTCTCAGAAAATACACAACCAGATCACAGATCACATTCAGGTAGCTTACGAATGAAACTGTTCCAGACAAGTTAAAATTTAAATTTCCTTAAGATATTCTACACTAACAAGCACCTAAAAAAATAACTATATATTCATCCACATTTCTTCACACAAGAGTCGAGAGTAAGATGTTCCATGCCAACACAGCATTCTACGCATCAGCCATCAGAACCAAAATGGTATGAAAATCCCGAAGGGAAACCTTCAAGAATAGATTGAGCAAAAAATCTCAGTCTAAATGAAACATGTGCAAAGACTCATCCTTGAATAAGCACCTGGTTGGTTCTTGTCCCACCGCTTCACAGAGCTCATACAACTGGTTAGCAACCATGTATCGTACCCTCCATGACTTGTCCTGCAGTCCCACAGAAAAAATCCTGAATAGATTGTTACATATCTAAAATTATGCTCAAAAAGCGTTCTCTAGGAATTGCCTCGGAACTACTCCTAACAGAAAAGAAGATGGCCCAGGCATTGGAACCGGGGTCTCAAAGATAGACTCTAATTATAACCAAAATTTCCAGTGCTTCCAAAATAAAACAGAGCGAGGTGTCGTTCTTTACAGAAAACCTTTAATGTTTACCATCTACATCGAAAACAAGCTGTAAGCCAACTTGACTTGGGACAAAAATTCTATATACGCTATGGATGCGAAATTTCTAAAGATAAGCCTTTGAGTGAAGAAATAGAGCTATTAGAAAAGGTTAGGAGCCAAAGATCGCTTGACCCAATGAGCAAAATTCTGTAAAATATTACATGCTGAGCTCTGTGACACCCAGTTCGATAGTAGACAAGCCATGGAACAGTAAGAGAGAAGCACAGAAACAACTCGGCAAAAATGGGCGAAAGAAAGCAAGTTGTGCATGTCCTACCTGTGAGAAGCTAACTATAACAGGGAGAACGTTTGCCACACAATCAGCAGGCTCCAGAAGTTTTCCCAAAGCAGCACACCCTTCCACTGCTAGAAGCCTCACTGAATCTTGATCTGCAACAAAATCAAAAAAAATAAAAAACAAAATCGCTCCATCAATTGCAGATTCATCTACATCTAACATACTTTCCATTCTTCGTTACGCTCTTTAAGTTTGATAAATTCAGCTTCAAAAATCAAGGTCAATAGCTTCACAAGATAATTATATTGTGCCAGTGGATTTCATTCTAAAATGCAACTCGTGGAATGTCGTTATCCTTGACAGATGAACTTAGAGACCTGCAATGAGCAGATAGATGCTAACTAAATCTCTACAAAGTCCATATATCACTCCTCCGTGTTCAGTTCCGTAGAAGCTGTTCCAGGTTTCGAAAATGCACACAACCCTTTCAAGAAACCAGACGTACCATCTTGTGTGAGATCCCTGAAAAAGGTCATAATGTCAGTCTTCAAATACATGGCTTCGACTGTTGCCGCAAACTTCCCCAAATTAAGTGCAGCTGATCGTCGCACCATAGGCATGTCATCGTGGCAGAGCTGATTATAGACTGAACGCAACTCGGCCCGAAGAAGATCTGGAGCACTAGGGTAAGCGATGTGGAAAAGCCCGCAGGCTGACACTCGTGCGGTGAACCATTCACCAGCACCGAGCCTCTGTTGCCATCCAGGAAAAAAAGTCAAAACACAGAAACCAAAGACTGCATATATTGAAATAACGCCACACACTGTCTAACTACAGTAACCAGTTCTGAATTTTAAGACATCCCCCTCGCTGCCAACATTCAACCAGTTACAATGCTCGCCGGGACAAAGCTGGTCCTCTATTCCACACAAACCACGTTATGAATTCCCCCTACTACGGAAAAACCCTAGAACACAGATCACCAACCATAAACCTAAAATTATTGCATCCTGACCTTTTGTTTCTAATCGTCCCATACGAAATGTTCGGGCACTCCTCAAGCACAAGAACCCTAATAAAATGATATAAACAAACACAGCGCAACACCCAACCCATAAAGATGGTAAGGACCCCGCTGACCTTAACAAGCGGAATGAACCATTCCACGACATCGCGTTCCTTCATCTGCAAGCCAATCTTGCACAGGGACTCCACGGCCTTGTCCCGCACCACAGTCTCCTCCACCGTACACAGCGACTCCAACGGCGGCAACAGCACGTGCGCGTAGTCCACCCCGCCCACATGAGCGATGAACCCCCCCAGCTCGTCGGCCATGGCTAGCAGCACCTCATCATCATCGTCGTTATTCTCGCTCAAGAACGGTATTAGTTCCTTGCGAGTTCGATCCTCCCCCAGGGCTCTGGCGATGGTGGACAAGCGACGGATCGAGTTCAAGCGCAGCTGTATGTCATCATTTTTAAGCTCGTCAATCAGAATGGCTATAGGGTATAGAGGCTCATCCACCATCGCCATATTTGCCATCCCTACGGCTTCCGCCCTGATGTTCCACCCCTCCTAGTCGAATCTATCCCCACCCCGCTCACTCTCGCGATTCTCACGAACTCGTGATTACGGCAAGGAAGGAAAGGTAAGAACGGGAAGCCCTCGGCTATGGCATTCGTCGACGGCACCCGAGACGACGGCTGTGGCGCCCTGTCCCCTACAACTCTAACAACAACACTCGCAACAACACCACCAACACCATCAAACTAAAGCCCCCGCACAATGCAATAGAAGAAAAAAAAGCAGGAAGTGCAAGCCAGCCCCGAAAGCCGGGTTGGGTCCGGTCGCTTTCCCCCGCGCCCGCCCCTTGCTTCTCCCCGCCCGGCCCGCGCTCCCACACCCCTTCCCGACGCCCAAGGAGTCCGAGCCTTTTAAAAATTGGTTGGTCAGGTAATGGGCGGAGTTTGACCCGGCCCCCGTTCTGCCGACCCGGTGAAATCCGGTTGCCCACGTCAGCAGCTGCGGCCCGTTCGTGATTGCACCGGGTTTGGCATTTGGCGTCCCCGGTTTGGAATGCTTCTTCGCACCTCCTCGACACTGGGTCGGGATTCGAAGATGGACACGTCATGTGCCCACGTGGACGACTCTCGCCCCCTTGTTATGCATGCCTGGATTCTTAACTCTTGTATAGACTTTTTCACTGCTGAGTATTTGCATGTTATATAGTGAACAATGTGGGTTTGTATGTGTATGTTATCCCACCTTGGAAGATCAGCTTTTGCTAATTGGTTTTTATGATTGCTAATTAATATCATTTTTTCTTATTATAGGAATAAAAAATAATTCCTATTGCATTTTATAATATTCATAAATACCTATAAAATCCATATCTGTATGTTGAATTAGCATGACCATGTATAGTTGTAAGTGCATGGTTTTGTTGAGAATTATGACTTCATCAAAAGTGTTTTGAGTTTTAAAAAATATATGAAATGGTAAGATTTTAAAATAAGCCATGAAATTTGTTGGTCTGAAAAAATTATGTTGATTGAAAATAAAGTAACAAAAAAGAGATGTATTTTGAATTTAAAATGACATTGTGTACTCAATAACATAAAGTATAAATCATAAAAGCATTCCTAATTAGTAATGTTACAATGTTTATACAAAAACAAATATTTTGTGACATTAATTATGTAAAATTATAATGTAATAATAATATTTTATCTATTATTACAGGGACTCCAGAATTCGACTTTGTATTTTTAGGAATTGTACAACTTCAGTGTAACTTCTTTAAAATTATTTGTAATATGTAAGATAATTTGATCTATCATTTCCAAAATAACAGAAATGAAGAAGGAATATATATTTCTTAATAAAAGATACTTAACTAAGAAATTAGGCCAGTGCATGTGGTAGTTGTATATGGATGAATTTATACTTATTTTAAAATAAGAATATTGTTGGCAGAAACCAAACTTTAAAAACTTGAAAAAAACAAAATTTTATAATTTTGAGAACCATATATTAGAGTTATTGTTTGAAATAAATGTATAAAATTCAAAATTAAGACATATATATATATATATATATATATACATCAACAAAAACCATTGAGGATGGAAAATTTCCTTCTCCATTGGAACATTATAATATTTGTCATTGGAGATTGGTAACACATTTTTTTAATATATAAAACACACACACACACACACACACATATATATATATATATATATATATATTGTCTTTTTAAGGTGATCTTATTTAGTATCAGAAAAGTTCAAAATTGATGGTTGTGCAAGAATGTATGTAAAAAGACATCAATAAAGTAAATATTCAAAAATGATAATACATAAACATGTAAGAATAATAATATATGTAAGCTTAATAAAGGAGCTAAAATTATCTTTAATTTTTTTAATTAATCATCATTTTTTTATATCCTAAAGTCATATATACAAAATGTTCATTTTATGTGAAATATTATTTGGAATTTATGTCATCAAATTACATAAAGAATATTAGATATAATACATGAGTACACAATATCATTTTTTCTATTTTTATAATATAATGAATCTACACTTTACATGCATAAACACAAATAATATATATTAAAACATGTTTGTGCAAAAAAAATGTTAGTACTACCAATTACTTTAAAAGGTATCAGGTTTTAAATGAAAAAAATTATGTAATTTCATGATTAGTGTAAAGAAGCTTAAATATTGTGCAAATTGAGTTTATTTATTTATTTTCTCGATGGAATTGGTATTCTTCAACAATTGGTGTTTGTTGCTGGTACTATTGTTATCTGTTCATTTTTTTATTTAGTTCCATTATATTTGATACAGTATAAAATCAAACTCGTAATATTGAATAATATCATAGATATTAAATAAAATGCACATTTTAAACTAAAATTCTATTTTAGTTTTGATTAAATAAATTATCAATTAAAGTTAATGTATCTTTGTATGTGCAATTTACATTACATATATATATAGAGTAAAATTTTAAAAATTGCTATCTTAAACAAGATATTAAAATTTAAATATTGACAATATTAAATTTAAATTTACATTACATTTACATATATATACATATATTGTATTCTCTTGCAATTGAAGCAATTTTTTTTTTTTTTTTTTTTTTTTTTGAAGTTATTATTATTATTATTATTATTATTTTTTATCCATAGGATGCAAGTTTGTCATATCAATTTTTTAAAAATATTGATGTATATTCAAATTAATGAAATATGATGAAGTAAATAGTGTTGCTATTGTGAGTCTTACATAGCTATTGACTTTTATTATTTCAGTGTGAATTAAAAAAATATTTTCTTTATTGGAAACACTTGTTTTTGGCTTGTATTGAAGAACATTACATTTTAAGATTGGCCGACCCTTTTAGTGCTGGATCTCACACCAAGTATTCTTTTATTATGATATGTATATTATTTTCAACATTCACTTTCTTAATTACTTTTATCTTTTTAGCATACTTATATTGAATAATATGATATTACTTGAATTCAAAATACATTCGATACTTCAAGTGTTTTTTCAAAAATGTAATTTGTATACACTCTACACAAATTGGTGGAGTTTCTTAAATCAAGTAATATTTTTGATTTATTTGTTTTCCCCATAAATTTCTCTGAACTTGCTGGTGAACATTTTAAAATAGTTGTTGTGTTACACTTATATTTGGACTTAAAAAATTAAAAATAATACTAACTTGAAATAATAATTAATATCATACATTATCACCCCTTAAATGTGACATTACTAGTTTAAAAATAACAACGCCTACTGACCACAGTGTAAGAATTTTAATGTGCACGATACACAACAAAATAATTAAATTAAAACACAAAAAGTATGAGAATTCTGGTCATGTAATTACTCTACTACAGTGTGACATACACACATCAATATCCAATTACAGGCTGGTGTTTGGCAAAATTCTACAAGGATCACCTTCATCAAAGCCTGCAGATACATAGTTTAGTCATACTTAAATATCATCTTCAGTGTGCATTGCTAACTGAACTTATGCTGAGCCAAAGGCAATAATTCCCAATTGAAATGCAGTCTAATTTGAAAGAAGATTCATACATATTCAATCACCATTCAACGAAGCAAAGGTCAATATTGTTCAGATTTCGATTCTGAAGACCAGTCAATCAAGGACCATAAAATCAACCCACGAGATAAATTCATCTCAGACTGTGTTTTCCATGTTTTGTTCATTTACTGAGGATGCTGGAATCCTTAGGCAACGAGATTAAACATAACTGATATATTTCGATGAAGGAGAGAGAAAGGATGATATGTGAAGCACCAAGTAAAAAAAGCCCTCTCTCATCTATTTGCTTAAGAAAGTCGAGCACCAGCTAAGCAGAACACACATGGAAGAACATCACTCAAGATCTTACGCTTGTGATTACCAGCGATTAAGTAAAACTTTCAAATGTACCTCTCAACTTTGTATGAATAAAATAAAAGTTGATTCTCCAAATACCCCCTAAGAATCCCTTCTTAGTCAGCATCCATGTCTTCTTCCTGTGCCTCCTTGGCAGCTGTCTTGGCTTCAGCCAATAAGTCTGCTGGAACCTGCATTGATGTCCAAACACCGCAAATCAATACCCGAAAAAGACTATACATACACACACACATACACACACATGAGACGTATCCATAGCCTAAATCAACGTAAAAAGAGTACGGAGATGCATTCAATTAATAATTCTAAAAGCTTGAACATTTGGCTGATTCAGATGGCGAATACATGTCTTAAGTAGATTGAAAGGGTGGAAAACTTACCCATTGATGCTGGCGGTTCGATTCATCGCAAACCCAACTCATCTCGAGCTCAAAAGCCTTGTCTTTGGCCTCATCATGTACGCCGTAGATGCTGAAAAGGGGCAAAAAGCGAAGTAATTAATGTAGGCAATGAAGAACATTCACAATATCATCTGAAACAACAAGCTGTAATAAAAATAGTGGATTTCTTTCTATAATAATAGGTGCGCGCCTGGTTTCAAGCATTCTGAGTCTTTTCACAAAAGATTCAAGGCCTCATCTGAGTCTCAACAAGTTTCAAGATGGATGGTTGGCTTACATCTTAGCAACTGCAATGACCCCTTGTCTGCAGGTCATCTCTGTCAAATTCAATTTTTCGATTTCACTGCAATGCAACCCGACCCAGATTCAAGATTTAAAACAATGTTAAGATGATACCATAAGCTAAAGTTGCTTTACTGGCTAGTTTTACAGCTAGGTCTAGCTAACAGAAAGTGAGCGAATTGGAAACAGGTATTACGTCTTTGCAGCTTGCCGACCCTTTCCAACTGCTGCTCCAAAGTAACGCTGTATCCACAATAGTTTCTATCGTTAATATCCAAAATTTCCACTAGAAGAAAAATTCGCATCTTGCAAGAGATAATGCTGCAGCAGAGAATACAGGTAAATTGAGAGCCTCACATAGGCAACACCAGAGGGCTCAATCATGTACAGTTGAGGACCATCACGGTCGTATCCTCCAAGGATTGCTGAAGAACCAAAAGGTCTGAAAAAAACACACATATAAACACTGGACTACTTCAGCATAACTCATGCACGAGCTTTACTTCAGATCATGATGGAAAACTCAACAGACAAATTTCACACTAAACAACATAGTTTCCAAAATCATACACGAAAGTGCTTAAAAGTGCTAGACAATTGATGTACTATCAACTATGGGAAAATGAGTACCTGAGCCACCAGTAAAGTGTGCACAGATGAACATAATGCGCAACACGATCACAAAGTTCTCCAATAGGAACCTCCTCACCATAAAAACTGTAAAAAACAGTCTATCAAAACACTGGAGAGCACTAAGGATTCATTCAGAGAATTTCTAGAAGATAATTTCATTCTCGCAATCAGCAATAAATACATGCACAAACATCTTGATACAAAACCCACTAAGATCACGGACGGAATCTGGAACGCCAGAACTGGTTATGTACATGTCATGCGACTACACAGGGGTAATGAAGGTTCGAACATGAGAATACCATCGGTAATCAGAGGCTTCAGCACGGGCCTTGGTTACTATCTGCCTACCATCGGATGCCAAGCCTGCCATGGCCTGCAATTATGCATATGCCACATGCTTCATTTCAGCGTTTCAGAAGCACATAATACTCAATGGAACGAATCAGCGGTTAGGCAGAACAGAAAATATCATACTATCTACGAAATAGACTGACTCTTTGTGCGTAACATGCTAAAAGTTAAATGCCGCAGAATAACTTGGGACCGAGTTCGTGCATGTATCAAAAAATGATCACCTATACGCATAAAAAATCTTAAAAGCTTAAGAAGCTTACCATGCCAGCATGACGATCCACAGCATGAATTCTTCGATTGGATCCCTCTAGTAACATTTTAGAGGAAATAAGTTTCTCAACTCCCTGCAGCACGAAACCCATAATTATACTCAGTAACAGTAAACACTTCATGGACACATCAGACAACTTTCACATAGATCCTGTTCAAATCTCAAATGATAGAAAACAAGAACCGTGTTCTAGCATGTGCAGGAAATCGTTCTTGATCCCAAAACAAGATTGGTGATTAGTAAAGAACATATGACAGTACCAGGACGACACCATCTTTACACTTGATGCCCACAACAGTCCTGCACATCCAGGGTATAATGCTTGAGTTTGGCATTACAAAAATAAAAAAAAAATAAAGAAAAGAAAGAAAGAAATGATATTATGAAAAACACTTTCACGCTGGCGGAACTATTGCTACGCTTATCTGTTCTACCCATGGAACTCTGCAATGAGGCTTTGGATGAAACATTTTGTTCTAACATGGAAATACAATAACGGAGTGATGCAGCCTGATCGTCATGCCCCCAAGCCCCAAATGCAACTAAATCATAGCAGGCCTACCATCATCTCAAACAATCTCCAGCAAGTTCAATCAGAGGAATGTATGCTATACCAACCTATCAATAGGTGGGATCAATTACGATTTAGGTCACAACAGGAACTGAAAATCAGGACCCACCTGCACTAAAAGATATTATATTCAACCTACTTCTTCTGCAACTCCCTAAACATAGCTGAAGGTGTTTTTGCACAGTTCTAGAACCCTAATTTGAACAAAATCAGTACGAAGGGAAGATTGGTACAAGCACCAATAAACCACAGAAGCGGGGAGGGGGAGGGGGTGGGGGTGGGGGTGGTTTCTACAGTGGGTGTTATTGAAAGCATACCCGCTATTGTCAACCGCTTTGGAGGCATACTCGACTTGAAACACTCGCCCATCCGGAGAGAAAGTGGTCACCGACAAATCATACTGACATATACCAACCACTCTACTTTCTTTATCAGCTTATTTCTCAATCTGACTTACAAATACAACTACCAAGTAGAGAAAGGAAACGGGATTTAAAAAAAAGTGAGGATAGCATCTCCTCTAAGATTACTACTAAATGCAGTAGCTGATTTCATTCGATGTTCCTGGGAACCCACTTCGACATTTCAATACATCAAAATATAGAGATTTTATTTGTGATCCTCAAGGCAAAAAAGGAACAGTGCTGGTGTAGGGGTTGTAAAACATACCCCTGTTCCAATGCTGGTCATGGCTGCTACCCTCCTTGTCAATCAACGGGAGATGCCCCTTCTCGAGTTTCAACACAAGGACGGAAAAAGCTGGAAGTACAGAGTAATTTCAGCCAGATATACACAGGAGATTACCGCTAGCACAAATTATGAGTCTCACGTAAAGGTTAAACAGCAAGATCCAGGAAAGCAACTGAATTCAATATCCATCCAGCTCTCTCCTCTACACTGAGGCAACGATCGATGGCCCCGCCACTCACACTCGGCACTGAATACAAGTATGCTGTTCCAAAACGACCACCATATGCAAGAGGTTTACAAACATCTCGAAAACCAGGAACCACTTATTCAACCTAAAAATATGTCATACACCCGCGAATGCGATGCTTACATCAACTTTGAATCAGAAGAATAAAATTGGGTGTCTCCGAGACATTAACGATGAGCTCATATGCAGCAGGGCTTGGAGAGGAAGCAGCAAATGGAGCAGCTCACCCAACAGAACACACAACTTAACAAACCCTTCGACGATCAATAACTGTTCACCGCTATGGACGATATTCGTCATTATACAGTGCCTTCGGCAACCTATGTGGATGAATGACAAACTTTTTGCCTTGGAGGCTTAGTGTGGAGTCGGGCTGCTCGACTGTTGGTGTGTCTTGGTTTGCACTTCTTTGATGGAGTTGGGTTTGCCTAGTCTAAGTGCCCCAGTTCCGAAATTTTAGGTTTTCACCCGGTTGCTCTGATCATTGGGAGAGGTGGGTCTGAGTTTTTCTACAGGCTTGCGGGAGGTTTTCTACGTGTTTGCGGTTGTGTGAATCGGAAAGAGGAGTGTAGGCGCTGGTGGTCTGTGGAAGGGGTTTAGGGGTTTGGAAGAGGAAAGAATCATGGATGAGAGCTTGTACGATGAGTTCGGTAACTATATTGGACCTGATCTAGATTCGGACGAGGAAGACTCCGAGCAGGAGGAGGAGGAGGATGAGCAGAGAGGATTAGAGAATGGACATGATGATGGATTTCTGGAGAATGGGGTTGACGATGACAGGGACGATGCCATGGACACTGAGGGAGCGGTGGTGCTGGCGGAGGACAAAAAGTATTATCCCACTGCCATGGAAGTGTATGGCGAGGGCGTGGAGACGTTGGTCATGGACGAGGACGCGCAGCCCCTCGAAGAGCCCATTATTAAACCTATTAATCTTAAGAAGTTTGAGGTGGTGGCGAAGGAGGTGCAGTCTTATGTTGCTACGGAATTTTTATTAGGCCTGATGCATAATCCCACGTTAATAAGAAACGTGGCATTGATAGGGCACCTACATCACGGGAAAACCCTGATGATGGACATGCTATTTCAACAAACGCACGCTGTGAACACTTTAGACCCTAACAGCGAAAAGCATCTGCGGTACACGGACACTAGGATCGATGAGCAAGAGCGTCAAATATCAATTAAGACCGTTCCGATGTCTCTTGTGTTGGAAGACAGTGCGGGAAAATCTTACTTGTGCAATATAATGGACACGCCAGGCCATGTGAACTTCTCAGACGAAATGACTGCAGCTCTTCGTCTCGCAGATGGAGCAGTTCTTGTTGTTGACGCAGTTGAAGGTGTCATGGTATGCACTCTATGAATGGTGGTTGGGGGCAGGTCGTATCTGGTTGTCTACCTTAGTAAGAACTAGCTGTTTGTTTGAAAGAAATTATTCAGAAGAACTGAGTGTTTACAATCTGCTGTTGTTGCGTTTGCAGCCCGGGTACTATTTTCTTATTTACAGCATAGCATTTAGGTGAAATTTAACAGTTTCGATGCATAATGACTTGGTCTCCTTAGGCTGGATTGTACTGGATTTACTGTCGTTGGAATTTTCAAAGTCCTGGTCTGTTATCCTCTAACCCTAAGCCGTAGGGGAACATGAATAGTGCCCTTCTCACTTTTACATGAAGTTCTTGTAGATCAATTGCTGACTGGAAACTCGGAGGATGCACTATGGAGATGCAGTCCAAGTGGAAATACATATCATATAACTAGTGAAGGGACTTTTTAATTCTTCTGCCATAAGATATGTCTCACGTATTCAATGCTGAATTGTATGGGGTGCAGGTCAATACGGAGAGATCGATCAAACATGCTATGCAAGAGAGCCTTCCTATTGTGGTGGTTATCAATAAGGTCCGCGGCGTCTTCAACTTTGCTTACTGTGTCAGCTATCTTTTGTCTAACTTATCATTCCACAATCCTCGCACTTATTGTTCCTGAATATATGTTATATCTTGCTTAAACTATCTTTGAAGTGTGTACTTAGATGACGCATATGGGTGCAGGTTGATAGGTTGATTACAGAACTCAAGCTACCTCCCACAGATGCATATCACAAGATTCGTCATACCTTGGAGGAGATCAATAATCTCGTATCTCTGTATTCATCTGGAGTGGATGGAGTGCCATTGATTGATCCAGTGTACGGAAACGTCTGCTTTGCAAGTGCAACTGCTGGGTGGTCATTCACGCTCTTATCATTTGCTAAGCTTTATGTCAAGCTTCATGGAATTCCATTTGATGCTGCAAAATTTGCTTCAAAGCTTTGGGGTGACACTTATTATCATCCGGATACTCGTACATTCAAGAAGAAGCCGCCTTCTGGTGGAGGAGAGCGTGCATTTGTGCAGTTTATTTTGGAACCTTTATATAAGATCTACAGTCAGGTCTGATATTCCTCTTCAGTGATGTATGTGCTTCAGGAGTAGTAGGTGGCTTGTTGTATGCAAAGTTTTTGTTTAAGATATTCTCTATACATAACTTTGGTCGATTAATGGTCTTCTTGCACAGGTAACAATTACGAGTTAATTTCTGTTTTATTTCTCACTTACAGTCGCACTGTTATTCAGGTGATCGGTGAACATCGGCGAAGCGTGGAAAATACTTTAGCGGAGCTAGGAGTCACTCTAAGCAACGCTGCGTACAAACTCAATGTGAAACCTCTGCTTAAGCTAGCATGCAGTGCAGTTTTTGGATCTGGGACCGGTTTCACAGACATGCTGGTTAAACACATCCCGTCTGCCAAAGATGCTGCTGTTACTAAAGTGGAGCACACTTACACTGGCCCTCAGGATACTGAACTGGCGCAATCGATGCGAGACTGCAACGCAACTGGACCTCTGATGGTTAATGTGAGCAAGCTTTACCCAAAACCCGATTGTAGTGTTTTTGATTCTTTTGGAAGAGTCATAAGTGGTACTATTCGTACTGGGCAATCTGTACGAGTCCTTGGGGAGGGCTATTCACCTGATGATGAAGAAGACATGGCCGTCAAGGAAGTAACGAAGCTTTGGGTTTATCAAGCCCGCTACCGTATTCCAGTCACAGAGGCCCCAGCGGGATCCTGGGTGCTCATCGAAGGAGTGGATGCTTCGATTATCAAGACAGCAACCCTTTGCAATGAGTACTACGACGAAGATGTATACACATTCCGTCCGTTACAGTTTAATACTCTCTCAGTAGTGAAGACTGCGACTGAGCCTCTAAATCCTAGTGAGCTACCTAAAATGGTGGAAGGCCTTCGGAAGATCAGCAAGAGTTATCCACTTGCGATCACGAAAGTTGAAGAGTCGGGTGAGCATACAATATTGGGCACTGGCGAAATATTTTTGGACTCTATTATGAAGGACTTACGTGAGCTCTACTCAGAAGTAGAAGTTAAAGTAAGTCATATCATTATAATGCATTATTTCTTAGAGGAGCTGCTATTGGTTATTATAGTTTGCTTATCCTGCTGTAGTAAAACCTTAAGTACTTCATTACATGCTTTGACATTTCACGGCGTCGTTCCTTTACATTGCGATATGAAGTATGTGAGTTTCCTTTTGCCGTTTTCATTTTAAATCGATATTAGTGTTTACCGCATGTGAGGTTGATCATTCTGACAGTATGCTGGTACTATATGTCTACCAGGTGGCCGATCCAGTCGTTTCCTTTTGTGAGACTGTGGTGGAGACATCCTCCTTAAAATGCTTTGCTGAGACGCCAAACAAGAAAAACAAATTGACTATGGTAAATCGCATTATCTTCTCGGGTCTTTTCGTACTATGTAAGGTTTAACTTGGTATTCCTGGCATCATTAGTTGGCAGAAGCTTTCATTGATGTAGCCAAGAGGGCTGCCTGAATTTGTAGTCGATTCTGCTCATGTGAAAGTCAAGCCAAAACATTCAACTAGCACCTTTTCTGCAGTAGATTCAGCTTGTCCAGTTGCTAATGGAGAACCCTGAAAATATTGCAGGTAGAGAATGATACAGTGGATCATGTCGATAACATACGGTATTGAATTTGCAAATTTCTGTGTTCAGATAGCAGAGCCTTTAGAAAAGGGGTTAGCGGAGGACATCGAAAGTGGAGTAGTATCTTTAGACTGGCCTCGGAAGCGGTTGGGTGATTTTTTCCAGACCAAATATGACTGGGATCTTTTAGCAGCACGGTCTATTTGGGCCTTTGGTCCAGATAAACAGGTACGAAAATCTGTTCTTTATCTTTGAAATATTGCGATTCCTCTACCTTGTTTAGGATTATCTCCATGGATGACTATTTTTTCTTTTGAAGTGGTGTGTCGTACAGTTGGGTTTTGTGCCGGTTTGAGGTTTGATATTTTCTAGTTTATAAATTTTCTAAATCTTTTAGCTTGGATGCTGGGCACTTTGTTTTGACTGATATATTTTATGTCGCTACAGGGTCCAAATATTTTGCTGGATGATACACTACCTAGTGAAGTGGATAAAGGCCTTTTAAATTCTGTGAAAGACTCCATCGTTCAAGGGTATTTTCACATAGAATATTTGAACATTTCTTGTTGCTAATAGCCTCATTCTTTAATGTTTCATCTTGTAATTTATGATTATCTTAAGTCTATTTGAAGTTGTGAGTTGATCTTGTGCATAGTATATTACTTGATTTAGTTTTTTTGTTAGCATCTGTATATGTGATAAGTGTACTGAATTCCTAAGTGATCGCGTACTTTTCTTTTGGCAGGTTTCAGTGGGGAGCACGTGAAGGACCCTTGTGTGATGAACCTATTCGCAACGTGAAATTCAAAATTCTGGATGCCACCATTGCCCAAGAACCGCTACATCGTGGTGGCGGGCAGATTATTCCAACCTCTCGACGTGTCGCATACTCGGCTTTTCTCATGGCAACTCCCCGTTTAATGGAACCTGTCTACTTTGTAGAGGTACCTCAATGTTATATGTCGCTTGTGTTAGTCCTATTTTACTTAACAACTATTCCATCATTGTAATGTATAAATGTATGTGTGCGCATGCGTGTGCGCGCGTAGCTGATCATCGTAAGTCTGGCTTTTTAACTCGGTAGGTTTGATTTGATACAGATACAAACACCTGCAGATTGCATGTCTGCAATCTACACGGTCCTGTCTAGGAGAAGAGGGCATGTCACTGCAGATATACCAAAACCTGGTACTCCAGCATATATCGTTAAGGTAACAACTAAGTGCAGAACTGACGTACTTTTCCGTAGAGTTGGTTGATTAGGTTGAATTTGTTTAGTTGCAATTTAGCACGCTTCTTCCAACTGAACGTGAATGTCATATCATATATGGAGGAGGTATTAATGTAGCTTGTGAGTTTCTGCATGTAGATGATGTCTTTATTTCATCAGTGACTCGTTCTGGTCAGTCTCTGGTAATTTCAAACGTAGTGTCTTATCATTCAGCCGGGCAGGGTTTTCCTTCTTGTGAGCTAATTGTTTCGAAACTGAACGCTGACAATGCGCTTGGTCGTCTCGTCATGTTGGGTTGCAGGCATTTTTGCCAGTAATTGAGTCATTTGGTTTTGAAACTGATCTGCGCTACCACACACAAGGGCAAGCATTTTGTGTTTCGGTCTTTGATCATTGGTCGATTGTACCGGGTGACCCGCTTGACAAGTCAGTTTCGCTGCGCCCACTAGAGCCAGCCCCAGTTCAACACTTGGCCCGTGAATTTATGGTTAAAACCAGGCGTAGGAAGGTATTGAATGCTGCTATCTCCCTGCAACTGCCAGCTGCTGTTAATACTCTATTTTGTTAGTATGTAAAATTGGATGAAACTTGCTGCTTCCTTTTATCATTATCTGCCTATGAGTGCAGTTTTTAACTGAAGTGTAGGCTTTTTCTGTGATTTTCAAAAATTGATTTCTCAATCCTGGGTTGGCACTCCAGGGTATGAGTGAAGATGTGAGTATCAACAAGTTCTTCGATGACCCCATGCTTTTGGAGCTCGCGCGGCAAGATGCTGATTTGCAACAGATTCTTTAGGTTTTCTGCATATAGTTTTAGTCCTAATAGAGGAGAAGCTCTGAGGGTCGTGTCGGGTCAGATGGGAAGCCAAATGTCTTTTATAAGAATGTACCAGTACCTGTTTCCAAGTGAAGTGGGGAAATTTTGTTAAACTTGATACTGGGAATGTAAAAAACTCAAAATTGGGTAGCAATGCTATGTCGTGCTTCAAGTCTTTGTTTTCACGTAATGCTCGACATTTTCAGATGATGGGACAAGAGGTACTGTAGTCTTAAATTTACAGTTATGGTTATTTGAAGTGTTATGTTTATGACACCTGATCGTAGTAATTGCACGCATGACTGATTGGCAAGATGTTGCATTTTATAGGCTGAAGTACGAAGACAGAATTGTGTGTTGCAGTTTTTAACGATAAAATTTAGAAATTCTAAAATTAGTACAACCTCAATACAACCTGCGCTTGTGAAGAGATACTAATGGCATGAGCACAACTGTGAAAGAAAACACGTATCTTTTTAAAAGTTACCCACGCAGGATAGTTCGTGTAATATCCACATATATTAATGACACTCAAGTGTCAATAATGTCAAAACCGTTGTTCGTCAACCATGAAGTCTTGAGACCATGAACAAGAGTAGCTGGTCAAAGGAGGTACCTTCTGTGGAACTCTGGTTTTAACTTGAACTGTACAACTATTCATAAAACATGATAGCAAAGCTACAAAGACTACTTGATAACAGGAATTTATTGTCTGCCTGTCAACCAGGGAACAACCTACGTGCATATTGTTCAATTGCAGAGCCTGGATACTGCCTCGATCTGGGCAGGGACAAAGCTGTCCAGAAAAACTGCAAACGGAGCAGCAACAAATGCACAACGTGTGAAGATCTCTGGCGTTTGAAGATCTAAGGGACCTTCACCTATAGACGGAAGGCATTCCACTAGGAATAGGAGACGGAAATGTAAAACGTACCCCAGTACATAAAAATGGTACGATAGTGCCGTGCCACCCAATCGCCACCGCCAGAACCTAGTATCGACATGAGAGAGGCCAGTAGGGCTGCTATTTGCTTGCTCCAGATCAATAACCAATTCGTGCAAGTACTCTACAGGTCACAGTTCGGGTGAATAGGCACAGCACGAGAGTGGCTATTTGCAGGCTCAATGGCTCACACTTTTTGTGCCGTTAGAAGCAGACTCAGTTTCACCGAAGCTGGACTTCAACCAACCCTCCTTCTTGGCCTGTTCCACGTACTGAGCTGCTTTATCTTTTGCACCAGGGTTATCAAGGGAAAGATCATCAAGTGCATCCATCACTCGACTAAAACCCTTGGTCATCTGACTAGTAGTAATAAGTCCCTCGTTAGCGCATTCCTTAAGTAGCATGAGAAGGCGGGGGTTATTTTTTTCTATGGCCATCACTAGGGCTTTCTTCACAACCTCGTGATGAAAGAAAGACATATCAAGATCACGAATACATTGGCAAGCCTCACCTAGTTCACCCCCTGCCTCAAACTCCTCCAGAAGCGACTTGATCTTATCCTTAGCATCTTCCAAAGCTTCCCCAGTTCCACCTCCACCCCAGCAACGTAAAATGCGCTCTCCTGCATGCCGTGCAGAGAGCACAGACTGTGCCATACGTACAATTTCCCTACCAAGAGATCCCTCAGCAAGCTGCTCGCTAATCTCTTCAAGATACAGAGGGGCCAAGATATCATCAATCACAGCACGGGCTAGAAACAAGGACAGCTCATTGGCTGCGTCGGGGATATCTAAGGCAGTGTCCTCTGCAGACTGGAGTAGCAGTGTGTATGCTCTTGCTATGCTTGCAATCGATATCACCTCTGCATACAGTTCAGAAACCAAAATAGAAGCCATTTCCTTTTCCCGATTTTTCCTGTGGATGGACAACCACATCAAAAAAAAAAAAAAAAAAAAAAAAAGGTTATCGTACACAGAAGTCCACAAATGGGGAGGATTGGTTTAAATCAACTCATGTAATCAATAACACGCTAGAGGCAACATTTTCAAAGGGCTAAAAATTATCTCAGCAAAGTGACATAGTCCAGGGACAAACCTGTCCATGGCCAGCGTAATCAACCTCTTCACAAACGCAGCATGGTAATCAGGAGCTGCCAGATCCTCCAAGCTTGTTACCACCTCATTAATGTCAGCAGACAGGAAATACTCCTGAATAATATTTGTCGCCTTGGCCTTGAAAGCTCGGGCTTCCTGCGACTCCGCAGAGCCTGCTGTAAGCTCTGAGACCACTGCCCGTGAAAATGGTGCGCTGACCCACCCCTCCTCAACGGCCCTGCAGAAAAGCACAACAATTATCATGCGTCATGACGCGAAAGTAAGACGACTTCATGTTAATGCACTTTAATACCTGACGCACAACCCCAAAGCCTAAGCAACACCAATAAGCACTACGGACTCGAATTGAAAATTAAGACTCACTTCGTTGTGAATGTCTCCAACTTCTCCTTGGCTTGAGGAATGTCAAGAGCAAGATCATGAATAGAGTCAGAGATCCTAGTGAACCCTTTCGACATTTGACTTGAAGTGATTAAACCCTCCTCTGCAGCCTCTTTAAGAAGAGACCAAATCTTCCCTTCAGCTGCTGGCTCCTCCATAGCCAATACGAGTGCCTTCTTTACCACTTCATGATGGAAGAACGGCACATTCAGTTCGCGGATGCATCGGCATGCCTCGGCATTATCGCCACTTTCCACATACTCCTTGAGAAGAGCAACAATCTTAGCCTGAACTTCAGCGACTGTAGTGTGCGTGCTACCACCCCATTTACGCTCAATTACTTCGGCGTGATGAGGCGCTGACAAATAGCTCTTTTCAGTTTTTTGGATAACCGCAAGTCCTTGAGAGCCCTCTGCCAATACCTTCATTGTCTTAGACAAGAACGCAGGGGGCAAGATATCATCAACCACAGCGCGGGCCAAAAAGATTGCCAAAATATCAACGGCCTCTGGAATATCCAAGATAAGGTCATCCACCGACTCCAGGAGGTTCGTAAACCCTTTGGCCAACTGGTCCGGCTGTATTACATCAGCGTATAGTGCTGAAAGCAGCACAGACGCCATCTCTTTCTCCTTGTCATGGTGATCCATCGCCATGGAAATGAGCTTTTTCACGAAGTGATGGTGGAAATTGGGGGACCCAAGGTTACTCAAATCAGTGGCCATACTTAAAACGTCTCCTGACGCAAAGTACTCCTCAATGAGGCTTACGACCTTCTCTTTATATTCTTCCAAAGACTGCGAAACTGGTGCTCCCACCAGTTGATAGGGCTCCTGAATCCAAAACATCAAAAAAGAAAATAATAATTTAAGCCAGGATCAACTAACCTCCAACATCACAAAGACCTTACCCAAAGAAGAGATACTTAAGAAGCATTCGTTTGGGAAACCCCTTGCAACAATGGCTCATTTTACAACTAGTAGTTGATAGACTAAAAAAAGACTTCGTAAGTCAAATACTCCACACCTCTTACTCAAGTATCAAAATCCAGAAACACACATAGCCGCTTAGAAATCGTGCACTTCGTCCCAATGTAAAAGTTTGTGAGAAGTAAACTGCACACCTCTTCACTGTCATAATTCGGGTCGTTCCTATCCACCTCAATATCACCGTCAGCGGATAGAAGCTTACCCCAAGTGCCTTTCCCACCTCCACCACCTATTTACGTAGTCGGAAACAAAATAAGTGAAGGAAATAACAGGAGGCAAAATTGTGCAACAGAAATTACAAAACTAACAGTATACGTACCTGTAATAATTACTGGGTACAAGAAAGGTGAATCGTAACATGCAAGGAATTGAGGAAATGGACCTACAACAAGAAAATCACCTTTCTTAGGTCTTCCATTCTTTCCAGAATGAGAATGTCGGTCCCTTTTGACTTCTCCACTGCCAACTGAAACGAGCTTCACGCCAGACTTTTCATGTTTCTCTGGCGACCCCGCAAGTTCTGGCATTGCGTGCTGCCCATGAGAAACTGTTCTTACAAACTTCTTCTCTTCAGGAATACTATCTCGTCCATGAGATAACGATCTCATCAACTTCCGCTGCTCATCAGTGAGAAATCCAGGCGAAGACATTTTATGATAAACCTCGACGGTGGATCGCTGTTCTGAATTGGCAGTGCTCAAAGTGCGTTGAGAAGAGTGTTGCAAACAGTGTTTCCCTCGGCTTCACCAACCTGAAAAGAAAGGGCCAAGTGAGACGTGTGCAAATAAGAGGTTCTAAGGGCTCCCCCTCAATCTATACACAATAGCAAAACTAGGTGTTTGTAGTATTCCAATATCTACTAGAAAATACAATCATGAAGTCCAGAATAATGCAAGATCCTTAAATAATACTGTCAAGATTTAGTGGTTTTCCCTCATTGAAAGTTACTATCGATTGTTACCAGCGTTTACAAGTAGGAGTACCCAGCTGTTAATTACAGTTTCTACTAATTCTAAATTTAAGAGTGCACGCATTACAGTTGCAAAACGTGCACTAAAGTGCAAGAAGTCTTATAAAAACAACAATTTGAACTTGGGTGCAATCTGCTAAAATAGACTGACGCACAGCAAAACTTATGAACAAAATAAAATCGGAGAAATCTCGTGCTAGGTTAACTCCGCTTTCTGGGACTACTTCCCACTAACACCCAAAACACCTGGTTCAAAATCCTTGTGATTTATTCGATTGCATTGACCTAAATCGGAAACAGCATAAGCTTTCCGATGAAACGACAACCACCAACGGCGCGACGTACCCAACCAGACTGAAATTCTGAAATATTTTCAGAAAGATATGTTCAGTGGATCTAAGATCTACTTCAAGAAGTATGAATTAAGCAACAGGCAGGTTTCACATACTTCCATGGGGTTTAAGGAATTGATTATGAACATCCATCTAGTCAAACACCAACGACTACACTCAAAAGAATTGGCTTCTCAACAAGGGTGGCTGATTGATGCAAGCGCCAGATGTGTTTGATTTGACAAAGCCCTTAAAATCACACTCTACGGCAAAGCTCAACTGCGAAAGGCGCACTATCGTCATTCCACAGCGATGACGAATAATCTGCTGGTTAGCGGGTCACCCTACTCTCCAACAGTATCAGAAAGGTCAGATCCAGGACACACAAGGCCACCTTTACTCACAAAGTAGCAAAACTATCACAACAATGTCATCAATGCCAGCGCAGGTGTGATGCAAATCTTCCACCCGATCAGAAATGTAATTAGGGTGAACGCATTGAACTCAGATCTGAGCTTAAGTTCGCGATGATACGACCAAAACTTACCCGCACTCTGTTACAAACGAACTCGTCCAAAACCCTACAACGACGAAAAAAAATCAAACCCAATACGAATTCGTAGACTACAGAATCACCTCAGGTTACGCATCAAAAAACAGAAGAGCACCATACAGACTCAGCCCCAGCTCACGGGAAAAAATAAAAGTAAAAATAAAAAGAAGAAACCAAACACCCACATTGTGACGTACCCCCGCCAGAGCTCCAAATCACAACGTCCGAAACCAACAACACTTGAACCCCAGAGGAACAAAATTTATCAATCGATACAGACCCCACAAATATCCAAAACAGAGCAAAAATAAATAAAAATAAAAAAAAATTCTTTTTCACAATAATGCTCACAATGGAATGAAGCCGAAGCAGGAGGAAGGGCTGGCGTCGCCAACCCACAAGACCAGCTGTACACAATTGCGATCGCTGACACTTGTCTTCGCTCTCCACGAAAATCAAAACCTGTCAGTATAACTTGACTCTATGTGTCTGTGTGTGTGTGTATGCGCGCGCGCGCGCGCGCGGGAGTGACGGCAGAGAACAGTACGCGAGGAATTGAGATGTAGCTCCGCTTCTTCTCCTTCCTCCCCGATGGCAACAACGAAGATGGCGAGGTTGGACGTTGTCAGTTAGGGCTATGGAGGAGAGCAGCAGCTGCTGACTCATCGACGACGGACGCTTATCTGAACCCTAGTGCTAAATGCGGATAGATGCTTCTTGCGTCCGCCATCTGCCATCCTCTCTTTCTAGGTCTACTTGGCACCGCGATGAAGAACCAGCAGCTCCGAGTCCACAGTCGTCATCTACGTCGCTCTGCACCTCGTCGCCCTGCCATCGCTGCTGCTGCTGCCGCCATCGTCGTCTCCCTCCCTCTTCCCTAATTCAGCAAAACATCGTCGTCTGCTTGAGCCATCCCTCTTTCCGATTTGGCAGAACAGGCTTGAGCCCTCTACGGATGAAAGCTTCACGAATAAGGGGCCTAAGCACCCAATTCTGGCCCGTCTACTGCCCGAGCATGCTCCGACTAATTTAAGCTCCAGGGAATCACAGACAAAACAACCCGTCTACCCCTTACAAGACGAAAACTGCTTCATGTACCCTGTCATGTTTATGGGTTACTTTCTTCAAACATAAAAATAAAAATAAAATAAATAGAAAATAAAGAGTGTTGCCCATATGGGTTTCACTCGAACATATTACTACCTGAGTGTCACGTTTTTTTTTTTTTTTTTTTTTTTTTCCCAGTTTCATCGCTTCAGTTTTCAAGGAGCAGATGGTTAATCCGACACCAACTCAGGCGAGAATTTTAACTGGAGTGAACGAAAATGGGTTGCAGAATCAGCAGCGAGAGAAACAGAGGAGTTCATTCATCGAAGCGATGAAGTGTCCAGCACGAATAGCTGACAAAATGGATAAGGTAAGAATATTTCTTGTGCATGCCACCGTGCGTTGCTTTGTCAAACGCAGTTGCACTCGCCCCCCCCCCTAGCGTTCCTCTTTCCGCCATCCTCCGTAATCTCTCGGGACAGACACCAGGCTGCGTAATTCAAGACATCGCTGCTAGTTTCTTCTCGACGAATCAGCTTCGGCCGAAACTCACCGCCCAGGAGCACGCCGACAAATCCCTAGGGCTTGGATTGGCAAACCTCGACGTCGCATCCAACCTTCACTTTACCCACGTCCTGAAATGTCTTGTTCGGAGCGGCTAATGAACGCCGTCTTGTCACTCGCAACGGTTTTGTCTTCTGGATTCGACGACGGCAGGATCTTCAGTGTCGGTGCTTACAGGCGCCGTGGGTTCATACACGGACCATGTGGTCTGGAGCGAAGGGATTGTAGCCATGAAATCAGTGCGATGTGCTGGACCCTGTGCTGCGATTCTCACACATCATGTGCACAACAACAACAACAGATGAACCATTGTTTACACACTTCATTCAATCACCACACACTTGGTTCATGCGGCAGTTTATATCAATCACCAGGCACCCGGCACATACTCGCCTTTGTGTGACAGTTTTGCAAAATGCTCAATCTGGAATATGGAGACACTCTTCGAAATTCTTCACCACTTAGTGCAGCAGCACAACGCTTCATGTTGTGTCCAACGTTTGATCCATTTCTTCATAGTTTTCATTCGAAATGATGTTGTGAGTTTGGAGTTTTGATTTCCACAGCAGGGTCACTTCTCTTAAGGGAAATTCATGCTGCTAACTCCAGTTTTCTTTACAGTGTTTATTTGCTGTTTCAGGTTTCTAGAATAGCTTGTTTTCTGGTCTCTTCCAGTTGGTCAAGGAGAACACAAATTGTGTTAAAAAATAGCTTACAAAGTGGACTAGACTGACAATGGTGACTGAAAACATGCAGCGGATGGTCCTGGGATGTGTATGTTTTCAACAATTACATCTGAAAAGATTAGTTTGGGGGCAGAAACTGTGCACAGATTTTGAGTTGCAGCACAATTTCAATGTAAGTTGATGTGCATCAGTAGTTTGCCAAATAATAGTAGGTTACGTTTTTTAATGAGTGTGGTTTATTTGGCATGATTGGTGGGTCATGTTAATTAACAATCCTCTAAGTTGTATTATTTTGTGAATGGTTGGATGGACCATTCATTTGTTAGCAGAGGGGCTAGACAATTAGCAATAGTATATAGTGCATGTCTACCAATATTGGTGTCATAAATCAACTGAAACATTGTGTAGAGGAGAAGCAAACTCTTGAAGTTTAAGGTGGTAATGCAATCCATCTTTGTAGAATAATGAAGGGCAAATAATAAGATCCAAATACAAACAATTTGTTATATAAGTAAGATACAAATATAAAGAACATATTTGTAATTTAATTTTTATTTTAAAAAAACTAATATTAATGACTGTTTTACAACAAAAAAGTATTCTTGATTTATAATAAGAGATTGAAATATTAGAATAAAATATAAGTATGAATTGATAAATTCTAAAGATATTAAATTAAGTTTCTAAAGCTATTAGTTTTTGTACTCTAAAAGACAAAAAACTCTTATGTTCTTGTTATATGAGTAATACTTTATTCTAATATGTTTATACATATATCTAACTTGATATAAAGAATTTTAGATAGATATTGATTTGTAAGAAAATTAGTTGGTGGTTTAAATGTTGGCTCTCATGACACTTTACTTAATTATTATTATCATGATTTGTACTTATTTATTATTATCTATTTTTGTAAGATTAAAAATTATATTTAATTATATTTTAGAATAAGAATTATATTTAATTTTATTTATAATAAGAAATTTTATATTTATGATAAGAATTGTTTTAATTAAAAAAATATTTTAAAACATTATTAATAGATTTTTTCAAAAAATAAAGTTTTCTTATGGTGTAATTAAAAATACTATTAATATTAACTTATATTAAATTTATTTTTAAATTTAATAGGAAATAGAAATAAGATTATATAAGATACTTGTAATTTAATTTCTTCTTAAATTATTATGTATTATTATAAATATATATATATATATATATATATATATTTATATATATATAAGTAAAAAGATTAAAAAAATTAAAAGTTAGCTTGTAATTTAAAGAAAAACAATCAAAATTGGACTAATTCTTGTAAGTTTAATATATAAAAAAGTGATCTATAGAGACAAAGTGCAAAAAATAATTTAATAAAGTATTTAACTACATTATAATATTGATATTTTAGCACATAGACATACAAACAAATAATGATTTAACAAAAATGTTCAGTCTTGTACTAAAGCATGTAACTTTGGTAATCTTAAAAATAAAGACTTATTAAATTAAATAAATATGATGTAATAAATCTTTAAAAAATTATTGCAAAAGTTTATCATAAAAGTGAAATAGAACTTTCCAACTTTATTACCATGAATATGCCAATGCAAGTAGTAGCTACTTATAACAAAGCTTGTAAAGAAATTTTTAGAGCTTTCTCACCTAAAACAATTGATTATAAATTTGAATTAAAATTTAAAACAAATCAAAAATAACCAAATGATATTTTAAATTTTAGTTACAAATAAAATATTCTAAACACCAATATATGTATAATATCAATTATAAGTATTTTATAAATGTATAAAAATTAAAAATTAATATCATCATATTATATATATATATATATATATATATATATATAAAAATACTTCTAATAAAATGATACATTTGTATTATTGCTTCTAAATACACATATCATATATTATTTTATTTTTTACTAACTAATGCTATCATATTTTTTTTTAAAATAAAATTATAAAATTAATAAAAAAATTAGTATCAAAATTTATTATATTAAAAAACTAACAATTTTTTAATTAATAATTTACCCAATGTTGTTACTTTAAAAAGTTAACATCATTTCTTTTTCTTAAAAGTTATTGGCAATAACAATGTTTTTTAGACTTTGTAATTTTTTATATTTTTTACTAAATAACTATACAATAATCATTTTTTGTTTTTTATTTTTTTAAATAAATATTTTTATATATTATCTAATGATAAAATTATGGCTTATATAAGCATTTATTCTTACTTCAAAGATTATAGTAAAGATTTTAAAGTGACACATGATCTTCTCAAATTAACTTACAAAAATAAGTAATTATAAAGATTTTTTAATATAATTGGTTTAATTATCATTTTATGTTTGATAATTTTATATGTAAAATTATCTGATGCAAATAAATATCAATTTATAAGACATTTATTAGAAACAAAATACTTATATCTTTTTTGTTGAAAATTACATCTTTTAAGTCCTATAGCAAGTATAATACGGGTTTTAACAGTAATTTGAATTGATATTGGTACAATGAATAAGATTTTGTGAATATTTGAAATAGATCATAATTTCTTAGCTTTTAAAATTGATAAATAATTTATTATTTTTTAAATATATATAAACATATAATTTTATTAAAATATTTGATTAAATTGATGTCTAAACTTTTTATCAGTTTATTTCTTTATTTCAGTAAAAAAATTATTAACAAATTCTAGTTAAATTCAATTTTTCTTTGCATTTTAAAGATTTTATTTTCAAATGCTTTTAAATATGCTTATATATATATATATATATATTATATTTTTTGTTATATTTTATATATATATATAAAATGCAACAAAAAAATTATAAAATATTTTTTGATTTTGGTATTAAACAGACGCTTTACTCACAAACTAAAAATTGGTTTAATTTAATGTATTAATGGAAATATTGCAAACAAAATATTGGATAATAAATAGAATAGAATAAGAAAAGGTATCTAGTATAATATTGTAGTCAAATTATGATAATTATTATATATTAAGTATATTTTAATTTAATAATAATTTAATTCAATAATAATTTAATTTTTTTAAAAATAAAGACTATTAGAGTTCTTAGCAACTATAAAATTTTAATTCTAAAAAAGTTAAAAGTAGTACATAATATTATCTTTATATTCAAATAAAAATAAATCTAATTTTATATAAGAAGCAAAGAATGGATCTTTTTAATTAACATAAAATAGCAATCACTAAAATGATACTTTAAATTATTAAAAATGGAAAATATTTATTAAAATAAAAGTTAATATATAATTTAATACTTTAAATTTGTAATAGTAGAAAAATTATCAAGATAAATAAATATATATATATATATATATATATACATATTATAAAATAATTATATAAAGTCATAATTTTATTTATTAATATATTAGTATATTTATTATAAAATAAATGATTTAAAATAGAAAGTAAACAATATATAAATTGTGATAGATGTGTTCTTTTAAATAAAATAAATACTTTTAAAACAACTAGTTTATCAATTTTATTGGATTTTTATTAAAATAATTATATTTTTCTATTAAAAACTTAAAATTTATTATACTTAAATTAAATATTATTATGTTATATAGAACAGAAAAATTGTTACAAGCTCTACCATGGTTGTTGCCAATGAAATGAGTTAATTCAAAAAGTTAATAACTATCAAATAATCGTTTTAAAGATCTTATTATAAGAATTTTGGAGATAATTCTTTAGCACCACCAATGGAGCACCACCATTAAGCAAAAAAAAGTTATATTTAGCAAAATATTTGTAGACATTAAAAAATAATGATTTTACTAAAGAAATCTACAAATGAAATCAGCATAGGCAGATTAAATAATGGTAATTTAAAAAACAAGTAACCTTCAAATCAAATACTTGTGAAGTAATGGATGTCTTCATAAAACCAACCAACTAACAGTGTTCAACATATTATGTCATGCCATGGTTGCTTTTCAATGACCAAACGACGTCGTGTGAGAAATGCGAAAGACACTTGACGGCGCCGAGTGTGAAGATGCCGATTGTGAGTCTATGCGCACTTTGTGAGCAAGCAAGACAGATTGTTGTCGATGTTTTTGCCACCCCTCCTCCTCCACCTCCACCTCAGTACCCACTCCGAGTGAGTCCACAAAACTAAAAAGGAGAGGTTCATGGCCCACTCCATGATCAGGTTGTGGCTCAGAGTCCACGGCACTACCCCACACACTCACACATTTACACTGGGTGTGGGTGAATCTGAGTGTGAGCTCGAGAGGAACATGCAGAATTTCTTAACGACCAGGCACTTGTCAGATGTCAGCGCCGCGTCTGGATGGTCATCGACCACGCTCAGATTCGTGCGACGCAGCTCTCACACTCCCCGCACCTGCCCAGCTCCCGTCGTACGCCTCCACAGCATATTTCAGGGACTGTCGCAGAGATCCGGAAGATTCAGTGACTCCCCCGCCCCCCTCGGGTCACACATGGCTTGCCCTGCACCATTGCTGGATTGGTGTCCTGTCAATCGCTGACTCTCTCTCTGCTCGGCGATGGTTTGATGTCTGCGCAGTGAGTGATCAGCACATCCTCACGTGCCGACTGATTTCAAAGCCCTAGGAGTTATTCCGTGGCTGCTGTCAATGGTGCAGGTGCGGTTGATCCTGATCTTTTTGAAGGATTGGACGTTCTCTGTTCAGCGCCACTCTGATTGCTATTCTCTGGAACAAGAAAAACAGTTCGCATTCGACTGCGAGATGGTGTTGCAATTCTGTTGAAGACTCCGACGTCTTCCTTTACCGTGGCTTTCGCTGCATGACTCGGACTCTCGGACACGAGTTCTGCTGAGGCACTTACTTGAGAATTTGACCTGCTGATAAGGCTGGGTACTCGTCAATTGGGCTTGTGTGGCAATAATGTTGGAGTTGTGCACTCCGCAAAATCAGTAAAAGTGGTCGTGGCATTCATCATTCATGCCTTCGAAGGTGGAAAAGGTGTGTGCATTGGGGAATGTTGAAGAGGCCTATGTAAGGAACAGCTTCGTCGAGTCAACACTTAACTTTCACCGCCTCTATCCATGAACTACCATGGTGGATCTCCTTCTCTGAATCAACGGAGGTGACAAGTTTGAATTAACAACAGCCCCGCTTGACAACGGGTACTACCGCTAGACGAACAAACTGATAAACCAACAAGCGCGGAGATTTCTCGGTCTTGTTAACACGGATGATGATAATGATACTTTTGTTGTGATAAGTGCCACCGACACAAAGACACAATCACTGTGGCCGTAGTCTTAACGCTAAGTATGGTCGTGTACGTGTTGCAAGGACAAGGTTAAACTTAGTGCATGACACACAGACACTCACATACACCCACACACACACAAATTTTGCTTGTGAAAAAGCACTTTGTGTGCATCAAAGGACACATTGTAAGAGATGTTGTTTAGCCTTGGCATTTGCTGGAAAAGGGTGAGAATTTCATGGAATGGGCTCTTCCTTGCTTCCACTTGGTGGCAGTGCCAGGTACTCCAAACATGGTTTTGTTTTTTAGTCAAGACATGTGTCACAGTCAGCTTCATTGTCACGCACCGAGTTTAACATGGTTCTGTACTTGTTCTGTGCTGTGAAACTTAGTGTACATTTGTAAAGCGATTTTAACACTTGTAAAACTATTAAACAAGAATAATAATAAGAATAAGAAGAAGGAGGAGGAGGAGGAAGAGAGAATCTTTTTGAGCTTGTGGTGATCATTTTAATTTTCAACAGTTATTCCTCCAATCAGAACAAAGTGGAGGACTTTAGGTTTAAGGCCTACACCTGTAGTTGTAGCTTGATGAGTCTTGCAGTCTTGTAGTTGTTCAATGCAAGTTTCAATAGCTTTTCTTTCTTTAATCCTGTTTTAGACAAGTGGGGCCTTTTTCCATAGGTGCATAAATAAGGGCTTTTTACCTTTCCATTTTCGTAATATCCCCAGATTTGTGTTCAATTTTTTTTTTTTGGAAAAACAGAAGTCAATTTGTCCATCCAAGCATCCATCAGATTGGGGATTCCACAGCTATGATATGAACTATGAACTTCTCCATACCAAACTGCATTCCTGTGGTAATTTAAGGTCATTGTGGACCAAATGCCCCTAGATTTTCAATGGAGAAGCAGCCATAAAGCAAAAACCAGCACTTCCAAGCTCCAGAAATGAATCCAATGTTTTGGACCTGAGTAAGCTCTCCCATGCAAGTGGCTTTTAAGAATGTAAGATGGTGGATGGCTTGAATCTAATCAGAACTTGGATAGACTCAACATTATCAAATGATACCTGTCCAATTTTTGTGGTTGTTTCTTTTTCCCCCTTAATGGTAAGCCTGTTACTCCATTTTCTTTTCAAGCTATCCATGCTGACTTGTTCTCATCTTTGTGATGATTCTTCTTTTTATTGTCACATGTTAAGGAAGGAAGGAAGGAAGGAAGGAAGGAAGGAAGATAACACCATCTGTAAACATGTTTGAAAAGCATTTCTACAGATTGGAAATGGTCATGTTTATGATTTTGGTGAATTTAAAGCTTAAATGTAAATATATAGGAAATTGATTGAGCCTCTATTTATTGAAAGATGTTTTTTATATTTTAGAAAGTATTTTATTAAACTATGTAGTATAAAAAATCTGGTAAAATATTTTTAAAAAATATATAAATACAAGATATTGAATGTTTTTAAAGTTATGTCTTTTGTCGACCAACTAGTAGGATTAGAAAAAACGGAACATGATTATTAGATTTGAATTCTTATAAATAACATATCAATTTCTTTTCTCTTTTTTTCTAAAATTACTATTTTATATATTTAAAAATCATAAATTAAATAAGAATAATAATAATAATATTGTATAGTTGACTAAGATTATAAATTTGTAAGATTATAAGAATGTAGTAAAAAATTAAACAAAAGTTGTGCTTTTAAATATATATGTATGTATATATATATATATATATATATATATATAATAAGAGAACAAACACAAACATATGGCAAATGCACCTAAGAAGATTAAACAAAATTATGACTAGATTAGATCATTACAAATATATATAAATATATATATATATATATATATATATATATCTATACATATTATATATATATAGATACAAGTTGTTCACTTTGCTAATTCTATAATTTTTTGTCATGGTCTTATTTTGAATATTGGTCAATTTTGACAATGAACCTGCTACCAAATCAAAAATAATATTTAACTAGCTACCACCATTTACATTGAATCATAATTACATTTAAAAGTAAAAAAATATATAAACCTGCTTTTGTTTTTTAATTTTGTATACAATAACTCATGAAATCAAGTTTGAGACAAATTTGTAATATTATTAACACATTCATCAAAGAGATCTACTAGCATTTTTAACAAAAAAATCCATTAAGTATTGATTATATTTTTGAGTTATTTTGGAATTCTTTTCATTCTTTTACTAATGGTGTAATAGTTTTGTTAGAAAAAAATAAACCATGCCAAAGTTTCTTAAATCAAAACATTATATTGTGAAAAATGTCAATAATTTCCAAAAACATATATATGTATATATATATATATATATATATACCTTCCAATTTGATTTCACATTTTAAATAACTTATTTGAAGTCTATAAGATGCAATTGGTTTTTACAAATGATGTACTTAATATACATGTTTTAAATATAGAATAAAATTTTATTTGTGCATGTTCTACCAAATAAAATATAAGAAATTGATATAATTAATTCTACAAAAAAATAGATAAACCATTGCCATGTTTAAAGCTAAGATACACAAAATCCAAGGAATTAAGATGAAATTAGATAGTACAAAGTTTTAGTATGCAAAAGCCACATATTAAACTTTGCAATCAATTCATTGCCTATCTAAGATGATCTACAGAACATCTTTAACATGATCAAACCAAAAAATATCATCAATTGGTTCCAAAGTCTAACTTTACAATAACTTGTCTATAATGTACACAGTAATAACAATACAACATTATTTACTAACTATCTCAAATAAATAAATAAAACCTACAAAAAAAATGACAATAATAATTTTTATCAAGTTATTTTATTAAGAAATTCAGTTTTTGTAATAAAAGTTAAAATAAATTTGAATATTACTAATATCAAAAATATACAAGAAATAATTTTTGATTTTTTTTGCTAATAATATTAAAAAAAATAATTTACTTAAGTGATTTACAATAATCTATACATTAGATAAAATTATTTGAAACTAAAAGGATTAAAATTTTAATTAAATACTTTTTTTTTAAAAATGATACTTTTATCACAATCATCTAAATATTATAATCTTCATTTTTTATTTTTTATTTTTAAAAACAAGATAATTACTTGTTTATCAACAAGGTGTAATATTTTATCAAATATCATGTAGTATAAAAGAACAAATTTTCAGGTCTTTTTTATTTTTTATATTTTTTATATACATGTGAATTGTTTTTAAAACCTGCTTATTTCGAGTAATAATAAATATTACATAGTTTTAGATAAATACATAAAGTTCAATGAACCTAAAAATATAAAATTCATGATACATTAATTATTATGTGAATCTTTTTTAATGATTACAATCATTTAAATCAAAACTTCTTATCATTTTTTTAACATTGTATTCAAAATAAAAGGTTTTTGACCATGAATTGATATATATATATATATATATATATATATTAAATATAAAATAATGTATTAATCATAGAATCTCAAATTGCAGAATTCAAAATGTAAAGTTTTAGAATAGAAAAAGTTTTACATAATGTTTATTTTAATATTTTTATGTATTCAATACAATAAAACTTTACTATTTTTCATAATGTTTATTTTAATATTTTTATGTATTCATTACTTATTTCAAAATAAAAATCTAATAAAAGTTTAGAAAAGAATTAAAAAATACACATGTTTTAATTAAAATTATAATCCGCAAATCAAAATATATTATGATGATTATAAATATGTAAAGAATTAAAATTATAATTGTGATATAAAAATATGATTCACATGTTTAGACTATATATATATATATATATATATATTCACATAAAAATTTCAGATAATTTTTTAAAAAACGGATAGAAGAAGCTGTTTTTTTCTTCTTTGATTTACTATGAGAAAAGTTAATTTCGTAATTTAATTGAGAAATATTAATTATTTATTTATTATAATTTTAGTCTTATCAATTTGAATTTAACTTCAATCTTTTCCACTTTTATTTTCAGACATATCTTCAACCCCCATCCACCACATGCCACCCACACCCTTAAATGCTAAATTATATTTATTTGAATTTAAAAAAGAGTATACATAGTTTGAAAAAAAAGAAAAAAATGATGGAAATATTATCAAAAAAAATATTGGAATTAAAATATACCCTACATATATATATGTATATATATGTATATATATCTCTCACGTTTGTTATGTTTCAAAACTAAATTAAAACAATAATGATTCACATTCATCTGATTCACTTTCAACAAAAATGCATAACCTAACCCAGTCTTGAGAAATGCAACAACCACCTAATTTTTATCCAAATTTAGCACACGAATCAGAAGATTCACTGCACGAAATCTTAATGGCAACTCCAGAAGATTCTCATCCACGGAGCCGTTCAGCCTCCATAAAGGCCGAGTCCTGGGATTCCAACACTGTCTTTGGTCCCGCAGCCGCAGCGCGTCGCGTCGCGTCGCGAGATTGCTCCGCAACACTGGCCGACGTCGGTCGCGGCGCTCGCAGAGCTGCGACGACGCTGTGGAACCCGGGCACGCTTCGCAACGGCGCCATGTGCGCGACGGGTGCAATTTAGCACCCGATCGCGAGACCCCCGGTGGGACCGCGCTGTGTTTTCGGAATCCAGTCAAGATTGCGAGAATAGAACTCCGTTAGAAGGTGGCGCCAGAAAAGTGGAGCCGTTTCGGATACCGCTGCGTGCGTATCGCCCCCTGCGCCCACGCGTGTGCGAGCGTGCTGTGGGCTTTAGAAACCTCCCGTTCAGGTGTGCGCGGCGTTGGACTGTATGACGCCACCCACTGGACTAACCTGCGCAGATCGAGCAGTGAAATCAGGGTACTAGCGGGGATCAGTGTGGCAGGGGGGGTCGCTTGGGTTCGATCTGGCACTGCGTCTGCTGTGCGCTCATGCGAGAGGTGGATTTACTCCAGAATAGTTTGGTAGCGGCCTGTCACTCTGATTGAATCGTGAGTTGGTTGACGAACAACTTTCCACAAGTTTTGATAGTCCCCTCCCTGCTCGCGCGACTGTGCGCCTGTTGTTCGTATCAATTTTTCAAACCCGAAGGAACTGTGTACGTGAGTGGGAGACCTTTGGAGCGTGTGGATTGCCGTGCGTGTGCGGCACAGACGCTTTCTCAGCAGGTTGTGGAAGGGTGCGTATTGTCGGAAGCAGGATTGCGAGTGTTGATGGAGGCAATGAGTTGGGTTCCGTGGCCGAGGGACTTCTTCTTCTTCTTCTTCTTGTACATCTTCCTGGGTTCTCAGAGAGGTGTGTTGATGCGATGAAGCAACCCTTGCTGTAGCAGCGTGGTGCAATTGTGAGTGTTTTGGATCGAGTGCTTGTTGCTGGTGTGTAAACAATCAGTTTTTCCGTCTCGTCTAGGACTTTGGCCTTTCATTGGGCAAGATATAGTAGGCCCGGCCGTCCTTGAGGTCAAGTCCGACTTAGTTCCTGGTCTCAGAAGACGAAGGGGGAGTAGTGTGAGTGTTTCAAAGCAGTTGCATTGGTGGTTCTCTTTCATGACCCAATCAAGTCCTTGCCTACATGTTTCGCCACTTCCACGTCTATTCGCAGAATTCAGCCACGAATTATTCTTAAGAGGGTAGTGTTATAAGTCGGAGTTATATTGGGAACAACTAGAGCTTGGTCGTTTCTAGATAGGTTCATTTGGATCAGGAAGTTTCGTTGAATTTTCGAACTCGTTTACGAAGTCGTTTGGATTTCGTGTTAATTTTCCGACATCGCTCCCACCACCTGGAAATTGGCCTCGGTTGACAGCGTAGCTAGTCATTATCTAGTATAAGACATTAGGCGGAATTAAATCATACTTTGAAACGCTTACTCGCCGACCATGCTTCTGGACGCGAAGTAGGGAGAAGTCATTTAGGGCCTCAGTTCCTGTTCGTGTGAGTATTTTGTGTTAGTGCAGGTGTTTCAAGATAGAGGTTGAATTTCGATCAACAGCGCTTGATCAGTTCTTTTATTCTAATCCATATCGGCCTGTCGAACGGTAGTTGACAATCCCACACTTCAGTTTTCTCAGCTTTACCGTGCTGCAAGCTTCGTAGAAATTGGGATTATCGTTTATCGTTAACTTACTAAAAGGTATTGGTAATGGATCTGATTTTCAATAGCATAAGGGTTTGATTAGCTAAGTTTTGCCCCTGGCTACACCATCGAAGGAACAATACTATTTTTTTTTTTTTTTTTTTTTTTTTTAGTTTTTTTTGTGCACGCCAACCTGAAGAGACTTGATCGGATACAGAAAGGGTTATACAGCAGTTCGCTGCTGAATTTGCCAGGAGTCTCGAATTCTCTCGACAGCACTTCATACGCAGCTTTACTGTAGTCAGAAATTATTGATCCAAGCTCAATTGCACAGTATCGTTGTCCGTGGTGGTTAATTCTGCTGAAGCGGGTTCACCATAATCGGAGCTGCGATTGCAAGAGTTTTCGAGGTGGAGAAATTGGCATGAGTTGCGCCAGCGACTAATTTCTCAGGTGTCCCGTGGAGGTTCCTGACCATGGGTTCAGGAAGAGGAGCAGGGAGGAGCAGCATGGATAGTCTCAAAAGAACTGGGAGGACGTTGTTCTTCCTGATAAACATGGTGGGGTCACTGATTGTGCCATCAGGTCCCATTCTCGTTTCCATCTTAGACATTGGCATCGTTCTCTTCACTTTCACCTGCTGCTCGTCTTGTTTCACATTCCGAGCGGACTTGGTAACTTGCGGTTGTCGGGGTTCTCTTGTGGACATACCGCTTCTGTCCTTGGGCCGTTCTGTTGCTGCTCTATGTAAGTTTTCTTCTGAATACAGAGCTTACATTCCTTTGCAACACCCATCTAGCACGCTTCTTTCATTTCAGGTTTACGTTTTCACTCCTTTCATATTCCCGTTGTCGTTCCTGATGTTTCAGCTCACTTGCAGGCGCCTATGCTCTTTGCGGTGTTCCGAGTCTCTGCCATGCTCCTTACTTGTGTATCACTATCATATCCGGGATTTGTACTACCGTGTTTCTATCAGTCAAGGCTTGTATGTACGAGAATTTCTATGTCTCCACCGGAACTCCAACGTCAGTGAGCGAAAGAAGATACAAAATGGGCCTGCCGTTGCTGTTGGTCTCATCAGCCGTATTCGCATTAGTGCACATTATTGTAGCTTATAAGACAAGGTGTCAGGCTCGTCGCAAGCTGTATTTCAGCAAAATAGATCTGGATGGGGCAAGTAACGGTGTAACACGTGCAAAACTTCTCGTTTCATGTCGGTTTTTCACTTTTTGGATGGTCAGACACTTTTAAGAAGTAGAGTAAGGATGTGTGTGTGTTGTTGAACTTTTACTTACGGTAGGTGCTTATCGTCAGCTCGTGTCTCTTTAGCAGGTCTTGAGCAGCAAGATTTCAATGAATGGATACCAGCGTGTTTCTCGAGCATCTTCACCAAAATTTCTCAGGAGAAACGATTTGGAGAGTAATATGATAACCAAGCCCCAACAGGAGGAGGAAAATGATTTGCCAGCTCATCTGCTTGCAGATTATGATAGTTTGTTTATGGATGTGAGGGGGGTTCTCGTGCATTACAAACTAATTGAGGGTAGTTGGCTCAATAAAATTCCCTTGAGCAATAGTTATGAGAGACACGAAGTGTTTCCACACCCACACAGCTCATCTTCCAAAGCTTCAACCGGTTTTTCGACAACGTGGAACCCACTTGTCCAGCCGTCTATCATCGGGACTTCGCCTACGTCTGTTGATACACCGCTTTTGAGCGATGGCGCAGGCGATAACAACTTCTCGACTTGTGGATCCTCATCTTGGGGGAATACTTCACCAGCTCCTTATGAATGGCCTGCAAGCATGCAGCAAACTCGCAACGGATCAGAGGTTATGACCTCGGTCCCATTGTATACATCTGAAAATAGCGAGTTTAATGGAAAAACATCTGCGGTTATTTTGATTCACGGTTTTGGCGGTGGGGTATTTTCATGGAGGCATGTCATGGGCACCATAGCCAGGGAAGTTGGTTGTAGGGTTGTTGCCTTCGATCGACCTGGATGGGGACTCACGATTCGGCCTCGAAGATCTGAGTGGGAGCCCAAAGGATTGCCAAACCCTTACGAACTGCAGACACAGGTAGACATGCTACACCATTCTACTGTGCTAAGTATCCTTCTCACGGCAGAAATGACGACTTGGTCGGCTTTTTGAAGCAAATCATGTTTCGAAACATGACATTTGTATCATGGGTGCAGGTGGATTTGCTCTTTGCCTTTTGCAAGCAGTTGGGGCTAACCTCAGTTGTTCTAGTCGGTCATTCTGATGGAGGACTGCTTGCGCTCATGGCTGCTGCCCAGGCTTTGAAGTCGAGAGATTCTATACAGGTTAGACTGGAAAATTCCAATATCGATGTTGCCTCTCATCTGATCGCTTGTGCCGAGTCCTCTACCCAGCTATTTGTTCAGTGGTTTTGCGTTGAAAAGAGTCTTTAGCTGACTAACTGATGTTTTGGGTCGTGCTGTATTCTTCAGGTTGAAGTGAAAGGATTGGTCCTGGTGTGTGTGAGTCTTGCAAGAGAGGTTGTTCCATCATTTGCTCGAGTATTGTTGCACACAACCCTTGGGCGTCACATGCTGAGGTCGCTTCTGCGCTCAGAAATTGCGCAGGTTACAACTCGTCGTGCCTGGCATGATTCTTCGAAGCTCACCTCAGAGACTTTGGATCTTTACAAGGTTGGATTTACTTTCCTGAATTATTTCTGTAATGCATTGTCTGAGCTTTTGAGAACCTAATTCGTGGAAATCTTCAAAAAACTGTACGTAATATTTTGTTAGGTTGGAGCCACTGGTATTGATAGCAGCTGTGTTTTTTTTACTTGTTTGTTTTTTTTGTAGTCACCGTTATACGTCGAAAACTGGGACAAGGCCTTGTCCGAGGTTAGCAAGGCTACTATGGGGTTGTCTACCTCAAGTGCGGCTGAGTTATTGCGGTGTGTGGCGGATTTGCCTGCCTTGGTTGTGGCGGGGATTCAAGATAACCTGGTGCCCATAAAATCTGCCCAGTCTTTGACTTCTCAGCTTCCAAGCTCGGTGCGTCTCTTAACATATTTCTTGTCGCATAAAGCGTTGAACGTGTGTATACATGTAAAATTGCTGCAATGCAGTTTTATCCCTACACAGATCTGTTTTTGACTCGTTTCTGGTCTTCTGCAGAGGCTACTGGCGATACCAAATTGTGGACATCTACCGCATGAAGAATGCCCGGATGCCTTGCTTTCAGCATTGATCTCGTTTGCATCTAGGCAACTTGGCAACCAAGCAGTTGTTTCGAAACCAAGAGCCATGCAGACATTTCCCGATCCGTTCAGTGATAAGACAAACGTGTTGACGGACACTTTTAGGTGGGAGGAAGCTCCTTGGTTTCGTAGGTGAAGCGGCAATTTCATAGGGGGTCTTTCCAATGACGCCAAGCCCAGACCCTGACGATGATTCGACGGGGTGGGGTCTTGTCTACCTCTATTCCATTGAGTCTTTCATATTTAGTGAAGACTGAGATGCTACAATGTTGCTCCATCCTTGCCACCAAATCCTGGCCATCCTCAACATTCAGAGGAAAGTGCTTCCATGTCTGACTGTGATGGAGTATACTACCTTGTATTATCAGTGTAATTTAGCAGCAACCATTCAGCAATGAAGGTGTGTGGGTGTAGTGCAGCCACCTGCATACGACCCGCAATCTTCCTGTACCATGTTCTTGATCAAAAAGTAAACGCACAACAGTGCAGCGGATCTAATTTTCAAATGCGCATGTTTCTGTGTTTTCACAGTATAACTTCAATGGCCGTCTCTTAAATTAGAATATTGTGGATACGTGGCGGCGGATTGGATGATAGTACACAATTCACGTTCCCCAGCACTCTCACCAATTCAAGTGAACAGTAATTTCTATTGGCAGATGCTAGGAAATCCCTAACTTTGGGGCGCTGAACGATGACCCTTCTTCAGTGAGAGCTGCTTTTGTGGGTTGTCGCTTGACAATTGTTTCGTTCTTTGACGGTAGTAATTGAAAGATCTCAGATGTTGACGACCTTTACAGACAAGCTTACATTTGTGACTTAGTCTTGGACCCTGGTTGGACCCAAGGCAGCTTTACTGCTCCATCGGCAGGGCGAAAATCGTCAGAGTACGGAATTTCGATAAATGCGAGCATCAAACTGCTTCCTACGATTGTTCTCCACTACTTTCTTGCTTCAGTCGCTTGTCGACATGAGAGCGTTTGCTCGACACGGGCGTGGATTGTTAGGGAGGCTGGTGAGTATCAATTCTGCTTGAGTGCACTGAATGGTAGATAATTTCTTGATGGGATCTTTCGAGGTTTCGGTGCGCTCCCAGAGACGGGAAAGTAGAGAAGGGAGGTCCAGAACTTGAGGATTTCGACACCGTTGACTGTGAAGCAGAAAGCTGCCTTTGGAAATATGGGTTTAATTTGGTTCCCCGTTTTGCAGCTATGGCTCTAGGTTTGATTCTTCCCATGCGACTGTCTCCACCTGCAGGCAAGTGGTCTTAATTTGTTCTGTTACACCCGTAGTTATTGCACTAAGTATTTTACCGACATCCATTCTTGTAAGTGTCTGTCTCTTGGTGCGGAGATGAACTCGAGATGACTTGCTCTCATTTTGAAGGTGCAATTTTAAGAAGGCATCATTATTCTAACTGATGCAGTTAATTTTCCTGTTGGCAAAAATGAGACGCACAATGTTAGCAGCTAGTATCTAGGATTTAGTTAGATTTAAGTTTCGTCCAGCCGCGCAAAACTATGTCAAAAATGTAGACAATTGCCCGTTTTGTCATAAAAATTGTGTTCTGAGGGTGTCAACATCGTCCAAATTGACGCTCGTTGTTTCAGGCTGCCGTTCTAATTTAGGAAAAGGTATATCGAAGTCCGACGTTGCGCGACCTCGTTCAATTTCGAAGGAATCTGAACTGGGACACCAGCACAGTAGTCACCGATAGATGGGGTTAGTGTAGTTAGAAATGTCATTGGTCTTCGGTGAAGTTCTTACACTGCGAACCTTTGTGAACCTCAAGATTCTCAGACTTGCTAATTGAAAAGATGGGGAAGATAGTATGCTTGGACACAGTACTGAACCTCACGTCGATTGTTCAAACTCCACAGGTGCTGAAACACGAGGAGCAGAACACTTATCTTCAGTTCTTTTAGCAATCTGAGAAGAAATCACATCCTCTATCAAATGGAATATGGACGGGGACCTGGTGGCCGGCGGGGGCCGTATGATGGATACTACTACAACTATCCTCCAGGTGTGCCGGGAAGCTCAACAGTGTCTTCATCGTCATCGTCATCGTCATCAACGAAGGTTATGCCAGTTTGGGGGCTGGTCTTGATTGTGCTCGCTTCAGGGTTCACTACTCTCTTCCTTCTGTGGCTGTGCATCAGATTGATAGTCCGCAGGAGGTATGCCAGGCGGGTAGCAAACGACCTAGAGCGTCAGACCCAAGCCCAGATGGCTCGGGAAGCGCTGCATGACGCCGCTGGGTTGAATGCCGTGGACCTTGGTGCCAAAGATGGTTACTCCGATCCCAAGAAGTGCACTACAAGCGTGGAGCTGACTTACGTGGTCATGGCTGGGGAGGATCAGCCAAGCTACCTGGCTCGCGCACTCAAAACAACGGAGGAATCGGTAGCATCTGAGCAACCCTCTTTGTCTCCAAAGAAAGGCGATGCATCTGAAGTTCCTGTGGACCCAGAGAAAACTCGTCCTTCGTGATACTTCTCACTTTCGGAATAGTTTTTTCTATGTGCTCCTATTTTGTGCTTCACTAGCCTCCTCTTAGTCCTGCTGTCTTTGCTTGTGTTCGGAGAAGACAAGGATTGGAGCACTTGTATCGTGAATTGTTTTATGCTCGATTTCGTAAGGCCGAGCATACTGAAACTCGTGGGATGAGTACACTGAAAGAATATGCACATCCTCATGTCTTTGCAATAAACTGTGAATATCCTAGAATCAATGCTTTTATGGCAGCAGTCCCGCAACCCTGTTGTCTCGTGCCTTCCTCGTTCTACTTCGCCAACGAAGCGATGCAAAGCTGTTATGTCCAATGTGGTGGTTGAAGGGATAGTGATCTGCTTAGCCCAGGTATGTTTGTCTTCGAATTATAGACAAGGGATTGAACCGTTCAAAGATACTGAAAGTTTCTACTGGCACAGTTTGAAAGATACGGTGTATCCTGCTTTGAATGACAATGAGATGGATCGATACATCAGTGTCATAACCGCACTCATTGAATGCAAAGCAGGTTTGATTTGAACCAGTTCAAGTGTGGCTAGAACTGGAAATACTTCTTCTGAAATTGCTTGCAAATTGGAACGTGATGAGAAGTGTTTTACATTGAAGGCATTCTTGTTGGATGAAACATGCTGTAGCAATGGTTTTGATATTTAAATGCTGACCCTAAGAAGTTGCACCATGCTTTCTACATGGAAGAATATAAATACTAGTGTATACAACTCACTTTGACAGTGAAATCATAGAAGCATCATTCGTTGTCTGCAAAAGAATATTTTGATTGTGGGTGTGAGTTTTCTTTTATTAGTGTCTTTTAAAGGTGTGGAAGGTTGGCATGTGAACTTCCTGGCATCAGAGCAAGTCATACTTTTGACTATGTGAATGCATCATCTTTTTTCTCTTGATCACTTACCTCTCCATAGCTCCCTATATTTTCAGCAATAGGGTAGAGTGTGAATAGGGTAGAGTGTGCTTGTCATGTTTGTAGCTAGGTATTTAATTTTTTGAAAGTTACCCCAAGTTTACAAACAAATAATGTAGTGTTGTGACATCAAGTTTTATAACAGAGATTATTGGGTTTGCTGATATGTATTCTTTTTGCACCTTTTTTTGAACAAAATTAAAATGATGTCAGATTGGATTGGACAGAATGAATTAAAAAAATCCTTGTTTGTTTGGAATTTGTGGCTTTTTGGAATCATACAGGACAGATTAAAAGTTAGATTTGGCACATTCAAAATTTTAATTTATTCAAGAAAAATTGGTATAATTTTCATATATTTGCAAAGCATTGATAGAAAATTGCATAAAAATTTAATTATAATTTCAATTTTGTGGCATTGTTAACTAAGGTATATAAAATATTCTACTATCTTGTTTTGATAGAAGCTAACAAAAAACAAAAACTAACATACTAAAAATAGTTAAATCTAATTGGTTTTTTGTTTGACAAACAATGTAACAAAAAAAATTTTAAAAAGCAATTATCTAAATCATAATCTTGTCAAAATACATCCACAAAGAATTTTGAGGACTACATTAAAAAATATCTTATAAGAATTATAATACTTCATAATAGTAACCAAAACTCATTTTAAAAAATGTTAGATTTATATTATTTGCAATATAAATATGTACTTTTAGTATGTTTGTATAATTATATAATATTATAGAAAAACAATTGTATCACATGAATTCACTCAATATTCACTTAAAAATGATTAGTTACTCCAAAATTAAAATGTGAGAAATAATTATTTTTATCAAAATATTAAATAAAAAATATTATTTTACTTTAAGTAAATAAAAGTGTTACAAATTCTAAAAACTCAAAGTCTTATAAATTAAGAAATTAATTAACAATAAAATAAAATAAAATCCATAGAGATTTTCTTATATTATTGTATTTTATAAAAAAATGCATGTCATGACTTGGCAATGCCATGAATTAATATTGATGATTTTTTGTTAGCTATAAAATATTTATTGATTATTTTTATTTTCTAATTATTTATATTTAAATAATAAAATCTATAAATGGTACTAAAATTTGTATATGCTATCTTAAATACAAATAAGTATATTAAAATACAACAATGGCATTTTGGATAAATAATATGTAATTTCTATCTCAAACTAGTTGAAATATAAATTGTATGTTGTTCACACAGACACTTGCAAAACACAATACTCATACATAGATGCATTTCTCTGTACTTGAACTCTTCATAAACTTTTTGCTAACAAGAATTTCATCTCTTCCAACACAATAGTCTCACTAGTTGTAACATTGTCATAAAATTCTAAATGATTAAAGCTACCATGCCCAACATATAACGGATTAAAGCTATGGGAGCTGCACCAGGACCCAGAACGAGGTTGAGAGAGCAGTGTCGTGCGGTGCAGTTCCAGTATATAAGTTTAGAATATCATTTAAAAAACATGGCAATATTTTGTTGCTAGAGTGTTTAAAATTGTGGAAGAATAGCTACCCCATGATATAATTTAATCTATCAATAGGAATGTACATCTTCTATCAATCTTACACAGTTGCTACATCCAAAAAATACACATCCAAGTTTATCTACCTAAAAAGATAAATTAGAAAAATATGACCTTGCTACTATAAAAACTTTGATTAAAATATTGCAACTTATATTGAACATTTAGGCCTTTGAATAGTTTATAAGCAAATTTGACATCTTGTATAATAATACAAAATTGTAGCTATGTTTATGTATATGTATGTATATATATGGTTTATACTTGGTAACATATGTTAAAAAATCACATATATTAATTGTACTTAATAGAAGAATTTTTTTTAAAAATAAAGTTATAATTATTTTAAAATAAATTGTACCATGTTAAAATATCATAGAGCTACAATCATCTTTATCCACTAAATATTTTTAATATAGTATCAAAAGTCTTTCAATTTTATTATTAGATATAAAGAATTAAAATTAGATGTATTTAATATTTTAAAAATTACAATTAAAAAAATAATTTAAACAAAAAATATCTTCATTTATAAAATTTTAAATCAATTTTATTAAATAGATAATAAAATTAAAATTTATGCAAGATAAATTAAATATTTCCAAGATAAATTAAATATTTCCACATAGCAACACATTGGCAAAAGCTACGTCAATGTCATATAAAACAAAGAACAACTTATTAAAACCTACATGTCATTTGAATAGGTATCATAACTATCTAAAATTATCATTTGAATAGATATCATAACCATCTAAAAAAAGCTTATTGATAGCAAATCTATTTTTAATATTATAAAAATATTGAATTATGTTTATTTTGTAACTTCTGTTTTTTTAAAATACCATCTAACTTAAAGATATAAAAGATTTGGTTTTTTTATTAGTAAAGATGATAAAATACTTTAAAATCTATATTTATAGAATAGTCTATAATAAAAAATTATATATATTAGCTTAAAATATAACTTTAAATTTAAAATTTAATATATTTTATTGTGATAATTATAATAATAAGATAAAAAAATATTAAAAGTTGAAAAAATTATTGGATATAAATTCCAAGTTAAAAAAATGTATTATTCAAATAAATTGCCAATAAGACCTTGATGCCAGTTGTGCATTCCAATATAATTGATAAGTTTATAAACAAGAAGAATTTTTATTTATTTTATTTTATTTTTAGATAATGATATTAAAATATAACATCTATATTTACTAAAAAATTGACTAAACTATATAGTTGTCTTTAATTTTATTTTTTCTTTAGAAAAACAAAAAAACATATCTCCTTATTATTAAAAAATTCAATTCAGTGCTACTATAAAAAAAGATTTGTATTATTTCTATTACTCAAAGAAATTTTTTGAAAAATGTAAGATATAAGATATTCTCATTTTTTGATAATTCTTTTAATTAATAAAAATTTATAATCCATATTGTAAATAGGTATGAAATCAATTTAATCAATAAATGAAGTACTTTTGAATATGTGGTAATAATATTTTAATTAAAGAAATTTTTGTTTATCTATTAAAATTTGTAAGTAAAGAATTTTAAAATTTTGGCATGAACATTTAAAGAAAAATTTCTTATCTCTTTTTATTAAAATATAAATTTAGAAAAAAAATCACGTATTTTAAAAAAGTGCCTAAAACCTGAATTAATCCTTAATTTATAATAAAAAGTCCTTCTAATAACATTCTTGATTAGTTCTAAATTATATTGTCTTCAAAGTAAACACATTCTTAGATTCATATAATATCAAAGCCTTTATGGACATGGCAACAAGCAAAGATGTTAGAAAGAACACAAGATAGAAATTTTTAATTTAGTAATTATTGTGTCTATAATAATATAAAAATAATAATAAATATTTTATAATTTGTATAAAAAAATATTAAATTAATTTAGTTATAAGATACAAGATAAATTTTTAGATTATTAAATAAAATTATTTATACATTCTATTTTTAAATATATAGTTTTGAATTTAAAAAATATATTTTTTTAAGAATGTAATGCATAACATAGTAGGGATTATTTTCACATAGGTCTTTTTAGAAAAAAACAATCAATTGATTGCAAATACATCTTCATATCAATCAAAAAAAAATTATTTAAAAATTAAAAATCATACTACAATTAATAATTAACAAAATGATCATAGTATATATTATACAAAGATTTATACACTGCTAATGAAGCAACTAATTTTCTTTTCCTAAAGACCATATGGCTCTTATGTACTTTAGTTAAAAAACACAAGTTTTTAACCACATTATCTTATTTGATTTATTTAAAAAAAATATTAATTAAAAATAAAAGTATATTAGTTACAATTACTTAAATTTATTATAATTTAAATATTTTCTATATCAAATAGCTAAAAGAAATATAATGTATTAATATAAAATGTATAATTATAAAAATAAGTAAAACATTTATGAGATCATTTTTTTCTATATATATATATATATATATATATATATATTTAGATTAAAAAAATAATATTATTAAAAATATTATTTCCAAATAAGATATCATAATATTCTTATATTTTTTATATTTAAATAAGAATGGTAGATATTATATATATATATATATATATATATATATATTGAATATAATATATTTATAGCACATAAATATAATGAGCTATTTATATGTTTTATTAGTTATATAACTATTAACAACATATAAGTGATCTTTTAAAATAAATTATGATTAATTTTATCAACTACCCTCTTACAAAATATTTTTGATGTAGCATTAAAATTTGACAAACTACTTATAAAAAATCATTCCATAAGATATAAATATATTTAGGTGGGTTAAACCTATGCTATTAAGAAAATTAAACCAAAGATTTACTATATATATATATATATATATATATATATAATACAGAAATTAAACAATTTTCTAAACAACCATTTTTTAATGAACTTTAATTACCCTCTTTACATTACAAGTGGCCAAAAAATGCATTTTGTCTATGATATAATCAATATCATAAGAAATCATTTTATGCTCTATTATACTATATCTACTTTGTATTACCTCTAAATTAGCAATCAAGTAAAATTTAAAATAAGATGCTTTAGCTATTCTATATTTAAAATAGAAATAGAAATTACATACAATCTAATTTGATTTCTACGATTAGATAGTATTAATAACACATTCTCTTTTTAAGCTAAATTTTAACTTTATATCACTTACGCTAAAAATTATAATTATCCTCTACTACTAGATCAACTATCCCTTATTAAATATCCACAATTAAAACAACTAATCTATATTAACTAGATAAACTTGTTCTAATATTCAATATTATTTGGCCATTTTTTAATAGAATTGTGTCATGTAGGTACCTATCAAAAAAAAAAAAACATGCATTATATCTTAAGTAATGTTGTGGTAGCAAGAACCACCTTCTTAAAAAACAAAAAATCTTCTAATTGTTTCAAAGAAATTTATCTTCAGAATTTTATTTTTTAAAACACAGTGAATAGGTATAACAGAAATTTACAAATTTCTCCTAATTTCAAAACAAAACAAACAATCGAACAATTTTATTTTTTTTATTTTTTTTGTTTTTTTTTGTTTTGGTATATTCTTCCTAATGTAAAACACATTTAGTATTCAACTATTCTACTACTTATGTTTTAATGCTTATTGCCTTTGTAATACTCAATCTTTTATAAAATTATTTTTACTTTCAATTATGACTGGCACAACATTGACATAATTTTAAATGCTTTCTAGCAACCATGGTATCAGAAATCATACTAAACAAATAAATAAATGAACATGATCAGCTCAAAGATAATTTTCATTGCTCAAAACCAATCTCTACTCAACCCAATCACAGCATAAAGACAACCTTCTACACAATCACAATCTTGACGTCCCGCAGCACAAAAATAATAACATGAAGATTACACAAAGCTAGCAGCAGAAATACGACCTTACAAAGCCATGAGTGTATTTACAAACACCAATCTCAACTTCATAACAACTCAAGAACAACCCCAAATCCACCACAATCTTGATACTAAATATTGTAAAAACAATAGCAAGAAGACAGTCACAAGAAGCCAGCATCAATACGACAACCACACAAAACTAGCAACAAGTCCAAATGCAGCAAAAAAAAATCCATGTGTTAATTAATGTGTTATATTTTAATTGGAAAAAAATAGTTCCATAAAATAAATATTTGAGATGTGAAAGCAAGGGATAGATGTATTAAAATATAGCATGATAAACAAATCACTATGCAAAGGTACGAAATGGCTTGAAAGCCATAGAAAAACCAAATTGAAGAAAACATTTAAAAATATTTTAGAATTTTTTTTGTTACCTATTTTAGAAAAACAAAAACCTATGTAATATTTGCAAAAATAAAATACAAAAAAATGATTCAAGATTTTATTATCTTGTTGCCTAAATTAATTTTTTAAAAAAATATTGGAGAATGTTTGTAACAAAATATTTTAACCAATTCACAAAGGAAGCTTTTGAGGAAGTTGCTTGATAAGTCTCATTGACCAAGCTATTAGAAGAAGCCTTGTATTAAGACTTAATTTATGTACCTTCTATCAGAAGTTTCTAGAAATTTCATAAACTGCTCTAAAAATATTTTAAAAAGGTAGAAAAATTTCTTCTAAAATTAGAATATGTATATGAAATAATATTTTATTATTTTAAGATTTTATTCTTAAAATTTTTGTGAAGTTTTTGTTTAATTTTATTTATTTACTGATGGCTAAAAAAAATCACAATGTTTTTTTAAAAAATAAGTAAAAAGTATGTATTATGTAATTTATATTTTTTTTAAATTAATTAATTTTTTATGATTAATATTCTTATAAAATAATTTAATAATAACTTTAATAACTTTATAGACGTGAAACAATCTTATTTAGTTTAGCTGATACTAAATATAATATTGTGAATAGTTTTAATAAATTTAATTCCTTGCATAAAAATAAATTATTGTTTCTCAATCATTGATATTATTATCTTTTCTTATTTAGTTTAAATTTTTTTGATATATGTAATTAAAAAATATTATTTAAGGTTTCTTTTCATTGAAAATTAAAAATATATTTATTAAACAGTTAATAGTCATAATTTTAAATCATAATTAGGGCTGTTTATTTTCAAAATATGTAAAATTTTAAAGTTTCAAAAAGAAAATATTGTATGTATTTTTGCATGATTTAAATCTTATATATATGTGATTATATATTTATTAAAATATTTTTACAATTCATCATTTGATTAATTTTATATTTCTGTGTTCATGTAATATATTATTATACTATAAATATATGTTATTTTAACAGTATTATTGGCATATTATTATAAGAAATAATTTGTACTTATCATTTGCATTTATTTTATTGAATAAATTATTGTTAAAAAATGTATAAAATTATTCTTCAGTAAATAAATTTAATTATTTTTGTTGATTGTAAATTTTTTAAACTACATTTGTTGTGGCCAATGTCCTATAATATTTTTTGTAAGTTTTCATATTTATGTGGAAATATATTCATACTCATTTACATACTTATGTGTGTTATTATATATATATATATATATATATATATAGTAACCCCTTAATAACTTAATATTTTGTAACTCAACAACCTTTGTTGCATAATATTATTTGCCCCCACTAGGTCTGTTCTATGGTAGTAACTCAATATTTCTATTACCTATTATCTAATACAATTTTAACAATTTATCAAGTTATAGAAGTGCATTGTAACCAAGCATCCAATGTTGTGGGTGGGTGGTAGTGGTAACCAATAAGTGACTGGGCAAAGGATATTCTATTTTTAATTACTATATCCCTATTTTAGTAACATGATATCCTCTGTTAGCTGATGTCACTTTTGTCCACCAATCCTATTGAGTTATAGAGGGATTACTGTATTTATAAACTTGAAGTTTGAGGAATGATGATTGATTTTCAATATTGTGTAATAGTTAATGGTAATCAAAATTTTATCTTCATTATTTTGATAATTAGTTTTAACATCAACAGTGCAACAATTATGTTCATGATTAAATTTTGTACAATTTCACAGTTAATATATAGTTTTTGAATTTGTAAAACAAAGAAACAGCATTGAAGGCATCCAAAAGAATGAACTTGTTATTTAATTCTAGCGAAAACAAAAAGTTAAGAATTCAAAAGTACGCAAAAAGTAAAAGCCGCGTCACACCAGAATACTGTAGCTGTGACCTCTCTTCCTGCTGCCCAGGCGCAGGGAAGGGCAGGACCTCTGCTCGCCACACTTGCCAGGCTTTCTGCTTCTCATGTGCTTGCCATAGCCGAGCATTGTCTGGCCATCGTCTCCTTTCTTCTTCATCCGAGTGTGCCAGCCCTGGGTCTCGCAATCTCCGGACGCACACTTGCTTGAAGCGCATGCATCTCTGCCTGCATTCGCCTCCTCGTCCGGGCACCTCCATACATCATTGTAAGTTTAAACGATGCGTTTCTTGTCTCTTTGCCGCTTCTCCGGAGGTTTACTTCTTTCTTTGGTGTTTAACACAACGAGAACATGCAGTTGTCATTGTTAAACTTGCGCACAGGGCGGTCGGTGTTGGTCAGTGTCGGTCCTGCTTTGGTGTTAGTTGTGGTTTACCACTTTTTGTCCTTGGTAACTAAATCGTTCAGTCGTCGTCCTCGTGAATGGTCGAGTGACATTATTGCAGAATGCGACATTTTTTACTTCATTTTATTTATTCCAGCAAAAGGTTGTTTCGACAGGCATTACGACGATAGAAGAACGGAATTCCCTTTTGCAGGCAGCCGCTTGTTAGCTGCAATGCGTATCAGCTCTCGTGTGTGTGTGTGTGTGTGTGTGAAGGATACCTACTAGTTTGCTTGTTTTTAATCTGAAAAAGCGCTGTCCGCTTGCAGTGCAATGGATCCGTGCATCGTTTTTCACTCTAGTTGTGCCGAACTGTTATTGCCTCACCGCAGGACTAGGCATTTGCAAGGCTGATGAAGGGCTAGCTTCCTTGATCTGATAATTACTGTGAACGACTAACTCAATAAAGGAAATTACTCGTGGTGCATATGTCAGATTGATGCAGAAGAAAAGATTTTAAGGTTGACATGCGTAGACTTTAGAGCTGGTAAGAGTTCCTCACCTTTACTCTCCTGTATGATTGTGGATGCAGAGCTTTTATCTGTTTATAAATTCTAGTCCTTCAACTTACTTCTTGAATCATTTGTTTTGTAGACGTTATGAATGCGCTTTCTTTGTACTTTGAAGCCAGAATGTCTATTCGAAACTATCTTCGGTCACTCTTTCTGCATACCTTTGAAAGGCCCCGAAAAACGTCGACCAAAGTGGTTTTATGTAACATGGAACAGGTGCAATGGTCAGGCTGAAGTTCTTGATCACGTAGTCCCTGGTCCACCACCGAAAATGGACAGGTTCAGGAAGAGCGCGAATAAGTTGCGCGACCAGGTTGTTAAGCAGCAACATGCCGTTCTAAAGCAGTTAGGAGGGCATGCATCAGGCAACGACATAATCATTGATGAGGTTGAGCTACAGCGACACCAGCAACTTGAGAAGGTTTACGCTTCTACCAGGGCTGCCAAACATTTCCAAAGAGAGGTGGTAAGATGTGTGGAAGGAATCGTCAGTAATGGTAACAAGCAACTGGAAGTTGCAAACAAGCTTGCAGACGAATGTAAAAAGTATGGAACTGAGGGTCCTGGGATTGGCATGGTCCTTTCGAAAGCCTCTTTGCAATATGGTACAGCTAAAATCCAGATAGAGAAGGAGCAGGATTCTATGCATTTGGCCCTAAGCACAGAAGTGGCAGAGCCTTTGAGGGCAATGGTCAATGGCTCACCTTTGGAAGACGCTAGGCAACTGACACAGCGTTACGATCGCTTACGTCAAGAAGCAGAAGTTCAGGCCTGTGAGGTCAGCAAACGGAGAACGAAAGAGTCAGGTGGTATAGATAATGTCGTAAAGCTGCAAGTAGCTGAAACGAAGATGCAGGAGCTCGCATCATCAATGGCAGTTTTGGGAAAAGAAGCAACATCTGCTATGTTAGCTGTAGAAGCTCAACAGCAGCGTCTTACCTTACAGCGGATCATTGCACTGGTACATACTGAGCAGGCCTATCATCAACGGGTTGCTGAAATCCTGGACCAGCTTCAGGATCAATTAGTATCTGAACTGCAACACAGTGAGGCAAGGGTGCCATCTTCTGGAGCAGCTGCGGAAGCGCCTATTTTTGTGGATGCAAATATGGGTAATTCGGCTTATTCCAAACACAGCCAATCAAGCAATTACATCCTTGCGGAAGTGACAAACCCTTTCGAAGCCGAGAGCCACGGAGAACTTTCATTAACTGTCGGAGACCATGTTGTTGTGCGTCAAGTGGTCCCATCCGGCTGGTCAGAGGGAGAATGCAAAGGCCAAGCAGGGTGGTTTCCATCATCGTGTGTGGAAGCTAGGCAGCGGATGCCTGTAGCTACAGTTGATGGTGGTTACATTGCTTTGTAATTTCCTGCTGAGTTAGCAATTTTTTGGCAAGCTGTATTTGATGACTAAACTTCAAACATCGATCTCGTAACTTAGCCCCCTCGGAGCACCATGGGCGGTAATGATTGGCTTTTCCTTTTAAAATCAAGCATTGATACTCTTCTTATTTGATCCACCTATTAGTGTGCAGGAGCATAGCACTTCATCTTGTTATTTTCCTCGAAACGAAACTGTCTTTCTGGATCATAACTGCAAATTACACAATCCAGAAAGTGCAACGACCAGCGTTTAGCTGTCCAGTAATACTAAAGATAGTCCTTCACCAGCGAAGAATACCGTGGTTTTAGGCATGGTTGTATTCTTTTGAAAACACCAAACCTACTGTCCTAAGGAATACGTAGCACCCTTTACAGAATACACAACCCACAGCAGTCCATAGCACCCTCCTTTTTGTTACATGTATTTTATTTAAGACGTTTTGTCCATTCTGCTCCACATGTCTCTTTCTGCTGTCGTCGGCGCTCTTTTGCCTAGCTCTCCTTCCGCATTCATCTCCTCTTTCATCCTTCGTTCTGATATCTTTCGGCTTGAATCTGACCATTTCCTCTCTCTGCATGTTGGTTATAAAACCAACATTCTTTGTAAAATCAAAAACATTAATAATGTTCAATCACATCATTGATTAATTCGTGTATTAACTGATCAATGCACTTGCCAATACATCTCCGCTTAGAAGCATTTGCGATAGATTCTAAGAGGCCATGATTTCCTTTAATTGCAACACTTATTTCTCGGCCAACATAGAGAAGGTTTTGATTACAAATGATCCACAAATGTACCATTGGCATCATTGGTAGATGCCAATGTCTTTTCTTTTCATTGCCACAAAATTTCTGTCAATCAACGCATTGCTACAGCTAATCACTGTCTCATAATCTACAGCCAACGTAACCATGCAAGTACAAAATCAAGCATTGTCAAGCACCCTCCACGGAAATAATTCAGCAACCGTATAGACCTCAACCAGTTCCCGAGCTTACTGCTACTCTGTATGGTGGAGAGCTGGCTAAAAGAGCTCCGACGACAGCGAAAGGGAGGTGGAGAAAGGGCAGAAACTGAAAATCAATGTTTGAAATGAAGAGTCAGTTAACATTTGCAATTTATTGACTGATAAGGCTAGTCAAGAGCCAGAATTGATGGTACCGTGCACCTATTTCACAGGATTGTTGTGCATCCCCAGGAATACGTAGCACCCTTTACAGAATACAAAAAATGGTCTTATCGTGCGTTCATAATCCAACATAAACAAATCATTTGTACAACTTATGGATGATTTAAAATTTTAAAAAAAGAAAAAAAGAATATAAGTATGCATATTACAAAATATAACCAAATATAATGTTGAAACCAAAATTTCCTTAGAAATCTCTTCGTTTCAAGCTTTTTCCATCTTAATTTTTTAGGTTACAATAAATTACGATAGTAGTAATCTAAGAGGTTTTTCTCTTTTTAGGGACATTCAATTTTTATGTATCCTTTGAATTCAACTGCAACCTTGTCAATGTTTAGAAACAAGGTAACATTCAGAGTCGACAGAGCTGTAGAAATATCTCAACTAAGTGTAATTGTACATTACAGACCAGAAAGAGCTGGTCGAAGAACTCAATCACCATTCAACTGAAACTATAACAGTTGATCATCAAAACTATTATATAAGAAACTGGGCGCTAAGTTCACTGCCCCTATTTAGTATTGTCTCTGTCAAACAATACTTCAAATATTGCCAAATATATCAAATCTATGTCAAAATTGATCATACAAGACGGTCTCAGAGAAGTAAGCCTTAAGCTACTAAGCAACCATTCTGTAAACGAGTACATACACAAATAGGTTCCTACCTAGCCTGCACACAGAGGTCGGGTTGTAGATTAAGACATGCTGCCATGCTGAAGTTTCACAAGATGGGAATGGTCCATGGAGAAACACTCATCATTTACTGGTCGTCACCTCGTCCTTCTGCTGAGGTCGATTATGAGGGCTCTTTATGGGCATGTCCAAGGTTTGACATGCTGACATTGTTTTCACGTGCTCTAGTTCATCTCCCTGCATACCCCAAACGCATTTTTAGTGTTAATCTTGATAGAAAAAAAGTCTGAACTTGAAGAACAATCCTAAATTATCAGAAACCAATATCTCATCAAAACGTCCCTTTCTCGGATTTGAGAGGAGTGGTTTTCACTATTGTAATAATGTTATTATAATATTTAATTGTAATATGATTATTACCATTGTAATATTATTACTATTATTGAAGTATTATTACATACTAAACGGTAGTTGTAGCCAAGAAATCCATTGACAGCCACACGCAATTGTAAATTCGGCAATTAAAAGTGTTGCTACTTCAGTGGACAGCGAGAATGTAGATGTGCACTTACACTAATAGCTTTGAAGACATCATACAAATTGTTGATCTTTGGACGACGGGTCTCAGGTGCTTGACTTGTTTGGAACTCATCGTACCTGCATGTTTCGCGATTCCAAAATCACACATGTCCCGCTGCATTTAGCATACATAGGATATGGGTCGGCTGGATCAAATGTTTACTTTCTGGTATCTAAAACAAGTCTAATCCAGAATCAACATTTCAAAAGTATGTTGAGCCTGCGTAGGGTTATCCAACTTAAAAAAAAGAGAGATCAAGCATAGCAGACTACTTCACTCAAATTATCCTGTGAAGAACATGCTTACATGTACAGGTCGTCGCTCTCGTAGTAATCCACGGCTGCAGGAGGAGGTGGGAGTGTTTTCAACAGCTCCTCATTTGCATCAGCAAACTCTTCGTACGTGTCCACTATAGAGCAATATGATATTCAGTACCGACACTCTACAAGCTCTAATTTACACTAAAACAAAGAAAGAAACACAACAAAAATACGTTTTTTCAAAGTTGCCTGTTTATGTGAAATAGAACAGGGACTAACATAATCCCCTTCTTATACCCTTCGCTTAAGAATAATGTCACATGCCAAATGGTCATGCAAAATGATTGATTTCGACATACACAATGTGGAGATAGATACAGAAGCTAAAAACAGCTGATCAAGTAGGAAAGTCCATGACAGCAGACTAACTTACCAGCATGCATCTCAATGAGCTCGGAGAAATTATATGCCACTTTCGGTGAGATCAAGAACATCAAATTCAACACCTATCGCCCACATCCACAACCACGGACATTAAAAAAAGGAAGATTTCATTACCTAACTGTACATTAAAATGCTGGATGAATGCTCCAGTCCTTCCTACAAATCTGAGTAAAAGGTGATCATCAGCTGTGTATGCAAATCAATATTCGTGTTGTTAATGTGTTAGCAACAAACCCAATAGTAGAAGAAAGCAGCATGTTGAGCGAAGAACCGGTCTCCCCACTCCAAGTCTCCTCCAAGGGACTCCATTATCCGCAAATGGTGCATTTCATTCCATTCCTGCTCATACAAGACAAAATTTCTTATTCCGACCAAATTCACCACACATTCGATTGGGTCTCAACTCCTAAGTGACTACATTCACATGCAGCATTGCACGTGATACAGGAGAAATGCTTTAAAAAGTGGATACTCAAGATGGAGTTACAGCTGAAATAAGTTACACCGAGTACAACAGGCCGACTCAAACACGATTTAGATATTGTTACCTCTGCAAAGTGAACCTTTCGTACTTCAGCTCCAATGCGCCACCTGAAGATAACAGAAAAGAAGAAATCGGCGCAATGTTACTGATGAAACTGAAAGTCCACTATCCAGATTTACAATATTCGGATACTATTCGAAGGCAAACTTGCTCATCCAACTACTATTCCAGAGGATTTCCTCGTGCACTTGCATGCCCCGTCAAACCTTCCACTACTGCAGCAGCTGTCCAAGTTTAGAATACGAACCATCCCAAAGTCTCGTATAGATGAAGCATTGAAATGTATCTGTAAAAAGTGTCAAGGTTTGACGTCGAACAACACTTGAAAAATGCTAAGCATCCGTTGATGTCTACAAATGTCAAGTTGTACGGTGAACATTACCAATGATCAATCCAACATCTACTGTATAATGGAAATCTTAGTGTAACAGAAAGGATGAAGTCCACATAAAAACCTTCATAACATTGCAGAGGATACGAAAAGTAAGGCATTCGTGCCACAGTCTCCAAGAACCAGAAGCGTTGGATGGGCCTATCATTGAAGATCACGTCCAGCATCTGACAAATGGTGAAGTTAACAATAGAAGATGTTAATAACTGCTGTTAACCTTGAGGGTATATGACTTCCATGGTCAGAAGTTGTGTGTTCAAATAATTAGCACTTGAGAAATAACTTAATGTTATGATTAACAATGATCTGCACAGGCCATGCAACAGGTTCTATTTCTGGAGGAAGGGATACAATTACGAACCAGACAGAGAAGATAGTAAGGGCCAAGGATCCACCAAGGAGCTTCTACTGGAGGGCGCGCATTTTCTCTATCCCATACAGCCTGGTTACTCAGGGTCAACTTCTTCAGCGCTGCTCTTAACTCATCTTGCTCTAGATTTTCTCCTTTCTGTGAAAATCACCTCAATCATGAGAGTCTGGGAACCAAGATGACTAGAATATTACTTGGATTACTTATTAAGGGCGTCATGAAATTGTAAGAATCGTTTCAATCAGCTCATGATAACGCCTACCAGCACCATGGGCAGCTTTTTGTTACCTGTTTGTAAATCTAGGGTTACAGTAGTGTACTATGTAAAGAATTGAGTTCTACTGGCCTCCTTTCAGGATTTTCTTAAGTAGACTTAGCAATAAAGAAGTATAATACTTAGAGGTAAAGAGATCACCGTTTCAAGAGGTTTCAACTCCATTAGACCATCATACAATGTGAGAAACTTGTCCAAGCCTCTGAAAAACAAGAAAAGACCACGCCCGGTGTAGGCTGTGACGACTTCAAGCGGACCATTCAACTTGGAGGCTGCAAGGAGGATAAGCGCGTTAGTGTTAAAATTTAAGAAAAGCATTTTTCCGCACTAGCAGAGAATTCCATCTACAGCTCTTTGTAGTGGAATTTCAAAATGAGAGGAAACGAGGGAGCTTACGATCAATTCTCCTCAGCTCTGAAAACAGTATAGTACGCCGCAATGACTGCAGTCCACATTAACACAGTACCACGAGTTAAACGCCACCTCTGTTATATTGGCCAAAATTGTCATACACCGCATTTACAGTAATATCAGGACTTCCAAGGCCAATGCTCGTCACATCAAAATGTGTAGCTAGACAACTGCTTGTTGAGAATCGACGACTATCGCAGCCACTCGCTGCACCATTGTGCAGCATTCAGAAATATTGTAACAGAGACCCGCTTGTGAAATTCTGCAAACCTAGATCAAAAGCGGAAAAGTTCGACGACAAGCTCAAACTGACTCTGAAAATTACAGGTATCCCCATCTCACCACAATGCCTTGCCACTTTATGTGAAATTGAATTTTAAATTAGCTGTGAATGCCTCTCTCTGCGTGAGAAGAAGCATCAGAACATTGGAGACAAACAAATAATTCAAACAGAATTTAATCAAACAATGAAAATGCTGGAATTACCCTCCACTCGCGCCCAAAATTCTCGAATGCCAATTTGACGACGTTTCCAGGAACCGACGGTCCCGTCCTCAAAAATTTTGCTTGAAAGCCATAGTTGAAGGCAATACGCTTCGGTCGCACCATGTCACCCAATGTTTCCATCTCCAATTGCACCGGTTGAACTACTTTAGAGTTCTCCTTCAGCTTGTACCCTCCCATACCTGTCCTCTCGTCAGCCCGGGCATGCTCTTCTTCCTGCTCCAAAGTCGGTCCATCCCTTTCGCTAACACTCGCCACACAGAGCCGTCTTCTTCGCTCTCTGCAGCCTTCTTGCCACCCCATCAGCTGTTCTCTTGTGCTAGATTTCAAGAATCTCAAGCGGGGATGCTTCACAAGCACGCACGAACTGCTGAATGACCCATTTCTGAGGCCTTGTGACCACAAATCCAGGCGGGGGAAAAGGGAACTCACAGGCACCACGGACGTCATTGTGGTCACACTACCCATGAGCAATGCTTCAAACGACTCCGACAATTTCACAGGCTACAAACCCAGAACACCCTCACAACCCACAACCAACTAAAAAAAACTCAAAACTAGCAACAAATCACAGAACCCAACACCACAGACCGTGATTCCCACGCCTTGATTGATCGACAGCGTAGCACTGAGGAGTTGTCTCTCTACACAAAAAGAGCTTCCATAAAAAGGAGAAGCCAGTGTACCCAGCTGACTCACGCAATTGGAAAAGCAACACCAATAGGTCGGGATCCAATAGTCCGCGAAATATAAATGTCGTGGAAAATGTGTCCACGCAGATGCATCGTCGCCATCTCCTCCGACTCCATTGAACGTCATCGACGGACTCAACATCACGCTCCCTTCCCAGCCCTCAACGGTTCACACGCTGCCACAGAGCAACTCTTCAGCTCATCCCAGCCACCATCCCACATTAATCGCTGCAAGTTTTTGATTGGAAAATCTTTGACAAGAACACTCTCACGAATCGATTTCCTGGTGATGTGCACGATGTGGCGTGGCTTCCGAAACAGTTTCCAACATGCTCACCATGATCACACTGCGGATTCCAGTCCACGAAGCTGAAATTACTGTTACTGTTTTTTGCTTGTGTGGGGTTGATTTCTGGTGCCGAAGATTGTCATCTTGTCATCGATGATCGTTGTGTGATCTTTCGAGGGCTGCAATTGCAATTGATCGGAATCCGACACGAGGAGGAGGATGAGTCGCGCCGGCGAATGTTGCTCGAAAAGCTTCGCCGTTGTATCACGTGAACGCTTTGTGCCTCCGGTTTCTTGGTATGTATGTGTGTATATATATATATATATATATATATATACTAGATATTTAAATATAAGATAGTATTATTTTTAGTATTAGAAATTTTATAGTGCAACCACATATTTTAAAAAAAATTACAAAAAATTTGTTAAAAATCATTAATTTTGTTTTTTTTTGTTAATTAGTGAAGTAGAGTTCAAGTATAAAACTAAAAAAATTTGACTCTTACTTTTCAAACAAATATATACAACTCACAAATATATTAAAATTATTCTATAATTTTTTTTTTTATATGGATTAATTTATAAAGTCAAATAACTTTATACAATTCTATTTATTTTTTGTTATTAATTTTTAGATTACAAACTTAATGTTCTAGACTTTGAACTATTTAAAAATACACCTTCACATACATATATTTATTAATTTTATAAATTATAATTATTATCATAAAAATTAATCCACCTTTATCATTTAACAATTGTATTCAAATTAGTTATTGGTAAGATTTGATTTGATTTGGTTTGGTTTAAGTGACCTTCAAACCAAATAAAATCAAATTGTCTAAACTAGATTTTATATTATATAAACTACTAAGAACAATTTTGATGCTAGTCCATGTCATAATTCATGTTAATATGTAATATTTTCATTTATTCTTTCATCTATTAGTAATCAATCTTTCTTGCAGATCAACAATACAATAACATTGTCTTATACGGTCCAATTGTTGAGCTTGTTAGGTTATATTTCTCCAATTTTCACAAAATACACTATATGAACATTGAATTATACTTAGTTATAAAGTTGATGCAAGGAAATTCTTTTGTTATTCAAAAGAAACCATGAGAAAAATTGCAATAAATAGTTTGCTTGACCTTACTAATATAAATTATTGACAATAGTTGATGGAGCTTGCCAAGCCAAATAGAAAAAAAATCTAAGGGTTGTCTTTATGCCAAACTGATATGTATGTATTGTTCATTGCAACAAATGACTTTGTTTTACAATAAAATTATTATTATTATTATTTTATTAAGATAAAATACTGTTGTATTGTAATACAACTATTGGATGAGAAAGTGGGTGAAGACCAAAATTTGTAGAAAAGACTTAAGTGAAAGATCAATATGTATTTTTTTAGAAATTCATAGCTAATAGATTGTGCATAGTTAGGAATATAATATTTTATGATGCCTTTTTTTATAAAAAGGCCTTCTAACTCTTTTATAGGATCACAAATGAAAAAAAAAGAAGATAGAATTGATAGAAAATCAATACAATTAATTTTAGGATAAATTTAAGAATAGATTTTTTAAACATTTATTATATAAAAAAAAATTAGATTGATACCAAGGAATGACCATTTGTGAAATAGGATCAAAATCAGATCTTAAGTAACAAAAACAAATACCTACAGCAATAAGAGGTTCTTTTGGTGATCAAAGTATGATGCTAAGAAGAAGATTTTAAGATCTTTCCAAAAATATAAGTTTTTAAGGATTTTGATGTAGGATAAATTCTTCAATAAGAAAAGAAAAAATAAGGTTTTATAAGCATTGTAATTTCAAAGGCAATAAAGTTTGATATAATCTATGGTTAGGCTATTAAAAATCTAAGCTTTATCTATAAATTTTTCTTTCTGAGTGTGTAGATATGCAAGCAAGAAGCTTGGTTCACTATTTTGATGTGATTTTAAATATATATTTGCAATATATTAGATTGATTATATAAGGGGATATTGAAAAATGATAAATTGAGGATAATTATTTATTTTTAGATTTATAAAGATTAAGACATTAGATTAAAAAAATATTTATATATAAATAAAAGATATAACATTGAAGCCACATATAAAGTCAAAGTAGAATTTAATAGCTAAATTACAAGATTTAGCTATTAGAATTCTTTATTAAGCTTGGAATAGAAAGCCAAGTATCATCAATAGAAATTTTTTCTCTATTATCTTTCAATCTATAAGTTGGATCTTTTTTTAAAGCTTGTGAATTTATACAAGACTTATATAGCCAAAAAAATTAAAAATTATAGTTGATCCAATGATTTAATTAGGAATTAAAGCCTATTAAAGTTTATTGCTTAAAAATCAAGGTTTGCTTAAGATTTATTTAGAATTTGATTAGGATTCCTTAGAAATTTTGTGTAATATTTTTTAGGATTTTTTTAGAATTTATTTAAGATTTAGGATTTAATAAGGTTTAGAATTTAAGATTGATAGGGTTTAGAATTTCTTGGATTTAGGATTTCTAGAAGGATTATGGTTATCAAGAAGAGTATTTTTAAATACTTTATTTATTTTTAGGTTAATAAAAAAATATAATCTTTAGATAATTTTCTTCTACAACTAAATACCAAGTGAATTTCTAAGTTGTATTTTATATAACACAACAACTTGCTTGATAGCAATAAGTATAATAGATCCATTATTGTTTATAATGGCAATTTGTTTTAAAAACTATTAGGTGGACACCTCCTCCATCCCCCTCCTTTTATTGCATAGACATCCTCCTTTTATTGTGTGTACACCTGTCACGGACATATACATAGTTACCTATATGATCAGATAGAACTAGATAAAAGAAGGTAAAAGCATGTTAGTTCCATAATATCTTTAGAAAAACTTCCTAGAAATTTCATAGATGCTGCTTTGACTTTATAAGTGTCCATAGTAGACTTTTGGATTAGAAACTTGGTCAATAAGTTAGCCACATGTCGCACATATTGGTAGCTTGAAGACCAAGCTAAATACGTGGCGAACATATAGGAAACTTGCCCTGCAAGTTTGACACGTGTCTTATAAATTGGATACGTGTTGGAGGTCCTATAGAACGTCGCCACTTAGCTCTTAGGTAGATAGTATAAATAGAGACAAGAGTGAAGCCTTCTTCACTCTTGTCAACTCCTTTCTTGTTTCCAGTCTAGTTCAAGAGTCTCTAGTTTTCTTGTCTTTTGGCATTAGCCATTCCAGTTTCTTTTTAATATATATACTTCTTTATATTTATTTCTTTGAGAGAGGTCTCACTTGTTTATTTGACAGATTCACACATACAATATCAGAGCTTTGTCTTTTCTTGATTAGAGTGGATTACCCCTTTCTCTTGATAAGACATAAGCATATTAGAAGTTGTGGAGTACCCACTTCTAAACTGATATTGTTTCTAGAATTTTTTCTTTTGAGTGTGTGTTCCGTATTTCTTGAAGTAAGAGTAGACATCTTTCTTTCTATTATATTATCGTGGCAGAGCTTGCGTAAATAAAGAGTGTAATGGCACAAATGCAAGAGCAAATGAGAGAACTAATGCTTGCAATGCATCAACTCAGTTTACCACCACAAGGAGCATCAAGATTAGCAGGAAGTGAAGATGTAGAGATGGTTGGAGCTACGTCAATATCTATACCAAACCATGCTACCTCACCGATAATGGAGCACCGTTCAAACGTTAGAGAATCAAAAATCAGTTTGTCTGAGAAGTTTGATGGCACAAGATCTAAGTTTCGAGGATTTATCAATCAGGTACAACTGGTGATCGAGCTTCAACCTCAGAGTTATCCTACGCAAGGATTTCAAGTTAGGTTTATTGGAACGTTACTTTCGGGTCATGCCTTATTGTGGTTTTCATCTTTTCTTGACGTGATCGATATTGGATAATTTGGGAGGCATTTTTTAAAGATTTTGATCGATGTATAGAACATGGTACGAATTAAGTGTTGCAACCAATAAAGATTCGCATCCTCACAACCAGGCAATCGTCGGTGTAGATATATGCTTCTAATTTGACAACTTTGACTGATCTGAAGTGGAGACGTCTTTTGCCTTATAAAATGGATTTTTTCTCTCACGGAAAAAAATATGAGGATAAAAAGTTAATATGAGGTTAAAAAGTTAATGCTCAATTTATCCGATCCTCAGACATTGAGTCAAGCAATTGATTTTGCTGTGAAGTGTGACAATCGACTTTTTGAGTTTCGATCCGAGAGTCGTACAAGGGAGCCTTAACGTTATTGTTAAATGGCAACATCAACATCCTCACAAAACGTACATTCGGAAGTAGAAGACATGCAAATTGATGCGATACGTTTTAAACCTCTTACTGAACAAGAAAAGATTCGTCATCGTCAAGAAGGATTATATTTATATTGTGGAGAACCTAAGCACACTGCTCAACATTGTCCAAAGAAACGTCGCAACTACAAAATGAGGAGTACGGTTGTCAAAGAAGATAACATGTCGAAAAACGAATTTGTCCAACTACAATAGGGACCGTGCAGCTAGAACCCTGTACAATTCCCAGTAAAGGTCCTATTCTCTCCTCAGAACCCTCTCCTTATTTTATGATAGATGTATATTTAGGACCAAAAAATTACAGAGCCTCTGCCTTATTAGATTCAGGAGCCTCAGCATATTTTCTAGATGAACAATTTGTTAAGAATTGTAAAATACCTTTAATACAGAAATCTAAACCCGTACATGTAGAAGTCATAGATGGTCGCCCATTGTCCTCAGGAGATGTCACTCATGAAACCCGTCTTATAAAAGTAACAATAGATGGTCATAATAGCTATGTAACCTTTAACATAATTAAATCTCCGTCTAATCCAGTTATTTTAGGTTTGTCATGGCTAGAAAAATATAACCCTCAAATAGATTGGAATTCTCGTAGACTTGACTTTTTCCAGGATATTATTAAACATCCTATCGATCCAGTAAAAAGTTACAAGCCTGGTACAGTAAAACTTGTACTAATAGGTGCAAAAGCTTTTATACACGCAGCAAAAGAAGGACCAACTTTTGCTATTTACGCAACATCCATTTCTGATAGTGGAAAGGCTTCAAGTGGCATTCCAAGCCAATATCAAGACTATCAAGATGTTTTTGAGAAGAAGAATGCTGATATTCTTCCGGAGCATCGCCCATATGATTGTTCGATTGATCTCAAAGAGGGATCTCAGCCTCCTTTTGGACCAATCTACAATTTATCACAAAATGAGTTGGCTGAACTCAAGGAGTATATTAAAGAGAATCTGGCCAAGAACTTCATACGCCATTCCAAATTTCCTACAGGAGCTCCAATTCTATTTGTGAAGAAAAAAGATGGATCATTACGAATGTGTGGATTATCGGGGACTTAACAAGATCACTATCAAGAACAGGTATCCACTACCTTTAATCTCTGGACTTCTTGATCAACTAAATCAAGCTAAGATCTATACAAAAATAGATCTACGAGGAGCATACAACTTGGTTCGTATTAAAGAAAGAGATGAATGGAAAATTGCATTTCGAACAAGGTATGGACATTTCAAATATAATGTTATGCCTTTTGGACTCACAAATGCACTAGCTGCTTTCCAACATCTCATGAACGATGTTTTTCATGAATTCTTAGATGATTTTGTTGTCTGCTACCTAGACGACATTTTAATCTACTCTAAGAACGTAGAAGAGCACGAAATACATGTTCGTCATGTCTTACAAAAACTCAGAGAAACAGGATTATATGCCAAGATGGAAAAGTGTATATTTCACACTACTCAAGTTGACTTCTTAGGATATATCATCTCGAATGATGGCCTCTTGATGGATCTTAAGAAAGTCCAAACAATCATGGATTGGAAGATTCCAAAAACAGTAAGGGATGTACAATATTTTTTAGGATTTGCCAATTACTATCAAATCTTCATCAAGAACTTCTCTCAAGTTGCAGCCCCACTTACACGTTTGACTTGTAACGACAAGCTCGAGTGGAATAAAGAAGCAGAAGTATCATTTGAAGCTTTGAAGATAGCTTTTACTTCTGCACCAATCTTGTATCGCGTTGATTTTTCCAAGGCATTCTTTATAGAAACAGACGCATCTGACTTTGCTTTGGGCACAGTATTGTCACAAATGGGAAGAGATGACAAACTCCATCCAGTAGCTTTCTATTCCAGGAAATTTTTGGCAGCAGAGATCAACTATGAAATCCACGATAAAGAACTTCTCGCAGTTGTGGATTCTTTTCAAGAATGGCGTCATTATCTAGAAGGCGCTTCTAGTCTAGTCACCATGTATACGGATCACAAGAACCTTGAGTATTTCATGTCAGCACGCGTGTTGAATCGTCGTCAGGCTCGTTGGAGCATGTCTCTATCAAGATTCGAGTTCATTATTACATATTGGCCAAGAAAACAACAAGGTTTGTCCGATGCACTTTCTAGACGTTCTTATCTTGCACCAAAAGAAGGAGATGCAACTTTTGATCAACAAAGAACGACTCTCTTGAAGCCGGAGCAATTTTATCTTCGGGCAACAAAATCAACATTAACTGTTGATTCAACTTTTCTCAAGCAAGTCCAGTTAAGTATGTCCTCAGATCTCCTTATTCATGAAATTAAGAATAATTCTTCTAAGTCTCATGATATTTCGAAGTTTGAGTTCAAGAAAATTCTACTCTATTTCGAAGGGAGCTTATATGTTCCAGAAGGTGAAGCACGATTACGTGTTCTTCAAGCTCGTCATGACTTCCCGGCAGCAGAACATTTTGGGTACAATAAGACTCTAAAGTTGATATCTAGAGATTTTTGGTGGCCTCAAATGTGGAAGGGAGTCAAAGATTTTGTAAAAACTTGTGATGTTTGTTTAAGATCAAAAACTCCTAAATCCACCTTCCCTCGGTTTCTTGATAGCTACCATTCGAACAACCATGGTCTGTGTCTATGGATTTTATGCGGATCTTCAATTTCGGTTCTTGTTTATGTTGTGATGATGAATCGTTTCACTTCTAAGATGGCATTTGTACCCTTGCTTTCGCCCGGGCAAAACCGCTTATTTCGCTCTTTTATTCATGAAAGCCACTATCAAAGGATTCTTATAAGGATATTATATCGGATAGGGGAACTCAGTTTGTATTGAGATTTTGGAGAACGCTTTTCAAGATTCTAAAGGTGGATACAAAGCTATCTTCAGTTTTCCATCCTCAAACTGATGGACAAATGGAGCGCGTAAATAAAGTCTTGGAACAATATTTGAGATGTACCATCAACTACCAACAAGATGATTGGACAACTCTTTTACCATTGGTAGAGTTTGCTTATAATAATATGGTACATTCTTCTACACAACAAACACCTTTTTTTGCCAATTATGGTTACCATCCACAACTTGATACTTTTGACTATTCAAAAGTTGACAATCCTGCGGCGGAAGACTTGGTAAATCATTTGTCAGAACTACATACAACAATGAAGGCACAATTAAAGGAAGCTCAAGAACGACAAAAGATAAATCCTGATGCGTATCGAAAGGAACAACCACAATTCAACGTAGGCGACAAGGTATGGCTGCTTCGTCGCAATATCAAGACTACGTGACCTTGTGACAAGTTGGACTATCGTAAGCTTGGACCTTTTCGTATTTCTGAACAAATTAATCCAGTTGCATATCGATTACGCCTACCAAAGTCTATGAAGATCCATCCTATATTCCACGTGTCTCTTCTTGAACCATATAAGATAGTGAACATACCAAGAAGAAGACAAGTGCCACCTCTTCCAATAGAAGTGAAGAATAATGACGAATTTGAAGTGGAAGAAGTCTTAGATTCAAGGCGGCGCTGAAATAGGTTGGAGTATCTTGTTCACTGGCACGGATACGATATTAGTGAGCGCACATGGGAACCAGCAAAAAATCTGGCGAATGCAGCGAAGAAGGTGGAGACCTTTCATCAACAACATCCATCGAAACCAAGATGAAGACTTTCCCTATTAAAGAAATAAGATGTAGGCAAGATAACATTCAACTTTCTATCCTTGTTTGTAGCTTCTTTGTATTTTGTGACGCTAAGGAGATGGAGAATCAACAGCCAGTGCATTTGACTCAAGAGCCTTCATTTGCTGACCTACCGGACGAGACATTGCGACTGTCACAACCCTCAAGACGACGCAACCGAGATGAAGATCTTCAAGAACGACATGTTCTTCCTTGAATAGATGGCGAGATACAACGTGTTTGGTATCACGACCTTGGAAGAGATTCTCGATGTTTGGTGATTTTATTGGAGATAGGAACAACTCCTGACGGTGTTCCAGATGTGATATTTGAAGGAAGTTATGAAGGTCACAACAATGATCAAATAATAGGGTGGTCTTCTCGCCCTGGAATGGGACACTATCGATGGCTGAGAGGACCCATCAATTACCTTCGAAGAGAACAAAGATCAGAATATGTGGCAAATACTATTCGCCGCATCTTAGACTTTCTACACATGTAATCACCGCTCCTCGTGGAACTCGTCCTTTAAAGGGGGGGTAATGTCACGGACATATACATAGTTACCTATATGATCAGATAGAACTAGATAAAAGAAGGTAAAAGCAGGTTAATTCCATAATATCTTTAGAAAAACTTCCTAGAAACTTCATAGACGCTGCTTTGACTTTATAAGTGTCCATAGTAGACTTTTGGATTAGAAACTTGGTCAATAAGTTAGCCACATGTCGCACATGTTGGTAGCTTGAAGACCAAGCTAAATACGTGGCGAACATATAGGAAACTTGCCCTGCAAGTTCGACACGTGTCTTGCAACTTGGACACGTGTCTTGTAAATTGGATACGTGTTGGAGGTCCTATAGAACGTCGCCACTTAGCTCTTAGGTAGATAGTATAAATAGAGACAAGAGTGAAGCCTTCTTCACTCTTGTCAACTCCTTTCTTGTTTCCAGTCTAGTTCAAGGGTCTCTAGTTTTCTTGTCTTTTGGCATTAGCCATTCCAGTTTTTTTTTAATATATAAACTTCTTTATATTTATTTCTTTGAGAGAGGTCTCACTTGTTTATTTGACTTCATCCAGTTATTGTCCTTGACAACACCTCATGCTACACATCAATTTAATGAACAAAATAAAATAAATAATCATCAATTGAAACTATGTCTAGAGACTCTTATATGAATTTTGCTATTTAAATTTTAGTACAAACAAAATCAACTTTGTTTTAATTTTTTTTAGTGGAACTTATGTTCCATTATACATTTATGGATGTCAACAAAGTTGATTTTGTTTATACTAAAATTCAAGTAACAAACATAATACAAGAGTCTTTAAATATAATTTCAAATAATGATCATTTATTTTATTTGTTTATTAAGTTGATGTATGGCACAAGGGATGTCTATGTATTTGAATAAATAAATGCATATTTAAATACATCTAAAGAAGTTTGCAATCTTTATTTGTACTATTTAGCTTCTCTAAATCATATTCTCATTATATTTCATTTTATGAAAGTAAAATTTTTTTTAAAAAAATGTAGAATTCTTTATACTACATCCAAATTATTTTATAAGATTTAGATCATTTAATAAGTGTCAATATGATACATTGATAGAATCTCTTTAGTATTATCTTTATTAACATCAGTTTAAGAAAATTATTCCCAAAGGTACTTGTCAATAATGTTGTTTACATCAAGTGTGTAAAAAACAACTTATTCTTTAAGGTAGTTCATTAAGTTGAAGATATCTTAGGATTGTAAGAATAAAACTTATAAATTTGTAAATCCAAGTCCTAAATAACATCCTTATCTAACAAATTTTCATTTCTAATATTTTCATTAACTTGTTCCAAAGTGCAAATCTAATAAATAAAAAAATAGTTTAAAATGGTGATTGATTTAACATTAGTCATCAAAGATGAAAGAACCATCTGGATTACATCAAGAATGTTAATTTTTTCAAAAACATTTATATTGTTTTTAAGATATTAAAAAACAAGACAATTATAGCAACAAAGATAATATGTCTTGAGATTGTGGATGATAAAAACAATACAAGATTGAATCTTTGAGGTTGTTTTCAATAAAAATAAAAAAAAGAATATTATAGTATTCCTAAAATATATGTAGTTTGAAAGCAATTTAAGGAGAATATCAGCAGTGTAGTTGTTTAAAATGAGAAGAGCCTTCTATCCAAAAATATAAAAATAAAATGCTTTGAGCCACTTTAAAAATAATATTTAATTTGTCTTTGATTTTCAATAAATTATTAGTTTAAAATTTAAAAAAATTACATTTAATTAGTAGAAAAATATTTTAATTTAAACTAAATCATTAAGTTCATAAGCATTCAATAGAAAAGATTGATTTTATCTATGTTGTAGATGTTTCTAAAAGCATATTTTTTGAAGAGCTTACAAATAGTAGAAATGCTATTTGTAGTCATGTTCATGTTGATTGTGCCACCTTCACTAAAGTATCAAAAAGAATAAATTTTGTGGTGTTATTGTATTGTGTGAAGTCTTGCTTGAAAATGCATCGAGCACTTGGCTATGGAAGGTAAAAAGAAAATTGTAACAACAAGTCCTAACAATTCTAATTGAATCATATATAAATTACAATTAAAGCTAAATAAATATAATCAAACATTGATCAAGTCCAATTAAATTTTTATAGAAATTATAAAAGAAACACAAAGAAATCCTAAAGAATTTTTAAAGAAATCATAAAGAAATAAGAAAAAATATCCTAAAAAATCCTAAAAAAATAAAAATAACAATAAATTTTTTTTTAAAAAATCCTAAAGAAATTCTAAAGAAATCCTAAAGATATAAAAAATAATAATAAAAATAAAATAAACAAATCCTAAAGAAATACTAAAGAAATACTAAAAAAATCTAAAAAAAGTTTAAAGAAATCACAAAGAAATCCTAATCAAACCTTAATGAAATCCTAATTTAATCCTAATGAAATCCTAGTCAAACCTTAAATCCTAAATCAATCCTAATTAAATTCTAAATCCTAAATCAATCCTAATTAAATTCTAAGTCCTAAATCAATCCTAATTAAATTCTAAATCCTAAATCAATCCTAATTGGATCTTAAATTCTAATGAAATCTTAATAAAATCTTAATGAAATCTTAGTCAAATCCTAGTTAAGCCCTAATAAAATTCTAATGAAATCCTAGTCAAATCTTAATAAAATCCTAATGAAATCTTAGTCAAATCCTAAATCCTAAATACATCCTAATAAAATTCTAATCAAGTCCTAATCAAAATTTAAATGAATCATAATAAATCTTAATTAAATTCTAATGAAATCTTAACAATCCTATTGCACATTGAAACCTCAATAACCAATGATTGAACTATTGGTTTTGCTTCAAAATTTGCACATCTCTCAAAAACTAAATTGGCAGCAAGTACAAATTTTTTGAAGAAGATCTAACTTATCAAATAAAAGATAAATCCAAAAATCCGCTCAGATATAGGCTAGCCTCTTTTTCTAACCTTGATGTCAATCTTCCAATACTAATGTCTCCTTATTGTATTATTTAATTGCTTCCAAAATTCACAAATGTGTAGGAAATTAAGTAAAATTTTTAAAAATATAAACTTCTTTTATTTCACAAAATCCTAATTTATCCAAAATAATCCTAACTTTGCAAAGCTCTTACAAATTCAATATCTATCCAAATCATTCACAACCAATATTCAAAGAAACCTTCTAAAGTTTATTTTCAAATTATACTCTTCAATCTGCAAAAGAACCTCAAAAATAGTATCAAATCTTAGTTTTATGCCTTGGGGTTTGATTTTGATCTTGATTGGTGATTGATCTTCTTTGAATATCAATTCTTATTATTTAAATCAATATCATCTTCTTATACTTAAAAGTATAAATTTTCAACAAGATCTTCCATATTAATTTTTGTATGTCTTTGTTTGAATATCTTTATTCTTTTTCCAATAATTGATATTTTCAACCTTGTTCCATTGAGCTCTTATAGTGAATAAGTTGTATTATTATAAACTATTCTTATCACATATGGTCCAAATCAATGTTTAAAAAATTTCTTTAAAGTACTATGTTGATTGTCCAAGCTACTATTATAGACCAAAATCCAATCATCTTCTTCAATTGCTTTAGATTTCAATTGATGTTGTTTATTCAATCTAGTCTTGTTTTATATCCTTGCCCTTCTTAATCTTTTTAACACTATATCCACATCTTTTTATCTTTACTCAAATTGCTGAATCCTTATAGCAAAAAAATTGTCTCTTGTCAATCCATCTTCTTATGATAGCACAGTCCAAGTTGGTACTTTCTTTTCAATTGACATAATAGATTTTTGACTTGTCATGAGCTCAATAGTCATATATCCTATTATCAAACTATGAATTGTTTAATTAGTCTACAATGCAAATGATAAAAGTCAAGGCTATTCTTTCATCTTTCTATTGTAAGCTTTAACTAATGCTTTTATAATCAATAGATGATCTCATTTACTTTTTGTATTTATTTTTGGATTATAAGTAATAGTTAATGATAACTTAACTACACATCTTTCAAAGAAATCATGAGCTTCTTTTACATTTAATTCTCCACAATAACCTTTGGTGCTTGAAAAGATTCAAGCATAGAACAAATCCTCCTTGAATGAATTTGCACAATCTTATCATCATCTTTTAATCCAATAGATGTAAATAATTCCAAAGAATCTTCAAATCCATTTTCTTCAAAAATACCAGAAATCTTTTCATCATCTTTTAATGTCCCTAACTAACATAATTCTTTCTCAATATTAAATATTCTTTTTTTCTCTTTTCTTTTGAAATCTTTAATTTTTTTATACATAACACTTTTATTTTTAAAAATACCAATAAAATTCATATCAAATGCACCTATATCTTATGAGAGTATCTTTTCTTTTGTACCTCTATAATCTTGCTTTATTGTGGTACTTCCTTAAAATCTTTAAATTCTTCAATAATTCTTAGCAATGGATTTTCTCTCAATCTATCTTAATTTTGCTCATAATTGGGAAGCACCATTAAATATTATATCATCCTTCTTCCATCTTTACTTTATATTTGTACATATGCTAAACCATCATCAAGTACTTTGGTTTCTATCCGTGTTGCTATAATATATGGTTGTTCCAAAATCATTTGATAAATTGTTGTATCTTGAACAAAAAAATTTTACTTTGTTGCAATATCACCAATCCGGATTTTAATATCCAAGCAAGTACCATACAACTCACCTCATATATTGTTAGCTGCTTTTATTGTCCATCCATATTCCATATCGATTGGCCACCTCTATTTTTTGTAAAGATCTTTAGATATTACATTCATCTCAGAATCATGGTTAATTAATGCAACAATTGGCTCCTCTATATCTCCAACCTTCACAAATATTTTTGTAATTGCTCTTGTCCAATGCTTTTGCCTATAATGGCTTAAAGCCTTTGTCTCTTTGTCATTACAATCCTCAAAATGCACTTGTTGATTATAACATCTTTCTTCACTTATTAATTACTTGCAACAATTATAAAAATTATCATTATCTTTATATATCCTTACATCAATAGTATGATTCAATCCTACTTTTTCTATTAATTATCTCTTCTATTTAATGTTGTCAATAATAATATTATGAAACTCCTTCTTTGCAATCCCAAGAATCTCCTTTAATATAAATTCCACCTTAGAATTTAGTACATGTTCTTCAAGCACCCCTTTTAAATTTGTTGTTGCTTCAACATAAAAGAGTAATTTATAAGCTATTGATTTACCTTTCTCTTTTATTTCTTTTGATTTTTCTTCTATTTTTGTTGAAGTATCTTTCATAGATAATTCTTGTAATATCTTTTCACAAGCCTTGTGTCCTCAAATTTGTATCTTAGAAGAATTTTCTTCTTTTGTATTAATAAAAATTATCTTTCTTCTTTTCTTCTATTAAAGCTTTATATTGACTTTTAACAATATATGCATGGATTAAAAAAACCTCTATAAGATCTTTTTATTCTATAATATTTCAAATTGTAGCAGCAATCTTCAATAATATATACATATATATGTATACATATATATTTTTTATATTATAAAAATAGTAAAAGATCAAAATCCACTTATTCCTATATTTTTGTTAAAATCATCATTTATTCTAGCACCATAACTTACACTCTCTTGTGTTGCAATCCCATGTTTTATAAAATAATTTTAAATCAATGCTTTTATACATTCCTTTTTAAACTTGATTTGAAAAAAATTCCATGTATCTTTTAATATAATTTTTTTTATCTTTCCAAAAAATAACTCATTGTTGCACCATATTATTGAATTCATTACAATCCTTTTTAGAATACAAAATATCATCACACCAAATGTATCTTTGCACATATCTTTGTTTAAAAGTAATCTTTAAATTGTTTATAGAAGTCTTCTCTTCAAATCTTGTAAGTTTGATTTGAAATTTTTGCATTCCATATATAATCTCTTCAATTAGTATTAAAGCTATAATTAAAGCTAAACAAACATAATCAAATATTGATCAATTTAGCTTTAAATTTGTTTAGTTTTAATTTAATTTCAAATAATATAATTAAATAATTCTACATATAATCTCTTCAGCTATTATTTAAGCTATATATTTTGATTGTAATTTTACAAGCATGTTTGAAGCATTTTCTTTATTCATGCAACAACAACAGATTAAAGATCGCAAAGGTATGGCAAACAAAGTATTATAGGCAGTTATAGACAAGATTGATCAATTTAAAGGGAAAGATATTATAAATCATTTGAGGTGTTATGTAAAAGAAATATAATTGAAGCATGCTTCCAAAAAGGAAATGGTTCAATTATTTGAATTGGCTATTGTATCAAAAATAAAAAAATCATATGAAATCTATTATATGACATTTTGGAGGTTCATGGAAAATTATTTTTCAAGCATTAAAAGATGAATATTTTTTAAAAGATAGCGATTGGATTACAAAAAAGTTATTTTTTGAATGCATTGAAAGGCCTGAAAAGGATCTTCAAGCAACAAAATTATTGAGGGAATTTAAAAGGAAATATTCTCATTTATAAAAGAAAGAGAGGTAATTATGAGATCTCAATAAAATAGAGCTTTTTCTTCAAGTGGTTGATAGAGAATTGTAAAAAAAGTTAGAAATTTTACATAAAGATAAAAAAGAAGAAGAAAGATTGACTTCACATTGGAGGAATGTTAAAGATGCTATAAGATTGCTTACAAAATAAAAAAAGAAGAAAGATAGAGTTAATTTTTTAAGAGTAATACAAGCATTTAAAACTCAAGTGCGTAGTACACAACTAACAATGCCTATTTTCCAACTTCAAACATCTACATCAAAAAAAGAAGATATGGGAGTTGAAGAGATTATATGTAGAATGCAAAAACTTCAAATCAAACTTGCGAGGCTTAAAGAAAAGACTTCTATAAATAATTTAAAGATTATTTTCAAACAAGGATATATGCAAAGATACATTTGGTGTGATGGTATTTTGTATTCTGAAAAGGATTATAATGAATTCAATGATATGGTACAACAATGAGTTATTTTTTGGAAAGATAAAAAAAGTTATATTAAAAGATACACAGAACTTTTTTCAAATCAAGTTTAAAAAAGAATGTATAAAAGCATTGATTTAAAATTATTTTATAGAACATAGTACTAGAGTCAATGATGATTTTAACAAAAATATAGGAATAAGTGGATTTTGATCTTTTATTATTTTTACAATACAAAAATATATATATATATATATATATATATATATATGATTGAAGACTGCTGCTATAATTTGAGGTGTTATAGAATAGAAAGATCTTATAGAGGTTTTTTCAATCCATGCATATATTATTAAAAGTCAATATAAAGCTTTAATAGAAGAAAAGAGGAGAGGCAATTTTTATTAATACAAAAGAAGGAAATTCTTCTAAGATACAAATTTGAGGACACAAGGCTTGTGAAAAGATATTACAAGAATTATCTATGAAAGATACTTGAACAAAAATGGAAGAAAAATCAAAAGAAACAAAAGAGAAAGATAAATCAATAGCTAATAAATTACTCTTTGATGTTGAAGCAACAACAAATTTAAAAGGGGTACTTGAAGAACATGTACTGAATTCTAAGGTGGAATTTATATTAAAAGAGATTCTTGGGATTGCAAAGAAGGAATTTCATAATATCATTATTGACAGCATTAAATGGAAGAGGTAATTAATGGAAAAAGCAGGATTAAATTATACTATTGATGTAAGGATATATAAGAATAATGATAATTTTGGTAATTATTGCAAGCAATCAACAAGTGAAGAAAGATGTTATAATCAACAAATGCATTTTAAAGATTGTAATGACAAAGAGACAAAGGCTTTAAAGCATTATAGGTGATAGACATTATTGATTATGTAATTAAAGCTAAACAAATATAATCAAATATTAATCAAATATTAATCAAGTTTAATTAAGTTTTTATAGAAATTTTAAAAAAATAAAAAATAAAAAATAAAAAAATCTTAAAGAACTTTCAAAAAAAGTCTTAAAGAAATAATAAAGAAATCCTAATGAAATCCTAAAAAAATAAAAAATAAATCCTTAAAAAATCCTAAAGAGATCCTAAAGAAATTCAAAAAAAATCTTAAAAAAATCCTAAAGAAACCATAAAAAAATCCTAGTTAAACCTTAATAAAGTCTTAATCTAATTCTAATGAAATCTTACTTAAATCTTAATAAAATCATCATGAAATCCTATTCAAATCTTAATAAAATTCTAATGAAATTCTAATCAAATCCTAGTCAAATCCTAATTAAGTTCTAACAAAATCCTAATAAAGTCCTAATAAAATCCTAATAAAATCCTAGTCAAATTCTAAACTTTAAACAAATCCTAATGAAACCTTAGTCAAATTCTAGTCAAATCCTAAATGAATCTTAATAAATCTTAATCAAATTCTAATCAAATCCTAATAATCCTATAGCAGATTGAAACCTCAATAGTCAATAATTGAATAATTTATTTTGCCTCAAAATTTGCATGCCTCTTAAAAAATAAGTTGGAAATAAGTACAAAAATTTTGAAAAAGATCCAACTTATTAAATAGAAGATAAATCCAAAAATCCACTTAGACATAAGCTAGCGTCTATCTCCAATCTTCATGTCAATCTTCCAACACTAATATCTCCTTCTTACATTGTTCATTTTTTTCAAAATTTATAAATATGTAAGAAATTAAGTAAAATTTTTAAAAATATAAACCTCTTTTATTTCACAAAATCTTAAATCATCTAAAACAATTGAAACTTTGCAAAGCTCTTATAAAGTCAATATCTATCCAAATCACTTACAACCAATGCTTAAAAAAACCTTCTAAAGTTTATCATCAAATCTCACTCTTTAATTTAAAAAAAAATCTCAAAAATAGCATCAAATCTTAGTTTTGTATCTTAGAATCTAATTTTAATCCTGATTGGCAATTGGTCCTTTTTGGATATCAATTCTTATTTTTTTAAGATAATTTTTAATAAAATCTACTCTTAATTTCCTCCTAAAGATGCCTATATATTTTTTTTCTAATATAATTTGTTTTGCCTTATTTATGGCCATACAAGTAAGTAGAAGCTCATTTCGCTAAAAGGCAGTATTAGCACTAAAAGATTTTACTACCTTCTTATCTTTTACTTATATTTTTTTATTTTATCTTTTTAATTAGGCTCTTCTATAATAGAATCCATATTCTTATCTTTCACCATATAGTCATGTTATAATACAATAGTGTACTTTGAATAATTCTAATTAATTATTAAAAAAATTATATATATATATATATTAATTAAGATAAAGGCAATCTAAAATCTTTGTTTCATTCTTTCTAATGAGATTGGCATTCAAGTTGACATATTCTTAATTGGCCTTAAGCCAATCAATGAGTATAAACCTTCTTGTTAGATCTTTAATAATTGGCTAGTGCTTAGTATTGAAGTTGGTTTCATCAAACTTGATAAGAAGTTTTACTGACATTTTTAATATTATAAAGACTATGGCTTGACTAATCTTAATATTGAAATTCATTCTAAGCCATTTCATTAATTTTTTTTGTATAATTTAAAGATAATATTTTTTTGTACTAAAAAATGTATATATATATATATATATATATATATATATATATTTTGTCATTGTCATATATTGAGTTTTTTTATGCAGCATCTTTGCTAGTAGTAGGATAGTGTATAATTGATATGTAGTCAATATGGTTTTGGGTGTGTATAAAAAATATATTTAAAAATTAACTACAAGATCCTTTCAATAAATTATTATAAAAATTTAAATTATATAATCAAAATAAATTCTTCTAAAAAATCTTTAAAAAAAATCCTAAAACTTTTTTTTTTTTTTTCTCTCTCTTTCTTAAAGTTATATTGCAAATATTGTAAAATACATACAATCTTACATATAGTGATTGATGTATGGTGGTCACAAAAATACAATAATTAATTAATTTAAGGTCTATACACCAATTGCCACACTATATAAATTAATAATCTTTCTAATCTAATATCAAGCACTCAATTCTAATAATATTAGTTTAAACATGTTCTATTGTAGCAACATGTTAGACCATCTATAAAATACCACAATAAACTTGACCTAATAGATTAGAAGTATTCAACTAACATTTATAATAAAATAAAATATATTTTAAGAATTCTTTGTTTGGTTATATATAAAGATTTAGAATTATATCTAAGGTATAAAATTAAAACAAGTTCACAAAAGGTAGGATCTTTTGACATAAAATGAAAATATATCCACTTTATTAAAAAAATTACTATTATTATATTTTTATCAATAAATTTTATATATAAAAAATTTAAGTATATTATCTATTAATAATTAAATTAATAAATAGATCTAATAGAAATTTATCTTATATTAAGATGCTAATTGAGATGTTTATTGATAAATTTATATTTGGCCAACAAATAGATAATTGTAGTATCTAAGAATAAAGTTTTTGATCATATTTAGTAGCAATACTTACAACATATTATATCACTTTTATTTCAAGTCTAAAGTCTTAATTGTCATTTAGTTAACAAGAATTACAAATATTGGTATCTATGTTTCTATTGCTCAAGTAATTATATTGTATCAAGTAATATTTTAACTACTTTCACCACATACAAAGATTACAATGATAATTAAGTAAAAACTCAAATATGCTTATCATACAACTTTTATTTGCATAAAAAAAACTCTTTCAATTAAAATACATACCATTATATTACATTATTTTGCTTTGATTTAAATAAAATTTAAAATTTGAACTAACAATTGTCAATGCAAAAATTAGTAAGAAATTAGTTTGTAGAATTATTGCAAATAGAATAGATGAGGTCTAATTGTAGTTCAAAGACTTAGAGATCGTAATTAGCAATTGGCAAAACAAGTTTTAAAAAAAATAACAAAACAAAAAAATAAATTCAAATAATTGTTACAAAGTTAAATTTTGAGACTTAAAAATTTAAATAAAAAATTACTAACAATTGCTAAGAACCACCAATAATTACCAATAATTATCAACAACCAATAAATGAAAAATTATCTTTATAAATCATTGCAAGAGATATGATGCTACTTTGAAGACTTGATGTAGGACTAGAAATTGATTAAAAATTGAATTAAAGAATTGCAATAGACCTAATAGATGCAAAAGAATTAAGATATGAGGTAAAAAACTTGATGTTATTGTATTACATGTTGTCTTATTTGGAAATGCACCAAGCACTTGGCTGTGGAGGGTGAAGTTGTATTTTATAAGTATAGAAGAAATCCTAATAAGTTTCACCCATATAAGAAGAATACAATTCAAATTTCAATTGAAAAGTGTTTAAAGCCAATAAAAAATGCTCAAAAATACTCTTCTTAGTAACTTCAACCATACACGAACTCCAATTACCTTGTTACTTTCACAATTAGGCAACTTTGATTTTTCTTTGCAAGCTCTAATCCTAGTCAATAAGCTTTGATTATCCATTTGATGCAAAATTTTGTATACAAATGCCACTATAAGTCTTTTACATGCTTAAAAAATTTCAGCCCAATCCAACTTATAGATCGTGAAGAAAACGTCCACAAATCATACTATTGTCACTTGGCAGTCAACTTAAAGTTGATGCAAATGTTCTAATAGTAATTTCTCCTTCTCCAACTATTAACTTTAGCTCAAAATTGGTATATAGCTTGATCTCCAAGTCTCTTAACACTATGCTAGAGTTCATCTTGTTTTGACTAATAGATCTCTAGATATTGCAAAAATCCTAAACAATCCCAAATTGCCAATTTTTGGTACCTCCTTGCAATAATGATCAAATATCTTCCAACCACATTATTAGATTATCACAAAATTTCACACACTAATAGTACACCTAATCATCCAAATATTTTTAATTTTTTTAACTATAGATGTTATACCAATTGTACAAACTAGTCAAGAGTGCTAGCCCTAATTTTATTGTATAAAGTCCAAATCACCAATACAAACCCTGACTTTGAACAATAATTGCAAAGCCATCCTAATACCTATAAAAATAAGTCTTATGCCTTTGGAACAAGTTTAAAGCTAATTCTCAAATTTTAATTGCTAATCTCTAAATAACTTCACACTTTGTCCTTGGTAGCCATTTTAGTGGCTAGAAGTCTAATTTTGACTATGTTCTGCCAATGGTCAACCTCTAGATATCAATCCAATCTATCCTAGGGATTTTTAAGCCTAATCCTATTTTTAACTTAATTCTATTATCAATCATACTAATAATTTATCTCTTTTATTTTATTTTTATCAATTTATGGCTTTTTTAAAGCAATAAAAGAGTTTCTACAATCTAGAAGTAAAAATTAATAAGTGACTCTTATCTACCAGCTATTACAACAAAAAAAATAATCTAAAAAGCTTTTATAAAACCTTTCTTAAGTATCTTGAATTCCTATTGAACCAAGATAATTGAATGTTAATTAGAAAATTATTCTTGTTTATATTTTCACCACACAAATGTATTACAACATGACAACGTTGTCGTGTTGCAGCACGTTTATATAGTAAAAGGTATAGATAAGAGTAATTTATATTTAATACTTAATTATCTTAGTTCAGTAAGAACTTAAGATACTTAAGAAAAGGGTTATGGAAGTCTCTTAGATTATTTTCTTGTTTTAATAGCTAACAGATAAAAGTTAGTTGTTAAAGTTTTCTTCTAGGCTATACAAACTCTATTACTAATTTTGAAAAGTCATAAGTTAATTAGAATAGGATAGAAAAGAAAAATAGTTATTATGGTTGATACTAGGATTAAGTTGAAGATAGGATTTAACTTAAAAATCCCTAAAATTAGTTGAATTGATATCCAAGGAAAGACCGGATATGAGAGGGGGTCGAAATCAGACCTCTAGGGACAAAAATGACCGCCGAAGGCAAGGAACAGGGACATTCAAAGATCGGCGATTAGAATTAAATAGCTAGCTTGAAAGGGGTTCCAAGAGCATTTAGCTTGGGACCATAGGGTTTTAAAGGACTTAGTAATCGCTATTCAAAGTCAGGGTTTGTATTGGTGATTTGGGTTTTTATATAAGACAATGATGGCTTGCATTGTTGAGTGATTTGTAAAATCTGTGAAGCATCTACAGTTCAAAATTTGATATTGTCTGGATTGTTGGGTGTGCTAAGTGTTTACAAAAATTTGTGTTAATCTAACAATGCAATCAAGAGATATTTGAGTTTTGATACAAAGGGATGTCGGAAGTTGGCAGTTTAGGGTTGGATAGAGTTTCTGTGATAACTAAAGATCCACTAATTGGATCAACGTAATTTTTGGTATGCTCATAGAAGACTTTTAGGTTGAGCTACACACCAAGTTTGAGCTGAAGTTAACGGTGAAAGAAGGAGAAATCACCACTGGAGTTTCTGCATCAATCTTCAAGTTAGCGGCCGAGTGTCATCAATGCGCTTTTTGGGCGTTTTCTTGCAATTTGTAAGTTGGGTTGGGCTAAATTTTTTTGAGCATGTAAAAGGCTTATACTAGCATGTGTGTGCAAAATTTCACACTAAGTGGATTGTTCGATTAAAAATTATAGCTTGTTGAAGCTCACTGATTAGGGTTAGGGCTTGTAAACAAAAATAAAAATTGCTTAATTATAAAAGAAACGAGGTAATTGGGGTATATGTAAGGTTGATTTTACTAAGAAGAGTGTTTTTAAACACTTTTGAATTGAAGCTCAAATTATATTCCTTTTACATGGTTGAAACCTATTAGGGTTTCTTGAGTATTTGCAAACAATACTTTACCTTCTACAACCAAGTGCCCGGTGCATTCCCGAACGAGACAACACGTAATACGACAATGTAAGACTAGGATCATTCAAGAGTAGAAAAGGAAAAGTAAATCAATAAATAAGACATGAGTTTCTAAAAAAGTGGAGCAAGAAATAAATAATGAAGTCTACTATTGTACAAGTCATGATTATAAGCAATTTTAAAGACTTTGCCACAATATAGCTCCAAAGCTTAAATTAATTTGGAGCCAATTTAGACACACATTAAACCAAATTAAATATAAATTAAAATAATAATAAATTAATAATCTAAACCATTTGATTTGGTTTATTTTATAGATTTACATGGTTTATATTAAATTGTATTAATGCATAATTCATAATACACAACCAATTAGATATGGGAATCAATTCATTTAAATTAAATATTCAAAGTAGTGTATTAGAAGTAGAATATTATATTTTATATATATTTATTAGAAATAAATATTTATATATTTCACTTGAAGAACTAAAATTATAAGCTTGTTCATATGATTAGGGGGGTTGCCTACATAGTAGAGAATGTAAGTTCAAATCCAAGTAGTGGAACTGTTGTCAAATATTGTTATGCATTTTTACATAAACTACTCTTATTGTTAGACTACCTTCCCTGGGAATACTCCCATTATCCTTGGATTTCCAACTTCAACAAGCATGTTGAAGATTTTCAAACTTCCACAAACTATTCATTTAAATTAATATTAATTACAAATATTCATTTTCTCCAATGCCCAGTTAAGAGGTTCATTCTCAATGGCCTCCAAAATCATTTCCATTCATTCCATTTTGAAGAATTATTCCACAAGACTTCAATAGCTTTTTTCTCCCAACAAAATTAGTATCCCATTAAATTTCAACTCATTAATGATCCATAACACTCAAACCATGCACATTAAGACCTTAATTTCAATGCTTGATCATAAACATCAACTCACAAGTTCTGAGCCATATACATCAAGACTTGAATTCCAGTGGCTTCATTCCATTGCTCCAGTGAATCGATAAACTGGCAGCAACTGAGATCTTTGCTGCAAGAGCAAGAACTCTAAAGGGTGGGGTAAAGTTATTGATAGCCGGACACGAATCAAATAGCTCTGTCACAACTTCTCGCTGACATGTTCACCCACCCAGTCTCTGATCCATCGAGCCAAATGCAGCGAAGAACTATCAGCCGAGCGTTGGGAAATGAAATCATGAGTTGGGGAGGTTCGCCGCTCGAGTAAGCTCTACTTGTTGAATATTGTACAAAATGAGATTCTTCCTTCTCTTCCAGACACATCCAGAAACGACAACTCCACGGCATACCAGAAACAACTCGCGGGTCCCCGCTCCAGTGTGATTTCTCTGGTGGTCTCACAACTCTGCTGCTGCTACGCCTACTGCTGGGTATGTCCTCCACAGACAGCTCACTTCTACCTCTAGTACCGTAGGATTTGTGTCCACGATGCCGTAACTACTGGAGCTTGATTGTGCACGATGTGGACCCCTCGTCACGACGCCATCGTGGGTAAGTTCTATGCATCAGCGGTTAGTTTGATACACTATCACTTAAAAATAAATGCTATATGCATTCTCTCAATACACGCTCTTCCTTCATGACGTTGGAAAGGATTCCAGATGGAGTAGGCAATTGTACAGGGATCTGTTAGCACGAGTTGTGGTTGGACTATGAGACAGAGTTTCTCCAAGGTCGACTCCACCTCGGGTGTGAGGGTGATGATCTACTCTCCACCGTTTCCTTGGACTGAAACAAACGCTTTACCCATGAGCATTTTTGCTTCGATAGCTTCTCCACCTGTTCACACATGCACACAAGACCATCACCTATCTTTCTGGAGGTCTCTAAAGTTACTCTGTAATCTGGTTTCACTAAAGAAGTTGCACGAACATTTTCGAATAGCTGGTCACAGGGAAGGAAGTGTACCTGTTGAGATACTTGTGTATAATCCTTCTGCAACTCTGCGAATTTGGCCTTCATGAACATGACATCATGTTGGAGAGCTCTAATATCCATCTGGGAGTTCGTGCCGTCTTGAGGACGGAGAATCGGCCTGACTGCCGAGGCGCCAGGGCTAGGGGACGGTCTTTGTTGCATTGGAGAGTCTGGAGCCCGCTCTGAACGTGCAGCAGTGTTACCAGAAATTGCATTCCGCAGTTTCATTTGTTCACTAAATAGTACCTGTGATAAAAACGTTTCGTTCCGTTAGCATCATTTTTCACTTCCAAGAGACAAAACCAGCTTTGAAAATTCGACTATGCTGTTTAAATCGTAGACAATGGCTGCTTCACGACTGACACGCCTGCTCGCTCTGCTTCAGCGATACAGGTAACTTAACGAAGTAATTCACACTGTTGACGGTTTAGCGAAAGGAAGGTACTTGAACAACTATCCTAAGCGGGAGGCGTTCATTTTGCGCAGCATGCATGCACGCTTCTACCGAAAGTCGTTGACAGTCCATAATTCGACACAGCTTTTTTCGCTCATGTTCGCTTAAACCTGGATGCGCCTGTACAAAACATTAGAATAGACTCTTTATTTGAACGGAGCTGAAGCTTTGGAGGTGCGAGATTAAAATAAAGATATAAAATACCCTCTTGGTGTTATAAACGTGACATAGATAAGGACAGAACATACCTTAAGATATGTATCAATCGCGCGGTATAAGCCATCGTCTGTAATTCGAGAGAACTCCGGGAGAGCCTCTGCAAGCGCTTGGAACTTCGAGAAAGTTAAATTGCTGTCTCTCGCAATTTCTGCAAGGTAGCTGTCTATGAGCTTCGCCACTTTAATCTTCGCAGCATGAGGACCGACAAGCGGTCTCAGATGAGAAGTATAGTACATATCGCCATTCTTGTCTCTACTAGAGCTCATTGGCACTTCCTTTTGAGAGCTTATTTGAATATGATCCTGCACCCAAAAAATATTTTTTCCGCATCAAGAAGCTAGAACCTAACAGCACACGATTATACGAAACTAAACTTTAAGAAACTGCTCTAAATGATTAACCAATCACATGTTAGGGTCGGAAATCCTGGGCAAGTTTTCTGCATTCAGTAGAATCATCAATACGGTTTCTCTGGATCTTGGGTCTCTTTTCTAGGCACGGGTATTTGTAATGACAATAAAAAGTTGAACTGGAATATCAGTACCTGAACCAAAAAATGATCCAAGCACCGATGAATAGTTCCAACGTCATAAACCAAATCACTTTGGAAAGCACAGGATGGGACCAAGAGATCGCTCAGAGTAGCCTGATCCAACTGTGTCCCAGACCTTTTCTCGAGCTCTTTCCTGCAGCCAGCACTCACGTCCACCTTGATAGCAACCCGCAGCAACCGCAGCAAAAAACTTACTGGGACCGAATCTTTTTGGGGAGGCAAGATGCCAACTATTTCTTCCAAAATCTCACGCTCGAAAACTTGGGATGCCACGTCTCCATTTGCATCGTTCATAAAACTTGCCCCTGGACCCTCAACATGGCCATTTTCGTTTTTGTAGCTGGTGGAGACTTTGTTCTTCTTATCTTTCATAGGTGGGCTTTCTCTCAACAAAGGCGATACCAGGTTGTCCAAAGCAGACAGACTCGGCAGCCATCTGTGAGCGTAGTAGAAAATAGCAGACCCCATCATATCGTGCCTCATTTCCTTCGCTTTGATCGCATTCATGACCACCTTAAAGGCCTTCAAGCTGAGTTCGGCAACATCGGAAAACCACCAGTCTTGAGATGGTCCTTTCGATGAAGTGCTACTCTTAGCGGATCCTTCCGATGGTGGAGAAAGATTTGGAGACTCACCAGCACTGGAGTAAGACCATCTAATTCCGCGTGGGTCAGTACAAGCTTTCCACGCGATAGACTCGCTACACATCTTCACAATTTGCAAATTTTCAGCCCAAGGTGATAACTTGTCACAAGCTTTCAACACTGTGATGGAATCTGTCCAAGAGGTAAGAATTTCAGAGCTCAAAAAATCCTCAGTCTTTGAGACAAGATTATCTTGTTCAAGATCTTCAGTCATTTCTAGATACTCAGCAGCACAACGGAGAGCAGCCACGTTGGAACTAGTGATCATGATGGGAATGCCGTAGCAAAACTTCATTGCCAGCTCGAACGCTGCAGGACCCCCTGGCATGTTGTCTAGTTTGATATGATCTTTCTCAGTGTCGCGTGATTCGAATACCAAGCGATTCAACCGGCCACTCCGGGACAGCAGTGGAAACTGCAAAAAAAAAAAATCAAAAATAAACAAGTAGATAATTAATGCAAAACGATCTTATATATAGCTATCTGCTGGCAATGCAGTCAGACGGGCAGAGACAAGTCCTAGGCATTCCCTTCAACTTAGCGCAGCTTTACCAAACCTATTAGAGAAAAATGAATAGGTCCAAGGCTGGAAGCTTGCTCACTCGTAAAAATTGATAAGCGATAAACGGGTTTTTACACTGTGGTACCTTGTGCAGATGGAAGCTCATATCTGCTACCTCCACCAGAAGATCACTCTGCAACATCGTAGCTGCGACCCTGCAGCAAAAGTTATAAAAATGTAAGAATGTAAAAGAAAAAACCTGTCAGAATGACAGAAAGGAAGCTAAACCGTCGATATAGATTAAACAATAACGGGTGGCTACGCCAGGTTCCTGCAACCAAAATTTTGCATCGAACGCCAGGTCGCCTTCATGGACATAACGGCTCTAAAATATTAGCTCAAATCGATTGCTTACCATCACCGTACACTACTCACATTTTCACGGATAACCAGAACACTTCAGACAGGTAAATATGGGGGGGAGGATGGCGATGACCGTAACAAACTTCCCACCAGACAGCTAAGCGTTCCTTCTTCAAGCTAGAATCAATTGAAAATTTCGCTCGAAGTCCACAAATCATAATAAGCCTCTAAACCAATCTAGCAAAGAAGTAAAGAATCGCGGGCTGCGGTGGCCAGTCGTTCTAGAATTTCGCACTCAAATTTGCTGATAGTGATAACCCCTAAAACAAACCAGTCTCTAGATGAATTTTCCTGAAGGAAATGCTGGGAGCACTAAGAGACCAATGTGGCCGCGAAATAACAACAACGTAAGCCAATTTCAACACAGCGCCTTCCTGATTCTAGCGATACGGAGCAGACAGCGTTTGATGATGGAGTGGGTCGACTAACCAGGTCTGGCCCTTTTTTTCGAAGGAACTCGCCCGAGCGCTTGATTTCTTCATGACGGGACTGGAAGCGTGGCTCTGTGGTCGGTATAAGGGGCCGTCAACGTCTAGCACAGACCGATTGCTTCTGACGAGGGGGCATCTTGAGACCACGCAGTGCGCATCAACGGATGAGAAAGCCCCCACCGCGTGACGCGTCATAATGGCCATACCAGAAGTCAGTCCGCTGCAGTTCTACTCGCAGGTGTCAACGTTTCTCTCATTGCAAACAGGTAAACCATAAACTTCTATGAGCCATATCTGCTACATTCCCTGAAACAAGATTGCTTGTCAAGTCAAGTCTACCCCTGACCGAAATGTCGACAGATTCGAGCTCCAAGTCTCACAAGAAACCATCCATTTGGAACACTAAATTAGAGAAATCGCTCCAGAACAATCCTGCGACAGACATGGTCAACAAAATCCCACTAGCTGAGTCCCTTCTGGATTTCTTGAGTACGAAACACCAGTGCAAAATCACCACGCAGCTCACTGTTCATTCACGTTGCGAAAGAAAAACGACACACTGCCGCCAAGCATCCAGAGAAAAATTCGCGTCCAAGAAAATGCGCACTCTCGCCACCCAGCATTGCTGAAAACAAGGGTAAGAAGCTCACTTCCTGAACGACGGGAAGAGCATATCATCTATAGACTTCTACTGCAGAAGGTGGCGAAATGCCGAACAAGTTCCGTGCAAAGAGCATTTTACCTAGTCCCACATCGAGATATTAACCACCTGCAGTCGCACTAAGAACCAAGGATCACTCACTCGGTACACGCACCAAAAAACGAGATGGTTCGTCGGGCTGTGCCCGTCTAGGCGGTGGAAACAAACAAACCCAACAAGTTGGCACCTCTGCGCCTTGAACAAAAGTACACCCGCAAACCCAGACAAAACCAACGGGGGGTAGTAAGTACCCAGCACCCGCCCACTTCTAAGGTGGCGGGGTGGGGCTTGGGGGTGTCAGCCACCAAAGCACACCAACAGACACGTGAACCCAATTTCCTGTCCCCCTAAGCTCTCTCTGCTCGCCACCGCGCAGCACTGGAAGCTGTCGACTCACAAAAACCTTCCAACACTGCAACTGATCGACGCAATCATGCAAAACCCAATTCCCACACTCGCTAACCACAAATGGCCTACGTCGATAACCAGACTCTCTCTCTCTCTCCCTCTGACTCCCTTCTTGCTCCCCTCCTCTCCCTGCGAGTGAATCCGTCATCCGGACCGGACCCAATGCGGCAGTGTAAATTTATCAAGGATCTACTATTCTCACTCACGAGCGGTGTTGTGGCCACCTTGGTGGCTGCATCGCCGTCCAGGCCAAGTGAGCGCTGACAAGGAGAGCACCCTGGGGATCGCAGTGGGGGTCAGGGCACCATCGCCATGAATACAGCAGCGCCAAGATTAGGCCCCGGGGATTGATAATGAGACGGAAGCGGGTGGGATACGGTGCGGCAGTAATTCATGGGCTTGAACCCAGTCTAGCCATTCGGCTCAACGTCCTCGATCTCGTCCTCCTGCTCCTCGTCGTCGTCGTTGTCGTGGAGGGTCATGGTCGCGGCTCATCATCATCCTCCCCATCGACGCCGCTTCCATTGGGTCATGGGGTTCGGCATCGGATTGCGCTGCCCGTGACCTTCGAGCTGGAAATAGCTCGACAAAACCCGGCCTCCCACTCCAGTCCAACTTCGTTCTATTGTAAGAAACCTCGTCCTGCCTCTTTGCCGATCCCCCCCCCCCCCCCGCGGCATTCCCTTCCTTGCTTTGTGGTCTTTCCACCCTAATTCTCTCTTTTTTGCTTCCTTCTTCACCTGAGTCTCTATGTTACATGATATGGGAAGATAAATGATAAATCAATCTATCAATCATATCTACTAGTTGTACTGTGTGAATGTACACAAACAAACTATCATGTCATTTTTTTTCCCATTAAGTTTTCCAGAATTTTAGTTTTCTTTAACAAATATTTGATCAATGTAAGGTTATAATTATGTTTTAAATATTTTGATATACTTAAAGTTATTCCTAATGTTATACACTTAAGATAGAGATATATATATATATATATATATATTTATTTATTTATTTATTTAAACATATGCATGTATGTGTGTATATATATATATGGAACTACAACTATGGAAGATAAGTTGTACAAGCACATGTTATATATTTTAAAAGAAAAATAATGTCTAAAATATAAATAAACTTAAGTCCTTCCTTCTTTACTTATATTTAAAAAAATACATCTTTAATAAATTTGAGTCACTTATATATATATATATATATATATAAATAATATCCATTGCAATTGTATCATCTTTTATATAAAAGTGATAGAATATTGAATAGATTTTGGATTGATCTTCATTATAATCTTTAAAATTTATTTTTTTAAATTAAAAAATTTTATACCTCTTAATGTTGTTGTTCTTTCTCTAAACATGTTATCTCTTATATATTGTATTGTATTTTATTTTATGCACATCATTATATCCTCAATCTTTTCTCATACAAAGTAGTATTCCAAATCAAGATATTATATATAAGAGTGCTTAATTTTTTTAATAAATACACACACACATACACTAATTTTATGTACAAGAATTTTTTATCACTCTCATTACCAACTCATTTTATGTTGCAATACCATCTAATATAAATACTCATACAACTACTACATATTATTTGAGATTATTTATATATAAATATATATATATATATATATATATATATATATTATTTTCTATTTTTAACTATATAAAACCGTCTTATTAAATATATTAGTTTTCTATATGAAATTTAGATACAAAATTAGCATTTATGTCCACTATGATGCACATCAATAGAACTATCATAATATTGTACATAATATCTTCTAGAGCATCCTAAATCTACTCAAATTCTCTTTCAAATAATTTCATCAATTTGGCATTGGTATGAGAAATAAAGTTGTAATAAATTTGGAATACTCTATATAAAAACATACAAAATCACATTTGTATAATAATATTGGCTCATAGTGGTACCAGTTCTTAAAATGTGAAATTGAAATTTTGGAGGTTGTATACATCATTCTTTTTTTTATAAACTTCTTTATTATTTTTAAAGTAATTACAAAAGATAATATATTTTTTAAAAATATAACACTACAAAAAATATTAGTCTAATGATTTTTATAAAATACAAAGTATGGTGTATATTATTTCTTATTATAATAATTTTTTAATAATTTACTATATTTTCAATAATATATAAATATATTTCAAAATTTATATAATACCTTCTTTAACATAATATAATTTCTATTATTTTATAAGTTTTTTTTTTTTTTTTTTTTTTTTTTGACTGCCATACTAAAATTATATGATAGATGATTCTTCAAAAAATGTAATTTACTAAATTCAATTCAAAAAATTTAAAAATTAATTAATAAATCTAAACTTTCAAATGAAGAAGAACATTTCTTTTAATTTTGTGATGGCTTTTACAGTACTTTCATAATTTTAAAACTTTTATTCACAATAAATTACCTCTTCTCTGCTTATTTGAAGCCTATTTAACACTACTAATGTACATTATGACCTATATTGCATTATTTTCTCAAATGAAAGCAGCATATAGTTTTTAGAAAATTAAAGATTAAAAACCGTGTGATTCAAAATATATATATTAAAACCAACACCACTGAGGAAACTAAAAGGAAAAACCAACCACAAAGAGTCAAAGCCTCCACATCAAATTTCTGATTGTCGCAAGGAAACTTCAAGGAAATCCATGTCAACTTTTTAAAAGGACAAGAAGTTTCTCATTGTCTTCCATACACAATTGTCAATTTGCTTTACATATAATTTTTCAAATACAATCCAATCATCTATCTATCTTTCATATTACTATAAGAGAGTATTTATTTTGTTTTGTATAGTTGTTTATTTTTCTTGTGGTTAGAAATTAGTGCTGTTTTTTAGCGTGCCAAGCAACAGAAACATTAAGCTAAAATGGAAAAAGACCCTCTTTATTGCTCAATAACAAAGAAGCTTTTTGGTTTGGCTAGATTGGTAGACTAGGCCCATGTCATGTCTCTTGTGCTTTTTTAAATTCCAACAGCTTCTAGGCTTGTCTTTTGGCTTTACATGCCTCTCGACTCACCTTTTCATTTTCATTTATTTAAAATCATTAGGTTATGAAAGGAGCCTCAGAGATGGAAATGAGTTTGGAGCTATCCTGCAGTTGCTGGGGAACATAGGGAACACGGGGAACGGTTCCCGAGCTCGTTCTGTGTGCAGAGGGGAGCAGTATGGTCCACAATTTTATTCCCCCTCCAATTGGTGTGGGGAACAAATGGTTCCCCTGTACTCGAAAAGCATTCGTACCGTTATCTCAAATGGAGAACGTGTGCCCGTGCTGATTCCTCTCACCCACCTTTCCTTTTGGCCCTGGCTCAGGCAAGGCTCCAGCAATTCAGCTGGCAGCGACAAGCCCTCAGAATGTGCTGAGCTGGATCAGTCCCCGTTGGCGGATTTCGATTGCAGGCTCCTAAACGCCGCACTGTCATTGTGCCCTTCCGTCCAGAGTTGGGCGCACAGAACGAGGGCTGAGTAGTGTGTGAGTACATGTATAAATATATGTATGTTGTGTATTTATACATTTATCTCATTAAGAAACTCAAGCATAATAACAAATGGAATACATTTATGATAGCAGAATTGGCTCTAAATTTCATTAGTTTTCTTCTTCTTTATTTTTTCTTTCTTTATTTGTTCTCTTTGTAAAGAGAGTTTCAATTGGATTTGAATTAGCTAGGATGAAGAAGAAATAATAATAATAATGATTTTAAATTAAAAAATGAAAAAAACAAAAACAAAAACAAAAACAAACTTTGCATGGATACACCCCGAAAATTTAAAAAAAACAATAAACAATAATTGGGTTAATTTACAAACTTCACATTGTGTTGTTATGGGGATTTGAATGCTTTGAAACACACAAACAAATAAAATGTAGATAAAAAAATTTATAACTTAATTTTTTATACGTGAAATAAAATGGAATTTTGAATGAACTACTCACTGATGGATTGAAATAAAACGATAATAGTTTTAAAGACATTATAAACTCTTCAAAAATGGTGGGCTCAGCATTATCCATTAGAAAGAACATCTTCAAAAAATAAAAAATAAAAATGATGAGACTTTGCTTGAGACCAAATTATTTAAGATGCTTGTGGCTTCAAGGTGCCATGTAGAAGTAATATAGAAGACATGGTACAAATGTTGTCCAAGAGAAGCAATATCTTATTGGGAAATGAGGGCAAATTCAACCTTAGATTAGAGATTCTAAAACAAAAGCTAAAGAGCAAAGTGGATTGGCAATGAAAACATTAGGACAACTCACAAAGAAGTCATGAAAGTGGTTGATTGTGGAGGTATTACATTGATCTTGGTTATGTATTGCAAAGAAATTGAACATGGTCTTTGTGAATCTAAAGATGGTTGTGACATGCCAAGGTAGTTTACTAATAGTGATTTACTAGTAGATTGTACAGGTGAATCAAGGTAAGAAGCAACTCACCAAAAGGATAAAAAATCTACAAAAACTTTATTGGACACAGAACCAAAATTTATCTCTCTTTTGAACTCATAACATAACGATTCATGGCATTCAAATATGAAAATGGTGTTATTATCATTTTTTCATAAAAAATATCTATTCATTTATTTTCATGCTTAAATGGTTATTTACTTAATATTATCAAAATTCGTAGATTTTGTTGAAGTAAAAGTCATTGCTTAACTGTTATATATGTTTTCCGGATTTTATTGAAGTGGAGAAGTCTAAAAGTTGAAAGGTGAGGTATACAATATTCTGCACAATTCAGAGTATATCCTAGCATTGCAATATAATTATTCTTGTATAGAAAATTACAATTTAGGATAATTTACTTTAAAAGTAAAATTGATACATCAATCCAAGAAGAAATAACTGTGTCCATATATATATATATATATATATACACATATTAGAAATTCCAGTAATAGGAATTACATTTACTTGGAGAAGGAATTTGTACATTTATGTGAATTATAAAAAAGATGTAAATCATATGTGATGTACAGAATTGATGCATGAAACCTATCAAACCCTGTGGTTATCAATAAAAACTATATTATTCAATGAATTGGAAGAAATTTAATTTTAGTTTAAGTCATTTCAGACTTGAAGCATTTTTTTTGTTATTGATTATTTATACAATATTTTCATTAGATGCAAAAATCGTCAATAAACTGTATATAAGAGCATAATAATATTTTTTTGATAATTTTATAAGTATTAAAATAAATAAAAACATATACATTAATATATATATATATAGGAAAAAGGTGGTTTTGTCACATGGATTTGATGTTTATTAATATAAAAAAAATTAAATTTTTGATATCTATGTAAAATTAATTAAATACTTTTTTAATTGTTAGGAATAAAAAGAAAATGTTTCCTCAAATGGTGTTCGTTTCTTCTCTTTTCTTTTATTTTTATCTTTTCCTTCCTTTAAACTAAGTCAATCATAATGTAGCAGATAATTTCAAAATGTTATATTGATTTTTGGGAAATACAACAAAATTGGAATAGTTATGTTTTGGGATTATTATAGTATTTATTATACTGCATTTATTTATTTATTTTTAATTCAAAAAATACCTTAAGATATTGGAGGATCGTTTTAATTTTCAGACTATATCTATACATGTACACACATATACGTATAAATACACTTCAAATCTTGAATTGGAAATTGAGTTTTGAGCTTTAAGCTTTAAATCAAAATTTAGGAGTATGATTTATTCTTCAACTTCTATGTTTCTATCAATATTATCAAGTTAGTTTTTACTTGTTTTATATGATATTATCCAAGTGATATACATTGGATTGTAGGACCCCAACTTTCCTATCCTTGTCCTGCTTAAGACAAATCTACGTGGCACTTGACTGAAAGAGAAGAAGAAGAACCGAATTTTCTGATATCTCCCTTCTCAGATTACAAAAATAATGTCAGCAGCCAGACTTCAGATGCACAGCTGGCACTATCATTAGTGCCCTCACGTGACAGCTCACCAACGCCACGTCACACTATGTCTTCAGCCTCAGGTATTTTTTCGTTCATCCCCCAATTCCCCATCCATGACCTGTCTTCATCCATTTTTCTTGCATTGAATTTTGCTCCATGGTGGGGTTTTGCCACATGGCATTTTATTTGATATTGTCATGGGACCTGTGCAATATGATCTTTCCATGTACTCTTGGTTGTATGTCTTGGAAAATATCATCAAATTGTAGCCAAAATCAAAAGCATAGTGCTATTTGTGAGGTCTTGAAGACAAGCTGTTTGAGGTAATTGGGTTTAACTAAGGATAATTGTATCACCAAGGGTGGAAGTTAATATATAAGGAATATACAGAAAATTTGGAAAATAAAAATAGATATAGATATATAATCAACAATTGTTGTTAAAATAAAGAAATCATGCTTTGCTCATGATATTTTGTTTTTTTATTTATTTATTTTACCCATAGTTAATATCCTACTTCCATGTGCCTTCTTTGTTGGCATCCATTGTAATTAAATTTATAATATGCATTTTTTAATTGTATTATGGAAACTGCCTAAATTCTTTTGGATTTGGATTCTGCTGAAATCATGTATTGGAACTCCTTTCATTACGCCTTAATTATGATTTGTTGAAGACAGTTGTATTAGGAGTGGTTTTTGGATTTTAAACAACTTCTTTGCCAGATTTGTTGTCTTTTATAGAAAATGGTTATTTTTTAGTCAAATGATTATCAATCTTTTTTCTTCATTATTTTTGTAAAGTTTGGTGCGACATTTTATCTTCTTTCTGGATTGAAGAAGATGCCAATTTAAGAATAAATTAGATAGATAAATAATTAACTTGTTTTCTGAAGTCTATAACATGTGCTCTAGGGTTATTTTCAAATCTTTATTGGAATCCTCTCTTCTTTGGTATAAATTTAATTTTTAAAACTTTAATGATTTGCAAACATGTACACATTACATAGGTGTTCATTAAATAGGTGTTGGTAGACTCTTTTAATGCTTCATTTTAGTGGGTAAAAAAAAAAGTAACAGGCCTATAAACATTAGACACCATTTTAAATATTTTTAGCTTATTTTTCATTCTACATACTTTTTACAACCCTTATTCATAACTATTAATATTTGATTTTGGAAGTAATCCTTAAAGAAAAATGTGCTGTACTTGGTGTGTTGTTGAAATTGTGTCAAAGTCAAACTTTTTTATTCTCAACTTTGTTATTAATATTAAGTAATCTTGGCCTCAATCCTTTATGCAAATTATTGTCTTATTAAGTTGAAATGCATTAATAAAAAAAATAAAGAAACTAGCTATAATTTGACAAGAAAAAAACACATACACAGATTTATTGATATTATGTAATATCTAATGATCTGAAATAATACATATCATTGGTGTTTAAAATGAAATTTGGTCTAAAATTTATCATTTGTTTTTCTAAAGGTGTAATATTTTCCTATAATCTAAGTTCATACAAAGTATTAGATGTTAAAAAATATTTTATGTTTTTACAGATAATTGGAAGTTGTGTAAAACTAGCATACCAAGTTTTCATACAATCTATTACATTGATAACAATTTTATTCAAATGTTTGATACAAAAAAAACTGTATATATATATATATATATATATATACATATCTGTGTGTGAGTGTGTCAAACATATAAATGCAGTGATCTCAAAACAATGTTCTCTTGCTTACACACACTCTCTCAGAGGCTCAAATATTAATATTGTATACAAGGAGATCCATAAAAGTTCACCTGTAACATTACAATCCCTTGTGACCCAATGTACCATGTTCAAACACATGTTTTGAGTTTGAGCATGATGTGATGGCTATGCTTAAATAAATTAAAATAAAACAAATAATTCATGATAATTATGAATAATATTTACAATCACTAGAAGTATTAAAATAAGCTGTGTGTATTGCTTTCAATTGGGTACATGCTTGGACATGTTTGTTCTAAGCCATGACTTTAGTGTTTAATCTATAGTATTTGTCACAGAATGCATATACAAGAATAAAAAAGGAAAGAAAAAGAATGGCAGTTTTTTTTGTAAGAAAAGTATAGTACAGCTTGTGGATACAGCAGGGTGTACAAGCATGGTCTACAACTTGGATAGAACATGTGATGCATTTATATATATATATATATATATATATTGTTTTCACATGTACATGTATATACTTGTGCAAATTTGTTTTGTTGATTACTTCAAGGCTTTTGCACAACCAATACTTGTCCCACAGAGATATTTTTTAGTAAGATATATGTCTCCTGAAGTTACAGAAATGTCTACTTGCTTCAACATTGTAAGTAAATTATAAAATTAAAAAAGAAGAAGAAGTGTATGCTTATTATTCTAAAAAATTGGTTTGATTATACTAACTTAAAAAAAACTAGTGGGTATTATTATATAATTTTAATTGAAGTTCATTTCTAAGCCTAAATTTATAAGCACAATATATTTCACTAGTATGTCACTGTACATGTCCAAATCAGAAAATGATTTAAGTAGTTGTTTGAGTTAAATTTAATTAATATGAAGAATAAAAATCTACATGTTTTTGGTTTCACAAAAAGCCATATGTATGGTTTAAACTACTAGTTTGTAAAATTTCATCTAAAATTACATATGGATGATTGATTTGTTGAAAAGGGTATTTAAAATAGAACCAATATCAAAGTATACATAACATGCTGAATAGAAACTATAATCTACTGCACAAACACATAAATATCCATTGAAAAAGTATTTTTCTATTAATCCACAAAGGCAACATTCTGTGTAAATTCCAGAAGATGAAATATATTTTACAGAATATCCTGTGCAACAAATTATATCCAACATGACAATTACCTGAAATACTCATAACGGGATTATATATATATATATATATATATATATTACAAATTAAATTTACTTGTTTGAACAGGAGGTTTTGAAGAATAGTACTATTGTTAAATTTTGGTGTCAAGAGCACATGTTAAAGCATTAATATGATAAATTGTGGTGGAAGAGCAATGTGAATGATGCATTCAAACTAGTATTTCACAACATGAGTTTTTTCAAGAGTTGAAATTCCTTGTGAATGGAATCACTGGAAATGCATCATACAAATAATCACTCATCTATACATTCAAAATTAAACAATTACAGCAACTGTGTCTATTTCTGGGTCTGAGTCATGAGCTAATACCACCCACCAGCCTTAAAAATAAAAGAGAAAATCAGAGTTTTCAAACAACAGACTCCAAGATAAAATAATAAATAAATTAATTAATTAAAGAAGCTTCTTCTTGACCTGTCCAAAAACCTTCCAATTTCCTTTCAAATTCTGGTGGTTTGAGTTGTGACTCCTTGCAAATTTTGTATCAGTGTTTTTAGATTTTTAGATTGTTTATCATTTATTTTTCTTTAATTTCTTCCTGTGGAGTTCAGGTCTGTTCCATGTCAACTGAATAAGTGAAATGGATGCTGTGTGTTGGTGTGACTAGGGTACCCACAACTCAAACCACCAGAAAGAAACTGGTACTTTAGCTGGAAAAGTGTTAACATAACAGAAAAATTACATTATTATTGTATTTTTTATTCATTTTTTAATGCTCTATTTTATGTAAAATGAATGAAATGGGTAAAGGAGGGGTTGACAATGACAATGATGTTATTGTTGATTATGTGCCCTGGAGATCCAGTCACAATGCTGTCAAATTCACAAAATAGTGCAACTCTTTCTATGTCAATTATTCAATACAAAAGCAAGTTGTGACATAAGGCACCTCCCATTGTTAGACAGAAACCCAACAATATTTCCTTCTATTTGTTAAGCCTGTGTCATTGTGGAATCACCATCAAAGTACTAATTTAAAAGAATAGAAATGAACCTAAGACATGATTTGCAACACAATGATGTGTGATTATGTGGCACTTGTGAAAACATGCTCACATTGTGGCCCTAATGTTCTATGGATAAAAATATTGTGGTGAAAGATAAAAAGAGAAGAGCATGGGAACAAACAAGAGTTTTTTTATTGTTGTTAATGATTCATCTTGTGTTTGAGACCTTTTATGGAGTAACTATTTTCTCTCTCTCTTTATATACATATATATTAAAAACAATTCAAATATATATGTATATATTTTATTTTATTTTTTCAAAATTACTATTATTTTTGAAAAAAGATGAAATGTTTGGATTTAATTTTGAAATGAAAAGGCTGAAATGCAGGATGATGTTTCATATAGATCCACTACTACTGAGTTTTATATGACTAATTGTGTTGGAAGTACAGAGAGCTTTTTAAAGAAAAAAATGCCTATGCAACAAGGTTACATGAAATATAATTTGATAATGTTAAACATAAAATATTCATTAAAATTAATAGTGGATTCATGATTTAATCTACATAAAGATCAGAAAAATATATTTTTTAATTTTTGTTTTAATTTTATTTTTAAAATTTAAAATTACATCAAATACATTTCTTTTTTCTTGTATTTTTCAATAAAAATAAAATGTTTTATCTTAAATATCTTAGAATTTGGAGACTTAATACAAGGTACTAAAAAACATGTATAGACGTAAACAGATTTACAATGAAATATAAAAAAAGAAAAATATGTGATGTTTATCAAGCAAGGACAGAATCTTCTACTTGTTATTGATAAATGTTGAGTATTATAAAACAATGTTAATTACATAGTACAAGTCTTATTGACTATGTCAATCTACCAAAAAAATACCAATAGTCTTTATTCTAAGCAACATCCAAAAATCATCAAAACCATATATTTTTTTCTAGTAAGACTTAGAAGTGTTGGCCTCATTTTAGTAACAAAGCAAAATAGTACCTTCATTGCTTCTTTTAACACCTTTATTAATAGATTGATACCGCAAAGTAATTATAGAATCAAATTGACTTTTACCATTTTTTGGATCCTTGGACTATATTCTACTAATTAAATTATTCTCTATCGCCTTTTACTTTGTCATCCAATATTTTCTCATTACATGGAAGTAATTAGATTGAATCAATTATTTAATGTTTTTAGATAAATTTAGATTTATTCCAACAACTTTAAACCAAAAACAGAGTTAATTACCTATAAAACACAGCATACGTATTCTAAATCTAAAAATAGATCAGGTTATCTTATTCGTCACAATTGTTGAAAAATTCCAATGCCTGACAAAGTTAAATATACAATTAGGTAAATCAGTGCTAACAATATAACTATCTAATATAATTTAGTCGAAGATCTAACACATATATCTTTGTGTGTGTGTCTATATATATATATATATATATATATAAGTATACAAACAATCACCTGCATTTGGCAGGTATAGTTTATATCACACAAACACTTCACAATCTTTTTATTCCGAGATCAAGTTTATTGGCAAAGATCATTTTATATTTCAATATATAAAAAAAAGATTCCACCATCCAGTTATCAAGTCACAATGTCATGAAGGACACTATGCCTAAATAAGATGATATGAACCATGTGTTGAAAATATGATACCTTGAAACTGTATATCAGGCCACATGACTATTACTAAGCACAGTGGTTTTTTATTATACATAATATTTTTTGACATTCTGTCAGCTAAACTAGTTAAATAAAGATTTGTACTAATTTTTATTTCTTATCTTTGGCTACATAATTATTCATAAGATATATTCTTTTATATAGATAGAATTTTAATATATGTATAAAAATATATATATATATATATATATATATATATCTTTTAATTGATGTAAGTCAATATTCATTACTAAACAGAAACCTGCTCTTTTTAATAAGTCATGATGTATTTTGGCTTTAAAAATGTATTTTTCATACTCATTATAAATTCATAAGTTGATATTTGATAAAAATGAACTTATTAATAAATTCAGTATTTATATTTGGATCATTATTTAGATTGTATCAGATAATCTTCACAAGCATGACAAGGGCAACATGTTTGATTGATTACTTGACATATTTGGTGGATCAATTGATGATTGTACTACTTCATTGATTGATTAATTGTCTTACATACTTGATTGATGTATATTCTATTGAAGTTTTACAACAATAGTGTTGGTCAAATCACAGTTTCAATGACTCCAATTTTATTCGTGTATTTATCATATAATTCATTATAAGGATAAACATTAGGAGAGATAATTAAGTCGTTTTATTGGCTCATGCACTATGTGCATATTAAGTGGTGTTTCCATAGAACTCAACTGGAAAATGCATGCATTTAATAAAAACTTTGAATGCATTAAGAAAGAGTATTTGCATGCATAAAGAGGTAGTTATCAAAGAGATGTTCACTACATAGCAGGTGTTAACATATATTAGATGCATTATAATTATTTATCTAAAGGATATTAAGAATAAAAAAATATGACTATTTGTATATATTGAAATCTTCCTAAAGTGATGAATTTATAAGTTTATTTTGGAAGAAATAAATAAAATCATTGTGTAGTTTTTTTTACAATTTTGTATACATAAATTTTATTTGATCAAAACAAACATGTAAGATTTTGTTTTTGAATTTGATTTTTTGAAAGATATGATTTATTAATAAATAAATATTTATTGTTAATATAGAAGTTTGATATTAGAAGTTAAAGTTTATACATTTTCCTAGGATTGTTTGTGTTGTAAGTTTCTGCTTTTATATATATATAGGGTTTTGTTAATGCTACCATAGTTTTTGCTACTACTACCACAACCTGCCACTCTCACTTGACATATTTCTTTAATTTTTTAATAAACTTACAATTATTTATTCTATATTATTCTATATTATTCTATAGTAAAATATAGAATAATATTAACAATTTTTTTGATTGAAATATAAAAAACTAAAAAATAAAATAAATGTTGAGTGGGTGGGAGGTTGTGTGACTAGTAAAAACTGTGGTGTGGTGACATTAACAACACCCTATATATATCAACATCATTTATTTATTTATTTATTTTTTGACACATGAAGAGGTGGACCAACAAATCTTCGTACATAATTTGATTATAAAGTCAATTGGTTCTTAGCAGTAGCGACTTAGTCTAGTCCAGTAACCTCGTGCATCGATTCCTCCGCACCGACTCTTCCCTTCGAGAGTATCCGCGCCGCGATTCTATTCCGCGGCGGCGAATGTTTAAGATCTAGACGCGCGTGGACTCGACGACCGAGCACGATCGATGCACGATCGAATGTGGGCTTCATTGAATGCGAGCACCAATTTCACTGGGATCGTCGCCGCCATGGTTCCTGACAGGCGCGCAACAACCACCTCTCTCAGTTTCAGCTCGACTTTGATCCCGCTCGTCACGTTTCTTCGAGTCTGTAGTCCACGAAGAAATCTATTGAATTTTGTCGATTGCTTCGTGGACCACGCCATAATCGCCTCCGCACTATCCTGGCGAGTCCAACAGATCACGACTGTAACGGGTGGTGTGTTTGTTAACGCCGACCACACTTCTGACACCAGGTCGGACTGCGCAGCTCAGGCGATTGTCGTATTCGTATCGTTTTCATTGATCGGTAGTATTACGCATTGCGCGTGTTGAGGAATTTCACACTCTCAGGGTTCTCGTTAACCATCTGGCTGATACCCATCTGCTTCTTTCAGTTGATGTCGGATCCTGGATTCCGCAATTGGAAGCCGTCCGCGGCTTACAGTTTCTTGCTGCAGGTTCACCTAGCGACGTTGCTTTCGTTGGGATGAATGCTAGTGTTTCATTTACAAGCGCACCAGCTCGTTCTTAATGTACGGCAGTCAAGAAGATTTTCCGTTACGTGAAGAGTACCAGCAATCTTGGTATTCGCTATCTTTAATCGGTGAGGAACAACCGCCTTTGTGGATATTGTGATACAGATTATGCTATCGATTGTAGTGACCGTAGGTCTCGTACAGGTTATGTCCTAATGCTTAATGGGGGCCCAATTTCATGGGCGAGCCGTAAGTATGCTTGTACTACCACCTCCTCCATTGATGCTGAGTATCTTGCTGCTTGGATGGCAATGGAAGAGACTATTTGCAATCGTCGCCTTCGGTCGGATATTGGCTATCCGTAGCCAACACCGACCAAAATCTTCTCCGACAGTCAATCTGACAACCGCTTGTCTTAGAGTGATGTGCAGCATCAACGTACCCTACACATTGATGTGCAGTACCATGCAGTTTGTGAGAAAGAAACTTTTGGTGAATTCAAGCTACTCTACGTTCCTTCCCGTCAGCAGATTTCCGATCTCCTGATGAAGACTTTAACCTTTCTTCAATTTGCTGCACTTCGCCCCTCACTCAATACCATGCCAGAAGTGGGAGATTCTGACATTACGATATGTCATGACCAAGGGTGGAAGTGTTGGATTGCAACGCAGATGACATTGTAATTTAGAAATCATGTCCACAAACACACACACACACACACATATATCTATGTGTATATATATATATATATATATATCTATTTGTCGTTCATGTGCATAGATATTTAGGTCAGAGACCATAGATCATTACGCTCATTGTGATCTCTTGCTCTGCTTCTGATCATCACCATTGCTGTTCACATCCACCTGGATGAGTAATGATGCTTGTCGAGATTGTAGTGTAACCTAACAAAAAACAGGCATTCGCGTATCATTTAAAATCGCTGTGATCTTGTTGAATTGTGAGAGCTTACAGGTTTTGTAAAAGTTGTAGCATCGCCAGTATAATGTAGAAACAGTCTTTTAAGTTATGCTCTTCATGGTTATTACTTAAACGTACTGGTAGTGTAGACCAAAAGTGGAAGGCAAAGTCATGCAAGTTGGAATCCTTCCATATAATTCCTCATTGGTGTTGCATATTGTAATGTAACACAGGGCACATTTCTTTTCTTTCGATGAATTCAAATCTGCCTACTTAGCTTCAAAACATACTCTCATGCCTATTTCTGATGGTGAACATGGGGTGTAAAGGGCAGAGAGGCAAGAAACGCATCTCTCACGATGAGGATGCCATAGCTTCTTTTGTCTCCTCCAAAGCTCAATTGTCAAATTAATATGAAATTGAAACAGATGTTGAAACCCAAGCAGTGAATAGGAACAAGAGCTCATCGCAGGTCTCCAACGAAGCTTTCTCAACTAAGAAGTGTGGCATCATTCAGTTCAAAGATTATTAAGCAGGGTTGATTATGTTGTCCCTGTGCCCAGATGTTGGAACCTGCACACAGATCATTGAAAACATGACAATGGCTTCAACCAATATGCTTGATCAAAGGTTAATCGTGACTCTAGAGGCAACATGCAACAATTCGTTGCACCAGATACTCGTGTAAGTCATTGCAGAGCTGCTCTAGTTCCAATGGTTATGCCTAGGTTAGCAGAGGGCACCCATCCAAAGTTACCACGAAGTTTTAATGGAGTATCTTTCAACTACTTGCTCAATTGTAGAGCTTCCAGTACATTTCATTTCTTCTTACTATATTACTTTCATATCCGTAGTTGCCGTATCATCGTTAAGAATCAATGACGGAGGTACATCTTTCTTTGTACAAATCTCCTTGAATTGATTGTGTTGAGCAAGAATATATTCCTTTAATAAGCCTAATGGTATCAGGTTGAGTTCACCTTATTTTGCAGTCCTCGTGGATTTTAGTTTATATTTGGGTTTTTATTGGACACAGGTACCACTGAATGAACGTGTAGGTGAGTTGTTTAACATGTATTTCAGTCGCGGAAGAACCTTTCAAAACCTCGGCACACGATTACATTACTGCTCAATATTGGAGTTTGCTGCTTTTTCGTTCAGGCTTTTTTTGATTAGCAGGCAAGTCATCTTTAATCAATAATTTCTCAATCTTGTTAAAATTGTTTACACATATACATACATTGATGTTCGAACTGGAGTAAAATTCATCAAGTTATCTAAAACTGTTAGTTCGTTGGATTAGTTAGCGTAGGAAAATTGGTTCTGGTCTCATACAAATTATTTCTTTGTTTGGTTACTTCCTCACAAATAAACTCGTAAGTTAGTGACAACGCAGTTTCATGAAAAAGCTGAAGCAAATAATTTCAACCAACCAACATCCGAACTAAGAAACAAAGTTCAAGTTATTGAATAATCTCCATTTTCCATAAAAACAACTTCACAAAATCAACAGTAATTACATGATGGTGTAGAGCCAAACTGTGGACTGATAGTATGTATTATTATCTAGGCTTTTGCAGTTTCAGCCAGCAGGATTTCAATAGGAAAATTCAAACAAATCAGAGCTCCGCTGCTGGGCCTGGCTGCCTCGGTTGCTCCTCCGGGTGCTGGATGATGTTGCCTTGCTGCTTCGGGGCGTCGCCGGTGGTTTTGTGAGGGCGCTTGATCTGCTCCTTAATGAGCCGCTGCTCCTCGTAGATCTTCTTCTCTGTCTCGTTGAACCCGCGCTTCGCTTCAACCTCCTCTCGCGTGTACGGGTTGTAGGTCACAATAATGTGGATACTGCCCCGAATCTGGTCCGCCGCATGAGATTCGGGGTCCTCCAAGACGTCGCACCACAACTCCGTCTTCACGTGTGGCTTGAACTGCAGGAGCCACGGACGGATGGTGGTTATGCAACGGAGATCATCCCACGATTATGGCACTACAAAAAAAACCGTCTTTCAGTGAGGTTTGAAAGTCTAGGTGATGAGCAGTGGACAGCGTAATCTCACCTCCTTGATGGCTAACTGAACGGTTCCAATGTACTCCGACTTCTGAACACTTTCATCGTCCATGAGCCGCAGTGTCAAGGCTTGAGATTCTGGGTCTTCCACCTTTTGAAGTCACAACAAGAGCAGAATTTAAGATTCACGATCATTTTTAGTTGTGATAATTTGTTAAATGCTAGACTATTAAACAAGCGGAAGACAACATCTCGTAGGTAAAGTTCTGAGAAAGCCGAGAAGACTCTTTGAGTGTGTATGAGGTCATAAGTGACACAGGGAAGTAACACAAGGACGAATTGATTGTTTTTTGGAATTTTCTTTTCCAAATTTTTTTACCTCTATCTTGAAGTCCTCATTCCAGACAGGGCGAAGCGTATTACTCTTGGATGTACTGCGCTTCACTTTGTCCTTTGTTTGGCGCACAAACAAGGTTACAAATGGGTCTGCCTTGCCAATGAGGTCGGTGTTCTTGATGTTCTTAGCTTCGATCAATTTCACATCCAGTTCCCCAACTGGATGAAGCTCCAAGAAACTGCAACACCCAATTCAGACATCAAATTGATGATGAAATCTCCGGCATGCTGAGAAGCCACTCATCGCAACAGAGAATTCAACAAAATTATTCAGACGAGGGTGGATACATAAATATAAGTAAAAGTAATTTGACATGTACCTGAAATCACCACCGGGAATCATAGGAACTACAATGCGACTTGGCCATACCAGAGAGTCCATCAAAGCTGTCCTGATAGAGTTCTGCATGGAAAACATAAAACCAAACAGGTTCAGAGCGCCGCAAGTAAACGTATCTATCATATCTGTGGTCAGATTTACATGTGTTGAAGATTGATACTTTTCAAAAAAGGCTCCAATCAATATGTCTGTTAAACATCAGCTTGAAGTGCAAGGACTTACGTCAATCATCTTCTCCACTCCTGGAACCATTCCAATATCTCCACCCAGGAATTTCAAATCGAAGTCGAACTCTGGCTGCACAGATGACGATATAAAATTAAAATTCAAAAAATCAACCGCCATCTACTCAGTAATATATTCCTTTAATATTACACAAATTATAACTAAGTTAACTAAAACAACCATCGAATGGGGAATTGAACTGTGAAGTCTTACTGGCTCCGTTAGTGACACTAAGACGGCTCCAAATCCAGGAATGGTGCCTGTCAAGGGCTTGAATATGAGCTTCGCAGTTCCTTCTAAAAACCAATTCTTGATCTGCACACCATTTACAGTGAATATAATTTAACCAAGTCAAGCAAGTAACGACGATTCTACAGTAGAGTCTTGCTGCTTTACGTCGATAAGTTTTGTAAAAGAATCAAGTTGTTTCTCACTAGCATTTCCTAGAATCGATCACCTCAGGCCATCTCAAACACAAAATGCTCAAGATATTGCGGATCAAACCTTCACTGTGTAGTTTGGACCGGGGAAATCAACAGACAGGACCACACCCTCTTGAGAGGTCTCCCAGAGGACCTTGATCTCTAAGACAGTCTCGTCTTCCAAGCCTTCCGAGAGCCTGACTCCTACATCATTCCAGTTAAACAGTAAAGCTAACCAGTAAGTACTGAATATAGAGATGAATTGCAACGGCTGCGCATAATATGTACAACCACATCTCTAATTGGATAGCAGTTTCATCTTACAAAGCAAAGAAAGTGCAAGTACTTTTCTCAATACAGATAGCTAAATCTTGTGTATAGAATAGAACAGCATGGCGGCACCTGTAACTTGCGGAGCTTTGCTGCCGAATGCAACCTGCTTGAGCTCGATCTTCTGGATGATTCCCATAGCATATTGGTCCAAAATGGGCTGAACCTTCTCTTTGATCAGGCGTGAAGCTGCCTGTGGCAAGCATGCGACACAATCCAGACTAACGGGTTTTACTGATCGGAAAATTTAAGTGGAGAATTCGGAAAAAAACTAACTCATAACAAGCAGATCCTGTTGCTTACAACTGAAACAAGAAGAGGATATTTTCAACCCTAAAAATAACCAAGGGTCATGCTGCAGAATTAATCTTACACAAACCTGATCAATGTATGGCCATAACTTGGTCAAAGTGTCGTTCAGCCAGTCCACCTGTTGTTCCATCAACCATGGATGATGAATTAAGAGCGCATCCATCATAGAAAAATCCTTCAACGAATTCTATAATCTTCCCACATTTTAGCACTTCTCGTTCATTTAAAGTTGAGTTTCAGATTGATAACGAGGAACAAACCTACAATCGACTAATCCTTCAATGACATTCAGATCTCTATTATATTTCCTTCGACGGTTCACAATAATAATAATAATAATAATCTTGTAGGACGAATATTGTGTGTGGCTCTGAAACTCCTATTATGGGATAAATTACCAGTCCAGAGGAATTCGTAGTGCACGAATGGTTACCTTTTCAAAGTCGGTGAAGGAGATCCATCGGGGGAAAGCCTCCTGCGTGGGTAAAAGAATTTTGAGCTGGTTCTCCTCCAGAGTCGCCATTTGCGCTATTTGCTGAGTCTGCAAAATCATTGTTACTCATCAGTCTTGAATTGGTAATCCATTGCCAAGGTACACAGAATGAAAGATAGTCGGCCAATTGATCAATTCGAGAATATCTGCGTACCTTGCGCTTGCGTTGACGCTTCCGGTGCAAACTGTACAACAAGTACACTCCTTGTATACACAAACCGCAGCAAATGCCGATCAGGAACTGTCCGAAGAAGGAGAATTGGCTAACATAAAAACTGAAGGAGATCATGAACGGCGTGGCTGCAACCAAGGTAGCGAGATACATTCGATTACGAGGATTTTTCAGCAAATCGGTAACGCCCATGCTGCCAGAATTGCTAGTTTTGGAGTCGTCTTCTTCCCTTCTCGCGGATTCATCTGCCACCCGCTCATTTGCCGTGTTTGGATTCTTCCGGTATTGTGCTGCAGGTGGTGCAGACGTTGGTATAGTAGATTTGGATTCATCGTATTGTCTCCTAATAGGAGCTGTGTCGAACCCCTCGTAACGTCCGGCTACTCTGCCGACTACGGGAGTGGTGCCGTGGGCAGTCTCTCCCTGTCCCGCAGCTCTGCGCCTTAGGCCTTCGTCGGCCTCATAGGATGTGCTGTATGGTTGCGCCATTTGGTTGTGGTCAATCTACAAAACGACCAAGAACGCCAGGATGTTGAATGAAACCGTCAAATTCCACGACCAATCGGAATGTGTGATCCAAGAGGACGGTCAATGAGCAGCCGAAGCATTTGATCACAATATCAACTCGAAACTCCACAAGTAACGACTCAGCAGTGAGACCAGAGTCCAGAAATTGTCACAGCTTCCATTTTGCACCAAATCATACCTAACTCAAAAGCTCTTACTGTCTTTCCAAATTTGATTTAGCAAAGTCTAGCTCCCACATAACCAAACATCCCCTCTTTCACAACCACCAAAACGAGAACTCAAAACTGAAAACAGCAATGCAAATGGCGCAGATTCATTCCACGCATCCTCAACAAACTAGTGCATTCTCAAAGATTTGAGCTGACAGTTTGTGGACTTACTCAATCTACTCTTCGAGCCACGGACGTTGAAAAAAACTCAAAGAAAAAAATGAAAAAGAAAACTTAAAAAAGAACATTATAAAAAAGAAAATCGCCAAAAAAACGAAACCAGCGGCGCTGTCAAATGATTCGGAACTGAAAGCATCAGCTCCTCCAAATTGGCCAAACTAACCTCGCATCACACAAAACCGCAAGCAGAAATAAAGCCAGTGGAGCCAATACAACGTGCAGTGCAGGCCGGGAATGGCGAGGGAAGGGTTGTGCAGGTGGAGCTTATCAGAACGCGATGGCCACTTGGCGCAAACGCGGTGGAGGTCGTGAATGTGGCGTCGTCAGCTGTGGCCTCCGCTTGCAGGAAATCGGCAAGAAACAAAACCGCAATGAACAGAGCCGTGTGGGGGTGCGTGGCGCGTTGAATATCCCCCGCCCTCCGTCCCAGTGTCGCTAAGGCCATCACCATCGCATCGTGACGAAGCAGGCGCGCTTGGCGTGGCGGGGCTCAGGATTCCCGCGACGTTGACACCACGTCGCGATCGCCACGTGTTATCTTTTTGGTCTCCCTGCGAATCCGCTCGCCAAGTGTTCCGCCACATTGACCGTACTCTTTTGCTCCGTCCACGTAGCACTGCAACCTGACGTGGCGTTTTAAAATCCAACGTAGTGGAAGATCCTCTGTGCCACGTGACGTCGTACTTGGATTTGACTTAGCACGTGCTGATTTTAGTGTGTGAAGTATTAGGTTTAGGAATGAGATTATAAGATGTGGAGACTAAGGGTGTACACTTAGAGCTTTGCTTTGAATATGTAGGTTATTGGTTGTTGCAATTTTAGATTCGGGCTTTAGAGCAAAGGAGAATCCACATTCAAAAAGAATGTTTGAAATATTCTACATACTATTCAAGCATAGTGTTTGTGAAAAAAGTTAAGAATAAAATGTCTTCTTTACAAAAGAAGAAGAAAATTTTAAATGATTTTTTTTATTCTTCACATTTATTTAATAAAGGGGTCACTACTATAGATATATATATATATATATATATATATTACATATTACGTTTGGATCTTCAATTTCAGAAAAACTATAGAGTTTCAAAAGAAGGCATTATTGGAGATTGGAGGATCAATCTATTAATAATGATTTGACAACATATATTTTCTAAGGAATGTTTTGTTGCTCAATTCCATCTTTTGAACTTCCATATTTAAATATTTTGCAAGGGATGCAATTTGTATTATTAGAAAATTCTTATATAATTTTTTTACAACTTTTTCTTTTCTTCTTATTCTAAGTTATAGTCACACATTCTATTTTTATGCCTACCATTCTTTAATTTGTTGCTTAAAGTTTACAAATTTTTTATAAAATTTGGCATTATATAGCAATGAATGTAACTTTAGAAAATAATATTGTACATATATTTTTGGAGTGTTGCTAATACCACCACAGTTTTTGCTACTACCATCACAACTTATTCTTATTAACTTTTTAATTATTTTTTATTAAAATCATATTTATTTTTCATGTAATTTAAAAATAAGAAAATATATTAGAAATATTAATAATTTTTTTGATTAGAATAAAATAAACTAAAGAAATATGTCAAGTGGATGGTGGATTGTAGTAGCTACTAATATCACAAAGTTTTTAGTGTTTCTTTTTAAATAAATACTAATCTAAGATAATTTTAAAAAATCACAATAAAAAATAGATATTAATTTATTCACACATATTTTAAGGATTTGATTAAAAAAATATTATTTTAATATAAATATATTTATACATGTCAAATTATCTTTTAAGGATAATAAATTAGAATTATAAGTTTTCTCAATTTGGAATAAAAAATTAATTATAAAAGTTGATATTTTATTTAATTTAAAATTTAAAAACTTTAATATAATTTTTTTAATTAATAACTTATCATTTTTTTTATTATTTATCATAAGATCTTTTATAAAAAATCAATTTATATATATTTTTTGTTTATACATAGAAGTTTTAATATTATATCTATCTATCTATTTACCTATATAGACATACATACATATGCAAAAAAAGAATTTATAAGATATTTATTTATCTATAAAAGATTTATAAGTTATTAGATTTTCTTACATAATTTATAAGTTGAAAAAATAATACATGAGAGTAGATGAACTTTCAAATTATTAAAATTAATTAACTAACTAAATAATTAATACTAATAATATTTTAAAAAAGTAAAAGAAATCTTTAATCTAAATTTTAAATTAATTTGTAAAAGAAAATAAATATAAAAATATAAAAACGTAGAAAATCTAAAAAATTTATAGAAAAATAGTAAATAAAGTAATGATATATAAAAATTAAAAATTATATATATAAATATAAGTATTATTTAAATAGGATTTTATACTTTATTATAAAAGTTATCAAGGTTTGTTCTTTTATTCAATTAAATTCAATTCCAACATAATTACATCAACATATAATAAATTAATAATACTTTTTAATATATTTTAAAAAAATTTAAAATATATAATTTTTAAATTTTTTATTTTTCTTTCTTTTTTGACAGCATATACAAGCTTCTTAAACAATTGGCAATTAAAAAAGTATATTTATTTATTTATTTATTTATTTATGATCATTTATTTTTAAAAAAATTATGAGCTTCTATTCAACAATCTCAAATTTGTTCATTATATTTATTAAATAAATAATTTAAAAAAATCTATATTGCTTCTAATAGCAATATTATTATTTTTTAATGTGCAAAATATATAAGAGGCCATGAAATCGAGCAAATCATTCTTTTATTTTAAGTCTAAGCATGTTATTCAATATCCTTGTTAACAATAGTAAGAAGTATAATTTTTTTTTTGAAATTTTTAATGGTTATTTTAAGCATTTTTTGACACAATTTCTTAAATTTTTAAAAAAATCATCTCTTTGAGATGGGCCCAACAAATTTTTTTGGGGACAACACTATTCATGCAATGTAGGAAAAAAAAATGCATTCCAACTCATTTTTTCTTCTTAGGGCCTTTGGACTTATTTTTCTAAGTATAAAACAAACTAAGGAAGCTTCTTGATTTCAACCAATTAAAACATTTAAATGTTGTAGCCTTTTACCTTGTCTCCTAAGTATAAAGTGTTTCTAATTAAACAATCTTTTTTAAATATAGTATGAACATGATTATTAATTTTGAAAATTATTCTGTAAGTGAGAATTTACATGAGAATTGGTAAAAGTGACATGTGAGCCTAACCAATTCGAAATAAATCAAATTAATGTTTTTAAGAAATCATCACATTCAATATATAATTTAAAAAATAAGAACCAATAAGTCTGCATTGATTGCAATATTAGGCAAGTATGAGTTTTAAAACCCAAATAAAACTTTGTGTCATGAGAGCATCTCTACACATGTAGATTTACTACCAAAAAGAACCATCCACATTAGATCATTTACATTAGCTGGTTCATGAACCATTACCAAATTCTACCATTTTAAATTTTAAATTGATACTGCATAAAATTAAAATTTGTGGTTTGTTTTGTATATGTTTGTATAACATGTATAAAGATAATTTATTGTTATTACATGCATAATGCTTACTTATTTTAACATGTATGTTTTGCTGTGTAATTTTTTTTTTTTTTTTTTTTTTTTTTTTTAAAACTTTATAAAAATTTAATTGATTTCAATAGTTGATGTTAACTTTGAATTATATACTTATATTGTAATTGGCAAAGATGAAACCAATTGAATATTAAAATCTTTACATTGTTTTGAACATTAATTATTTTATATTTTAAGATTTATGGTTACAATTTTTGCAATACCTTTTTCAATGAACCAAATTTAATACCTGATTTGTTTATGATTATTTTTCACTTCATAAACATGCATGTTCAAATACAAGCATTCCTTGCTTTAATGCATATTGAATAACTGAACGTGTAGTTCTTTACCTTAATAAAGTTAAAAAATTCCTTTACTAGCTATAACAATCTGATAATGGTAGAATTTGAATGTGGATGATCCATGAACCATCCACATTAGAATGATGCATCATCAATTCTTGAGGGGGATTATCAGGTGGGTACCATCTAATAGGTCAGACAAGTGAGAGCAGCTTTCCAGAGTTGGAACTCTGAGATTACCAAGTATATATTGACTACAAATAAGCCGTTGCCTCTGGGTACTTTTCGCTAAATCTGGTGAGTAGGTCTTTGGGAATGGTTTGAGCGCAACAAAGATTCTTGCCATGTTGTTCAAGGCATGCCATTACTTCTTTCTCATAGTCAACCAACGCTAGCACACCTGTCACCAACCATAGTAATATTAATCTTCCATCACCATTCTATATAAGCATCAAATATTTTGACAACGTTCAGCTTCCTGTTCATGCGCATTAGAAGCAAATGATTTCTTTTTTTAGTTCATGTTGACCTTGGGGAAGTACTGGTTGGAAATAAAAATGATTGAAATGTATACCAAGTTCAATTTCATGGCCATCCTCATCTTGGCCGTTTTCAGCCTCCTCATTAGCTTCATATTGCAGCTCACGAGCTGTCTCTGCATGTCGCTCCAGAAACTCCTCTACGTTTTCTTCGCGCTCGTCGTCAGAAACACCACAGCTAGAACCCTGCTCGAATTATAATGAGCACATCACATACAGCAGCTCCCATGATTGATCTAGATTAGTTCTACTGTTGCCGCCACACCGTGATTAGAGGCACAGGCCACGAACGACCCATTCGTAACTGAACAAGGATATTTGGGCACAGACAGGAGGGACTGGAATACGAAGATGTTAAATCGCAGTTCACAGAAGGACCTTGGTGGTGTCAAGGCGATCGAAAAATCTATGCTGTTGTATTTTGAAGCAATTTTCTTAACGCCGAATGTTCATCTATTTATTCACATTCAAGTGCAGAGAAATGAAGCCTGCACCCCTTTCCGAATAATTGACGTGTCGTGTACCATTTGAAATAGCATGTTCAAAACTATCAAAAGGTGTTGCAAATTATAGCTTACATCGATACTACCGTCGCCACCATTTTCGCTGCCAGAACCGGATTCACTCCTTGTATCAGATGTTGTGTCACTTGAGGTATCTGAAGATTCTACGAGCTCCTTGAGATCAACCATGGATTCAAGCAAAGAACGCAGACAGTGATTGGCTGCTTGCAGTCCCTTCTGGTTCTTCAGCAGCTCCTTACTGATGATGTGCACTATCACCCTCAGCAAACCAATCACTGCGACCCCAGCGATTCCACAAATTTTTCAAGAATAAGTTCTGCTGTGTTCAATCCAACTTTTACAGGTGCATGCCAAGTGTTATTTGACATGAAATGGATTTCGAAACAGTACCCGAGACGACTCGTAAACCTTGACCAGCATCGTATGACCAGTATACATACATTATTTGTGGACCAAACGGCCCACCTTCCCAGTTCTTTAAATCAAATTCAGTCTTGGGGTGACGAACTCGTCTGAAGTGTGTTACCAGATCCAGATTCTTTATAGGAAGAAGGATAAATCGGTTACGAGAAATCAACTAACCAGCCAGCTTCATCTCTGACTCCAAGGAGAGACCAGGATCAGCTTCACTTTCAGCAAGGCCAGCCAGTGACTCGGCATACATGAGCAAGCCTTGACTTGCACCATTCTCGGTTATATCAAGACTGGTATCATCCTCAGTGGACAAAATTTTTTCGACATGCTCGGGTGAAACAATAAAGCACATGGTAATGACAAGGATAAGCGGTTTCGCCAAAGGAACAATTACGCTAGTCAGCTTCTTAAGTCGTCGAGTAGCAAACTCGCAGAATCGAGGTATGAGTTGGTTTGAGATTGCCTCTCCCTCAAATGAAAGCTGTGTTGCATGTAACAACGCATGTGCACACCGACAAGCACGCCAGCAGGCAGCTGGATACGCAGATTCGATTGCAGATGTGATGAAAGTCGCTAAACACTCAAGAACAGATCGCTTAGGCTCTAGGAGCGCATAAGAAGGAAGAGCTTCAGCCATAGTGAAGTGCAGCGTCGGACACCTTCCCTGCAAATAACAGCAATACATCTTTAATTTGAGGTTGGGAAAAGGAAAAAGAAATATAGCCACTTCAAGCAATAGACATGTTGATAAAGACTTATGATTATAATAGGCTATGATTCTGCATTGCATGCTAAAGAAACTTGTTGGGGCCGGTTTGTTACTGTGCATGAGTTCCATGCGTGATTAGAAGAGGCCTTTGAATTATGTCATGATGAGCATGAAACATGAGTTCAAACGGACCTGCAAAGCCACTGCCTCTTCTATAGAGTCAAAAACCGACTCATCCTCCTCTTCCTCCCAGGCGTTCCAATCTGCCACCAAATTTGCCCAGACATGCAGTAGTGCCTCTATTTTCATGGTTGCAGCTGCTGTTGAGTCTTGAGTGTATCGCAAGATTGCAGCGAGAAGCACAGAAGCGTCACACAAGCATGATGATGGAGGTGTAGCTTGGGGAGAGCATCCATCCTGTATGACGAGAGAATGTGAAAAAAACCCAACAATAGAATTAGATTGAATTCGACTTGCAACACATTAAGGTCTTATTTTATTACATCACCAGCAATCACCTCAGCGTTTTACAACCTATATCAGAGCCATTTCTATCTCTTTGTTAAAATCTGGAGTTTAATAAGAAATCATGAGGCCACCTGCACAGGTGTCAACCACGCTCGCTGCAAAAGCTCAGCAAGTGTAAATGCGACTGTTGCACAACCCATCTTCCAGCTGGTGAGAGCTTTCCCTCCATCCTCATCTTCGTCAGGTTCTGCACCGTCCCAGGTCTGAGCGAGCGAGGCAACGGCTGTAAACCCGAGCTCAACCACCTGCATCATACGATAAGACCGTCCGATGGATGAGTAACTACTTTTACAAGTGTGACTACATGAAACTTGCTTCGACGAAGGAAACTTGAATTTAATTTAGATGCCAATATAATTACGATGCTATATTGTTGGGCCTAAGCTCCTTACTTGGGGCCAGGGTTCAGGAAAAGGGGGAATATGTTTAACGATTTCCACTTGAACTGCAGCAGTAATAGCCGGAACATGGGGTGCAACACAATCGTCTCCAGCCTCTGCAGCTGTTGCTAAGAGCTGCAACGACAGTGACGCCTCTCTCTCTTCTGGCTTACGCGCTCCTGTTACAGTGGCTTGGAGTAAAGGTAGCCATTGAGAGGGCTTATAACCATCCTGAAAAATGCAATAAGGATGTCATCCACACGTAAATATAGAACTTTTCTATATTTAGTACCACTGTAAACCTTCGTAGATTGGTGCAATTACTATTACTCTTGTGAAACTACCGTGATTCCTTCCTGGTGAAGATCAATACGACATTCAAAGAAAAATAAACTGGTGAAACCTGAAGGAGGGATGACAGGGCTCCTGCAGCAGACGCTCGGACAGGTCTCCAAGACACATCGCCGGAATTGGGTGCCAGTAGGGATTTCAGTAGGGCATTATACACCTCTTCACACAGCTCCTGGTACTCAACGATTGAATCTGATCAGATACTACTCAACGTTTGGCAGATATAGAAGAGGATGGTCTTGAATGGACTGAGCTACTTCTTCACGATCTCTAATACTACCCTGAACTTAAACTAGCATGTTACTTAAATATAACCACAGGAAACACAACTGGAATCTCTTGCCTCGTCACGACCATTTTGTCGCACTCTTAACCCAATCAAAGAACACCACAAATGAATGAAAGTAAGAAAGTAAGAAAGAAAAAGAAGAAGAAGAGAATTCTTGGAAATCTACACAAAAATATACCACTTTCATTAATATAAATTGCAGCCCTCAAGCAAGCTGTATAGTAATGAAGTGAAGCCAGATACACGGCTACTAAATCCTGATATATTATGAACATTTGATCACTCTTAAAGCTTGAGATCTACTGTTTAATGTCTAATCAGAAACCTTATTAAAACACTCCTACAAGTGACAACTAATGTAAAGACATTGCCATCAACGGAAAACATCTCACCTCGGGCAAGCAATTAGCTAGCTCTCCAAGAAGCCAATTAGCGTTAGCTAAGACGTATGGTGTAGGTGCCACCATTGAATATAATGGGAGAACCCTTGTTTGTAACAGCAGAGTCACCTTCTCAGTTGACTGCTTCTTCAGATACTGTAAGAATTCATGAAGGATAGTTTCACGATGGATAACATTAGGTGCAGTAGAATGCCAACATTTTCCGAAGTGTTTAAAATCTGATACAGGTCTCTTCAGCATTCAATCGCCCAGAACTATTGTATTTATAATTTTGGAGGTTGTAATTATAACTATTAAGGATGCATCAAAACATTTGAGCCACGTCATTTTCTGGTATGAGATTTTTGTTGTGGTAGTAAAAGAAACATTTATAATCACTGAAGTATCAGGACTATTTCCATTGTGTTAGAAGGATTGACTCAACAATCTCACAATATCCACCCTCAAGTTTCTTTTCATAAATTTGTTTGTGAGGGTTACCTGCTGAAGGCCGCCGTAAGCCATCATGACAGCATAATAACTGCACACGGCAATGAAACATAATTTTCTTTGACAAGTATAAGCAACAATATCAAACAGTTTCATCTTCCACATATGCACAGTAGGAGATACTCTGCACTATATCACTGGATCTATTACAATTGACATGTTGAGAAGTTGATAAAAGCGACGAGAACAGGGCCAAAGTGCTCAAGAGCGCAAATTGATTATCATGACAGAAGAAAATACTTTGTGTATTTGGTATTACGTAAAATGAACAAGGCAAAATCTGAGTCCATACTTCATGACATCTTCTGATCGGGGGTCGCTCCCGTCTGCTGGCATATGGAACTGCGAAAGAAATGGCATCACTAGAATCTCACCAGCAGTGCCTGACCCATCCTTGCCTTTGCTTTTGCCTCCCTTCTTCCGTTTCATTGCAGCGCCCTTCTTCGTCCCACCGGCAGTTGGAGGGCCCTGTTGGATCTCAAACCCCATTTTCAACTAGTGCATTTTCCACAGCTTCACTGTCTTGGTCTAAGAAATTTTATCATGTCTCAGTACCATGAATAATATTGAGGTGTTTCTGAGTCGATAATCATCACTATTGAGAAGCAAAGCAATGTTATACCGCTGTCCCAGCAAACGATCATGACGGTGCATGCTTTACCAAGGAATTTGCCAGCAAATTGAATAGATGTTTCCAGTTCGGACCCTCCAATGAAGCTACTGCTAATGATAATCCTATTACAATGTAAGATTTGCACAAATTCCACTGCTCCGAAATCATTCCTCCAAATTATTTTTCTAAAAGGTGATAACTTCTGACGAATAAGGAAAACAAAGACCATAGATAAATTACATCCCATGTGGAGGAAAGGAATCCAGAAGCTGGGTTGATAAATGCAGTAAAATTGGAATTATACTTTAGCAGTAGCGATGAGGCTCAGCAGATTCAAGGCACTTTGTCGTGGGGTCAGTAGATCTTCTTTCCATCCACTTGCTTCATCCTGATTGGAGGTTTAGATACAAGTTATTTTGTAGGTCACACAGGCAGCAATTTGATGGACATACACAAAATTTTACACCACTTTCAAAACCAACAACCAGTCACAGAAAAAATCTGTAATTAGATCCCTGAAATTATTTCATAGAATATGAAAACAAACATTAATTGTGTTGTAATATTGTTGTTCCCAACATCAGGTGAGTGCTCGAATAATTTTACCATGTCCGAAGGGAGGTTTTTCCTCAGATATTCATCCTCATCTTCCCCCCATTCGATCAAGTCCTGCATTATTACGAAACAGCTCACAAAAAGTTACCATATGTGTTGTACATATGAATCTTTTAATAAATATTTCTGAGGATGCCAAAACAGCTGAATCCCATTCTTCCGTTCCACTGACCATCACTGTCTCCATTCAGGAGGAAAAGTAACTTTAGTGACCAACATATTGTCGTGAAATTTGGTCAGATGTAGAAAACACAGGCCGTGCATAAACGGCAGCGAAGAGGATATGAACCACAGGTGATGCATTTACCTTCTCCGTCATAATGAGAGCCGGGAAAATGGCAGTTTCCAGCAAGTTTGAAAAGTGGGGGGCCATTAATCTCCAACCCTACAAGTCCACTCAAAATAAGAAATTCATTTTTGATCCGATTGAAATAGCTTTGGGTCGCAAGCAATCTTGGCACGCTTCGGTACATGTGTTCTTATCTAGATTAAAATATAAAAAAATGGAAAATAAAAATGTAACTCGTCTGTTGCAGTGGCTGTTTCAGTTTGTCATAAATGATATGCATTTCGATTTCAATGCCACTGATTGGTGTCAAAATGTGAGAACTTACAGGACCAGTCTCAACAATGTTGGCCACCATATCAAATGCTAATGATACAATACGATGTTGCATCAGATGAAGATCCTGAAAATCTCATACCAAGAACCAAATCAACTGTTACTTGCGTTATATATATATATATATATATATATATATATATATTCTGCAATGTTTTATCTCCCAATGGACATCACATGTAATCATAAATAGGAGGATTCGAAGTATTACCAATGCTGTATCACAAAGTGGAAATTTCAGGTTTAAGATTATATACATAAATATATTTGTGTTTGTTCAGAAGAAACAGCATTCAACTTCACCATGGATACAACTCACCTTAGCACTTGCACTTCTTCCAACAATTTTCAATGCTGCATTGGACATCGAAGGTAGAAGCCTACAAAAAACAGCTATTATCAGTTCTCTCATTTGTTCGAGTAGAATGAGACCAACTATAAGACAAGTTGGTATCTTCAATCCTTAACAGACATATCCTGTGTGTAGACCGAGAAAGAAATGTCAAATGAATCAAAACTTACTTGTCCACATGTTTTCTATGCCGGGAGATAAGGTTACAGCAGATCTGAAGAACACGCTTCCAGGTCTTGAGCCTTGGAAGTTGTTCTGGTAGGTCCATTGTCTTCTCTAGAACCACTACTTCGAGCAGAAGCATAAAATCATTAAACCACTGCCCTAGAGTTGCAAGTAAAGCCGATGGCATGTGCGATTTCAACTGCCAGGATCCAGATGAATACTTAGTAATCAAGCACAAAGAGCACTAATAGAGAAAAACACTGTTGTGCCGATATAGAACCTTATGTCAAGGATAGAAGCCAGTTATGTTATTACTCATATCTACAAGTGAATCTTCGACTTAGATTATTGGTTAGGAAGAAGTTAGAACAGGAGCGGGTTGGAAAAATTTACAGCAAGATGCACGGCCTTGCACAAGACATGGAGAATGTTATCGTGCTGTGCATAACCTTTCTCTTTTGATGCAGCAACCTGCACATGTCCAGCCACTTACATCGGCATAGTTATTAAAAATTTGCATTATCAATGACAAAAGTCTACTTTCTTAACTTCCTCCAAAATTAATAAATAAAAAAGATTTTTTGAACCGACGAAGAGCAATGGCTCAGTGGACCTGCTGCACCTTTAGTATTGAGCTTTTACAGTCTTACCTGCTGTACAAGATGGTGAAAGATCCCATGCAGAGGTGCAAGGAGCTCTTTCGCAATTATCTCGAGTTGTTCAGGAACAGGCTCATGAGCCACAGTAGGGTTCAAAAAGTACTGCAAACCAACCCACCTACCTCGTCAAACCCAATTCCAGCTACAGAAATGGCAGCCATCGAACCACGATCTTGGCTATTTATCTACAACGGTCGTCTTATACCTGGAAAGGTTTGGTGATGGTTTGGACTCCGATGAGGACATTCAGAGTTCTCAGTTCAGCATCCCCTGCTGGATTCAGCAAATTGCTACTCTGTATCGCCGCTTTAAAAGCAGGAACAAGTTCTGGCCATGTCATGTTCTTTGCAAAGTCATTGACCGCTACCACTCGGAACTGCAGCAACAAAGCAAGGAAACTGTCCCGTCTGAGGTACTAGTAACATAAAAAGCTGCCTTCGTCAACAGAAATGAAGTCAGAGTTCACTTGCTTTACCCAATAGATATTGCCCACTTCGCTTGTGGAATCGCTAGGGAGGTTACAAATGACTGCTATGAGAGAATGTCAAGAAAGACATCGAGATTAACCGAACTTATGACACGAGATCAATCAACAAAAGCTACTTACAGCTTCTGCCAAGAGCTTCAGAACAAGACCGTCGACGCGCAAAAGAGTACCCATGAGCTGGTTCCGAAATTCCAGCTTCTCTGTGACGGACATTAAATTCTCTTCACTCCAATGGGATATTAAAAAATTCTTCAAGTATGTCGCTGCAGCTACTCTCTGCCCTTTCTCAGGAGCCCCTGCCACAAGAGCGAACAGCCGATTTTTATCACTGATGCTTTGCTCCATGTGTTCACACCAATGTGCTGTCAGGACCAAGAGTTCAAGACTAGCTCAATGGTCATTCAATTGTCCGTTGGAGTGCTGACCGTCGTTCAATCAGTTCTAAGCTCAATGTTGAAGACCTCGTTATCGAGCTTCGTAAGTGATAGCCACCAATGTTCACGAGTATCAGGGTAGACAGATATTCTACCTAGTGGCCATATGCCATTCAACATCGCCAAACTTCACACATTTCTGCAGACAGTCACAGTCGCTTGATTCAATGAGGAAGACTTACCGGCAGCAAGCATGAGCAAGTATAAGGCGAATTTCGGCAAATTTTTCGCAGCTTGCAAGTGCGTGGTGGCGTTCCGCACGGAAGCCTCCTGTGTACCAGCAGTTTCGCTCAGCCAATGTGCGATTTGGACTTGGACCACCGAAGGTAACTCCACCATAGCCTCCATTGTGTCTCTCGATCTTTCTGTTGAATACCTTGTTGGACCAACACTGCTTTGCAAGTAATGCAAAGGGAACAAAAAATGCAACTCTAACTCTCTTGTAATTCACCTCGCACAGCACACCTGGAGGCTGACCTGAGTCTTATTAGCTGCACTTTAAATTTAAAATGACACTATGTGGACAATTCAAGGATCAAACGAGTTTCTGAAATAAGACTTTTTGAATCTTAGGAGAGGTTGGATGTGGCTTTGATAATGAAGGCACACTAAGTTACTCTATTCTCAAGGCTATGCAACACACCCTCAGGATCTGTCTGACCTGCGTCGAGGAAAACCGCATGTAGGATGCACCCGCAGTAAGAAAGCGAAGCGGGCAACACTAGATCTCTTCAAAGGTGTCAGTCCAGCAGGGGACATGTTCAACTTCTGTTGCTCCGCAGAGCTCGGCCTTGTCCCTTCTATTACGGAGATTCAAAGTATTCTCACGGTTGGCAACCGACGCAGCAAGAGAGATGAAACAGCTTGCTCCTTCTACTTATCAGTTACATGCATGTCACTATGTTGCATAAATGCTCCCCGAATGTCATCAACGCGACTTCCACAGCTCGGCCTCATCACCAGAATGAAGCAAATCTTGACTCATATTCCAGCAATTAACACCAGCACAGGAATCTAAATTGCTAAGATCTCAGCTCAGGTAAAAGTTGACCACCGCCGTGGACCTCCATATCTAATAGTGAACGGCTACATGATCTCCTTGAAGATCTCACGAGTAAATTTTCACGATGATTGCGCATCAGATTAGAGCATAATTTTCATTCTATTCACACGATCTATCAAGAATTCACGCATGCTTGCTCCGCGTTGATCTCAGTGCCACTCTCGGCTCCGAAACACATTGCATTGTTTACCGTCCAAAGAAACACGATCACCTCACAAGGATAACCTTCAAGCTTACCTTCAATCTCAAAATTAGGTCGCAGAAATTCACGTGAAAGAGTTGCATGAGCAGAAGTGGTTTGTGTGCGGAAACTCAAACTCGCAGTATCAATAGACATCGATGTCGAACATTGCTAACAACACACTGAACGACCTCGTCATCCCATCACCACAATGCCAATTTACATGCAAGGAATCGCATGACTAATGTTGTCAAAAATCGAAACACAAAAAATCCTTGTTGTTCTGAAAATGGTCGCAAATCCTACTTGCAAACCTAAATTTCGTGCTTCATAGGGAGTCGACGCTTCGGTAATGCAGTGTTGTATTCTTTTTATTTTTTTTTAATGCAGTCTTTATTTTCGTGCACATCTTACATGGAAGGTGAGGCGATGAAGGGCGAGGGATAAATTCTTAATTGTTTTAACTTGATTGGAAATTGCAAGTTATGATGAATTTGTTGAATAAGACGTGATTTCAAAGGGAAGTGTTCCTTTAGACAAAAGATTGTTGGAATTTTGTTTGAAAAAACAGATTTTTTGTTTTTTTATAACCCCTTTGGTTTGTATACAATTGTTATAGCTAGTAAAGGAATTTTTTAACTTTATTAAGGTAAAGAAATAAATGTTAAATTGTTCAATATGCATAAAAGCAAGTGAAGTGAAAAATAAGCATATGAAGTGAAAAATAATTATAAACATATCAGATATTGAATTTGGTTCATTTAAAAAGATAATGCAAAAATTGCAACCCAAAATCATAAATTTAAAATAATTTAAGTTTAAAACAATGTAAAGCATAGCAACTTCCTCTAAGATTTTAATATTCTATTGCAATGAAGTTGCTATGCTTTACATTGTTTCATCTTTGCAAATTGTAAAATAAGTATATAATTTAAAGTATATATATATATATATATATATATATACATAAATACTATTAACTATAGAAATCAATAAAAAATTTATAAAATTTTGAATGATTTTTTTTAAATCAAAAAAAGTAAAAAAAATAAATTGACAATCTATTCCTTAAATAATTTTAAAAATTGATCTTAAAAAAACTAAAATACTAATACAACTAATTATTTAAAATTAATTTATGTTTGGAATAATATAAAATATATAAATATATATATATATATATATATATATATATATATGTATATCTTAGTTATTTTAAATTACAACAGATTTTTTTTTTTTTTTTTTTTTTTTTTTAACTTTAAAAGTCAAATTTGTTTGCTTAAGAAATTTTATTCCTTCAATTTTTCATTAATATAGAATTATTTTAGATCAAATTTTCTCTTCTAACAAAAATTATTTAAAAAATTATTAAAAAGTATAATCTGTATTTTTTTTATTGATATAATATAAATCTCGACAATAGGATGTATATATAAATATAAAACTTTTAAGAGAATTGTATTTGTGATTAAAATAGTTATTATTTTTAGTAATACAAATCTTCATATACATATATTTAATAACTATTCAAAGCTATGTAGTTATCAATTCAATGTTCATAATGATCTTTGCAAATATTAGTAGTAGTAGATATATATATATATATATATATATATGCATCTATTTTAATTTTATCGAGATATTTTTTTATAAAATATTAAATTATAAATATGTTTAAAATATTATATATGTTTGCATATATATAACAAATAATATAATATTACATTTAGTCTATTCAATTTTAGATTTTAATTATTTTGTATAATTATATTTGTATATATGTGTGTGTACATATATTTATATATAAATATATATATATTGTTTAAAAAACATAAGACAAAATAAGTGTTTGACTTAGAATTATTGTCATAGTTTAATTTAAATACATACATGATGAAGCAATAATATCTTTGATCTATTCTATGTCTTTGAAGTGATAAAAGGATAATAATTTATTTATTTATCCAAATTTTAGATATTAAGATATAAAAACACAATTTTAAAATATAAAAAAAAAATTAATTAATTTTTTTAAATTGATTATTTTTTCTTTAAATAAAATACAAGCTTATTTTATACAAAGAACTAAACTATCTATGAATGATTTTGATATGAATTTAACACATAATACAAAAAAGAAAAAGAGTTAAGTTATTAATACCGAATATAATATTATAAATTTCAATTTATAGTTTGATTTTAATTAAATAGAATTTTTAAATTTTTACAACAAAAAGTTTATATGAGTTTTGTATATAATTGAATTACAATGCATTTGATGAGACTTTTAAGTTTTTCTTATTGTTATTATACAGATGTGTATAACAGTACAAACTTTATAAAAATACACAGGTCTTTTTAATAATTTAAATTTAAATCTATGAATTTATAAATATCTAAAAATGAATTCTGAATAATAAATTTTATTTTACAACATTGATTTAAATCATCAAATAACATAATAAACACTATTGTATCTTAAGTATAATCTTGGTATCAACTATCCTTATAATCTTGGTATATAGTTAAACACACACAATTTAAGTAAATTCAGCTTTGACATTATCAATTTAGAAAAATATATATATATATATATATATATATATATATACAATTTAAATATTTTATATTATTAGCTAATGTATTTAGATGTAAAAAAGTTGCCACAATAATTAGAATGTGTGCATTTATATATATATATATATATATATATATAATTTTATTTTAAAATTGCTAAACAATAATGTTGGTATCACAAAACAATCCACTTATCACATTGAAACATGCCTTTGTTATGCCCTAGTCCATGTGCGGGAAAAAATTGTTGTAGATTTTGCTTAGCCATGATGCAAAATGTATTACTTACATGCATGGACTTCAGTCTACGATGTTCACAACATCCTTCAAATCTCTTGCAGCTTGCCTCTACCAAACTTGAGACTTCCATTTTGTACAACCTCCTTGATGAGGGCTTCACTTGTCGAGTAATTATCAGACTACAAGAATCCACATGCCATCTAAAATGAAGAAATGGATCAGTTTTGAAAAATGAGCGAAAATCCAACTAAAGTAAGCCAAACTGTTATAGCTACCCAAAAGTACGGACTTTTTTCCCAACGAGGAGGCTTCCATACCAACCAATCTTCTAGATAGTCCTTAGATTGAGCTGATTTTTTCATAGGCTTTTTCCTTTTCTCTTTCACAAGCTGGCTCCATCTCTTAGCTTTCCTGTAAGCATAGCGAGCATGGACTGATCAGCTGAGTTAATCCTGCTGTTATATTCATCATACAAAGGTTCCGTTTCTTTAGTCTCAAATCCATGACAGGAAATACACAACTTTACTGTCACTATGCCCACATGAGAAGCTCCCAAAAAAGATGGGCGTATTGCCGACTCAGGATATCATTAGACAAAAACTTAAGAACCCGCTGAAATTTACTAACACTAGGCAATTCTGCTCAGAAAGTGTACCTATCGAAGTCCTTTTCCATCAAAGGGATTTTGACCATTTCATCCTGTGAAATTTTCAGCTTGGGCGCCTCGGCAATGAATCGTAAATCAGCAGCCTGCTTCCGAAGGTTCTTGTTAGGATGAGAGCTCTCCAAGCGCTTGTACACAGCAATACAATCCGTGTGTCGACCAATTGCATCGTATGCCAAAGCCAGCCAAAGCTGCATCTGATTATTTGGGACCGAAAAAGAAAAAGAAAACAAATACGATCACATTCAGCCCACAAGAATGAATTTTACACTATCTACAACATCACAAGAGAAAACTCTTACATCAGCTCAACAATGTTACGCGATTCGGTGAATGGAGATCATCTTTCTAGAGATATTATAGATACAGAAGATACATCTGATCCACGAGGGTAGAGTCAACACAAGTTGTCACGTCAGATTTTGGGAAAAGAAGGTTTGTACGATAAAGATGTCTACTTGAAAAATAACAGGTAAACTAAATCCATAATTCTCACAAAATTCCACACTAAATATTATCCTAGCAGCCGCACTCTGCATTTAAAAGCCGCGGATCAAAGGTACTGATAGTATAACAAACGGGTGTATAAAACAAGTTCAGAGTAACCCGCTCACAAATCCTATTGTCTTGAATAGTACGTGAAGATATCAAACTTTCTGACGAGTCCCTAAACTGCGTTACAATGGACATTTTCCAGCATTTATTTCAAACGCAATCTTACCTCGCCACCAAGATTAGAACCACCTGGAACTTTTGTAAGAGCATCTTCCAACATTTCAACACTCTTGTCATAAACACCACGGCCATAAGCTTGCTGGCTCATCTTGAATAATGTTTCAACTTCCTTCTTGATTCTGGCTTCTTCCAACGCTTGCTATTCCACAGATATAGAATCAGATAGTGTGCATGTCCAAAATCGATGGCTATCGTAGCCCCCTCCAGAAGCCCCTCAAAATGAATGGGCTGTAGCAAATAGTCATGATAAACGACTGGAATAATATTACTGTGATTTAAATTCTTCAAGGCATGCCAAACCAATATTTGTCACCATGGCCGCAGTAAAACCTTACTGACAAATGAAGGCGTGCAAGTGCATCATTACTTGTACAAATGAAAACAATCTCTACGACTAAAAGCTACAATTCAGTACTTGCATTAGGCCATCTCGATGGGAGCACTCACTCGTACTAACTCCTCTCGCCGTCTTCTTGCTTGCTCCTCCGCAAGCCGTTCCTCATCAGACATTAAAGCTTCGTCTTCCTTGCCAACCTTTGAAGAGGTACCAGGTCCTTCTGCCTGTGCCATAAGATTCTTTAAGATCTCCCTGATCACTTATCTCAACTTCGAGAAGTAAAACAGTACATTAAATGCTATCGCATTTCCATCGAAACTCTAAGTGACAATATAAAAAGCTCGGCACACCAACATTTATCCGTACAATATTTATTTCTTGCCTTACTAACTGATTGATATAGTCAATTACTGCAGACTCGACAAAAAAATTAATAAAAGCATTGACATCCACACACGACTTCTGCACTACAAACTGGGATTCATAACAGAAACAAGTGGAAGAGTCCCTAATTAGTTCAGAGAAATGAAGATGAGGAGAAGACCTCTTTACTGTTCATCTAGATCATGTTGAATCAGAAAACGACAAGTCAAATACCTTATCATTCTCCTCATTCTCATTGTCAGGGTACTGGTTTCGTGACGAAGAAGATGAGGATGATGGCCCATAGCCAGATTCATGCTCAGCAAAGACGATACATGCTCTCAACTTCCTTGACAGCAGCACCACGAGCACTGAGAATGGTTAGGAATGCACAGAACCGTTCTCGGTAGGAATCGACACAAGCCAAGCACACCTTGAAAAAAATTTCGAGTTCAGAATTAGCGCGTGTGATTCACGAAAACCTGAGGTTAGGAAATGAAAGTTTCACATCCCATTAAATTCTTCAAGAAGAGATTTCACACACATGAGGATTGGCGATAATAAATACCAATTTCAAAATTAATTCACTACCGATCAATTTCCTCACACATGCTCGTAGCTACGTCATGAAAATCAGCCACAAAAGTAGAAAAATTCGACGCACAGCTCGTCACAACTAACAACTCTTCAAAACTCTCGACAGCGAATCGAAGTGCGGACTGCTTTTGAACGTAAACACGGTCACTAAAATATGACTTCATTACTCCACGAAATTTTTTGTGAAAAAAAAAAAATTAAATCTAAATGACGCCATAGCAAGTCATCCGATAATTGTGCAGCCTATGTCGCCATTGAAAAAGATTGCTAGACCAGATTATCAAAAATTAGTAATCGCAAGTAACTCGCCGACATTTTAATCCGAAACCTCACACGAATCCAACAAAAATGCAAGAGAGCATACACTTACTTGCTACAAGAGCGCAATCCAAGCTCCGTGGGCCGTGATGCGTCGGCCACACTTCTGTCGAACCGCAGTCGACGCTTGTCCTCGGATCTGGACCCTGTAGTGCTTCGCCCGAAACATGGTCGCGACTCCGAGGCGCAATTGACCAGCACTAGAGTAGGCAGCGAGAGCAGGCGCGGGGGTGCCATAGCTGAAGCAGCCCGAGCTGCTGCTGCTGCTCCTCCTTCCCTATTCCTCTCCTTGTGTGGCTGCTCCAACTTTTCTGAAGATGAACCCAAGCCCGCGCATTCCTTCCATAGGTTCAACTATCGTCTGCCTACGTGGCCACCTCCTCGTCCATCTAGCTGTCAGCTTCGGATCCTCATAGTTATTACAATTCGAATGGCTGAATGATTGGTAATTTACTAATCCATGACTGGATGATTATACACTAACTAGGTAACTAAGTGATTATTGACTTAATCAGTCTTACCAAATGAAAAATGAAGAATAATCTCTACTAGTGAAACCTTCTTTTGAACTATACAAATAATTAATAAATATTTACTTATAATCAACATAAATCATGAAAATAATTCAACATAATTCTTTTTTCTGCACATGTTAATGTTTTTTTTACCTTTTTGATCACCTATTCAGCTACCTCTATGAATATCTTTATGATTAGCTAATTTAGTACAAACATTGCTTTAAGTTTTTTGTACCAAAACAATTTAGTGTTATTAAAGAATGTATGTTGTAATGTAAGTGTGTCAATTCCTACCGAGAATATCATAATTATTATGTACACATAAACAGATAACACATAATAAGATATATAATAAGATATATAATAAGATATATATATATATATATATATATATATATATCTTATTATGTGTTATCTGTTAATAAGTATTGGTTTGATGAAAATTAGCATAATTACTGAATATATTATAATAATAATATACTATATTTAGGTATAAAATCAACAACTGATATTGAAGTTCATAACTCTTTGAAAGAAAACACTTTATATAATTTCAGTTATAAAAATATGTAATGATTTTAAAAATCGTTTTGAATTACAATAATTTATGTATGAATTTGATAATGTGTTGAAGAAAGTAATAGTAAAAACCATTTGAATAAAATAAATGAACAAAATCAAGTTATTTCAGTTTATAACGATTATTTGTAAACAAAATTTTTAATTATAATAAATCTTTCATCCAAAAATATATATATATATATATATATATATATTCTATTTTGCACTAACATCAACTACTATGAATTTTTTAATAGAATTAATTTAAATAGGAAAAACATTAATTAATTTTAACTTTAAAATACTAATTTTTTATGTATTTATACACTCCATCTCACAATAAACAAATCAAAAGTAATATTATAACTTATTTAAATATATTTAGATATTAAATAATAATAATAATAATAATAATAATGAAGTAATATAAAAACTATATTAAATTAATAATAAAAATGAACAAATAAAAAAATTAATTTTAATTTTATTTTATTTATAATTTTACTTTAAATATTATATTTTAGTGAATCCTAAAATTATAATTATTGTTCAATAAATTGTGGCTATTAATACAATTTTAATTAAATTGATATATATAAAATAAGTATTTCTTGATTTTTTTACTCGATTTAAAAATAAAAATAAAAACCTAAGGTTTGTTTATAAAATTATATTTTGATTTCTTAGAGCATAACCAATGTTTTTTTAATAAGATAATTGAATCTAAAACAAAAATAAATAATTTCATCAATAATATCAAAGTATATTTGTAAAAAAATATTTTACTATGCATACTAAGTATTATTAAAATTAACATAATATTATGCACTATATCAATATTAATTCAAAAGTGCTATGTACAAAGGATATTTTTGATATAAAACTTAAAACTTTTAGGAACTATGTGGAAGAATCTACATGTTGAATAATATCATGAATATATTGTTGCTTAAATTGAACTGAGAATTTAATAAATATAATAATATAAAAGATAAGTTGCAAATGATTTGTTGTTTTTATAAATTTTTTTTAAACTTTAATAAAAATATTTTAAGAAAGAATTAGCGTAAATTAGGAATTGTAATATATAATTTTTTATAAAATTATTTATAGACATATAGAATTATAATTATCAAAAATATAAATTTTTATATTTATTTTAAAATATTCGTTTATATATTAAAAAATCAATATTCTATAGTAATTATAGTAAAGATTGGTATTAAATAGTTTTTTATTTTATATTTTATATTTTAAATTTTAAACATGCATCTTTTTTACATGCATATGTATATATACACACTCATAGCCACACACACACACACACACAAACATATATATATATATATATATATACACACACACATATATCAATAATATACAAAATTAGTGGTATTTTTTGTGCCATCAACTTTGAATCCTATTAATATTTCTTTATTTTTATCTATTTTGACTCTAGAATTATCCATATGAATTCTTTTTTAAATCCTTGTAAGCGTGTTTAAAATTTAAAATATATTTTAATCTTGTCTAAAACAATAGAATTATATTACTTTATTCCAATTTAACCACTTCAAGAATCACCTCCAATTTGGGCTGAAATGTAGTAACTTTGCTGGTATAAGACATTTATTTATTTACTTGAAGTATTCAATACATATTATAAAAAACTAATAACTACAACATGATTTATTTTTTTGAAATATTGGCAAAGTATTTTAGAAAATGGTTTAAAATATCTTGCAATATTTCTTAGGCATTATAAGAATTTATACAAGAATCTCTCAAACTTTGAAAACAAGTTAGTTGTAGCATAAAATATAAAAATAAAAACCTAAGTTGTTGCATAAGATCAATAGCTAGTTGGTTAGGTTACACATGGCTATGCAAACCAAAAATTGAAAATTTATAAAACTTTTGAGGATAATGCAATCTATTGATGAATTGCAAAAATATCTCATTTTAGGTCCAAAATTGCATATAAATTTTTTATGTGCATGTGGTAATTTTATTATTTTTCAAGTCAAATAAAGGTATATGTTGAATGAACATTGTATCAGAACTTTAAAGATAGCCTAAGATAGTACAAAACTTGTAAACTTGGACGAGGGCTAGATAATCCTTCATCAAGTTTTGAAACATTTTAAAAAAAATTCAAGGAGTTTTTGTGGTATTAAAAATCTTAAAATTGCTTATGAATGCCATTTTATTATATAGCCATGAGAATAAATATAATAACAACAAAGTAATGTCACATTGTTTGTAAAATTTCTAGGTGTCTCTTTCTGAAATACTAAAAAGGTTTAGAATCACAATTGATTTTTACAAAGCCACCCATAAGCTTGTGAAATTATAGATTTTTTTTCAAATAGACTAAATGATGATGATGATAATGGTGTATATATATATATATATATATATTTTTTTTGAATTTAAAATAATTTCACATTGATAATTTAAAATTAAAAAATTAAACTATATCAAATAATAGATAATTCAAATTTATAGTGAATATATCAAAATAATCAAAAACTTAAAATCTACATTAATATATTTTAAAAATAAAGAAAAATAGAGGAAAAAGTATGGACGAAAATAAATTTAAGTTTTGCCCATATTATTATTTGTAATGTTTTTAAAAAAAATTTAAATTCATGTAAGTGTTTTTATTCATTTCTTATTTAAAAAAAGATACATAATATTATTATACATCTTTTTATTAGCAAAGATTATGAAAGAGATCAATATATAATTTTTTGAATGTTGTAAAACTTACTAAAAGAATTTAAAAGTTCCAAAAATTCTAGATTGTAGAAAAGTTTTTTTAATCACATCTTGAAGTTATTTAAAAATATAAACTTAATTATCTATATTGCCCAAAAAGAAGGAAAGTATAAACTTGTAATAACTATCAAATTTATTCCCTAAAATTATTAGGTGATAAAAAAATATACACAAAAGTGAAAATTTGAAAAACATTTGTGAGTTTGAGTCACTTTGGTATAACATTTAAGTATATGATTGAGGTAACTTGAATGTAAAAGTGTAGAAATGTAAGACAGAAGATACAAGAGAATGATTAATTTTTCGAATACAACATGATTGTAAAGGTAAATATATAAAAACTATAGTGTTTATTCTGAATGTCCTACTCTTTAATCTTAATTTTTTGATATCCGTTTTTGACATTGCATAGTTTATAATACAGGTTGGTGAACTCTAAACCAACGATTGCCAGTGCATGAGCAAGAGTCAAGCCACCACCAATTTCGTTTCATGAATGCTCACGAATACAATTTAAAACAACAATGATTGTAGCATGTTCAACATGCTACAATCATTCAAATCGTTCTTTACACTTGCCCATAAAATCACGAACAAAAATCTATCTAAAAACCCAAGAAAGTTGTTTTCCAAACAAAATTTATTTCCAACCTCATAACGTCCACACCAGAATTCATATGCTGACATTGTACACAACGTTAATGCACCTAGAAATAGAAAACAATTTGAGCTGTAGCCTTCACATCCACAAATCTCAACAGGCACAAACCCTGGACACGGATTCATAAAACCCTTACAGGTGAGTGCCACAGTCATTACGTCTAGAATTATCCCTCTTTACACTCGCTTAACATATACAATACGACGGGCGTAATGCACACTCGTCAAGGCCTTATAGACCAATAGAAAGGGGATGGACGGGGAGCGGGTTGAGGTTCGTGCTCTTGTACAAGGGGGTTACTGTAAATTTACACTCGTGGCGCGGGTGGGCGATGGGTGCCTGGCGACCCGTGCCACCGATTGAGCGCGCTCCTTAAGCCTTCCTCTTGGCGCCGAAGTGCTTGATCATGAGCTCTTGCACCACGGGGAGCAGCTTGGTCGCAGGCACGCCCGGCACCACGAGCTCTCCCAAATGCGAGTCGGAGCCGATACGACCTCCGAGGTAGATGTCAAATCCCTCCACGGGCTTTCTGTTTTCGTCTCGCGCCATTGTGCCCATGAAGCCAATATCCGCAACCTGGATTTGGCCGCATGTGTTGGGGCATCCTGTGAAGTGCAACCGAATGGGACGAGTGGTTTCCATGGTGGCTTCCAGTTCCTGCGTGAGCTGCAACGAGCGGGCCTTGGTCTCCGCGATGGCCTGGCCACAGAACTGGCTGCCTGTGCAGGCCACTAAGTTGGCTAGCAGAGGGGTAGGATTTGGGGAGTATTTCTCCAGAAGGGACTCCTTCAATAGCTTCTCGATTTTCTCCGTGGGGACGTTTGGCAGGATCAGGTTCTGCTCCACCGTGATCCGAATCTCCCCGTTGCCGTACTCGTCTGCAATGCGCGCGAGCTCGAACATCTCCGGAGCCTGCAGCCGGCCGACCGGAACGTGGAGGCCTACGTAGTTTAAGCCCGGTTGCTTCTGCGGGTTCACTCCGTAGAAGCTCCGGCGCGTCCACGATGGATCGACCACGTCCTTCCCGGCTCTCAGAATGGAGCCACTGGGCATGCGCCTCTCTACCTCGGCTCTGAATTCCTCAATTCCCATCTCGTCGATCAACCACATCATGCGGGTCTTCTGTCGGTTGCCTCGGGTTCCAAGGTCTCGGTAGGTTTCCAGGATAGCTTTGCACAAGGGAACGACATCATCTGCTGGCACCCAAGCATCCATGGGAATTGCTTCCGCACACCGCTTAGGGCTGAAGAATCCTCCCACCAGGATGTTGAAACCGAAGACACCGTTCTTTGTGGCTGGCATGTACGCCAGGTCGTTGATGTGCGGGTGCTCGAACAAGTCATGCGTTCCGACCACGCACACGTTCCATTTCCGAGGTCTGCAGACCACACCAAACCACTCCAAAAGTCAATTCTCTCAAACGCCATCAGAATATGCTGCCGACAGCTAAACGGGGGGAAATTATGAATGTGAGCGAATTTGGGGTCGTTCACTTACAAATTGGTGATCTGAGGATTTCCTTTCCCTCGGTTAATGATGTAATCGCTGAGTGCCTTGCAGAACGGGGCAGTGTCGACAATTTCATCAGGGTCGATTCCTGCGAGAGGATTACCAACTGGGTTCCTAACGTTGTCCATGCCGCTCTGCAAAGACGACAGGCCCACTAATTCCAATCCCTTCAGAAGAGCAGGCACGTCTTCGAGAACAATCCCTCTGATTTGCCAGTTTTGTCGTGTCGTCAAATCAGCGCACCCATCCTTTCCGTACTTGGAGATGGTCTCGGCCAAGAACCGCGTCTGCGTGCTATTTGTGATCCCATTTGGAAGCTTGAACCGCATCATGAATCTCCCATCTACATATCCCCTCCACAACAGTTCAGTGAGCTGCCTTACTTGAGGACCAATATCTATCAACCAGCAACATAAGCTACAGATGAGATAATACACGGATTGATTTGTAACCAAGGTTATCTGCACGTCTGGAGAATGAGAATTTTGTACTCACATTGATGTTTGCGACGGTGGAAGAGTCCCAACCACTTCAGTCTCACATCAATGTCGTCCTTTCCGAGCTTCGAACTATCCAGCTCGGCGAACGGCGTCTTCGCCAGCTCTTCTATCTCGTTCTCCATGAAGAATTTCATGGGTTCTTTGCTAATTTTTATCTTCTCCGACGGGTTGATACCCTGTCGAAATTCCTCCTTGAGAACGTAGTAGCCATCTCGTTCTTCCACGCGTGGCACAAGGCGGTCTGCAGCGATGGCAGGTGGGGCAGCGACAGCCTTGGCCTTGACCTCGCGCTCTGCAGAGGCCCGAACGCCATGTTTATGAAATTGCGTGGGATGTGCTAAATCCTGGTGGCTATTACCCTGCACTCGGGTTGCGCCTGTGAAGTGGAGCGATGCGCCTCTCACCTGTCCCCTCCACATTTGTGACTGCATTGTACCTTGCATCGTGATTGGAGCGACAGATAATTCGATGTACTTCACGTCCACTCCCCAAATTACCCGAGGCGATTATCAGGTTTAGCTGCAAAAAATTTCCTTGAGCCGGTCCGTCGAGAAATCAATCTACCTCCTGGACACATAATCAATAAGTTAGAGAACGCAGTGCTGTGGTGCCACCTTGTGTCACTACACCGAATCAGTCTCGCCATGGGTGTAAAATCATAGTAACCTCATCGCTTCTTGAACAGTAACGTCGGCAACGAAAGACTCTCGAACCAAGAATTCACGACCAAAAATGTACGGAACCCACAACATCAACCGGTTCTCGCCTCACAATCTGCTGCACTGTCTTGCTCCAGTTAATGTCAGTATGATGTTCCACTCTCTTCGCTACAATCAAGCCACCCTCGTGAACATGCCTCACACACCCAATTCTGAATCTCGCGACCAAAGACGAATTCATCAATTGATCAAAATCACGAGGACACAAACCCACAACTCCCACCCAGCGTAAAAGATTATTAGGAATATCCCTCGCATTACAACTCAACCAATCCTCGCAAAAAAATTAATGCCACTGCGATCAGGCCCGACTGAAAAAACACCCACAAAATCCATGCGCACAACATTGAAGAGCCAGGCTAAACAACCACCTATACAATTGCACGGAGGCTGGCAAATCCGATCCAGAAAAGGCACCAGATGTCCAAGGGAGATTCGAAGCTGGAGAAGCTGGAATTGAGAGGGGGGAGCTGGGAAGATATTGGGACGGGGGAACGGCAGGAGAGGAATCGAATCGGGGCCAGTTGACGATGGTCGAGCAAGGGAATCTGGAAGTGGATGGTGTGTGGAGGTGGGCAGTAGACGCGGCGAGGCGATGGCGAGCGAAGAAGAAGAAGGGCTCTTTTGGCTGCAATGAAGGCTGCCCTTTCGTTAGGAAATACTGGGAGACTTGTCGCTGCAGGCAGACTGACTGCACTCAACAGGGCTCCCTTAATGAAACACCTCCAACCTTAAGGGACTCAAGAAGTTTTATACTTTTTTTAATTAAAATGACGTCAGAGGAGAAGTGAGATGTCGCGCCGATTGAGGCCTGGGTCTCGCTGCTCCATCCCACCATTCATCACCTCAAAAGCAACCACGCCTCGAACTCACTCCGCTTCGTTTGCCGCTCTGTTTCCCGATCCGTTGAGTTGCTCTTCATTTTATCATTTCTAGGTTTCCCCTTTCAGCTCTTATCACTGCAGCGAAGTCCGAATCTAAGTGCATATGGAGCACAAAATCTAGGTCAGGGCTTTGGAATCAGATTGGTCGAGCCAAAGTTAGTTGTTGACCCCTTCGCGAGAAGTTTACCCAATCGTGTAAGACATATAGCTAAATTCTTGACCCAAAATCCCTTTACGCCACACTCGTGGTTTTCACAACGATCGTCGACATGTGAGGAGTTGATTCCTGGACCTCAATTCTAACTTACCATTGAAACTTACTCCAGTGGCAAACTTTCGATAGCATAACCATGTTTTCCTGGAGTCTGGATCTCTGACGTCCCAATTGTCCGATTTAGGCACGCAAAAAAATTTCATGAAAAATTATGTGGTGTCTTACGTGAATAAGGGTTAAAACGTTGCCATCTTGTCGCCAAATTCTCCACGTCACTCGCAACACCGATTTCATAAAAAAACTGAACTTTCCATCTGTACTGGAACAGAAAGCGCTTTCTAAATGCGGCGCGTGATCAAAGCTTGACAAATGGCGAACCGCAATCTTCAAAGTCGGGCTCACTGGGATTGGACACCGCAACCATCCGATTGTCGAGTATTCTCATTCGTCAACTGCACCCAACAAGGCGAATCGCCAGAATGTGAACCATCCACCATCCTCCACAAAGTCAAAAAGAGAACTGGCTTCACCAGTGCCCCTTCGCGCAAGCCCTAATTACCACCCAACAGGGGGCAAACCCTAACTTACCTCCGACACGGACACATTTAGCGCAGGTTCCGGAAGGACACGCGTTGCGCGCGAATTGGCAATCTCACAACAGTAGAATTTGTGGATGCATGGCGATGTGTGTGTCAGATTTTGTTTTCCTACAGATTCATAACTTGAGGCCCTTTGCTGTCGATTTGTAATAAGTTTTTCTTACGTAAAAAGATGAGACTTCGCGGTGACGTTTTCTGCTGCAGCGAGATGTGTCACGCTCTTCTTCTGTCGTTCTCAAGCTGAGCAGTTGAATCTGCGGAAGCCTGTGAAAGCATCGACGCCGCGCTCGGAGTCGGCGCGATTCACGAGCGCTTGAGTCGCTGATTTGGCTGTCGATGCTTCAATCGAAGAGGCACAGACGCGGAACTGGTTTTAGGGCTAAGGTTTTAGGTTAGGGTTGGAGTTTCGAGGTGATGTGAATTGGACCTGAGGTATTGGTATGATCCTTAAAATTATCTTGCGGGAGGTTTTTTGAATGAAAGTTTTTTTTTTTTTTTTTTTTTTTTTTTTGGAGTTGATTTTGTTACAGTAAAAGCAATGACAATGAACAAAGAGAAATGGTAAATGCATGTCTTAAAACTACTTGAGGAGCATAGGAAAGTATAACTCAAATTAAAATGTTTGATTTTGAAAGCGAGTTATTATTCTTTACTCAAGTGAATAAGAAATTTGTATCTTTTTCTTTGTCAGGGATGTTATGTGAAAAATTCACATATTGGATAAGGATATTTGGGTGAAATTATGAATGAATGAATAGAGCCAAAATTGTACAAAAAGAAGCCTTTAAGGGAGAGAACATAATAATAAAGAAATTACAAAAAAAAATTAAAAAATAACAAAAAACAAAATAAAGTCATGAAGAAAATAAATAATTAAAATCTTAATTAAAAACCATGTTGTTTCTATATGTAATCTTAGTAAATAAACAAGCTGACTTATAAAAACTTTAAAGAACTGAACAACATACTATTTAGGATAATAAACTCTCTTCTAAACTAGTGAATTTTCAAAATAACCCCTTTCAGGCAAATGATTTTGAAAAAGTTTTTTGTTAATATAAAACACTTGAACAAATAAATCAATACAATTGTGAAAATACCATATTTTTTCTAGTGAATATTGAGATAAGATGCATACCAATGTGAGTATAATTTATGGAGCTCAACTTCAAAGTCTTCTAACTGTGATTTAGGGTTTCAGGGTTTAGAGTTTTTATAGTTGAGAATTTAGAGTTTAAGATTTTGGATTACTAAAGCTTTCTAAAGAATTATATGTATTATTTTTCAAGTTTTGAGTTGACCTATCTCGCTTATTTTTAATGCTTGCAATTCTATTGATATAATTAGGAATTTAAACAAATTTTCAGTGTACAAAATATGAGGCTTTGAAAACAACAAAATAATTCTTTTTATATTGTCATTTAAAAAAACATAGTTTTGTATTTGGACTGTTTATAATGTGAGACACAAAATAACTAATTTGAAGTGCTTTCTTTTACATCAAACATGGAATATTTAGTTTAGACTCATGCATAATTTACTAGAATTCCATAATTACTAGAAATGAATTATCTAATTTATAGATTTATGTGTTCATACTACAACTTATATAAGTTGGGTTTTTGGTGAAACATCAACACAAAATAAAATTTTAGTACTATTTCTTCAAAAAAACCTGCACATGGTACTTGGTTATTACCCCCCCCCCTTCCAAATAATAATAATTAGAAGATCAGATTTGCATGAAACACAGAAAATTATATTTGTGTTATAACAATTCAAAACAAAATCTTTTTTGTATTAGTAAATCTGAATTGGAAAATAAATCTGAATAGGAAAATATTGTATGATTTATAGATCAGAACAAAAAGAAAAAAGAAAATAAAAGAAAAGAAAATCATCTGAATTAGTAAACCAGATCTAAGTATGAATTGTAGATCGTGAATAAGAAAAAAATTAAATTAAATTAAATTAAATGAACCAGATCTGATTATAACTTGTAGACCACAAACAGAAGGAAAGAAATATATACATATATATATATATATATATTACAGTAAACCAGATCTGAGTATGAATTGTAGATCATGAGCAACAAAAACAAAAAAAACAGAATAATAGATTTAGAAGTAAAAATCAAAATTGGATTAGTAAGCCAGATCCGAGTAGGAAAATATTGTATGAATTTAAAAAAATAAAAAAATAAAAAAAATAAAATTGTAAACCAGATCTGAGTAGGACAATAGAGTAATAATTATAGATCTGGAAGAAAAAATCAACATTAGTAAACCAGGTCCGAGTAGAGCTATATTGTATGAATTGTAGATCTGATGATGATGATGGAGGGGACAAAAAAAAAAAAAAACTAACTAACTAACTAACTAACTAACTAAAAACCATCAAACAAACAAACAACCATTTAGATTAGTAAACCTGATCTGAGTAGGAAAAGAAAACGAAAAAAACAAAAAACCAAAAACCCTTAAACCTTTTAAACTCATCCTCCTAATGCTGGAACCTCTCAATCTGCGAACTGCTTGCGGTTGCCGAACTTGTGATTGATTGCAATTCAAGTTCCTCGCTTGCCAATTGATCGGTCAGCTTTTCACCTTGGGCTTCAAATCTTGACGTATTTGTCATTGCTTTGATGGCATAGTGCTCTCAAAATACCGCATCGGGGTGCGACGACATCCGGAATCTGTGGTGTTCGAACATCCGGAATCAAGTCCATGTTTTAGGGCTGTGATACAATTGGTATCGATTTCTGTGTGGGTTGAATCTGGTTCTGTGCTTCCCTAACATAACCCTAAACGCGTGGAGCTACTCGTTTCCACCGCAATGCAGTGGATGTTTCCGTCGGAGTTTCATTCGTCTCGCGGATGATGGCTACCAATCAGTCTCATTCTCATCCTGAGAATGACCAGATCCAAGCAAACAGAGTCTCGCCTGGCCTACCCCACAGTTGCTTGCCTTGCAACCCCTGAAAGCTCCGTGTCTTCTCTCTTACACGCATGCTCACACGCTGTGACGTTGCGCTCTTTGGTGCAAGTAGCGCCATCGCTGGAGTAGTTGATTTCTTTGCCTTGCCTGCTTCTCCAGAAAATAGCTAGTTGTCTAAACCCGCTCCGATCAGAGAGTGGTCTGCTGAGGGTTTGGTGGATTGGATGGATTGCAGCGTGAGCGCAAGTATTTGAGAATAGCATCCTCAGGGCCGAGTTGATCTGTTGCTTGAGATTACAACGAGTTTATTTGGACGGTTCGGATCAACAGTATCTTGGTTGGCGTGCATTTGTCGGTAAGGTTTGCACCTTGGCTTGAGTTGTAGAGTCACGTGCTTTGTTGAGTTGTTGTGCAGTTGCTGAACTTTGTTCTGTACTAGGTGTGTACTAGGTGTCTGTTTATTTTTGTTTTTTTGTTTTTTTTAAAATTATTATTTTGCTTGTTTTCGTTTTGTTTTGTTTTTATTTTTATTTTTTTTCTTTCCTTCTATTCACCTATCTCGATTATGAAGAGTTTAATTGGAGATTAAAGCTTGTTACAAGTTTGAAAAAGAGTATGAAGTATTGCACTTAGACAAGTTAAAATGAAAGAATATAATTCATGAAAAGAAGTTGGAAGAGAATAGGTTGAAGTTAAGTTTTATATACCTTTTGGTAAGTGCCATGAAAAAGTATAATCTTAGTATATCCTTAATGAAATGTTTATTTATGAATTTAAGATATTAATTGTTTGTATTTTATTTTATTTTAAAAATCATGCATGTATATATGAATTTCTTAATATATTTAATAAGTTTTGTTTTTATGTATATTAATAAAATAATAAGTGAAATTAATGTTTTGTGATCCAATATTTTGTCAAGAATACATCATAACTGAATTTGTAGAATTATTTGTAAAATATACATCATGTCAAGGACATATTTGTAAGAACCTTTTAGAACATTCTAGAAGTTTCTTAGAACTCTCTAGAAATCCAGAGCCTTCTAATATCTTCCTAGTTGATAGAAGTTGCTTGAGAAATTTTTTAGTTAGTAGAAGTTACTTGA